>JAWDJD010000002.1:305800140-306400140 GCA_035047305.1 Bradypodion pumilum | reverse complement strand
ACAATGACTACAGTAGAAGCCAAAGCTGAAGAGGAGGAGAACAAAGTGCCAGACTCAGAGCCTGTCTCTGCTCTGGCTCTAGCTCCAGAGGAAGCACCAGCAGCCCCACCAGAAACAGCACCAGAGGAAGCCCAAGAGGCCAAATCCAACCCATCAAGTGGGGTAAGGTTGAAACAGAGTAAAGCATGTGAATATGAGCAATGTGCCTTTAATCTAAAACACGGAGAGGGTTGGTGAGATACAAAAGGCTAGGAGCAAAGTTCTGGAATTGTACTTTTTGGGACTATAACTGGACAGCATGGAGTTCTCTGGTAGTCAAATAATCCAAAAACACAACTTTCCCCAACCACTGGATCATAATGACATGTGGGAGTTGGGATTGCTAGAGACCTAGAGAAAAGGAAATGTGTCACTTGTTCTGTGTTGGTACTATTTTGGTATAGAATCATAGAATAACTAAGTTGGAAGAGGGCCTTTTAAGCCATTGAATCCAACCCCTTTGCTTAATGCAGGAATCCAGATCAAAGCAGATATGACAGGTCGTTGTACAATTTCCTTTTGAATACCTCCAGTGTTGGAACGTTCACCACCTCTCAAGGCAGTTTATTCCACAGTCGTATGTCCAGTTCTAATGGCTCTCTTTAGTGATTTTTATTTTTCATGCTCATCTTTGGACAATTTTATCTCCTTATGCCATTCATCCTGTTTCCCTTCCCCATAAATTCCATCGGATCCTACTGTTAGACATTCGCTGCACATCTCAGTTGACTGCTTTGAGTATCAGGAAAGTGGAAGGCATTGTTCGGTGTTTTATTAATCATTATTTTATTTTTGCTTCCAGGAAAAGGTATATGTATGGCATAATGTGTTAGGTATCAAAGCAACTCAGCTGCAGGTTGGTACAGTTTTCCAGATAGGATGTGGGTACCTTTACTTTTTTGTCTCAGGCAGCAAATATCTTGAGTTGGCCCCACCCACAGGTATTTTTGTGCCACCAAACCAGTGTAGTTTTTAAGTTATTCTAAATTTTCTCTTTTGGCTTGTATGAATACATTGTCAGGATCTATTGGTTCACAACCCTGTGTATTTGTGTCATAAGTAGCTGCCAATTTTTGACCCTTATATGTATGTACACTAAGAAATCTCCCTTTCTTTCAAGTACTGTATGCCATTTTGACAAATTAATGAGTTTGTGGATTGATTTTAATTCTACAAAAAATGAATGTGACAACTAGCTATATACTGTAAAGTAGACATACTGTAAATAGAAAACACCAGAATATGAATACAGTACTATAGTTTTTTTCCTTCCATGTCTAGGCCAGATGTAAAACTGCCAAAATAAAGGCAGTCCTTTTGGTGAGTTCATTCTGCAGTTCCTTTCATCTGATCTAGTGTGAGAAAGATTAGCCAGCAACACAAGGTGGCCATTGCCAGGGTACGCCCGTTTGTGGTTCAAAAATACCACAATCTTCGAGGAGGCTCTTTCTGTGTACCCCAGTAATATAGGTATTCTTTGGAGATTTTAAAGACTTTATCCCCACTCCCTCAGTTGTTTTATGAATGTTTTAAAAATAAACAATCTTGATACAGTACCAAGGAATAACATGAAAAATATTTGTTCAGAGCTGTTCCAAAACAGGGCAAACTATTTAGGGAAGAGATGTCAAATTAGACCTACTTCAGGGGTATCTTCAAGCCTTTCAGCCTGTGATACATAGTCTGGAAGCCTCCAAATGGACCAACCCAAGATATTTTGCTGCCTGAGGGAAATGACTACATAGTGCCTCTGGACTGTGACCATAATATTACAGTGTATGTGAGCACCAGCTGGGTAATGTAATGACTACATTAACCATTTATTCTGTAATTTATGTTGGACTGAGCACAGATGAATATGAAATGAAAGTCAGTGACTACATAACATAAAGCTCATTATATAGTAGCCTGTTGTGAAATCATTTCTTTCTAGCAGGGAGTTGCCTTTTTTTTTTAATCAGCCAGTGTGGGTGGTTTCAATTTTCTCCGATCAAACTGACATTTATTTTGTTTATTTTTTTGCCAGTATGATTTGCGTGATATGATACCAAGGGGCACTTGTGAGGGTATCATTTCCACTCAACCAAGCATCCCTAGTTTCCACACAGTGTTTTTTTTTAAAAAAAAATCTCTGTGCTGGAACAGAGTTTTGCTAAGGTACTTAGGAGAACTAACAGACAGAAGCAGAAAGGTGGAAACTGCCAGTTAGCGTCTTGTTAGCAGCTTAAGGCAGCTTCTGTTGTTGTGGCTCACTGCAAAATGAACTCTCCACCTCTGCTGACTCCTGCAAATTGTCATCTGGGTGGCTACAGCGATTTCAGTTGTGGAAACCCAATTTGATAAACTGTAAGTATGCATATGTGACAGATAGGCTTTGACCTGACCCTTGCCCTGGGTCTCTCCCCATTTAGGGTTGCCAGATGGTATCCTAAAGGAGGGCATGTCCTCCTTTTCTATAATACTTATTTGTTAAAAAACCAAGAACTTATTTCAAAAATTGGCAGTTCAGCTAAATATGATTAAAATAAAGTAAATTATATTTTAAAAAAACTTGTTTGATTTGTGAAAGTCCTCCTTTTTAGACCCATCAGCCCTCCTTTTTCAAATTATCATCTGGCAACCCTATCCCCGTTCTTTCCGAACTTCCAAGACCGGCCAGCTCTGTAGAACTCCCCAAGACTCCGAGTACAGGAGGCCTAAATGTCGTCCTGCAACCCCTGCAGCAACTTGGGGCTTACCTGTATTAACAGAGCCCAGCAAGTATTGTGGAGAGTATTATGTGGTATGTATAGTAGTGTGTGGCTTACCTCTTGTCTTACCCCCCTCTTCCAGAGAACAGACATTGTTGATGAATTAAATATGTTTATTGTTCTTGAGGCGTATTGTAAAAATAGGATACAGGATACAGGAATACAGCAAAAAACATACTAATCAAAAAGTACAGGTAGGGAAATCTGTACTCAGGCCTTCCTCCAGAAATAAAAGAAAAACCTGACTAATCTAGGTAATCATGACTACGCTTGGGTTGGAGTAAGGGCTCAGTGTTAGAGTCCCCCTCTCCCTTCTGAGGTGTAAGTCTCAGAAACCCCAAAGTCGAATCTCTTCCCCAAAACCCATGTGCCTAAAAGAAAGAACATGAGCTTTGCTCTCCTAATTAGCATTTCATTTCATTTTAATATTTATATACCGCCTTTCTCAGGCCAATAGCTGACTCAAGGCGGCTTACATAAGATAAGAATGACAGAGCACAAATATCATATACAATACAAAATTCCACAGTTCAATACACATATACACAATCATAAACAGTAAAAATTCAGTAACAATAAAATACAATATAGCCCCATAAACAAAAGCAGCAGCAATACAATAATGCAATATATTATTATTATTATTATTATTATTATTATTATTATTATTATTATTATTATTATTATTATTATTATTATTATTATTATTATTATTATTATTATTATTATTATTATCATCATCATCATCATCATCATCATCATCATCATCATCATCATCATCATACAGCCAATTAGGGCCCAGGGATTGTATTAACACCCCCTGGTTCCCATAACAATTGTCTGGTGTTCCCAGGCTCGGGATGTTGCTGTAAGCAGACATTCCAGGCCTGGAGAAGAAGACATAACATAGGCCCGAAGCTTTGAGAAGCTTCTACTAAGCACACCTGCTTAATAAGCACAGCTGAAAGAATTGTGAGGCCTTTGCAAAGAAGTAAAGCTATATTCTAAGACAATTTAAAACCCAAAGAAACTCCATATTGAATAACTAGCCCTGCATTCCACTTCTAGATCAAGTGCATATATCTCACAAATCAATACATCCTGATACAGTAGGACCCTGTATAACAAAAAAGCTCCAATCCACGGAGCTCTTCGTTATGCAGTTTTTTCCATTGTGTGGTTCAAATGGGCGATACCCTGCATAATAAAAAGAAAATGTTCGTTATGTGGGGTTTCTGTTAAGCGGGGTATACCCCGCTTATGAAAACCCTGCATAATGAAAAAAATCGTTATGCGGAGTATCGCCATTGCATAACGAACGCTTCATAGTGCAAATATTTCGTTATACAAAGTGTTCATTATGCAGGGTACCTCTGTATTTGTAGCCAAATCCTTCCAATAAACTAGTTTTATTCACTGTATTCTCTCATTGTGCACTGAAGGGTGACCAGATCATTCAGATTGTTAAACAAACTTGTCCAGAGAAGACAAATGCCTTATTTTCTAATATATCACTCCAATCCCTCTGCAAATTTTAACAACACTGTAGCCCTAGTACCTTCTGCAGAAGCTTTAATTAGACCAGTTCTTTGCTAGGCTTCAACAGTACATGGGTCAAGAACTTCCAGAAGTACAAACTGGATTCCAAAGGGACAGGGGAACTAGAGACCAAATTGCCACATTTGCTGGATTATGGAGAAAGCAAGAGAGTACCAGAAAAATGTCTACTTCTGTTTCATTGACTACACCAAAGTCTTTGATTGTGTGGACCACAATAAACTATGGCAAGTCCTTAAAGAGATGGAAGTACCAAGACCACACCACCTGTCTTCTGAGTAATCTGAATGTGGGTCAAGAAGCAATATTAGGACAGTATACAGGACTACTGAATGGTTTGGAATAGGAAAAGTAGTCCGACAAGGCTGTATGTTGTCATCCTGCTTGTTTAACTCATATGCAGAGTACATCATGCGTAATGCAGGGCTGGATGAAGCACAAGCGGGAATTAAGATTGCTGGGAGAAACTTCAACAACCTGAGATATGCAGATGACACTTCCCTAATGGCAAAAAGTGAAGAAGACCTAAAGTGCCTTTTGATGAGGGTGAAAGAGGAGAGTGCAAAAGCTGGCCTGAAACTCAACATCAAAAAACCAAAATAGTGGCAACTGGCCCTATCACACCCTGGCAAATAGAAGGGGGAGGAAATGAAAACAGTGGTAGACTTCACCTTCTTGAGATCTAAGGTCACTGCAGATGGTGACTGTAACCATGAAATAAAAAGACGCTTACTTCTTGGGAGGCAAGCTATGGTAAACCTAGGCAGCATAATAAAAAGTAGAGACATCACCCTGCCAACAAAAGTCCGCATAGTTAAAGCAATGGTATTCCCAGTAGTAATTTATGGCTGTGAGAGCTGGACCATAAGGAAGGCTGAGAGCAGAAAAATAGACACCTTTGAATTGTGGTGTTGGAGGAGACTCTTGAGAGTCCCTTGGACTGCAAAGAGTCAAATCAGTCAATCCTAAAGGAAATAAATTCTGACTGCTCCTTGGAAGGACAAATACTGAAGCTGAACCACCAAGTGAGAAGAGAGCACTCACTGGAGAAGGCCCTGATTTTAGGAAAGATTGAAGGAAAAAGGAAAAGGGGATGGCAGATCATGAGATGGCTAGATGGCATAACTGATATGGTCAGTGTAGGGTCAGACTCGACTGTGCGACTGAACAATAAAAGCTGTTGATTTCCAACAGAGGGCACACAGGGTACACAGAATGAGCCTCATCAATGATTGTGATATTTTCGAACCACAATTGGGTGTACCCTGAGCAACAGCAACTTTGTGCCAACTAATCTTTCTCATACTAGGTCAGGTGAAAGGAACTACGGAATAAATTCACCGGAGGTGACTTCATTTTGGCAGTTTCACATCTGATCTAGACACAGAAGAACTTTCTCTAAAGAACAGTACCTTCTCAAACATAAATACAGCTCATAGTTTCTAATGCACTGGTGTGCAAGAAGTCTTTCTTTAAAAGCCTGGTGCTCTGATCTAGAATCACCCTCCATTCCATAGATAGCTGTAGTGTGGTGGCACATGGCTGATGAGCTCCTGCAGTTCTGAATTCACTGTTATGGTACTGGTACTGGATCAGACACACTTCCAACTCCATAGGAAGACTCATTTTTCCATCACAGAGGACATTATTTTTTAACCAGAAGGTCTCAGGAGCTTCTTCCAGCCAGAACAGACAATAATAATCTATATAATGCAGTAAAGGGCTGCTTACTGCAACCCTCCTTTATCATTAAAATCTCCTTGTATCTATCCCACCACCTTCACCTCTTCCCTCCCTCCCTCCCTCTTTCCACCTCTGTGTTGGTTTGTGACCTTGTTACAGTGCACTCGGTTTTTTTGAAAGGACAGGGTTGTAAATGTGTTTGCCATCAAAGCACACTTACATGTTTTGCTGAAGACCTTTACTGTGAACCTAAGAAGGTCTGATGATCTTCTGGGTAGGCTGGGGACGAGGGGTAGAGCTTGTGTGTTTTCTCACATCACCTGTACACTATTAAATCCTATCCAGATTCAGACTGTAACTCCTAGATAGGGCTTAGATCTCTGACCACCCTGTATGGTCCTAGATAGCAGGGCTAACTCTATCAGAGGTGAAGCAACTGCTGAGGCAAGAGTTGTTGTTGTTGTTGTGTGTGTGTGTGTGTGTGTTTGTGTGTGTGTGTCATGAAAAGGCAGCTACAGTACTTGTAAATGTTAACTGTTACTATTATTGTACTTGTGTTTTTTAACTGCCAAGGACCAAGAGATGTGCTTTTAGGGTTTTCTGCCAAAATAATTTGGTTGACTTTGGATTCTAGACACCTTAACTTGAAAGATTGAAGAGTGTCATTTGCTGTTTTGTCTCATAAAGCAAAATGCCAGAAGTTGCTCTTTCTCACCGGTGCTTATTTGGACTTGCAGCGCTTGATATAACAACGGATCAAAGAATCGTAGCCAGGCGTAATAACACTGGAGAATCCCTTCTTATTGAGAGCCAGACATGATATAGAACAAGGGCACAGGCCATTCATATTGCAATGTCAACCTTCTCAGGAAAGGAACTGTTTCTTGACACAGCTAGGCAAGGTGAAGTACCATATGGGGAAAATAAACACAAGAGACAGTGAAGGGAAACCTGACAGTGGCCAATTTCCTTCAGCAGTGCAAGACATTTCTCCAAGCATTTATAAAACACCTGTGAACAACCCCAACAAAAGCAATTCTTTGGAATGAGGCACCTGTTTCCTTTAAGGACAGCACCCTGTTCCTCATATCATTTATTATTACTGCTGCTATTCACCTGCTCCAGAGAGGAACTTTTAATATTTTCTGTCAACCACCTTTTCTATAATATGATAACTGTTAAAACTGTGGTAAAATGCAAGATAGCATATACTACAGGACATTACATGCTTTCTGTAATATCATCTCGTTGCTTTCCTTTTCTTTTGCTTCATTACATGTTCATACCCCGTTTTTTCCCTCAGTGATCTAAAGGTAACGCCCATGGCTCACCATCTCCCCACAACAACCCTCACAACAACTCTTTATCCTTTCACTTGTCTGAAAGTGAATAATGTTAATTAAAGCCCAGACTGCAATGTGTTAGTTTTAAAGGTGTACTCTAGTTGTTGCTGCTGCTTTCTTTATTCGTATCAGAGCATATAATAACCAGCATATAATAACATACAAAGGTAAAATTAACATATCTAAAACAAAAAGGAATTAAAAGGACTAGATGACATCCGCCCAATATCGGGCCATCTCAACAGCATTTCCTCTTGCCAACATAAGGTCCTCCTCAGTACACGTTGAGGGGCATCACATGCATTGTATCATATGGGCGATTGTTTGCTCTTCTCTGTATTCATTCACACTGGCTGTCATCTACAGGGAAACCCCACTTTCTCAGATTAGCCCATGATCTTCCTACCCCAGCACACAGTCTATTTAAAGCTTTCCACACAGGCCATGGTTGTTCTTGGCTAGGCGGTAGAGAATCATGTGGTTCTGCCCAGTTATCAGGCAGCTCCTTGCTCGCCTTCCATAGTTTTAAGGCGGTATGTGGGGGCTGGTTGTTCTGGGAGGCGGGGGCAGAAGTTATGAGGAAACTGTGACTTGATTTCAGTCTCTGCTTGGGTGGTTGGTGATCAAATAGAAAGTGTGTTTCCGAGGAACTTGCTTTGACCCACTCTTTCTGAGCTGCACTTTCTCGGTGAAATGTTGGTGGTTGCTGCTGAAACAGTCTAACACAATTACTCCTCTGAAAAATTAAGGTATCACAAGGCATTTTGTTTTTCCTACAGAACATAACACTTCTATTTCTATCTTATTTGCAGATTTTAAAAATAATAAACCAACCTTGTCTATTTCACTTTCATAATTTCTGAAGTCTGCAAGCCACAGAACTATAAGAATAATTTAGGAAAGGGCCAGATGTAATCTTTTTGTGGGGAAATAAGCCTTCGTGGTGTTTATGTTCTGTTACAGGGTAGAATAAGCAGAGAGACAGTGATAAGAACTGAAGAAAAAACATACTGGATAATTCCAAGGGCCCTCTGTGGCCATCACCTGTGTTTATAGAGTCAGCAACCAGTTGTAGGGTGTGGAGTAACTGTAGCCTCTCTCTTGCATTCACTAGCAAGAGTTGCAGTGCCTTTGTTCTTGGAGAACAAATAATCTTGCTGACAATTTAGTGCTTTTTTCCGTTAGCTTTGTAAAAGTATTACGTTACTATGGATTTTGTTCAAAAGAAAAAAATTCTAATCTGGTACAAAGCAGCATATGGTAATCATAGTCTGGAGATGTCTTTGTTCTCTGTGTTGCTTAGCAGTATTAGTAATTAACCCATCTCAGGCTGTATCTTGTTTGTTTAAAGAATCGTGGTTCCAGTATTTTTTTTTTAATTGGGTGAAGTTTCCATGTTATTTGAAGAAATCTTTCCCAAAGTTTTTTTTTTAATCTTGTAGCCACCACAGCAAAGTGCCCTCCCAATTTCCCTCTTCATCTTGGGTCCCTTGAAAGGTTTTTTATTTTTTTCCTATTTATTCTTTTTACTTATCCCCACCTACATTGGCCTCTATTCTGAAGGGGAGGGGATTTCCTTAGACTGGACCAGGACCATAGCCAGGATTCTAGATTTTTTTTATTGGAGACAAAAAAAAATTTCAGGAGGGGCAACAATGTCACACACACACATATAACATTGACATCCCGGGGCGGGTTGGCGGAGTGGGTGGGCTGTTAGCTCAGGATGATTTTCAGGCTGGCCCCCCTCTGGCTACGGCCCCGGAATGGGCCCTTACTAAAAGGAAAAACATGCAGAGAAATCTAGTATCTTATCTCAAAGCTGCTAACCAGGTCATGAAACCCAGCATGTATCCTGGCTTTCCAATGCCTATCTCACTTGCCTGTACAGTGATACCTCATACAACGTCCAAACTTGGTTCCACAAGTTTGGACTTTATACGGATTTGGACTTTGTATGAGACATGCAAAATCCTAGCCGTGATGCCTCATACACCCTCTAAATCGTTGCTGCGATGCCTCGTACAACGTTGTTTCCATAGAGATACATTGTACTGCAACAGCACAGACTTCAGGACAAAGTCAAGGAAACAAGATAGGAAACTGACAGAACTTTAAGAAATCATTGTCTAAAGGCTAAATACATTACAGAAACATGTCAAACAACATGTCAAATAATTCAATAAATCCAAAATCACGCTCAAAACCACTCCTAAATACTCTTCACCTCGTGCAAAACCCACAAGAGCAATGCACACATGCGTTCTGCCTTTTATACTGCCCAGGCACAATGCAACCTGGAAAAACCCCCAATGCCTCATACTTTGTATGAGGTATTACTGTATTCCTTCACTCTGAGTTTGGAGGAATCCTCAAGAATATACACAGCTAGTGTAAGGTCATTGATTAGATTAGAGTGATTTTCTTTGTATAAAATTTTGCTGCCGTCATCTTTTTTACTTTATCAAATTTAAAATACTTCTTCTTCAATTGCAAATCCGATTCCAAATACAGTGGAACTCCTGATAACGTCCGATCCCGATAATGTCAAATCCACATAACGTCGCGTTTGTTATGCACCATGTAATGCTCTGGATAATGACGCAAAAAGGCTAAAAACCAATGTTATGTGAAGCATCTCCATAGGAGATCCCAGATAACAATGTTTTTTTGACATTTTTGTGACTTTATCCAGAACGTCTCTCATAGGGACTGCATAACGTCCAAATCCGGTTAACGACCAGACTTGTGGAACCAAGTTTGGATGTTATCAGGAGTTCTACTGTATTGGCTATCAGGACTGCAGTGGCTCAAGTGGCTAAGATGCTGACTGGGAGGTGGAAGGTCAGCAGTTCGATTCCCGAGTACTGCAGGATGGAATGAGCTCCCGTCTTTGTCCCAGCTCCTGCCAACCTAGCAGTTTGAAAGCAAGAAATTGCAAGTAAATAAATAGGGACCACTTCGGTGGGAAGGTAACAGCGTTCCATGCGCTCCGGTGTCTAGTCATGCCTGCCACATGACCACAGAAATGTCTGCAGAAGCAGACAGCGCTGGCTCTTTGGCTTTGAAACAGAGATGAGCACTGAACCCTAGAGTCGGATATGACTGGCTTTCGAGCAAGGGAAACCTTTACCTTTACCATGGTAATTAGCCATGAAGGTTGTCCTGGGAACAATATAGTGCAGTAGTCTTTCATTTGCCTCCTGCATTTTACCTGTACCACTGATCCAGTTCTGCAAGTTACTTTCTGATCCTGAGCCCTTTTGGCACACAAAGTCCACTTCAGCCCCAGGCCAGGATTGTTTGAAGCTACTGCCCTTCATCAAGATGGATTAAAGTGGGTTTTTAATCCACTTGGGCACCATTGCCCATCCTTGTGGATTTCACCACCCAAGGCCATTAGTCCTCAGGGTGGGTCAGGTTAGTTAACTATTGTCTGATGATGGGTGTTGAATTGCTGGTCCATTCTATTACCATAGCAGGGTAACCTGGCCAGACTATGCTAATGTTTAATAACCAATATTTATCCTCCTAGGTTGCAACTGGAATGGCCAAGCCAGGACTAGATTTAGTACAAGATTCCCCTTAATCCAATCCAATTCTAAACACCAGAGTGTATTCATAAATTTTATTTAAAAGAAAGGGAAAAACTAAAAAGTAGATAAAACCTGGGGAAAGGTTGAATAACTGCCACAATTAATCTACTGTATATTCATTTTAAAAGAAAACATTACAATCATTACAACTCTCAGTTCTTTAGGATACTGCCATAGGCATTCAAAGGTATTACTTCATGGGAATGTCTTTGTTCTCTGTGTTATTTAGCAATGTTAAGAGTAAACCCATCAGTTTATGCACAAGGAAGAAGTAACTGAATTCTCCATTCTTCAACCTTTTTGTGCCAAACGTTGTTTCTAAGTTCCATGTTTCACTCCCCGTCCCCTCTGGGTCTTACAGTACCCTCACTCTTTATTTGTCCTGATATGGGAAGACCAAGAAACTAACAGCAGCAATTGGAGCCCTACGCATTACCAACCTTTGCCTTAGACCTAAGTTCAAATCGAGGAGATATAGTCCTTTGTGCCTGATTGTTTTTGTGGCTGAGGCACTTTCTCATGTGTCAAATTTCCTACACAGGCACAACTTCAGTGTGTGGGAAATCTGATGGCCCCCTGTCACTTTTACCATGTACAAGGCAGCCTTAGTTGACTAGGTTGCAGAACACACCCCTACATAATGAAAAATCAAAGCACACATTCTTTGTGCATACAAAGCTGCTTTTATTTTTTATTTCATTTCTGTACACATGAATGTTTTCAAGCATTATTCTACACAGAAGGTAATCCGTCTCATCTATGAAATGTGTATTTCCTTGGAAAGCAGTTATAGTGTTAAATCATGGAAGACAATATTCATAGTAGCATCGTAGTAGCATGTTATCTGGGATCAGTTTGATCCAGTTGTCCCTGAGGAAGTGGTCAGGCTCCTTGCATCTGTTTGCGCCACTACATGCTCTTTAGATCCTTGTCATGCCTGGCTGGTGAAAGCCTCAAAGGTGGTGACAGGTGGCTGGGTCGGGGCAATAATTAATTCTTCACTTTCAGGAGGCGGTGTTCTCTGCACCATTAAAACATGCTTTGGTGCGCCCCCTCCTGAAGAAATCATCACTTTACCCAGCAGTACTAACTAACTATAGACCTGTATCCAACCTTCCCTTTTTAGGGAGGGTACTGGAGAAGGCAGTGGCCCGGCAGTTACGGGAGGTCATGGATGAAGTGGATTATCTGGACCCTTTTCAGTCAGGATTCAGGCCCGGATATGGTACAGAGACGGCATTGGTCACGCTGATGGATGACCTCTGGTGGGAGCGGGATGGAGGTAATCCGTCCATTCTTGCTCTTCTTGACCTCTCAGCGGCCTTTGATACCGTCGACCACAGTATCCTTATGGAACGGCTCCAAGGATTGGGGATCCAGGGCACTGTGTGGTCCTGGTTTTCCTCATTTCTGAAGGGCCAGACCAAGTTGGTGTGGTTGGAGAGCGAGAAGTCCAGCCCTAGACTGCCCTTGATAACCATTTGGAGGCTGCAACTGGTCCAGAATGCAGCAGCCCGGGTGGTGATGGGGTGCGGGTGCTATGCCTGCACCTCACCACTGCTCCGGGAGCTACACTGGTTACCGGTATGCCTCCGGGTGCAATTCAAGGTGCTGGTAATGACCTTTAAAGCCCTACATGGTAATGGGCCAGGATATCTAAGAGACCGTATCACCCCAAGATCATCTGTCCATCCAACCAGAGCAGACCGGAGGTGCTCTCTAATCGTACCATCTGCTAGAGGGGCTCGTCTCTCTAGCACACGAAGGAGGGCCTTCTCTGTGTCCGCACCGGCCCTATGGAACCTCCTGCCAACAGAGCTATGGCTGCAGATGGAATTGCTGCCCTTTAGGAAAGAACTGAAAACCTGGCCGGCAGGGCAGGTGTGGGGCATCGATGGAGGGGTGACCCCACCTGCTGGCTTGTATAATTAAGATTTCTCTCTCTCTTTTAATGGATGGGGTGAATTATTTAGCATTTTTAATGGGGGTTTTAAGGGCTTTTAGTTATTTTTGATGTTACTTTTAATTGCTGTTAGTCGCCCAGAGTCGTTGGCGAGTTGGGTGGCAATAGAAATTTGAAGAATAAAATAAATAAATAAATAGGTCTTGTGAAGAAAGTAGGATTGGGCAGCCCGTGTTAGATGTTATATCTGCAAATCCCATTAAAAAGGATAAAGACCTATCATTTCATGTGTATACTGTTATGATTTTATCCCCACAGAGGAACCATTCAGAGCTTCTTCCTCGTCAAGGCAACTATGCCTTAGCACCAATAGGTTGCAATGATTTCAAAATTAAAGAAATTCCAGCTTGCAGATTTCCCTTTCATTAGGGGTCCACAAGAGACTCCCAATTTATATTTCCACTATAATGCAAAGAGAGAAGGAGTCTTAAAGGACAATTTTCAGATTAGAACCTCTTCCCTGAGTTTCTAAACAGTCCAATGATCAAGGTAAATATATGCTTAGGTTGTCTGAGAGGCATATATAAACTCTCCCACTTAGAGGTCATGTTCTGCCTTGTCTGCCCTTCACTGTCATATCCAGCTTAGGATAATAGCGTTATGCAGATAATGATATATTTTTCTTAGTATCTGCCTCCAGTGGCTGGATTGAGATTTTAATAAATAAATAAAAGCCTACACTCAAATAGCAGCAGGGAGAGGGGTGGTGGTGGGGAATCCATCTCTCATTTTATGTATTTAAAAAAAAATCTCTTATTTAAATACATTGGTACTGTATTTTGCTTTTACAGATGCCAAGATTCTTAAAATACTTCTGTAGCATTTTCAATGTGTTCTGATGTCCCACATTTTCAATGTGTTCTGATTGATGTCCTAGATTAGCTAAGGATGTAGACTTTGAGCCAGGACCTTAGCCACAAACTCACAAAGCAGCATTAGACAAACCATTGTCTCTCAGTTTCAGGAAACAAACACTCTTGGGCAGCAAAGTTGGGGGACAATAACATCTGCTTTCCTTGTGGTGGCTCTTGTTAGGGTTATAGAAATGATGTGTGTGTTGTGTTTTATGCACTCAATAATTCACTATGCAGACACCAAATACTATATCAAAGAGCAAACTAAACAAAAAGAGAAAAAGGTTGTGGCCCTTTAAAGACTAACTGCTGTATTTTAATGTTAGCTTTTGTGGATCAAGTTCACTTCATCAGACGTAAGAGTGAGACTTCATGGCATCAATTTATACACATCAGTTACAGAGGCACACAACAGTTGGCTAGCATAACAGATCAGTATACAAATCAGTGTGGCTTTTTACAACTGGTAAATGCAGTTGTAATACAACTGCAGTGGCTCAAGTGGCTAAGACGCTGACTGGGAGGCGGAAGGTCAGCAGTTCGATTCCTGAGTACTGTAGGATGGAATGAACTCCTGTCTTTGTCCCAGCTCTTGCCAACCTAGCAGTTCGAAAGCAAGAAATTGCAAGTAGATAAACAGGGACCACTTCGGTGGGAAGGTAACAGCGCTCTGTGCGCTCCGGTGTCTAGTCATGCCTGCCACATGACCACAGAAATGTCTGCAGAAGCAGACAGTGCTGGCTATTCAGCTTTGAAACAGAGATGAGCACTGAACCCTAGAGTCGGATACTACTGGCTTTCGAGCAAGGGAAACATTTACCTTTAATAACAGAAGACCCCGGTTGATATTCATATTTGCTGGAAAGCTTGGCTCTGTTGAGTTGCAAATGGTTGGTAGATGGATAAACATTGTGGCATTACACATTTGCTAATGAGTTTACTTTTCATTCCTAGCATCTATTGACAATGGTGAGTGACCCCACCCAGGCAAAGCACCCAGTCCTTCCTTTGTTCTATAGGTGCTGTGAGGCTGTTGATGAGAATTCTACTGAAGTTGGTTCTGTAAAGGTGGTATGGCAAATCGCAGCATATAACCTGTTAGTTGTGGTGTATCAAATTTGATAATGTCTCTGAAACCCTTGACTAAATACTATTATTTCAGTAATGTCATTTTACGTCCTCTAAGTCCATAGGCATTGTGGGTTGGAGGCGACCGTTGTCTCCTCACTGGATAAGCCTGAGAAGGCAGAGGAAGCTGCTTGGTTTCATACTTTCCCCAAAATTCCAGCTGGGCTAGATGAATCAAGAATCCAGTGAGAAGAATCATATGTGGCAATGCCTGCAAAACAAGAGGGGGGGGGAGAGAGAGAGAGATAGCATTTGCAACTCATTAACCTATCAAAGGGACAAAAAACCAACCTGAGCATGGTGCGTGCCTCTCACCTACTTACTCTTGTCAGAATACAGACAACAGTCACAGAGTTGTGTTCCTGAAATTGCTGTCAAAGGTTGGCTGCATAAGAGGACCCTTGAGGATGGATGGACTCAGATCCTGCTCACTCATTGTTCTTGTATTGCAGTCAGGCTCCCCAGAACAAGAAGGCTTCTTCAATTTGCTGAGCCATGTACAAGGAGGACGCATTGATGCGCAACGTTGCAACATTCAGATTGTGCACAGCAAGAGTGAGTTAACATGTGGGATGAGTATGGGGTAAAGAGAAAAGTCCAAGAAACTCTCATTGCACATAGAATCTTTGAAGGGTTCTACCAATTTCTTGATCCTGCCTATCCCTGGGCTAGATGAGCTCCACAAATCAGCCAACTCCAATTTTAAAATGGGTTTATGGGTAGTTGTATCTGCAACCTATAAAATCTTCCAGAGGCTTTTTAGAATTAGAAGCCCAAAACTGTTAGTCTGGGAAACCTAGTACAAATGCATATCTTTAGCACTTGCATGTAATGAGTTTGTAGATGGAGGTTGTGGTGTTTGTTTGTTTTTTGGGGGGGGGGGACATCCTGACTAGACAGGTCATGTAAAGGTGCTCACATGGGTTGGAATGTCACAGTCAAGAGATGGGTCTAGATCAATGGTTCCCAACCTTTTTTTGTCCATGTCTGAACTAAGCATCTCTAAAATGATGCCACCCACCCCATGTGATATACAGGTACTGTATAATTTTTATTATTAAAAAAAGTGAACTCCTATTCATGTGGAGGAAGCCTAAAAGACCATTAACTTGGTCTAAACAAGTTTCCAATTACCCCCCCCTTAAAATTAAATTGCTCCCATGTGATGTGTGTGCCCCATATTGGGAACTATGGAAGTAGATCGGGGTGGCCAACCTATGGCCTGTGGGCTGGATCCAGCTCATGGCACCAATTAATCCAGCCCGTGGTGAGGAATCTCCTGGCACCACTGCCAGAAACGCCGAAAACAGCTAAAAATGCACCACCCTTGCTCCTGCCACCACGGGAAGCGGCAGAAGCAGCAAAAACTGCCAAAGACACACCGTGAATGAACCCGCTGCTACCACCAGAAGTGATGGAAGCATCAGGAGGAACCACACCTCCAGCCTGCTTAGCTGTCTGAGGGGGCATGATCCTACCCAATAGCGTGAAAAGGTTGGCCACCCCTGGTCTAGATCAAGAGTTCTCAACCCTATTAAGCCAGGGCCCAGATCACACCCCCTCAGACTGTTGGTGGGCCACATAGCCGCAGCCGCCGAAGGCACCAGCAGCAGTGTGGTGCAAGGAGCAGGCACCAGCAGCACCCCAAGCCCTCCACTCCCCACCCCCGTGCTACTTCCATGCCTACCAGCCTGGAGGAGCGGCATGACAGCAAATCATCTGACCCGCAGCCTCGCTCCAGCCGCTGCTTCTGCTTCTGCCACCTCAATCCTTGTCTCCTCTGCTTGGCTTGACATGTCCCTGCCGGCGCTCCATAGCAGGGCGGAAGTTGTAAGCCTAACAACATCCACTCTGCTACGGAGTGCCGTCAGGGACATGCCAAGCCAAGTGGAGGAGAAAAGGCAGTGGTGGCGACTGGAGCAAAGTGGTGGGCTAGATGATTTGGTGCCATGGGCCAGATCCAGCCCACGGGCTTTAGGTTGAGAACCCCTGGTCTAGATGGATCACTACTGAGCATGAGGGTTGTAGTGGTAATTTAACAGGTATAGTCAATGGGATGGTATTAGAAATTTGGTGTCTCCATCGTCCACCTCAGTGCTGGAAATCCAGTTTAAAAAACCCAGATGAGCTTGAAAGCTTGAGAGCTTGACTAGAAAGGATTAGGTAAAATGCCTATAAATACATAAGCCATGATTGTGGGATGTCGTGCCGGGTTGGGGTGGGGGAGGATCATTGTGATACCTGTTCTGAGCTAAAACATTTGCTGTTGTTATGAATTTGGTCCCCTTGCTTAACAAGGAGACAGGATAACCACACAGAACTGTTGACATTAGAAAGGTTAATTGAAAATCAGTCCACTGAAAGACAGATTTCTGGGCAAGGACAGAGCAGGAAAGCCTCCATCTTGATGAGATACTTTACTCCATATATCTCTGTACTTATGAAATGTAGGATATAAAAAGATATCACAATGGAAAACCATAAACTTGATGATTAAAAAATCCAAGTCTCTTTGGGAGTTCTGAATGTGGTCTGTAATGTTCCTTTCTGGATTAAATATTATGTTTCAGATACTACCTCCATCCTGCAGTTCTGTCAGATGGCACTCTAACAAATCCAGCTTCTTGAATCAGGAAACCTAAATTTCACAGAGAGTGCCTTCTATGTTAGGAATTGCCACTGTTCTGTGAAATTACTGAAGAGTTACATCTCCATGACACCAAGCTGCCTGACAGAGTGGGTCTTAGTTTGCTGCCTAATAAAGCCATATGAGCCAAGAAAGGAGGATTAGGTCCTAGAGCTGTTTTTCCTTGGTAGTCCCTTGTTTTAACAGTCACTTTTGATTTATTTTGAGCAGAGGACAGCCCCAGCCCACCACCAGAGATGGACAATTTCATGGATATGTTGGCACAAACACAGAGCCGGCGGATGGATGACCAACGTGTCAGCATCAACTACCTTCCAGGCTTCCAGAACACTGACCGCAATGCCACCAACAAACCAGCCTCTGGAAGCACAAAGGTGAGGGCAGGAGGAAGAGTGGGGTGGGGGAGATGGGCAGAGTGCTACTGCAGCATTTTAGAATATTACTGTATTCTAGGCTTCACAATTATGTGGCCATAATGTTCCGAGCACATTCTTGCTGAGGGATTCTGACAAACCACATAGCCTTTCCAAGTCACACTAGTCATAGCCTCTTTCCACATCCTCTCAACCTACGGCCCATGAGCCAAACCCAAAACCCTCACTGATCCGCATGTGCAGCACACATTTTACTTCTGTGTGACCAGCCTGATCAGCAGTCCAGGAGGCGTGGTCAGGCCCACAACCCGAAAACCTTGAGAAAGCCTGGCTAATATGAATAACAATTGCAAAAAGAGGAAAAACCATTTGTAAAAATGTCATATTTAATGAAAATGCATCAGCCAAGTTTCAAAAACAAATACTGTTCTTTAATAAACCAAAACTACAGGTCTTATGTTGCCTTAATAAAGTCTTGAAGTTCAAATAAAGGTATTCAATTCAATGAACAAAAATTGTGGGTCTTATATATGCCTTGTTTCCGTAATGAAGATATAATAATTGATAAGATAATGACGCTGTCCTATACTGTACAATAATTGATAAAGTTATGATGTGGTCCTGAAACCTGTTACTAGAAAGGTTTTGGGACCACGTCATAACTTTATCAGTTATTGTATAGGACAACGTCATTATCTTATCAATTATTATATCTTCGTTACGGAAACAAGGCATATATAAGACCCATGATTTTTGTTTATTGAATTGAATACCTTTATTTGAACCTCAAGACTTTATTAAGGCAACATAAGACCTGTAGTTTTGGTTTATTAAAGAACAATATTTGTTTTTGAAACATGACTGATGTATTTTAATTAAATACGACATTTTTACAAACGGTTTTTCCTCTTTTTGCAATTATTTTTACCGTTTGGCCATTTTGGGATAATATGAATAACAAAACATATAAAAGATGAAACATGGATAAACATTTTTAAAAACTGAAAATTAAACTCACCAAAATACAGGTTCTTTTTTTTAAAAAGCCATCACATCAAAAATGGTCTGTAAACACACTTGTTTCCTCATCTCCCCACCACTGCTGTCACTGATATATTTTACAAGTATGACAGGAATCTACAGTCACATTTTACCACAGACAAGAATGGCAAGAGTATAATGCTACTGATGCCCTCATCACACACAGAGTTGCCATCTCCTAAAACATTTAATCTGCAGTACTGTGACGGTGAAATAAAGCCTATATCTACCCACTAAAAGGCAGTGCCCCCTGCTACCATAGGACATTGGCCACTCATAGAAATCCAGCCTTTTTACCAGAATTATTTGCTTCATTTCTTCTCAAAGGCCAAATACTGTGGCTCCTGATTGCTATTTTCTAGCAACGTCAACTAGAAGAAGGGCCTGTGTAAATTAGGTTCTCCAAAGCTGCAAGGAACACACCCAACATTATCATCCTTTATTTAGCACTTCTAAGCTGCTGATACTGCCAGCGACTCAAGGCCAAGCTACAGGCTGTGGTTAACTAACTTGACAACCTTGAGGACTAGCGGCTTGGGTGCCTAAATCCACAGGGAAGGGTGATGGTCCCTAAATGGATTAAATCCAACTTGAATCCATCTTGATAGAGGGCAGCAGCTTCATCAATACTAGCCTGGGGCTGAGGAGGACTTTGTGTGCCAAAAGGGCTCAGGACCAGAAAGTGATTCACGGAGCTGGATCAATGGTACAGGGGTCACTCTGCAATGCGGAAGGCAGATGAAAGGCTACTGCATTATATTCTCAGGACAGTCTTCATGGCTGATCACCATGATGATCGCCAATATTCAGAATCGGATATGGCACAAGAAGAAGAAGAAGCTGATACCGTTTTCAGCACTCTTATGAGATAGGTGATTACTCTTCTGATTTTAAGTGTGGGACAGTATATCTAAATTAAGACTGCCTGCTACAGGCAGGGATGGATTTGACCCTAGCCTTCCAGGTCAGAATATTATACAGACATTTTTATTCTGAACATTTCTAGCAGTCACTGCTTACTTTCTAAAAGATGAAAGCACTGTCCATGAAAAACTCTGTAATGGAGCTGACAATTCCAGCCTTAATTCATTTGTCAGCAGCTTCTGCCAGCTAGGATGATGAACCCCATTCCTTCTTCTCCTGCAACATTAAATTATCATAAAGACAAGATTGGCTATTTACCCTAACACACATGCCGCCGTCTTAGATAAAGTATTACTTCCACTGATGCTGTATTTCGGTCTTATACCATGGGTTGTTTACTCATGTGAGACTTAGGTTGCCTTCATTTTAAATAAGTTCCAGAATGTAAAACGTGCATTGATTGGGATGTATTTTTCTTCTTTCTTCTCTCCTTCACTGATAGCCTGCTGAATGACATAAAGAGAAATGCTCAGAGATGTACAACGAAAAAAACCTCACATAATAACCTCTCCTTCTCTCTCACAACTTGCTGGATTCTGTTTGCCTGTAGAACTATGTTTAAAAAAATCTTGACCACTTATTAATTGGATACCATATGCTTCTTTAAATGCTTCAGGTAATTTCCCCTGCTATTTCTCTGCCTGAGTTTCCCAGTCTTTTTCTGGCAGACAATCCAATTCACATCTTTCTTTCAAGATGAAGCCACTGGGCTCTTCAATCACTGACAACAAAACATCAGAGCAATGCAGTTTGTCATCATAGAACTAAGTACAGTGGTACCTCACACAACAATTTTAATCCATTCCACGGGGCTCGTTGTTGTACGAAACAATTGCTATATGATGCATGCATCGTATAGCGATTTTCCCTATGGGATGCATCGTACAACAATTTTTTTCGCTAAGTGGTTTTTCCCATTGAAAAATTGTTGTACGATTTTTCCATAAGGAAAATTGTTATATGGGACACCATTTCCCCCAAAACCTAATTGTTATATGGTTTCATTGCTATATGGGACAATTGTTGTATGAGGTTCCACTGTACATGCATGCATGCACATGCACACACACACACACACACAGTCTTACATCCTGTGGCCCCTTGAAACCCATGCCCCTTGACTAAAAGTATTAACCTTGCTTGTTTGACAGACTGTCACCAAGGTTCCTGTCCTGTATGACTAAGGTTCCTGTCCTGTGTGAAGTCTCCTCGTAACGCAACCAACTAACCCAACTAACTTTGTGTTTCTGTTTCTCTCCTGTGTTTTTTGGGTGGATCAGCCTTCTGAGGCCTTGTCTGTACTGTGTCATGTCATGTCCACAAGAGGCTTCTCTCCACAGTCTTCGTATGCTGAATGGCAGAATTGAGAAGGAGAAGCTAGGATTGACTTGGTGGCACACATGGGCACAGAGTGAAAGCTAGTGCGAGGGATTGCTGCTGCTTGAAATCTCTGCCAGTCTTAAGGGCAAGAGAACAGGAGTTAAAGGGATGGTTCTACAGAGAACTGGGGAGAGGGGGTAGCAGCTGGAATATGGGCAAGAAAAACACAGAGCAATGCGGAATATCCAGCCACCTCACTACTGCAAGCTTCTGACTTCCATCAAGCAGAAGAGCTACCTCAGAAGCAGCCTTTCTGTTGTTGAAGAGTGGGTTCAGCCTCTATAAAAAGATAAGACTGGATACTTTACCTTTTGCCTAGATTAGGGAAAGCAGCCACAGATGCCTAGAGAATGGAAACAGCTTAGGCGCTGCCTGTATTTTATAATCATTTAGTGTTATGGGGCATTGTGACCTATATACCACAGTTCACCCATTTCTGGTGAAGAACTGCACTCAGTCGTGACTGCAGTTGCCAAGATTTACCCCCTCTCTACACAAATGGAAGGCTCTACATTGCACGTGCAGAGAGGACACGTATCTATGGATGACTCAACCAGATTATGTTGATGGCTCCATCACCACAGCTATGCTGCAAAGGGTGAGGGTGGTGGTGTTGCTGGTACTTTTACTTGAGGCTGAGCTGAGATCTGAAATCAAATCAGAAAGTAAAGATTACACATTAGAAACAGACAGAAATTCCTAAGCTCCATGCTTGGGCAGATTTCAAACTAGGCACTATCTGATTACTGTCTGATAACAATCACCCAAGAAAGCAAACTATTTTGCAAGATAGGCAGGCAAGAAACCTCATGCTGTGACAGGACTTTTTCAGTAGTTATAAAATCCTCTTTTCTGATGATGTGCTATCATATGGCTTACCACAAAGGCTTCCTTGAAGCTACTACAATCTATTGCAAGATGGTAAGAACACCAAACCTACAGATTGCTCAGCATCCTAAGAATTGTCAAAGTCTAGCATCAGACCCCATTTGGATCTGCCAAGGTAAACAGGTGAAGATCAATGTTCCCAAAAGGGACTGAGTGCTGAGCCTTTGTTATGCCATCAGTCAAGACACAAAAGGATACCATACTGTTTAAGATTGAAGATTCTCATTGACTCTCCATTGTGGGTTGATAGGGAAATCTGATGTTCTTGTTGCTTCTCCATCCCAGACTAACATGGGGAGATCTCTGCTTTAATGAAGCTAGATTAACCTATAATATTCCTCAGTTCTTCAGATCAGTGCCTCATCTCACATTCCTCAGATACTGGCTGTATCTCTGTCTGTTAACAAGTGGAATCTGTGGCTAGTACTAGCTTCAGTCCCAGAAGGGGAATATTAATTTAAAAAACAGAGAAGGGGATAAGTTGAATTTACAACATTTAACAAACGTTTTGCTGGATAGACTTTAATGTGGGTGTTACAAATCATTTGGTAGTGTATCATGGGTCTTTAAGCTTTCCAGAAGTGGGTGTCAGGCTCAGATTAGTCAGTTGGGAGGAATGGGGCATCAATAGGTATGTCTCAAACCCATACCAGTCGAGTATCCTATATTGGCCAGGATTTCCCATTTTTCTGCGCTCGTTCCTCACCTTTCCTGCCACCGTCCCATATTTGAACAGCGGGGAAAGGGCTCACTGCGCATGCACAGCCACAGTGCACATACACAAATGGGTTGCTGCACATGCACGGCCACGGTGCACACGTGCAAACGGGTTACTGTGCATGTGTGACCACGGTGGGCATGTACAAATGGGTTATTGCACTGCGTGGTTACATTGCGCATGCACAAACGGGTTACTGTGCGTGCACGCCCACGCATGCACAGTAATTTCCTGTATTTTGGGAAGCCGCGTTTGACAGGTATGCTCAAACCACAGGCAAAATAACATAAGTCATTTTCTTGGGGAAATTTGTTTGCAACCAAAACTTCATTTACTAACCACGGGCTACAATAAATGGCTTCTTGGCTCTCTGTACACTGGGAATAACAAATGGGCCCAAAATAGGAGAGTGAAAGGATGTACTGGAGCCACCAGCAGCTTCTTGGAATCTTGTTCAGAGACTCCATTCAATATATATGTGTCTGTCTGTCTGTCTGTCTGTCTGTCTGTCTGTCTGTCTCTGTGTGACTCTATGTGTCCAGGATGGCAACTCCATGAGGAGGAATTCTCACTCTTACCCTACTACCATAGTCCTATCTTCTTCTTTGCAGAAATGAGTATCTCCCCCAACCTCTGGTCAGGAAAAACAGCAGACTGGCACCGGCCCGATGCCACCAAGCATAGCATTCCACCATTCACCCAGTAGCACCAACCCTGCCCTGCTCACTCTCTGTACATGCCCTGCCCTTCCAATAAAGGCTCAGATGGTTTCCTCCTTGTTGGTTTCCTTCCCAGCAGGCAAAATTCACTGCCTATACAATCGGCAGCCACTCCTGCCAATAATGACATGTCATGTTGGGGAAGGAGGCCATGGTTTCAAGCCAAATGCACACAGAGGGGGAAAGGGGATGCATAACACGGGACCTACTAAGCCACTCTCTACAGGCAGCTTATGAGGTGGTGAAGAATCCTGGGTTCCTTTCCAGAGACTGAACTATACTGTGTGGTTAGGAAATGGATTCATATTGTGCAGAAGAGAAAGCAATGTTTCAGCTTCCCTATTCAACAAACAACATGAAACATACCTTGAGGGGATCGGAATCAGGCCTAGCCTAAGACATGCTGCTTCATGAGAGAAATGATGGGCCCCCTAGAGAAGCTGGCTACAATGATAGTTGCATCATCATATCTTAATAGTAGCAATAGGACAATATGTTTGACTGCAGTTGAGAACACAACCTTGCTCAGGGGATGGAAGGCAAGCCAGAGCGCATCCACAATTTTCTCTTTCTCTTCTCACAGCACCTTCCCATAGCTGTCAAGTATCCCTTATTGGCCAGGAAAACCCCTTATTTTACCCTCTTTCCCGCCATCATCCCTTATTAATTAGACTGCAATGCCCTATTGCCGCCATTGGAGGGCAGCACAGGATAAGCATAGCTGTCAAGTATTCCTTATTTGGCGGGAAATTCCCTTATTTCCAAATCCAAAACTTGACAGGTATGCACCTCCCACCTATGGCAACTGCCTCAGTCTATCTAATAGTAGGGCCAGCCCTGACCAGACTCATTGTTACTTCTGCATACCAGAATAATTTTTTTGTGGAAAATGGTGGCAGGAAATGCACTGAGATCTCAAATGCTCTGTACTGGATAGTACATTTATGTCTATTCACACTACTTGGGGATGAATGGGGGGAAATAACAGATTTACAAAGAATAGTCCAGAGAGCATACATTGGTAACTCTCTTTCCATGACATCTGCAGCCATCCTATAATCAAATCTTCAAATGAGTATCTTAAAGCACTGTCAGGAGTAGGCCATAGATGGAAGAGAAACAACTAGAAAGACCAGCATCTTTGTGTATATAATCATAGCAAAAATCTCATTTCTATATTTCATAAAAGTTACTGAGGGGATAGGAAAAATTGTAATGGTCAATGACCCTTGGCACTCAACTAAAATACACAGATTGGAACTAATGACAAACATATTGAGTGAATGGAAGCTTAAACACAAGTATACCCAGTGGTGGGATTCAGCAGGTTCGCACCAGTTCGCCAGAACTGGTAGCAGAAATTCTGGCTGGCCTCGCTTTGATGTAGGCAGATTGATTGCACACGGAGCCGGCAGGCGGGCCAAATACTTCTTTATTTCAGCATGGTCAATCTGTACATGGGGTCACACTAGGAGACGCAGCTCCTTTTATAATGCATTTGAATTCCCCGCCACAATACCCATTGGTTGACGTCACTGTATTCCTGTCCATGATTACCTATTGTGTTGTATTCCTGACCATGAACACCTGGAGGCGGGGAGTTCCCCGAGTGAGCTATTAATTGGGTGATTGGAGCCACATGGGCTTGGCTCATTCAGCTGTTATCTCCTTCAGTTGCTACCTGCTGAATTCCGTGCGATAGGCAGCGGAACTAGCTGCTTGCATACACAATATCCCTCCCCCCTAGGATGGAACTAATTCCCTTAACCATTGTGGGGCCGGCGATTTTGTTGTGGCTGGCCCGCCAGTTCAGAAACGCTTCACAGGGTGCCGGGGCTTCTCCCTCTGGAAAACTGAAGGGACCCATCGAATCCTGGCAGAGGAAAAGGAGGGGTATCCCTGGCTTGGGGGGGGTGAGGGGACCGTTGGGAGAACTCAAAGCCCCGCTGCTCACTGGGCTGAGTGAGGGAACACTCGCGAAAACTCCCCTCATCCGGAAACAAAAATTCAAACTGGGGGGTCCGCTTCCTTGGGCTGAAAGGCTGACTCCGGTGATTCCGTGCAGCCTGTAATGCTCAATCCTGTATCCCCCCTTGGGTTAAGCGGGTGGGAGGCAGCCTTAATGTTGAACCCTCTCTATCACTCCTTTCAGTGGGTTCCTCTGGATCAGTTCCCCGGGTGGCTTCCGTGAGCCTTCTCCTAAGCTGGTCAGTGTGTCGGCGCCACAGCAACCCTGACTCTGTTATCACTTTGTACGAAACTGGCCCGGTTTGTTCTACCACCTCCCCAGGTACCCATGCTGGTCCTGAGCTCACATAATTCCTGCAGTAGACCAGGTCGCCTGCCCCAAACACCTTTCTCTGCTCTACTGACACATTTGTACCCCTATTCTCCACCCTAGAAGGATCCAGGCGGTCGAGCAATGTTGGAATTCTCCTCCGCATTAGGAGTTCTGAGGGGGATTGCCCCGAGGCTAGTGGGGTGACCCTATAGCGTATGAGGAATTGACAGAGCTGTAGCTCCAGGTCCCCCAGACCCATCCTCCTTAGGGCCTCTTTTGTAGTGTGGACCATGCGCTCTACTTGGCCGCTTGTGGCCGGGTGGAAAGGGGCAGAGGTGACGTGCCTGACCGCGTTCCGCTCGAGGAACGCCTTGAATTCCGCGAACGTGAAAATGGATGCGTTATCCGAAATTAGCACGTCGGGAATGCCGAAACAAACGAACATCCTTCTCAGATGTTTGATTGTGGCCGCAGAAGACATGTTACACATTGAAATGACCTTGAGCCATTTCAAGAATGCGTCGACCACGAGTAGGAACATTGTGCCCCTGAAGGGCCCCGCGAAGTCCATGTGGAGTCTGGACCATGGGCCGCATGCTGTGTCCCACTCCCTGGGGGTTAGCCTATGCTCTTCGGGCCGTGATTGCTGGCAACTCTTGCACCAGCCCCCCAGTTTCTCTGTGTCCTCATCTATCTTGGGCCACCAAAAGTAGCTCCTTGCTAGAACTTTTCACTTCACGATTCCTGGGTGGCTCGTATGAGGCAGACGGAGCACCTTGGCTCGCAGGACCTTGGGAATTACTACTCTCTGCCCCCAGAGGAGACATCCTCTCTCGAGCGACAGCTCGAAATGCTTCCTGAAGAACGCATTGAGTTCTTCAGAAGGAGACGTTAAGGGCCAGCCCTTCTTAGCCCACGCCAACGCTTGGGACAAGACCCTGTCTTTGGTGGTTGCCTTGGCGATATCCGCAGGCACAATTGGGGGCGATTCCAGTGTCTCGATGAGCAGCACCTGGTGCTCTTGCTCGACCTCTCACTCGGGCTCTCCCAGCTCTGGTAGGGGAGACCTGGAAAGTGCATCCGCGTGCGCGATGTCTTTCCCTGGGCGCACCAGCATGAGCTGGTATGCGTTTAGGAAGATCGCCCACCTTAACATTCTAGGGGACAAGATCTACGAGGTGGGCTTGGTCATGACAAAGATACCTAGGAGGGGCTTGTGATCCGTGACAACGGTGAACTCCCTCCCGTAAGGAAGTCATGGAATTTCTTTGTCCCTGCGATGATCGCGAGGGCCTCCCTGTCTGTCTGGGTGTAATTGCGCTCTGCTTTTGAGAGGGATCTCGAATAGAATGCAGTTGGTGCCTCCCTCCCGTTCTCAAACACATGGCATAAGACAGCCCTGACCCACACCGGTGAGGCATCACATACTAACACTATGGGTTTCTTGGGGTCGAAGTGACTTAGAATCGCCTCGGAAGAGAGGAGCCTCTTCAACTCACTGAACGCTCATTCCTGCGCCTCCCCCCATCGCCAGACTGCGTCCTTTTTCAGTAGGCGGTGCAGCGGCTCTGCCACAGATGCCTTCCGTGGGAGGAAGGAGTGGTAGAAATTCAGGAGCCCAAAGAACGACTGCAGCTCTGCCTTAGTAGCTGGCGTGGGGGCGTCCTGAATGGCCACAACCTTTGACTTGGATGGCTTTACCCCATCGGGGGTGATGCAAAACCCCAGGAACTCTACCTTGGTTGCGTAAAAAATGCACTTGTCCCTTCTCAGGCGTAACCCAGCCCTCTCAAATACAGACAGAACCCCGGTCTAACCTTTGTGCTAGCTCTGACTCCCCCCCAGCAGTTATCAACACATCGTCGAAGTATGGCAAAACCATGGGGAGTCCCTTAAGTAGGTGTTTCACAAGTGCCTGAAAAATACCGGGAGCCGAGTTTACGCCGAACTGGAGGCGTGTCACTTTAAAGGCACCCTTGTGCGTCACTATCGTCTGGGCAGCTGCGGCCACAGGCGTGACTGTTAACTGCTGGTAAGCCTGTGCTAGGTCCAGGATCGCAAGACACCTCCCCCAATGTAGCTTGGCCAGCAAGTGGCTAACTACCGGTACCGGTTAGGCATTGGGGCAGATTGCCTTATTGATAGTACACTTGTAATCAGCACAAATCCTAACCTCCCCGTTAGATTTCATGGCAGTTACAATCGGAGTTTCCCACTCTGTGGAGTCCACTGGTACCAAAATCCCCTGACCCACCAGTTTGTCCAACTCCGCCTCTATTTTGTCCTTTAGTGCGAAAGGCACTCTGTGCAGCTTGAGGCACAGGGGGCGAACGGAAGGGTCCATATCAAAGTCCACAGGAGGCCCCTTGTATTCCCCAAGTCCTTTCCTGAAGACTGCCGGGTATGCGTTGCACACGTCTTGGATGGGGTCGTCTCGGACGGCGTTGATTCCAGTCAATGCAATTCCCAGCGGTTCAAACCACTGGGTCCCCAAAAGGCAACTGGACCCCACCCCTTTAAGGACTACTAAGGGCAACTTTCTGGTGAAGTTCTTAAACCGTACGGTGAAGTCCCCCACCCCCAGGACTAGGATGTAGCTTCTCTGGACATCCCGCAAGTTCGTTTGGAGGGCTCTAAGTTTGGGGCGGTCCTTAGGGGGTATGCACAGAAACTCGGTTTGCAAGATAATGGAGTAGGCAGTCCCTGAGTCCACCTCCATCTTCACCTGGACCCCTGCAACAGTACCTTAACAAAAAAACGGGTGTGCTGATCCGACACATGTCTCACCACTGTGTCCTCCAGGTGCACCTTCCCCACGTCCTGGTCCTTCTGGCGGCTGGTCCGGCCAGGGTCTCGGCGTTGTCTGCACACCTTGGCGATGTGGCCCAAACGCCCGCAGTTGTGGCACTCAGCTTTCCTGAAGGGGCACTTTCTCCGATCATGTGTGCCTCCGCACCCCTCGCAGCGCCTGCTTGCTTCGGCAGTGTCTCTCCTCTCGGAAGGTTGTTTCCTCACCTTCTGGACCTCGGGTTCACTTTCACTCTTGCTGAGGTCGGATGAGGACGCAGTGGCGGCTGCCGCGGCTCTCGGCTCGCGCTCTCTGGGAGGCGAGCATCTGAGGGCCTGCACGATGGATGACGGGTTCTCTGAGGCACCGGTTCTCGCCTGACACACCCATACCCCGTCTTTTACCGCCTCTGCAGCCTGGGCAGCCCTGAGAACCTGCTCAAAGGTGATGTCCTCATCCTGGGCCAACAGTCTCCGTTGGGCCTCCTCGTCCTGCATGCCAAGGAGGAGGCAGTCTCGCAGGGCCTCTCTCAGAAAGGTGCCCCAGTGGCAAGGGACGGCTGCCAGTCTCAGCGCAGCGACGTACTCTGCCACGCTCTCTCCGGACTGCTGGTCGCGCCGGTGGAAGGCCAGCCATGCCAGGAACATGGACATCTTTGGCTAGAAGTGTGCCCGCAGCGCGTTCAGGATCCCGCCGAGGGGGACCGACCTTAGGCCCCTCGGCATCAGGAGGTTCTTCGCCAGCTCCAGGGTCGGCAACCCGCACTGAGCCAGGAGGCAGGCTCGTCTCTGAGCTTCGTCTTCAATGCCTTCGGCGTACAAGAACTGCACCTTGTACAGGTCCCATGACTCGGGCTTCAAGGTGCGAACTGTGCGAGGGTTACTCTGTGGGAAGCCAATCCTCATTGCCAATTTGATGTAGGCAGATTGATTGCACACGGAGCCGGCAGGCAGGCCAAACACTTCTTTATTTCAGCATGGTCAATCTGTACATGGGGTCACACTAGGAGACGCAGCTCCTTTTATAATGCATTTGAATTCCCCGCCACAATACCCATTGGTTGACGTCACTGTATTCCTGTCCATGATTACCTATTGTGTATTCCTGACCATGAACACCCCGAGCTAGCTATTAATTGGGTGATTGGAGCCGCATGGGCTTGGCTCCTTCAGCTGTTATCTCCTTCAGTTGCTACCTGCTGAATTCCATGCGATAGGCAGCGGAACTAGCTGCTTGCATACACAATACCCGCCCATCCAAGTTTTGAAATAATGTAGTCCTAATTCAGGTGCAACACAGGGCTTTCCCCCTGGCCACACCCACCACACTACGCCCACAGTGTAGGTAGTAAAAAATAAAATGAATCCCACCACTGGGTATGCCCCCTCCCCTTTCCACCCCAAAGCAGGGGAATATTTGGCATATTACCTAATGGTTGGAAGTAGCCGTTTCCTTCAGTTTATAGTCCTGCTAGGCTGATGTTAAAAGCCCATGTAGTGCTGTGAGGTGGCTCCCCACCACCACCACCCCTGTAGTGCCATAAACAAAGACAGCAATGATGTGATCCTTACACAATGCAAATACAGGAGAGAGGCAATACCTTCATTGGCCCACAACACCAAAAAGAACTCTACATGGACCTTAGCATCAACCTAGAAGAAAACAGTTATTTACAGCCAGTAGGTAATGTTCCTATATGACTTTGGTATGGCTGAAATTGGCACATCTAGTGAGTAAACCAAATATTAACCACAGTTCCATGATGGAGGGCTCTGCCCTTGTCTCTAGCCAAAATAAGAAACTTGCAGTTTTAAAAGGAGGCCATCTGCAGGGGTGCAATATGCACATACTGTAACTGGTTTCCTGTGGTTGTGGAATGGGAAATAATGTCACATCCAGACAGCCTTATGCTTTCTCCAACTCTCCCCTAAGAAACAGAACCTGACACAACATTTTGCCATGAACTTTTGAGTCTCATTGATAATTTCCTGCACTATCAAACAGAAATTGATGCTTTCCTGAAGAAGTGACCTTGAATCACAAAAGCTTATGTATTCTCCCCCCTCCCCAACACCTGTCAATGAAGAGGAAAGACACCATGAAATTTGGTATGAAAATTCCACAAAACTGTCTCATGATGTCCCTTGTGTGCACAACTGATTCACATGAATCGTGTCAGGTACCCAGCAGGTACCTCATCTAATGACACCCTGAGGGACTCATCACTATTACTCTAACGCCACATTACCCGCCTAACAATTGTGACCTACTTAACATGGAACTGCCCTAAGTTGCCCATAATGTTCCATGTAAACAGAGTGGGATAGATGAAAACATGGCCAAGGATCCTTTTCAAAATTGCCAATCATGATAAATCCAGCACAAATTACTATCCCTCCCCAAATAGGTGACCCAAAAGCTCTCTAGACCACAGGGCGGGTGGGCAGGCATAGCCAAGAGGCTGGCTGATTTTAAAAGGGGCTCCACAAAGCCCACACCATTAATTGTGTATTGGTGACTGCATGAATTTTAGTGAGTGAGTTCAGTTTACAGTTTCTTTCACAGGTGGGGGAGGGCTCAAACAGCTGCATGTACAGAGCTGTCCCCTCTGGTGAAATTATTAGGCCAAGTTGAATATACAGATTTCTTCATGCCTCTCTGGCCATAGACAGCAAAACTCAATCAAGCCTGCATCCCAAATACTTCATCCCTTATATGGACTGTTGTAACTCAAGTGTAACCAACACTCATTTCACATCTCTTATTCCTAGGGTTTTTCAGTGGCTCTTGTTTGTCAAGATGGGTAAAGTCAAAATAATTGCCACCATGGCAACCATCAATTACAAACAGTTCCAAAAGCTTGTGCTATAATAAATATGTTAAGTCCTAGGATTGCCACAGAACTCATTCATCAGATTCAGAGAGGTATTTCCCACTCAGCAAATCTCACAATCCTCAACTAATGCACACAAAATATGACATCCAAAGAGCTAAAATACCAAGATGGGGTATATCTTTGGATGAACATGAGTCTTTATGGAAACTGAGTTTTGTGATCAGAGAAAACAGAAGAAAGGAATGCCAGATTCAGTTCTGGAGCCTCAGATTTCAACCAAAGGACTGAACTTTTAGATATTCTGCTGCATATGACTGAAAAAGTTCTGTGATTTATATGATATATTCTTTGTCAATGTGCTCTGGAAAAGTGGAGACTTATTCCTAAAACCAACAGGATGATAAGGATCAGACACTTTCTTTGTTCAATAATATTATACATCAAATCCTTTTGATCTTTAAACAAGTTGCTGTGTCACTGCTTTCTATCCAATTTAGTCCAGCTCACTGGATAATCTGCTGAAATACCTACCCAATACCTTCTTCTAGCTTTGCACTTGAGCTGCTTTACTCCGGTCATTGCAGAGGGCAAAGCCAGTCAGCAATGCAGATTCATACATGTGGTCATGACCCATTCAGTAGCAGAGGCTGCCCAGGTGAGTTCCTAGATGCATAAAAGTTGCTTTTCAGCTCATACTTCCTACCATGACCCCACAGTCCAGGCCAGCATGACCACTGGCCTAGACTTTTCATTCAAACTGAGCAGCTTTCTTCATTAGAGTAAGACACACTCTCACATAGATCACAATTACACACAGAAATGGTTGCCTCTACCACATATACCCGCCAGCAGGGCTCCTGGTCTGCTTTACAAGTTGCAGAGCAGAAGGGGGGCAACTGCTTCCAGTGCCTACATTCTTCCTCCTCCTCCTTCTCAGTCTGCTTACAGAAGACCACTCTGCAGCAGCATACTGCATTTGTCCATTAAGACATTCAGGGTCAAACACAGCCACTTAGGAGCTACTGTGACCTGCTTGCAACCACACCAGATAAGTCTTTGGGATAAAGAATGGATACAAAGGTATTTCTCAAGTGGCTAAGACACTGACTGGGCGGCGGAAGGTCAGCAGTTCAATTCCCGAGTACTGCAGGATGGAATGAGCTCCCGTCTTTGTCCCAGCTCCTGCCAACCTAGCAGTTTGAAAGCAAGACATTGCAAGTACTGTAGATAAATAGGGACCACTTCGGTGGGAAAGGTAACAGCGTTCTGTGCGCTCCAGTGTCTAGTCATGCCTGCCACATGGCCATGGAAACATCTGCAGAAGCAGACAACGCTGGCCTTTGAAACAGAGATGAGCAATGAACCCTAGAGTTGGATACAACTGGCTTTTGAGCAAGGGAAACCTTTACCTTTAATTACACATAGTTCTTGTGCACACACAGTGCTGCCATTTGGACTTCTGTAATTGATTGCACAGAGATGCATCTTGGTACAAAAATACATATGTTAGTCATAACCCAGCACAAGTGAGAAATCAAAGATCTTAAGTAGACATAATTTTGACTACATTGTTCCTACTAGCAATAATGGGCTTCTTATCAGCTTCTGTCTGGTTTATAGCTGACACCCAACCAAAAACGCCAGTTGTCTAGTCTATGATGGCTACTCTGCTCCTGAATTATCTACCATACTGATGCCCACACATAATATTAACTCCCAACTCTTGAACCAGCAACTGGTAGACCATGATTAACTGCTAGACCCAAAAGCAATGGGAGGAGACTAGCTGGGCATCAGCAATTATCGGAACCTGCATTTCTTTCCCTTCAAAGACTTTCCATCTTAAACTACCAATGGCTATCCGGAGCTTCAAAACAGCAGCCCAGGAAGCACTTAATGAAGAAACACACAAAAGAGAAGCCCAGAAACAGACTATAAGAAGCTTAAAGCAAGTACGGATTGTGATACATGGGGTTTTTTTAATTAAAAAAAAAGCTAAACCTTTTTAAGGTAGCTTATAACACACCCCATTAACAAGCCAACCAACATTCATGTAATAATAAATAATTCCATGCCACCTATGGTGACCCTTCCCAGGGTTTTCCAGGTAAAGTGTGCTGTACCCACAAGTGGGTGATCATTCTCTTCTTCTGGGGCTCGCTAGAACTCTTTTTCCTGGAGGCACAGTGGGGAAGCAAACACCACACCTCTGGATCTGTAGCCAGATGCCTAAACCACCAAGCTATCCAGCCAGCTATCATTTAAGTACAATTCTAAAAATTGCCATCTTTTATATATGAAATTTTGGGGTGGGGGTTTAGAAAAAAATTACCATCCTTTATGGTAATTTTTCCATGGTTCGATAAGGCTATGGGCTATGCCATGTAGGGCCACCCAAAACAAACAGGCCATAGTGGAGAATTCAGGCTAAACATGATCCACTGGAGAAAGAAATGACAGAAGACATGAATATGCAAACACGAGTATTCAAATAAGGTGGATTTTGACTTTGCACTGCTTTATTTTACAATTTTTTACCTATTGAAAGTACAGCAGGATTTACTACTTCTTGGCAGAAGAAAACCAATCTTCTGTTTTATTTTATGAACACAGCGTGGATTATACATCATTTAAGAGAATTCTGATCTTTGTGAAGCTCATTCATGTAGAGCAGGGGTTCCCAATCTTTGCAAGCCAGGGGCTGGTGTAGTATGTCCACGTGCCGATTGGCCATCACTCTTCCCAATGCGTTCGCTCGCTAACGCACACGGCTTGAAACTCAACACGGGCGCTGATGGAAGAGAAATTGGGGAGCGGGCTTAGATTAATTGGCATGAATCATAAAGAGCCTGGCTAAGGAATTACGAAGGAAATAGGACAAAGGGTAAAAAGTTGCTGATTCTAAGGTCGAATTCGCTCTTCCCCTTCTGGTCTCAATAAGGTTGAGTGAGGCAGGCTGAGTCAGCGGTAAAGGAAGTTAGTCCCAGAGGCAGTTTACATGGCCTTCGAGATAGGGCGAGAACAATGGGGTTTCGCCAACCCAGATCTTAGATAACTGCCCAGAAGGGAGAAACTGCGACCCATATAGAGCAACATCTATTGTCTTGCTTCGCGATCATGGGCAAACCAGGTCACTTGAAGACAGATAACGCCCTGGCTTATAGTTCCAGGCAGCTAGCCACATTCCTAGCCACTTGGGACATAAAGCACACATTTGGTATTCCATACAATCCCCAAGGACAAGCCATTGTCGAGTGGGTGAACCGGATATTAAAGTCCTACATCGAAAAACAAACAGAAAGGGAGGAGATAGCCCCCCTAAGAGTCAAGGACAGGCACAGCAACGCCTGCACAAAGTATTATTCACTTACAATCACTTAAATATTTTTGCTGACTACACTCCGCAGGAGAAGCATTTCCGAAGCCGGGAAGCTCTCCCACGTCCCATGGTTAAATTCAGAGTGCCGCCAAACCCCTCTTGGAAGGGTCTGGCACCCCTGATAACCTGGGGACGAGGCTATGCAGCGATTATGTCTCCTACAGGTACCATTTGGATTCTGGCCCGCTGTGTGAAACTGTACTTCGAACCGCATGGCGTGGAACCAGGCTGCCCTGAACCTGTTGCCAGAGATGGAAGAGATAGACCTAATGACAGGCCGGAGGCGAGGCAGGCAACACCGGCCACGACGGCCCAGGATGGAGGAGCCAAGAGTGACATGGGGAATGATCAAAACCCTGTGTGATGATGCCATGACCATTTTGCAAGAGAACCCACTCTGCACAACACGGTAGCTGTGGTCTTGGCTCAGATCACCTACAATTCCCTAATGATAGTCTTGATCCTTTCCTTGCTTATGGGGTGAGGGATTCAAGCTGCTCCTGGGGACTTAACACCTGGCCGGGACCTTACCGCCAGGCTCCAGTACAACATCTGGGAGAGACTGGCCGGACTTGTTAACCAGTTGAACTTTTGCCTAGCGCAGACCACAGACACTTCTTCTTTGTTAAGTACATGCCTTATCCCGGTCTGCCGCGCACCGGGAGAACAAGCCAAGAACTTTGAACTGTTGGGTAAACGTATATTCGGACCTCATTACCGAATCACATACGCAATTTATGCAGCTTGGGGGACTCAGGTAACAAAGACTTTGCCTGCTGATGTGCTCACTCTGTACACACCCCGAGTGGCGATCAGCCCAAACATGCCCTGTGCCAGAATGACCAGCTGCTCCACAGCCAAAGTGCCACATCACCTTTGCCTTAGTCCTGGGAAAGAGACTTAGAAATGTAACCAGCCACAAATGGCCCATTTCATGTATGAAAATGTCATTTTGCCCACAGGATGGTTTTTTACTTGTAATCAACGGACGTGGAACTACATTCTAGCTAACATATCTGACTCATACTGTTGTTTGAGTCGCTTGACACTGATACTCCCCAAAAGGGAAATGATCACCCCAAACCCAGTCACCCCAAGACCAGCACAGTCCATAAGGGCGGCCCGGCTAAATGAGACAGGCGACAGTAATATCCAATTGCTTAGCAAGGCAGAGTATGCATACCTGTCAATTATCCTGTTTTTCCCGGGAAAACCCCTTATTTTTACCCCTCTTCCTGCTCCCTCATGATTTATTAATTTCCCCGTATTTCCCCTTATTTTTAAAAAAATATCCTGGCTGGAGCCCTCACAGGCGAAGCTGCAGTATTTTTTTCCAGCCACCAGAGGTCGCTGTGTAGCAGGCTTTTCACTTGTGGAAGGAGAGAGAGAAGGTGGGAGGGGGGTGTTCTGTAGTTTTCCCTTTCTCTTTCATTTCCCTGCCAGCTACATGGTCCTGGAGGCTTCGTTTTGGCTGCTGGGAGCAGGAGTCTATTCTAGGTGAGCGATATATTTCATATATGCAGGGGCAACCTCATGCTTTATTGAGCTGTTTCTGCCCTGCCTCCTGGCTGGAGGATTTCGTTTCTAGAGTTCTAGAGTTAACTTGGGAGGGGGGGTTGCTTGATCACTATATGAGAGAGAGGGGGTTTGTTTCTGTTCTAGAGTTAACTTGGGAGGGGGGAGGTTGCTTGATCACTATATGAGAGAGAGGGGGGTTTTGTTTCTGTTCTAGAGTTAACTTGGGAGGGGGAGGTTGCTTGATCACTATATGAGAGAGAGGGGGGTTTCGTTTCTCTTCTAGTTAACTTGGGAGGGGGGAGGTTGCTTGATCACTATAGGAGAGAGAGAGCGCAAATTAATTAAAAATGAGTAAGGTAAAGGTAAAGGTTTCCCTTGCTCGAAAGCCAGTCGTATCCGACTCTAGGGTTCAGTGCTCATCTCTGTTTCAAAGCAGAAGAGCCAGCGTTGTCTGCGTCTGCAGACATTTCTGTGGTCATGTGGCAGGCATGACTAGACACCAGAGCGCACCGAATGCTGTTACCTTCCCACCAAAGTGGTCCCTATTTATCTACTTGCAATTTCTTGCTTTCAAACTACAGTACTCGGGAATCGAACTGCTTACCTTCTGCCTCCCAGTCAGCATCTTAGTCACTTAAGCCACTGAGTAAACAAGAAACAAAACAAAATAAAAGTCCCCCAAGAAGATGGGGAAAGGGTTCTTTGGCCCACACAGCTTTGTGCCCATTGCTACTACAATACCATCTAGCCATCTTATTTTTGGCCACCCCCTTCTTTTGTCCTCCACCTTTCCCAGCATCAAGGCTTTCTCAAGTGAATCCTCTCTTCTCATTTGATGTCCAAAGTACTTTAGCATCATCTTTACTATTTGACCTTTAGTGAGCAGTCGTGGTTGATTTCTTCTAGGATTGACCTATTTCTAACACCACATTTCAAAGGCATCTATTTTTCTGCGCTCAGCTTTCCTAATCGTCCAGCTCTCACACCCATACATTACCACCAGGAATACCATTGCTTTGACTATGCAATTTTTTGTTTGCAAGGTGATGCCTCTGCTTTTAACTATGTTCCCCAGGTTTCTCATAGCTTGTTTCTCAAGCATCCGTCGCTTTTTTATTTCATGGCTGCAATAACCATCTGCAGCGATCTTTGATCCTAAGAAAGTAAAATCTGCCAGTCGTATCCAACTCTATGGTGCAGTACTCATCTCCATTTACAGCCAAAGAGCCAGTGCTGTCTGTGTTTGCAGACATTTTCATGTCCATGTGGCAGGCATGACTAGACCCCAGCAAGTCACATGGCTATATTTGGCCATGCCCACAGATTTGGCCACATCCACAGAGGGGTGGGCCCAAAATTTCCCTTATTTTCAAATCCAAAAGTTGACAGGTATGAGTATGTCTCTTTAGCGGTCAGCATTTTTGGGGTGCCCGGGTTAGCAGTGGGAAATGCACCTAGAATTGGGCAAGTTGGTGTGCGTGCTAGCTAAGGCTATCAATCACACCTCATCAGCCATCGCTTTGCTTAATAGTGAGCAGGCTGAACTAAGACATGCAGTTTTAGATAATAGAGCAGCAATTGATTATGTGTTGCTTTTGCACCATGTGGGCTGTGAATCAGTCTGCAATATGTGCTGTTTTAACCTCACGGATAATTCACGCAAGGTCCAAAGTCAGATCACCAAACTTGACACCATCGTGAAAAATATCCAGCAGAATGCCAACTGGGGGTGGTGGGACGAACTCTGGTCATGGTTACTATGGAAATGGTTGCAAACAACGCTCAAAGCTACCGCTGGCGTTGTGGTAGTAGGGATTACGCTTTGCTGTTTCGCACAATGCATCCCTTCACTTTTTTCCATGTGAACCTCATGGCGGAAACCTCGAAAGTCTCTCACACCTAGACAAAGTATGCCCTATATCTACCAAGCCCTCAGCCAGGCTGATTTAAACAATGAAATAAGGGGGAATGTAGTATGCCCGCGTGCCGAGATTGGCCATCACTCTTCCCAATGTGTTCGCTCATTAACGCATACGGCTTGAGACTCAACATGGGCGCTAATGGAAGAGAAATTGGGGAGCGGGCTTAGATTAATTGGCATGAATCATAAAGAGCCTGGCTGAGGAATTACGGAGGAAATAGGACAAAGGGTAAAAAGGTGCTGATTCTAAGGTCGAATTCGCTCTTCCCCTTCTGGTCTCGATAAGGTTGAGTGAGGCAGGCTAAGTCAGCGGTAAAGGAAGTTAGACCTGGAGGCAGTTTACATGGCCTTCGAGATAGGGCGAGAACAATGGGGTTTCGCCAACCCAGATCTTAGATAACTGCAGGTTTGTCCATCAGTCACTGGGCAATGGCCAGAGGCAGGTGTTATCTCTACCCACCAGAAACGCCACTTTTGCGTCAGCCTTCTGTGACGTGGGTTCATGCTCCTTAGGCATGAAACCCATGAGGCAGAGTAATAAATGGGCCACCCGATTTCTATCGGGACTGGACTTCACCGCACTATTCACCTCACATGTCCTTCCTTGCGGCCAGTCACTCCGACCTCCGGGGGCCATCTCCACACCAGAGGGCCCAATCCGTGGCTCATCGCAACAGGCTGGGTCACACTCTTAGTCAGCTTTGAGAGCTGGACGGCCATTTCCCCCTGCCTGCACAATGGGAATGGCCATTTTGTCCCAACAACTTCAAAGGGGTGACCATTTTGTTTCTCAAATGCCCTTGGAGGGGTGGCGGGTGCACATGAAATGGTGCCACATTGATGTAGAGGTTCATCACCCCATCACCACTTATGCCATCTTGTACTCAGCAAGACTTTTTTTTTTGTTCTTAACATGCTTTTATATAGATGCCTAGCACAGGTTAGCTCTCCCCCCACCCAAGGTACCTGATTAGGCATTATCACAAGCTGGTGCCCAAGAGGGAATATGATACAAACAGTTGAGCAGTAAATGCTGCGGCAAATCAGAAAATGTGAAAACTGAACCCTAATCATATGTTTCAATACAGAGACTAATATAAAATATACCAGGCTTTCATTTCCTGCTTCCTGTGCAATCAATTAATATTTTTAAATTTTTCTTCATATTGAATTCCCCTCCCCTTCTTTCATTTAGCATGTGCTTTTAATATTGACAACTGCTCCAATTTCCAAATGGTTTTGATGTGATGGCAATCCAAACCACCTTCTTACCATCCAGAATTGCAAAGCTGAACTGGATCTCAAGGGTCATCTTGTCCTGTCCTGTCATTACAGGAAATAAAGTATGCATTCTAATGATGAGGGCTGAAGGCTTTGCTTCTACATTAGACCAAGTACAAGAAACTTTCAGGTCAGGCAAGCATACCCTGATGGGAGCAGTAGCAAAGAGTCAAAGATTCTGGTAATGGAGGCCCTGCCAGGAAGCAAAGAGGTGTTTAATAAATAGAGCTGCTGGGATGAGGATACTGATGGAATAAGCTACATTCACACAAGCCATTTTTAGGTTATCAGGATCACCTATTGCAATGGTGATGAACCTATGGCACATGTGCCAGAGAGGGCACTCCCAGCCCTCTCTGTTGGCATGCACGGCATCACTTCCTCCCTCCCTCAGCAGTTTGCCCTGACCCTCTGCCCAGCAGCCCAATGGGAGAGCTCCCCCCCCCGCCCAGAGTTCGCCCCACCCATTTGGGCACTCAATCTCTAAAAGGTTCGTCATCACTGACCTATTGCATTAGATGCCAGATGAAAATAAAGCAATTAAGGACACAACCGCCATTTGTGTTTGTTTCAGCAGGAGAACTTGACTTCGCCCGAAGGAATTCCTTCAGATGCCCCTCTCGTTCCCATCGCAATCACAGACGATTACTTCTCTTTCATCAACCGCATCCATGGGAAGCAACTGGAAACTGTTCAGGGCAAAGGGAAAAGTCCATTCCTCAAACCTGCCCAGGATCAAAGCACTTCTTCCTAAAACACCTAGATCTGCAAGATCTCCTCTTTCAGCTCTACCATCCCTAGCTTTAACTTAATCTTTTGCACACCCCAGAATTAGGATCCAATTCTACAAAACCCTTTCCATGTCCTGTTGTCTCCATGTTTTTTTTTTTTTGCAGCTCCTTCTTTTCTGCTTCATCACATTTTGTGCCGTGAACTAGTGCTCCCAGATGCATTCAGGTACGTTTTTCTTAGATGCACCATGCAATGGTATTTTTCCATTATACAATCTTGCAGCTGTCCCACAAAAGATGCAGTGTCCCCAAATTTGCTATAGCTTTACAGTATTGCCCTTTTTAAAGACCACTAGTTTCCCCAGCTTTAGCAAACTGTTTCAATGTACAATCACAATAAAACCAGCTTTCTCAGAACTGGATGTATAGTGAGTGGCTGTCTGTGTGACAAAATCAAGTCCTACAAGAAGAGATCATGGAAGTACAGTACTTGAACTGTGGAATGGATGTGTGCGTGTTGTTTCCGGAATGCTTAATGTTCCACTTTTGCTAAACCCCTTGCATTAAAGCTAGCAGTCCTGACTGCTCACATCTTGAGTGTTTCCTTTCGTCTTCACTGTGTTGGGGTGCAGAGGCCACATGCCAAAAATGTTATCCTTGTTCCAATATTTCTGGACCTGACTGTATATTCCAGTCAACCAAACACATGGTTAGATAACTTGCTCTCCTTCTTTCTGTTAAGTAGGCTGGCCACCACTACAGTGGTTTTCATTTTTAAAGTACACGTTATGTTCATCCACCTATCTGACTTACTTTTAACTTTTTTGGGTAGGGGGAACCCATACACACAGTTGTAAAACTTCTGCTTCAGTTGACTGATGGGAAATAGTTTAGCAGCAACCAAGGAGGGCTCTTCATAGGTAGATTTTACTACATTGTCGTTTTTCAGTCCACAACTCGCAGAAAACCCCAGCCAGCATAACAAGTGGCTAAAGAGAAAGGCAAGATTGTGCATTCCTCACATGAATATTCAGAAATGTTATTCAAAATACCAGATCTCATTGAGTGAAGAAAGCAGCTCAACAGAGGATCTGTGCATACTTTTTGCCATTTTGGTAGCACTGCCTGGATTTCAGTACGAGAAGGGAAAGCAAAATAAAGTAATATCAGGTTACTTTTATTGGAAGACTAGCTGGGGACCCGGCTTTGCTTGGGAGTGTCTACCTGGTGGGGGCCAGGGCTTTGAGCTTTCTGTCGGCGATGGCGCCTCCACCGGGGGCTTTCACCGGTGGTGCAGCTTGGGAAAATGACCGGGGCTCGGCCTTGGGCTGTGGAGGACAGGCAGGAAGGCCGCTCCCGCCCTCTCCGCCGCAATCCACTGCAGCCTAGCCCTGGCGTGGGTCCTGGTCAGGCCACTTGCACCTTCAGCCCGCTGTTTTGCTCGGGCCGTTTCCTTGCGGGCTGGCGGAGCTGGTACCGGGCCTCTGCAATGGGCGTGCGGCTTTTCCCTGCCCCACTTGGGCGGTAGGATATCTCGTGTCGCCGCCGCTGCGGCTGGAACCAGCCGTGGCTGACATTCGATGGCCGGAGGTGGGTGAAGACTCCGTGTCGGCAGCACCCTCGCCCAGGAGCTGCTCCAGTTGGCCGGCGAGCATCAGGGGTGAGCGAGGATGTTGCGTGTTTTGTCCCATGTCTCCCCGGCCGCAGTGCTGTAGGCTCTGCATTCCTGGGCAGACGCGGCCTGTCTTCCCGGCCGCCCAGGCTTTTGCCAAGACATCCTGCGGCCGGGGTGGTGCCTGTTTCACTGTGGCCGCCTGTACCCTTGCCTACCTTGCGATGCGGGTGCTCCTGTCGCCCTGGCCATCCACGCTCCCGGCAAGGAGTCTTGCGCGCGTGGTGGCTCCTGGGGAGGCGCTCTGGGTCCGTTGCAGGGCCCGGTGGCCTGCTGCCGCCGTTTACACAGCACATGGCTGGTGCAAGTTACTTCTGATTTAGGATAACCCTAATAGAGACTTTGAGATGTTCAAGAAGTGGCTTACCATTGTCACCCCACTGGATTTCCATGGTCGAGTGGAAATCTGAACCCAGATCTCCTAAATCCTAGGCCAAGAGTATATTTAGTATATCCCACTAATTTTTTTCAGTCTTCTTAGGCAGTGCTTTTCATTCAAGCTCTCATAAGATGCCTGCCAAACAGAGGACAGATTTCTAATATGTATATGGAAAAAGTCAACAGGCAAATATGAAGAGGAACAATATATTCTTAATTCTGTTATTTACATCATATTCAGTCAAAGTTAAAAGACACCCAGTTGTGACAACTTTTTAAAAAGTGCATCTACTTTTGGGGAGGAAAGGGAAAGGCTAAAACCATTAGTCTTTGGTTGCCTGCAACAGCTTATCTTCCCGTTTCTTCCTCATCCGCTCTTTGATGCCTTCCATCTCTATTCTCTGGAGAAGAGAGAAGTATTAGCTTCACCATCTATATATTCTTTTAGACACAACAATAGTATTCATAACTGGGGAATATTTACCAAATATTCTTTCTCAGGTGAAAGCATCTGCAAGAAAAGAATCAAGAAAAAACAATGATTGTAGGCAGAGAAAGACTTGAAGGTCATGTTTCACATCTAAAAGGAAAAATCCATACTATATAATCCTTATTGTAGCTAACAAGCAAAAAGCATTTGAACTGGCAGGACTGGGAAAATAAGCCAGAACAAATCATTCAATATAACAATCAATCAATCAATCAATCAATAATGCATGATTCAATAAAAAGAGGGATAAAAAAGATTTAGCAGCTAAGATTACAGAGCAATGAAACTGCCCTTCAGATTTCTTCCTCTTGTTCCTAAATATGCCAACAAGTAGCATACCAACTATACCACTGCAGAAAGAAAAGGCCTAATTCGAACTTAGTTATACTTGGGAGTAGATCCAATGTAAAAATTGTGTGTATGTGTGAGGGGAGGTCATATTTAAATTTCCACTGCTTTTAACAGTTTACTATAAGCATGATTAAGTCTGGTTTTAGCCCAAAATATTTTCATCGCATTTAGCAAGCTCCATGCCACCACATGCCCCATTCTCTCAGGGGATGCCTCGGCGGAATGGCAAGAAAGTCAACTGTGCCCCCTGTTGCTGTTGGACTTCAAATATCTTCCAGCACTGTCACAGTCATAGTGAAGGATGAAAGGAGATGCAATCCAACAGCTATTTGGAGTGACACATGTTCGTACTTCTGCTCTTTTATAATTAGGCAAATACCTGGGTCTGTGTAAGAAAGTCAGTGCAGGTCACAGGTCACTGTATAACAGGGGTTCGCAACCTACGGCCCACGGGCCTGACTCGGCCTACAGAACCATTTCATGTGGCTCGCCGCCCTTGCTCCTGCTGCCAGTGGTGAAAACAGCCAAAAACACGTTGCCCTTGCTTCTGCCACTGCCGCTGCCAGAAGCAGCAAAACCAGCCAAAAACACACCGTAAATGCACCCGTGGCTGTTGTAAATGCATTTATGATAGCCGCAGATGTGTTTTACAGGAGCATTTATGGTGGGGAGAACCACGTGTCCAGCCCGGCCCTCTCAGCTGTCTGAGGGGGCGTGGTCTGGCCTGTGGCTGGAAAAGGATGAGAGCCCCTGATGTATAATATTAGGCATAGGGGAAGAACATGCTTCAACATTAGACACAAGTTTACGTTGAGACCAAATACAAGAGTTCTATCTCTTATAGTACTACAGTTTTCTTATTCTTTTATTAACAATCTTTCTAATAACCAATTCAGAAAATAAGTGTCATCAGGATTGTAGACACAATAGTACAACTGAGAAAGAAATATCGGTAATCAGGGCTGCACTAGTACTACATATACATATACAGGTGAAACTCTGAAAATTTGAAAATCGTCCAAATGTGCATTCAGTTAAGAAATGCAACTTAAAAGGTGAAACAAATATATGAGATAGACTCATTACATGCAAAGCGAGATAGTTCAAACCTTACTTTGTTATAATATTGATGCTTATGGTTTAGTTTATTAAAACCCCAACCCCCCCAATCTCATGTACCCCATAATCATCACATAATCTCATGGACGCTATACGCCATGATCATCACAATTATAACGAATTAAGGCATGACATCTCTCACTTTGCATGTAGTGAGTCTATCTCATATATTTGTTTCATCTTTTAAGTGAAATGAATGAACATTTTCACGATATTCTAATTTTCCGAGTTTCACCTGTATATTCACTCTCACTCACTATCTCTTGAAATGGTTGACCTTTTGGTACAAGTGTAAAACTAATCTGAAAAATTTGTTATTTAAAAAATGAAACTTTCATCTGATTATAAATAATAAGATTATATCAGGAATAATACATATTAAGAAAACAATTATTCAAAATCTAGTCTTAGTGACTTGAGATTTAAATTATGACTTAAAATTGAGATGTAAATCAATTTGATTTAAATCAAATTCACCATGAAGACTGACCTTCACTCTGGCTGAATATTGTTCAGACATCTGTATCTCACTTGCCAGCCAGAACATACCAACAGGGAAGGACAGATACATCATCATCTGCAGGAGAAGAAAAAGTCAGATGGAGACACAGACACATTCCAAACAACAGAATACTGGGCAGGTTTTTATTCAGTCTGCCCAATCTGGCCTAAAATGGCAAAATCCCCATCTCCCCTCTTTTCCTAAAGAAGGAGATCATCCTATGGTTAAAGGGACAGAGAAGGAGCCTCCCAGAAGAGTGGAAAGGGCTGCACTTTCATGGTTTGTGTTTAAAGAAAAAGGCACATTATAGACAAAGAATGATATTTCTTCTTCTTTCGTGTCCAGTTCAGATTTTAAACTGCCAAATAAAGCCCCCCTCTCAGCTCTGTCATTGGCCAAATTTAAGTTCTCATTGGTGCATCTTTCTGGCAGTACAGTAATTAGCAGATGAGTAAATGAGCTGGATTCTGTATCCACATTCACGCAGCCTGTTGTTGGCCACCAGCATCCACCACTTGCATTTAGGGACTCCGACCCTCAACCTACTCAGGGTCTTCCAAGTGACATAGGGGAGGTTGCGTTCCTCAACTATAGCTTCCTTTAATGTTGTTCTTTGTCCAGTGAACGCCTTCCTCCATCTTCTAATTTGCTTTTGCGAACCCTCAAGAATGTTTGTTCTTGATATAAAGCTCTTCCTGGATCTGAGCCGTAGGACTTGAGACTCGTATCCATTCAGAGGGTGTCGAGGGTCATTCTCTTGCTTAGTTCTCTCAGTGCCCGCTGCTACTTCTCTCCTGATTTTAGGTGGAGCGATATCAACAAGAGGGCACATTTTCTCAACTGCTGTAGGTTTCAGCCATCTTGTCACTATACCCATGGCTTCTTTAACTTGTTCTGCATGTGTGGATGCGTTCCATACAGGAGCAGCATAGGTAAAGGTTTCCCTTGCTCGAAAGCCAGTCATATCCAACTCTAGGGTTCAGTGCTCATCTCTGTTTCAAAGCTGAAGAGCCAGCGGTCTGCTTCTGCAGACGTTTCCGTGGTCATGTGGCAGGCATGGCTAGACACCGGAGGGCACAGAACGCTGTTTACCTTCCCACCGAAGTGGTCCCTATTTATCTACTTGCAATTTCTTGCTTTCGAACTGCTAGGTTCGCAGGAGTTGGGACAAAGACGGGAGCACATTCCGTCCTGCTGTACTCGGGAATCGAACTGCTGACCTTCCGCCTCCCAGCCAGCGTCTTAGCCACTTGAGCCACTGCAGTCCTTACAGGAGCAGCATACTCTGCCTTAAAGGGATACTCAGGGCTGTTATATAAAAACGCGCCGATCTGATCTGGTTCACAAACACCATCAGTGTGAAAGGCCCGCCTGCAGCCAACCAGGGACTTGTTCCTGCAGGAGGCCATCCCGTGGCAAACGGGAATCCTCTGTGGGAAGGACACCCCAGACGCGTGTCTCGGTTCTGACATGCAAGCCAACACGGGTTCTCCGTTTAAAGGGACCTGCCGCGGGAGAGATGGGAGAAAGAAGGCACTCGAGCTGCCTTTGCCCGGAGACGCCTCCCACCCACCCACCCTCCGACCACCCCGCGGACCCCGAGGGGACCCTGGCGAGACGGACCCGGAAAAACTCCAACTTCAGCCTCCACATCGCGGCGCTGTAGCCCCACCCCCTGAGTGACTAGAAGATGGCGCCCGCGAAAGGGGAACGCCCCTGTTGCCGGATAACCAATCCAGCGCCGGGTATTCAATGACGTATGGTGACGTCAGCGTAGGACGACGGTCGAGAGATCCCCTGCGCCGTAGCGGCCGAGTGTGCGTGCGTCATTTGTACGCGCCGCCCCCCCCCCCGGGTCTGGTTTGAGGAAGCGCCAGCAGGCGCCGAGATGCCGGAGTTGGAAACGGTGTTGGGGAAGAAGGAGCTCTTTTTCGTGAGTGGTGGAAGATGTTTGGGGTGGGTGGGTGGGCGAAGTGCATGTGCAGGGGGTCCCTTCGCTAGCTTCCAGCTGGGCTTTGGCCCCGCCGCGCTCCACGGTGGAGCCGCTCTTTGTATGTTGTTGAAGCGCCTCTAGCATAGAAAGAGGCTTCTTTGAACATGTGCAGAGTGTTTTCCCTTCTGTGTCGAGTAACTATAGGTGGGCCACGCAAAGGGGCGGGAGGGGGGCGGGGAAAGAGGGCTGCCCCAGTGGGTTCTCCGTCTTCCGTGTCTAGGACAGATTTTTCAACTGCCAAACTGAAGCCAACTTTTGGGTGAATTCATTTCATTCCACAGTTTCTTTCGCCTGATCTAGACACCGGAGCGCACAGAACACTGTTTACCTTCCCACCGAAGTGGTCCCTATTTATCTACTTGCAATGTCTTGCTTTCGAACTGCTAGGTTGGCAGGAGCTGGGACAGAGACGGGAGCTCATTCCGTCCTGCAGGACTCGGGAATCGAACTGCTGACCTTCCGCCTCCCAGTTAGTGGGAGAAAGATTAGCCAACAACAAGGTTGCTGTTATCTGGGTATGCCTGATTGTAGTTCAAAAATATCACAGCCTTCGAGGAGGCTCGGTCTCTGTAACCCGTCTCAATGGGTGGCCTTTTGTCATTTGAATATGGCCCTTGGGCCACAACAAGGGCTAAAGGTCCAGCTTTGCGGTAGTGCAAGTAGCCATTGATCATCCTCAATCCAGGAGGCAAGAAAGAAGGGCATCGTGGAAGAGACTGGCAAGAAATCTAGCTGATTTGATCTATGGACCACATACAGTCCTATTCAATCAATGCAGCATTTGTGTCCATGTGTCTTCGTCCCAGCTCCTGCCAACCTAGCAATTTGAAAGCAAGAAATTGCAAATAGATAAATAGGGACCACTTCGGTGGGAAGGTAAACAGCATTCTGTGCGCTCCAGTGTCTAGTCATGCCTGCCACATGACCACGGAAACGTCTGCAGAAAAAGATAGCACTGGCTCTTTGGCTTTGAAACAGAGATGAGCACTGAACCCTAGAGTTGGATACGACTGGCTTTCGAGCAAGGGAAACCTTACCATAACTTTTACTCTACCATGTGTTCAAAAGAAAACCTAGTAAATGGCTGATATAACGCTATTGAAGTATTAGTTACAATTTTATCCATATTTCAGAAGCATCCATAATTTTAAATAACGTTGTGTGTGGACTTGTTCCATGAAAGCTCACATTTAAATACCGGAGTTAGTCTTTAGGGTGCCACAAAATTTTTGCTTTTTTTTTTTTTGCTGTTCTGTTTTGTTTAATCACCGATGCAAATAAAGAATCTTTGAGGACTTGTGGGTGCAGAAAACAGTATGCACATCACACTTTTCTGCTAATAGCAGGTGGCTGGAGTCTAAGCTTGTGCAAAAATTGTGTTGCATTTGTATAGTACAGTTTTTTTTTTCTTGAATGATTATCCAACCACTTGCCATTCACAGATGTGTGCTAAACACTTCATATGCATTATTTTGTGCCATTTTGTTTTAAAAAAAGACAGATGAGATGGCTTCCTTTCTGTGTCTTTTGAATTTTGTTTGTAATTTTTAATGCAGGTAATTAGTGTTAAATATTATTGTACCTATCTTTGTGTTCTAAATCATAGACATATGGTTGGTGGCTTTCATAATATCTTCATATGTTATTTGAATTAAACATGGAGTGATAGCAACTTTTTGTTTTTTTAACTTGGGCTTCAGTAACCCTTTTTAATTTTATTTTGGTTTTAGATGTGTTAATTTTAGCTTTGTATGTTATTATATGCTGGTGATGCATCTGACATGCATAAAGATTGGTGACCTTATTATTCCCATATTGCTGATTGAAAGGGCCAAGCTGAGGTGAATAAAAAGGACTTGTGGAAAATCATCCAGTGAATGTGTGGATGAGTTAAAATTCAACCAAAGTTTAAAGCTCATTGATGAACTGTTCTTCAATATCTGAACATTGTTGTGCTCTTGCTACACTAAATCTGTAATGTTCCACAAAAAAAGGAAATTGGTGTTTCATCTCCTTAAATATTTACGTTACTTTTTTCTCCACACAGGAGGAGGAAGATCTGCAGTATGAGGAGGAGATTTTACGTAATCCTTTCTCTGTCAAGTGCTGGATCCGTTACATTGAATTCAAGCAGAATGCTCCCAAACATATCCTGAACCTGATTTATGAGAGAGCTCTTAAGGAGTTGCCAGGCAGGTATGTAGTGTTCTCTCTCCCTCTTCCCTTCATTAGGAAGAGAGTGTTGAAGTAAAATAATCAGGTAATAGGTTAGAGATGGAGAACCTCTACCTATGGCTGGCTGTACCTTTCAGGACTTCTTTGTTTGTCCCATTGACTGCTTCTGCTATTTTTTCTGATGAACGATCGACAATAATAGGGTACCTAAACTTGAAATGACATGTTTGTAGTTAACTGTGCTCTGCAGACAGGAAACTTTCTACCTGGAACTGAGCTGGACGTTGAATAAAGGGAAGCTGTTGTATTGAGGCTTACTCTTGAATAGACTGAATTGAGTTGAGCATCTTTATGCTCCATAGGAAATCACTCAAATCTAGACATACTTGCTGCTGACATGTAGCTTTCAAGATATTTTTTCAAATTGGCATTTGGTCCCTAGAGTTTTAAAGAAAAGGCTCCCCATCCCTATGATAAAATAACATTTTATATCCTGGATTTTAATAAAATGAAAAAGGGGTTGGAACGATAATGTAGATCTATAGTACAGTAATTACTTACTCTGCGTTCTTGCTGGAAAGGGAAAATAATGTCTACCATAGGGGACATCTATGCTGTCCTCAGTCTCGGTGGGATTTGTTTTCCCAATAAGATGGCAGAATCCCTTAAATCTAACTTCTCTGTCCGTGACTGCTAAGATCAACATAACAAAATCTTTTACTTTGAGGCTAATACCTTCTCCAATTGTGTTTTGCAGTTACAAGCTATGGTATAATTATCTTAAACAACGACGGAAACAGGTGAAAAGCAGGTGTGTAACAGACCCTAGCTATGAAGAGGTAAACAACTGTCATGAGCGTGCCCTGGTCTTCATGCACAAGGTAAAGTAAAAGGTGCTAAGCTTTGAAGTCCAATAAAGTCTGGAATGAGAGGAGCAGTAGTGAAAGCCAGCATTTGAGTAGTTGTGATGATACTTATTGGGAGGTCTCATATTTAATTCTTCTCCCTCACCCCTGCATTCATGATAATGGTATCTCAATTGCTACCTTTGCTTAGGGGGAAAATGGTTCCTAGTTATAATAGAAATCTGCTTGAATTATGGCATTGAAGTGAAAAGGGCAATTTTGCAGTTAGTAATAAGTAAGACATAAGCTAAAAGCTGTGTTCATATGAGGGATGGGACTTATGAGTTAATCTGCATGAGGGGACAAATGTGCAAGATTTCATTTTTGGATTTATTTGTTTTTCCATTTAAAGGGAGCCTCTATTAATCTGATCACTTTGTTTTTACAAAAGAGAGGGGCCTGGAAGTTTCAGATTCTTTCATGTATTCCTTTCCTTCACCTCTCATCTGTCACATAACACAGGAAATGAGAACATCTGGAGCAGTGAAGATAACATTTTGATTTGTAGAAAGACAAGGACTGGTAGTGGAATGCAGTGAGGAATGTTCTTCCCTGCAGTTGTAATCTCTGTGCAGCTGAGCTCTGTGGTGCTCTCCCTCTTGACTGGGCTCTCTACCTGTGCCTTGAGTCCTTTTGGCCTTTATTACTTGGTTTTTTCTTTCTCTCTTAAAAAAAAAATCCTTTCCTGGATTATTTTTGCAGCCTGCTGCTGTGTACTGGTGGTAAGGTAAAGGTCACCCTTGCTCAAAAGCCAGTCGTATCTGACTCTAGGGTTCAGTGCTCATTTCTGTTTATAGCCAAAGAGCCAGCGCTGTCTGTGTTTGCAGATGTTTCCATGGACATATGGTAGGTATGCCTAGACACCAGAGCACATGGAACACTGTTTACCTTTCTAGCCACCAAAGTGCTCCCTATTTATCTACCTGCAATTTCTTGCTTTCAAACTGCTTGGTTGGCAGGAGCTGGGATACACTACAGAAGTGCACTCCATCATGCAGTACTCAGGTATTGAACACCGACCTTCCAGTCTTCAAGTTCAGCATATTAACCACTTGAGCCATCACAGTACTGGTGGTAGAGTCATGGAAAAGAAGATATAAGGGGGGGGGGGATGAGTGCTCTAGCGCTGTAGACAATCAAGGGAATATTGGACAACTCTCTGTCACATCTACTTTGATTTGGATTTCTACATTAAGCTGGGGTTGGACTTTATGGCCTCATAGGCCCCTTCCAATTCCATTGTTCTATGATTCTATATGTTACCATATTTTAGTCATTTTGTTTTGTTCATGGGACTTTGACTTCATTTGTTGCTTTTATTTGCTTCTTGCTTCATTTGGGAGGCAGGGCAGGGGGTGGTTTGTTGTTTAGTTTTTTGCCATTTCCCCCTATTCTTTGTTTTTACTCTTAGATTGTTTTTTTTTAATTGTGTTACAGTATTTGTTTACTTACTACAGAATACCTTATTTGCTCCTGCTTTTTGAAGAAGTTTTCAAGGGGGTCTTAAGAGCTTTTGAATTTGTTCTTGGTTGCTTGTTTTGCTCCTACCTTTTTAGATCAGAAAGGTTCTTGGCGTGTGTGTGTGTGTTAAAAACCAAACATTACCTGCATAGGAACCATGAAGCACAAGGACCCTAAAGAGGTGGGCCTTTCCATGTTCAATGAAAGGGCCAGTACAGTACCTCAGAGACCTGAAAACAAGTGAGCACTTATGTTGAATGGTAGATAGATTTTACCCACGGCGCCTGAACATATCCTGCTGCCATTGTCTGCAGTAAAGGATTTTGTACGCTTTTCTTGCATGTTGGGTGAGCAAAACCTCTTTGGCCATTGGCAAGCTGTGGGAAATAAGAAAAGTTTCCATGCTTTGAGAGCAGCAATGATTTTGTTTTACCTCTTCTCAACTCATCCTATGCTTTTTATCAGCAAGAACATAGGGCTGCAAAAGATATATAGAAGGAGTTAAAAAGACTAGGTAGCATTTTAAAAGCTTTTCTTTATGTGAAGGTTGCAGGGTTTAAAAAAAACCAACACAACCAGAATGTTATCTAAGAGGGTGATAAAATGATTACCTCTTTGGAAGAAATGAAAACTATAAATGTTTGTCTTAAAAGCACAAACAGTCTAGTAAAACTATTAGCTAGTGGCAAGTTCAGTGTTTAATGTAATTCATAATAACTGAAAGAACATTTTTTTTTGTAAAAACTGAGACCAGGAAGTGTTTAAAATGAATTTTCGAATTAATTGGTATATAAATCAGTGGAGGGCAGATTTGTCAGTATCTATTATTGGTTATTGGGACAGTGGTGACTTAGTGATTAAGACACTGAACTTGAATACTGGATGTTCAGCAGGTCAGCAGCTCGAGACCTGAGTGCTGCACGCGGAGTGAGCTCCCATCTCTGTCCTATCTCGTGCCAACCTAGCAGTTCGAAAGCAAGAAATTGCAAATAAATAAATAGGGACCACTTCGGGGGAAAGGTAAACAGTGTTTATTGCACTCTGGTGTCTAAACATGCATACCACATGTTCATGGAAGCATCTGCAGACGCAGACAGCGCTGGCTCTTTGGCTGTAAACAGATGAGCACCGAACCCTAGAGTTGGATACGACTGGCTTTCAAGCCTGGGTGGCCTTTACCTATTATTGGTTATTAGACAGAATAGTAAGAATGAAAGTTCCGTATTGAAAGGCAATGTTCTTTTTTATTATTGCCGACTAGGGGGATAACTGTTGTTCTCTTGGTCTGCTTGTGAATGTCCCAGTGGTATCTGACAAGCCATATTTTAAAAGAAGCCACTGGGCAGTGTGGATATTCAGAACCATTCAGCAAGGTGGTTACTACATCATGGTTGTCCTGTGCTTGCAGATGCCTCGGATATGGCTGGATTACTGCCAGTTTCTCATAGACCAGTGTCGGATCACCCGTACACGCAGGACGTTCGACCGGGCGCTCCGTGCCCTGCCAATCACTCAACATCATCGTATCTGGCCACTCTACCTGAAGTTTGTGCGCTTGTATCCATTACCTGAAACAGCTGTACGGGTCTATCGTAGGTACCTGAAGGTAAGAGCGCTTGTTTACCCAAAGAAGCTTTTCACTTTTGGGAAACGGCACCTTTGTGATACAGGGCCGCACCATCTGAAACTTGTATTGCATTCTTTGTATGATGGCTTTAAAACAATCTCATATTTCTGTCTTTCCTGTTGTTAGCACTAAGGAGGTAAAGTAATTGTTTGCTGTCAAGTCAATTCTGACATATGGTGACCCCTTCTAGGGGTTTCCTAGGTAGAGAATACACAGATATGCTTACCATTCCCATCTTCTGGGGCTATACTGGAAATGTGCAGCTTGCCGAAGGCTGTGCAGGCTAGCACTTTTCCCTGGAGGCACAGTGGAGAGTAGAACTCCCAAACTCTGTGTATTGACACAAGCACTACTCTTCAGTTGGTGTGTTGAGTTCCATAGATGGGTCTCTTACCAGCCCTGAATTGGGCCACACCATTGCCCATCATAGCCTCCCGCCCCGGGTGTGTACGTGTGCTCTCATACAAGACATTGAGAACCAGATGGAGTGGAAGTTAGAGTTCTTTAACTTGACATAATTTAGTTAATTTTAGAACAGATGTTTTCTCAGTTCTCCAAGAAAATCCGTGTCTTCTGAAATTTCTTTTTTAAAATACTGCCATTAAAGATACAGGGTCTCTCTTGGTTGTCCAATTTCACTAGAGCGAGATAGAGATGAGTTAGGTGATATTTTACCGTATATGCAGGTCCTATGTTGTAGTTTGTGGTTAAAGGTATTAACTGAAGAGATTGGTTGAAGATGCTGTATTATAAGATGTGGATACTGTAAAGCAGTATCTGCTATTTTTATCCCCTACTATTGTTTGGATTGATGTAAATCTTTTTATATTGCACAACAGAAAGCCTATCTTTTGTAGCAACACAAAATAAATATTTAAGAGACTGATTGTAGATGAATGGTTTGAATATGTTATATTCAAAACAAACTTGACCACAAAACGGATAGCTGGTTTTTATTTTTCATTACTGGCTCCTGTTTGTTTTACTTATCATCATCAGGAAGAACATAGAAATCAGAGTTCTTTTTAAGGGAAGAAGAAGGGGGTGTACATTTTGCAAATAGATAAAAATGAATCCTGGTTCTTTCACTGTTTCTGAAAACCTGTTGTGATTAGATATGTGCAAAGGTAGGGGATACTTGTGAGACAGGAGACATATTTCTCTCCTTGCCTATGGTCTGTTATGCCCTGTTGGCAAAGTACAACTTTTCTTCCCAGAAAATTGATGTAGTCTAGCTAAGTAACCGACCATAATCAAAGGGGCTGCCATAAACTGTTTTCCTGTATTCCTGAGTACTGGATTCTGAAATTGACATTTCGGGCAATCCTGTGGTTTAATCCTCAGCACTCTCAGTATCACCTCTTTGGTGTGCTAGATGTTCTGGTGGCTATATTTATATTTAACCTTGTAGCTGAGTCCAGAAAATGCAGAGGAATATATTGAATATCTACACTCCATTGACCGACTGGACGAGGCTGCTGTTCGCCTTGCTGCCATAGTGAATAATGAACGCTTTGTCTCCAAGGAGGGAAAATCCAACTATCAGGTAAGCCCATTGTAATTGCTGTGCCATTCTGCCTTCTAAACATTAATTAACTAGAGATGCAGATCTTGTGTGTGTTTTGTTTTTTCTGCATCTCAGTGGCTGCCCGCCCCATTTCTCGGATGTTATGTGCTTTTCTTCGCAGCTCTGGCACGAACTCTGTGATCTCATCTCGCAGAATCCTGACAAGGTGAAGTCTCTCGACGTGGGAGCGATCATCCGAGGTGGCTTGACTCGTTTCACAGATCAGCTGGGTAAACTCTGGTGTTCCTTGGCAGACTACTACATCCGCAGTGGACATTTTGAGAAGGTAGCCATCAGGGCCAATAATTTCATGTTGTGACACTGGGACTTGGATGGAGTCGCAGCCAGTGGGATATTCATAGTGTAGCTTTCTAGCTCTTGAACAGCTTCTTTTAACTTCCAGTTACAGGTACCTTGGTCTGAATGGGTCTTACCTCTGAGTTAGAGGCATGAAAGCAGCTTTTATGAAAGGCTAAAGGTCCTTTGAGCTAGGATTTATGGTCCATGGCATGTACATAAGTCCTGCTTTGCTAATCCATACAATTCAGTTTTTCAGATCTTTACATTTTAAAAAATGCTGACGAAAAGTAACATGTAGGCAGATCTTACAATATAAGAAAGAAAGCCTCTGTCAGACCTCTATCAACACATATTTTTTTGGAAAAGTAGACAAAACTGCCCACCAAACAAAGTAAATGGGGAAAAATGTAAAGGCAGGCAAAGGAAGCTGTTGAAAAAGAGAGGAAGGTTAGGGGCAGGGCTAGTGGTGGCTTAGTGGTTAAGATACTAAACTTGATGAATGGAAGGTCAGCAGTTCAAGACCCAAGTGCTGCACGACGGAGTGAGCTCCCGCCTCTATCCCAGCTACTGCCAACCTACCAGTTTGAAAGCAAGAATTTGCACGTAGATAAGCAGGTACCACTTCGGTGGGAAGGTAACAGTTTTCTCTCCACTCTGGTGTTTAGTCATGCCTGCCACTTTTCCATGGAAAGGTCTGCAGACGCAGACAGTGCTGACTCTGGCTATAAACAGGATGAGCACTGAACCCTAGAGTCAGATATGACTAGCTTTTGAGCAAAGGCAACCTAAGGAGTAATAACTGGAAGAAGAGATACCAGAATATATCACTGCTCAGAGAAACACAGTCACACTGAAATCTAAATCTGAGGAGCAGCCCCACTAGGTGATTTTTTAAAATACAATTACCGTATGTACTCGAGTATAAGTCGAATTGTTAGCCCCCGAAATGAGGTCCAAAAAGGTGACTCGACTTATACACGGGTCAACAACCACGAGGGTCCCAAAACCACGCTGGATTCGGTGCGGTCCAGGAGCTTAAATGCCATAGGGTCACTAGATGAATGTGGAAAACTGAGCCCTGGAGGTGCAGTGGTTAAACTGCTGTACTGCAGCTAGAACATTGTGAGTTTGTTCCTAACCAGGATTCAAGGTTGACTCAGCCTTTCATCCTTCTGATCAATTAAATGAGTACCCAGCATGTTGGGGGCAAAGTGCTAATTAACTTGTGAACCACCCAGAGAGCACACTAAGCGCTATGGGGAGGTATAGAAGTGTCATATGCACAGCTATTACTATGTATGGAGAAGAGGAAGCAGAGAATTACTTCTCAAGAATGCATTCCCTGTATTAGTGCAGTTTAAATCCTCTCTAGATAAGGATCACGAATACTATTTTTTTAGGCATCAGTTTTTTGGATTTGGTATGTGACATAATGCATAATTTCCTCTGCCTTGAGCTTTGTTTTTGAATATTAGTTTGAACTCTGAGCTACTATAACACCATTGTCGCTTTTGGCAGAGTTAATGGGCATCTGTTGTTAGACATATACCACTGCTACTTCTTCTCCTTCATTTTTTTAAAGCACAGACTAATTTCTGCTCCATTTTCAGGGAGAGAGAGATATGATAATTCCTATCCCAGAAGCAGCTTCCTCTTGGTCAACTATTTTCTCCTCTGCCAAAAAAATAAAATAAAGGTAGATCCCAAGTGATAGACCTCCTTTCTAAAAGGCCAGACTCCTTTGGATGCTGCTTGGAGAAGTGGAAGCTGCTAAGCAGCTGCTAGTAGGGGTGCCTCTCCCCCCTTTTTGAATTCGAGTGATTTCAGAGACCTTTCCATCCTGTCTGACTTAGGCCCGTGATGTCTACGAAGAAGCTATACAGACTGTGATGACGGTGCGGGATTTCACCCAGGTCTTTGACAGCTATGCCCAGTTTGAGGAGAGTATGATTGCGGCTAAGATGGAAACCACGTCAGAGATGGGGCGTGAGGAGGAAGGTAAGAGCAGTGTACAGCTGATGAAAGGCCGCTGCCATTGCTAACCTTGAGGAGGAGGAAGCATAGTTTGTCCAGTCTGGGCCCTGGAGAGCAAGTGCCTGAGTTGCTGGGACTGATGGGGCTGTTTTAGTGTCTCTGTATACAGTATCTGAGTTCGGCCAATTTAGCCTCTAGATGTGTTGGAGTGCACATCCTTATTAGCCCAAGTCAGCAGAGCCAGTGAGGAGGAGGTTGTGGGGGTTGCTCTTCCAGAAAACGTGAAGGGTCCAACCCTTGTTCTGAACTGTTGCAGATTTTCCCTCCTGCCTTAAACCTTCATTGTCTGGTGGATAGTTCTGTCTGTCTTTGTATAACTGAGCAATTATAATTACCAATCTAGCAGTTTGAAAGCAAGAAATTGCAAGTAAATAAATAGGGACCACTTGGGTGGGAAGGTAACAGCGCTCCGTGTGCTCCGGTGTCTAGTCATGCCTGCCACATGACCACGGAAACGTCTGCAGCAGCAGACAGTGCTGGCTCTTCAGCTTTGAAACATTGATGAGCACTGAATCCTAGAGTCGGATACGACTGGCTTTCGAGCAAGGGAAACCTTTACCTTTACCTTACTATTCCTATCCCTACTCAACACATCCTATTAGGTCTGGATACAACCATTCCTAATTCCATTTCTCCCAGTTGGATTCAGACACTTGGGAGCTCTGGATTGTTGCCATAGAGTAGTCAAAAACCGGAAGGGAACTCCAGCTTTTGAGTACAGGTACCTATCTTCCTGCCCCAATTCACTCCTGTTTTTTCCTCCTCCCTCCCTCCATGGTGGAGTAGATGATGTTGACCTGGAACTGCGTCTGGCTCGCTTTGAGCAGCTCATTACTCGCCGGCCTCTCCTTCTCAACAGTGTCCTCCTGCGCCAGAACCCTCACAATGTCCATGAGTGGCACAAGCGGGTGAAGCTGTATGAAGGCAAACCTCGGGAGGTAGGAAAACATGATACGGGCAGAACCATTGCCAGCAAACAGGAAGCCTCAGAGCACTGATGACAGCCAATGCTAGGAGTGTAGCTCTGTTGCTCCTCTGGATGATGTGGCTAGATGGTGGCACTAAAGTAGAACAGTAATGTTTAGGAGTTGGAGTTGTGGTGACTCTCTAGCCAGGTCAGTGGAGGTACTGTAGTTGACTTAGTTTCTGTGCATATTAAAAAAATAGAACATTTTCTGCCAAATTATTTTCAAGCCCTATAGAATCACTGAGCTTCTGTCATGGAAAGTTAATGGATACATTAGCACATGTGCTCACAGGATTATTCATAAAGGGATAACCATATTGGCACAAGACATCTAGGGGCTTGAAAGCTCACTTGCCAAACTGGAGTGACCTGGAAATTTTGTTTATTTGTTGCTTGGATCCACAAAGAAGCCAACTCTCGCCAATAAATTTTTTTATCTAAGGTCCTACTATGGGGCACTTCCCACATTCACCGTGACATATTTTTCAGCAACATGCATTCAACAGTGCAGGAAGAAAAAAAACCATTTCTAGTCATCACGGTCCTTTCTTATCCTGTGCCTTCTCTTTTCAGATTATCAACACATACACGGAAGCAGTGCAGACCGTTGATCCTTTTAAAGCCACAGGAAAGACACACACGCTGTGGGTTTCCTTTGCAAAATTCTACGAAGTCAATGGACAGATAGAAGATGTGAGTGATAAGATGGGGTGGAAGAAGATACTGCCTTCTTTTCCCCCTCTCCCTCTCCTTTCTCATTTTGCCAGCTGTGATGTAGATTTACAACAGAAAGGGTTAATTTCTGAATGGCCAAAGTCCCTTGTAACAACTAATGGAGGAGGTTAATCTCTGGGAGCCCCGTAGTATGGAAGTAGACATCTGCCCTTGATGTTTCAAGTGTTCCTCAAATGATAGCGGGTATGACCTGACATACTCTATGCCTCTGATGGCGAACCTTTGGCTTCCAGATGTTCTTGGACTTCAATTCCCCGAAGCCCAAGCCCCCTGTGAATCCACATGAATGGGTTCACTGCGATTCATCCGGCCTGCGCTGCCCTCGTCGCTCCCGGAAGCGGAAGTAAAACGTGGCTGTACGGAGGAAGGGTTAACCCGGAAGAGCCTTAACCGTACGGGCGCATTTTACTTCTGCTTCCGGGAGCGACGAGGGCAGTGCGGGCCAGATGAATCACAGCAAACCCATTCATGTGGATTCACAGAGTGCTTGGGCACCCTGTGCCCAGTTGAAGTCCCAAGAACATCTGGAGTGCCAAGGTTCGCCATCACAGCCCTATGAAGTTGAGTTTAAGGAGGGGAGATGCTCACTCTGTGGGCCATTTGCCCAGCTCTTCTCTTGACTTTTACTATTTTCATCCCAGGCCAGAATCATCTTTGAAAAGGCCACCAAGGTGAACTACAAGCAAGTGGATGAATTGGCCAGCGTGTGGTGTGAATATGGCGAGATGGAATTACGACACGAGAACTATGACCAAGCACTGCGTATTCTGCGGGTGAGGAAAACTGGTCAGGATTGAAAACAAGATAGCAGGAATCTGGGGGTCAACAGAGGTTCTTCTGGCCTCTCAAAAGTTTAGGGTTTTTTCCTTTCCTAATTGAAGGACAGCTGGTTTTCCGAGGAAGGCACTGGGGTCCTTTTTTCTGTCCTCATCTTAGATGGAGTGGGATATATGGGTGAAACTTGGAAAATTAGACTATCGTGCAAATGTCCATTCATTTCACTTAAAAGGTGAAACAAATATATAAGATAGACTCACTACATGTCACACCTTAATTCGTTATAATTGTGATGATCATGGTGTACAGCGTACATGAGATTATGTGATGATTATGGGGTACATGAGATTGGGGGGTTGGGTTTTTCATAAGCTGTAAGCCATAAGCATCAATATTATAACAAAGTAAGGCTTGAACTATCTCGCTTTGCATGTAATGAGTCCATCTCATATATTTGTTTCACCTTTTAAGTTGCATTACTGGACTGAATGAACATTTGCACGATATTCTAATTTTCCGAGTTTCACCTGTAGTATCTGGGTAACAGGGATGCAGAATATTGCTTCCCCATTACTCTGTGATTAGAATGGCACATTATGGTTACAGGAGGAATGCAGGAAGCCAAAAAGCCTCTGGAGATTTTTATTCAGACGGAGCCTGGCATCCTCTTTCTCTTGGCAAGGATGACTGTTTACAAGGCACGTTGTGTAACGTTTTCAAGGATCCTGGTTCTTGGACTTCGTGGAACTGATCGTCTCACAGACTCGGACTCTGTTATTTGCTGTCTCAGCGGTGTCGATTGTTCCTTTTCTCTCCTTGCAGAAAGCCACAGCCATCCCAGCTAAGAAAGCAGAATATTTTGATTCCTCAGAACCTGTGCAGAACCGTGTATACAAGTCCCTGAAAGTTTGGTCGATGTTAGCTGACTTGGAAGAAAGTCTAGGCACATTCAAGGTAGGTGACCTTTCTTGGATTGTGCATTCTGTCATGGAGGCCATTTAATCCAGGCAAAAAATATTTGCTTTGAACTCTTACTTTGGCAGCACATATACTAAAATACTGTATACTAATGTATGGGTGTGAGAGCTGGACCATTAGGAAGGTTGAGCGCAGAAGAATAGACGCCTTTGAAATGTGCTGGAGGAGAGTTTTGAGAGTCCCCTGGACAGCGAGGAGAACAAATAGGTCGATCCTAGAAGAAATCAACCCTGACTGCTCCATAGAAGGTCAAATAGTAAAACTGAAAGCTGAAGTACTTTGGACATCAAATGAGAAGGGAGGATTCACTTGAGAAAGCCTTGATGCTGGGAAAGGTAGAGGGCAAAAGAAGAAAGGGGCGGCCAAAGATTAGATGGCATTGTAGACATGCAATGGACACAGAGCTGGGCGGGCTGAGGAGGATGGTGGAGGACAATGGTCCATAGGGTTGCAAAGGGTCGGAATTGATTGTGTGACTGAACAACAATACTAAAATTGGAACAATACAGAGAAGATTAGCATGGCCCCTGCACAAGTAGAGACCTAGTGGCACAGTGGCTAAACGGCTGTCCTGCAACCAAAAGATTGTGAGTTCGATCCTGACCAGGGCTCAAGGTTGACTCAGCCTTCCATCCTTCCGAGGGCGGTAAAATGAGTACCCAGCATGTTGGGGGCAAAATGCTAATTAACTTGTGAACCACCCAGAGAGTGCACTAAGCACTATGGGCGGTATAGAAGTGTGATTGCTTTGCTTTACTGTAATGATACTCCATGGCTAATGTAATCTTTGTTTATTCATCTTTACTCTCTTTCTGCTCATAAATGTCTGAACATTAGCAGAATAAGTTAAGTCTTGATTAGTCTTGCTCTCCCGAGCTGTGTGTGCACGAGAGAATAAAAGTCAACATCTAGGTATTGGATTAAAGATGAATTAGAAATCTAGTCCCACTTTAGTAGGCAAAAGGATTAGCCCCCGAAACAAACTGCCCTGAAAGAGTCCTGTGCAAGAAGATTTAGCTGGATCTAAAATGACTAATTTTGTAATTAAATGTTTTATATGGTAAGCATGAAGTCAAATTTCCATGGATCTCTTAGTTTGCTAGTTATTGCTAGATATAGAGCTCTTTGGAGACATCCAAAATGTGGCTCACAGTTTCCTTTTCATCTTTCAGCCGTTCTAGACATATTGTCCCAATGTCCCCTCTTTTAGGACTAGAATTAATCTAAATATTAGGCCTCAGGCTATCCCTCAGCTGAGGAGTGAGTGACTTGGGAGAGGCTGATGGTCATTTATGATTTTGGCTGGCAATTTGGGGACCACTCTCCCCTCCCAAAGTATCAAGACACCAAAATAATAATAATGGAAAATTGGTTGGATGATTGCGGTAGGACAGTCATCTCAACTTATTGTGGCCTCTTAATACTTATTTCAACTTAACTTAAATTATTTCAGAATGTTGCATTGTTTTTTGCTTTTGTCTCTGCTAAAATTTACTTTTCCGTGAAAGCCGTTTTAGAGAAAGAAGAAACCGCGACTTCCATCCATGTTAATTTTGCTATTTACATGTCTCAATGGTTAGGATGTGGGCATCACAGAACTGTAACTCCTTGCTGCCAAATGGCTCCTAATCCTTCAGCTACATAATAAAGAAATAACAAACTGTCACCAGTTTACACCAGAATGAAGTCACATTATGAAAATTACCATATTTGCCAGTGTATAAGATGCATCGGAGCATAAGACGCACCCCATTATTACCAAAATAGCCCACTATAGGACACTACATGCAGTACAAGACGCACTCCATTTTTCCAGTGTATTTTAAAGGGGTGCGTGGGTCTTATACGCCAGCAAGTAGGGTAAATAGTCCAACTGGAAGCTTCTGCAAACAATTTAGTAAATTAATGTACAGAACAGCAGCTTTAGGTCAAAATAAAAGCAGTAAACAATGTAAACTTGATAATTAAGCTGAAATAGACATTTAAATTTGCTGTGTAGCTAGGAATGTTGCCATGAAGCCATGTTGCCAGTATTGGGGGTGGGGCAGATTATGCCAGCAATTTTCTGGAGCTTAAAAAACACCCTGAAGATTTGTATCTGGGCAGAGCTGAGGAAGGGATATTGGCCAAGGGTGCAAGGCTGAGCATTTATGTTTCTGGTGCTGTAGTACCCTAGCCTAGTATTGAAATTTCTTTCCTGTTCTCTTCTGTAGTCTACTAAAGCTGTGTATGACCGCATTCTGGACCTGCGCATTGCCACCCCTCAAATCATTATTAACTATGGTCTCTTCCTAGAAGAGCACAACTACTTTGAGGAGAGCTTCAAGGTGAGTTGACCTTGCCAGTACTGCTTAGTCGTTCTATGTGAAGAAAGTTGCCCTATTTGGAGGATGGAGCTTCATCTCCAGTATGATTGGTCTGTCATTCTCAACCTTTAGCTCTCCAGAGGTACTGGACTTAAGTGCCCATAAGCCTTGTCTGTGCTGTCTGGGGACTTGGCCTGAAACATCTGGAGGGCAAAAGGTTGAGAACCACAATGCAAGGATCCGTTTCACATTGCATGGCTTGAACTGATGGGCACACAACTGTTTCCAAGCATAAATAGGTGGGAAGGTAAACAGTGTTCTGTGCACTCCGGTGTTGAGGTATGCCTGCCACATGTCAATTGAAATGTCTGCAGATGCAGACAGCTCTGGCTCTTTGGCTGTAAACAGAAATGAGCACTGAACCCTAGAGTTGGATACGGCTGCCTTTCGAGCAAGGGAGATTAGCCTATTATGTATAACTGAAATATTGGAAGTTAGTTAAGAGAGGTTTATGGAAAGACACAAATGAACAGATGTCCATAATTGTGTGTGATAGAGCACATGCTTTGTCCACAGAAAGTCCATCACATCTCTGTCCAAAATGCCTCTTGTGTAGCAAGAGTGGGAAAAGACCGCTCTCTTCTGAAGATCCTTGGTGGCTGATGATGATCAGAGCAGACAGACAGACACATCTGATTCATTATAACATATGGGTATGTGAGGGATGGCAGGAGTGCTCTGAGAAGCTCCAGATGTCTTCTCCCAACTGTCTTCTATCTCTCAACAGGCATATGAAAGAGGTATTTCATTGTTCAAGTGGCCAAATGTGTATGACATCTGGAACACTTACCTAACCAAATTCATCGACCGCTATGGTGGCAAGAAGTTGGAGCGTGCTCGGGACCTCTTTGAACAGGCTCTAGATGGCTGTCCCCAGAAATACGCTAAAAGTATGTGACACTGTGTTTTTGGACAGGGAAGTAATAAGTAGCTCCACTCCCATCATTTGGCCAGAACTGTCCAGGCCAATTACCGAAATGAAAGACCCTAAACCAAAGGGAGATGGAGCAGCCCTCTCTACCTGTGCGCCATTCCTGCTGCTTCTTTGATTGGTAGGAAAAGCATCCCTGCTGCAATGTGGGAATCTCAGCTCAGACAGAACCTGCCCTCCCATGCACCTTTGCGAGTTGCAAGCAATCTCACAGCACAGCCTGGTGCTTTTTTACTGGTCAAAGAAGAAGTCATGCAGAAGTGGTGTGGAGGGAGAGAAGGCTGCTCTCCTCTTTGAGTTGGGGGCTTTGGTTCCTATAATTTGGTCCTTAAATTCTCAAAGTCCCACACTTAGGATATGTTTCTGTGAGCTGCCCAGAATCTTTGGAGTTGGGCAACAATACAAATTAGAAAGATAGATAGATAGATAGATAAATGTTACTCCTCCCAGTCAAGAGTTAGTGGGGAGGTTGGGAGCTGGTGGATGGCCAAATCATTTTAGCCTTCCTGGACAGTGGGAACTGGGATACAGCTGGCTACTACCCCAAAGAGAGACTAGGTCAGAGTTGTAACTTGTGCTGATGGATTTCCTCTGTGAGCTAGCTAGAGGACATCTTCATCAGTGATCATAGAGGCTGAGTAAAATGCCAGTCTTCCCTGAATTTTAAGTTATGGACACTACTATCCACCTCATTCTCACTGGTGTAGAGCAATCAAGACCAGAGTGTAGCTCACTCTTGATGCAGAACTTGCGTCTTTCTCTGATATGTGGCTTGCCAACTAATCTTCTAGTCCTGAACCTAAAAGTCACAATGATGAGAAGTGTTAACCCACAGATGAGGAGGAAAATAAACTTGCTTTATTCTCCTATGTCTTTGCAGCCATCTATCTGCTCTATGCCAAGCTGGAGGAGGAATATGGGCTGGCCCGCCATGCCATGGCAGTGTATGAGCGAGCCACTCAAGCGGTGCTACCTTCAGAGCAGTATGACATGTACAATATCTACATCAAGAGAGCAGCTGAGATCTATGGGGTCACTCACACCCGTAGCATCTATGAGAAGGCCATCGAGGTTAGTTTCTCCTCTCCAGCTACTGCAGTGTGGCTGCAGGTCACCTTGCCCACACTTCAGTTTAAAGTGATGACGATGGGTGTTCCCTTTGATAAAACTTTGTATGGTCTGGGATGGCCACTTCACAGCATTCAGACTGGTATCTGAGCAAAAGTGACTACCAGAGGAAAAGATAAACTAACACAGATAAACTAACACAGGAGCAACAAAAGTCTATCGGCAAGAATATAAAGCCAATGCAGATTAAGCAGTTTGGAGAATTTTTTAAGAAGGTCTTTAGTAAAAAAATTTTTTAAAAAGTCACTTAAGTGGAAAACAAGGGCAAGCCTCTCTGGAAATGGGCATTCCCCCCTCCCCCCTCAAAAAGAGACTTTTCCTCTGGTAGTCACTTTTGTGCAGGACGAGGAGAGGACGGTGTTCAACAAGTTCCGATGTCCCTCCGGTAAGTAGACATTTCGAAAGACTTCCTCAGAGTCTATTAGTGTTGAATATCTCGCGCATAAACCTCCATGGTAAATTCCTATTGTGTTCTCGCGTCCTCTCCTCGTCCTGCGTTGAGTCTTCTCGATACCAGCTTCAATTGAGTTACGGGCCAGCCCGCTCGTAGCAGCACTTACCTTCTGAGGACTTTGCACTTATTCGCTGCATTACATCGCTGTCACGTACTGGTGACTTTATTACTAGTGCTGACCACACGTATATAGACTTTTACTTGGTGAACAATTTTTGGCTCACACAGGAACTCATGGGAGAGGGAGAGCATTTTCTTTCCTTCTTTACGTGTACTTATGTTGCATACCTTATGCACCTGCTGTACATATATCGATATTGTTAGACCTCTCAGGCAGGAATTTAGCTAACAAGTAGTAGAGTTTCTATAACGTAGTTGCTGTATATTAAACTTAGTGTTATTATTGCGATTTCTCTTGGGAGTGTTTCTCTCTGTGACCCTTCTCACACCCCGGCCGCCTTTTCGCGCTGCTTAGTTTATCTGTGGCCTTGGTGGTACTATGTTTAATTCTTGGTTGCTGTCTTTGGTATCCTGGGTTGAAAATATTGCTGGTAGGATGTCGATTTTGTATGTTTGTTGTTGTTTTTTGAGTTGCAAACTGCAGAGTGGGACAGTATCTCAGCAGGGCAGTGTGAGTGAATGAATGAATGAATGAATGAATGAATATTTTACCAAATAAAATATCCCTTTCCTAGGTGTTGTCCGATGAACATGCCCGGGAGATGTGCCAGCGCTTTGCTGACATGGAGTGCAAGCTGGGTGAAATTGATCGTGCTCGGGCCATCTATTCCTACTGTTCGCAGATTTGTGACCCCCGCGTAAGTGACTAGTTCTAAACACCTGCCGGAGCAAGTCCTCTTATCTCCTCTTAGGCCAGACGAGAGAAAAGGTTGATTTTGTGCTGGGCTGAATTGGAAATGTTAGTTTCCCCAAAGATTATTTGACTGACAACAATATTATACCGTACTTTGTTCTAGCAAATTAAACTGGTACTTTATGTATTTGTGGGAAGCTAGTCTAAATGAGGAGGGCCTCCGGTGGCTTAGTGGTTAAGACGCTGAACTTGATTACTGGCAAGTCGGCAGGTCATCATTTCGAGACTTGAGTGCTGCATGATGGAGTGAGCTTCCCTCTCGGTCCCAGCTCCTGCCAACCTAGCAGTTTGAAAGCAAGAAATTGCAAGTAGATAAATAGGGACCACTTCGATGAAAAGGTAAACAGCATTTCGTGTACTCTGGTGTCTAGTCATGCCTGCCACATGACCACAGAAACATCTGCCGAAGCAGACAACGCTGGCTCTTTGGCTTTGAAACGGAGATGAGCACCGAACCCTAGAGTTGGATACGACTGGCTTTCAAGCAGGGGTGACCTTTACCTAATCTAAATGAGATGTTGTTTGCCCAAGTTCAGAGTATCTGTAGCACAGTTGCAGCTGGCCTCTGTATTGTTGCATTCTTTGCCTACTTTCTCTGTTTTCCTTCTGTGAGGAAACTAAGAAGAAAGGCAGGTGAGGAGAGAAGGATAGTCTTTACTCAATTTTTTTTAAAAAAATGGTGTGGCCATTGCTCTCTTTTCCATTGTGCACATAAAAACACACTTCTTTTTTTTCTTAAGACGACTACCAACTTCTGGCAGACATGGAAAGAATTTGAGATCCGGCATGGGAACGAAGACACGATCCGGGAAATGCTGCGTATTAAGCGGAGTGTGCAGGCCACCTACAACACTCAGGTCAACTTCATGGCTTCCCAGATGCTTAAAGTTTACAGCAATGCAACTGGGACAGGTAAGGCTTGTCCTCCTGGCAAAAGAGAGTGTCAGCTTCCTCTCCAGTTGAGCTCTGAGTCTGACCCCATCTTTCTCCTTTTAATGTTTGGTTTCAGTCTCTGACTTGGCACCAGGGCAGAGTGGCATGGATGACATGAAACTTTTGGAGCAGCGGGCGGAGCAGCTGGCAGCTGAAGCGGAGAGAGATCAGCCTCGAGCCAAGGAGAAGATCCTCTTTGTGAGGTTAGTGTGTTACAGCAGCTAAAATACTTGCTTTGCTTTCATTCCTCTAACTGTGCTTTTGTGGCAATAAATCTGCGTTAACCGTTGGAATGTGACAAAGGATCGTGCACCATGCCCCACTAGCCCCGACCAAGCATTCGTGCACTTGCCTGACCGGGGTTCGCAGGCAACTGTCAGGTTGAGAAATGCGCCAGTGGGGCAGGAGACCCACGAACGCAAACAAAAAGAAAAGACTTCTATTCCCAACGTTCCTTGTGCCGTGCTGCACCAGAGCCAATCAGGCTGAGAGGCGCAAGCAAAAGGAATGTTTGGAAACGTGCCGCGGCCAATCAAAATCAAACCGCAGAAAAAAAGACGCACAAGCCAAAAACGCCAAACTACAAGCCCCAGCGTCCTGCGCACCATGAGCGCGCAGAACACTGAGGAAGCCGGCGCGTAAAAAAAACACACTGGGAGTGCCAGTCCGCCGCAGCCGGACACAGCGCCTCAAAGAAAAAAAGCCACAAAAACGGGGGGGTCAAGGGGGGGAAAGGCACTGGTGCCTTGCCCCCCCCCCCCTTGAAAGTGAACCCATTCCCAGGTAAGCTAAGCCAGCGGATGGCGCTCCGCCCGCTGACTTTACTTACTGCAAAAGTGTTTCGTCCCCCTCCCTAATGGCACCTGAAGCTCCCGATTGGAGTTTCCCCTTTAATATCAGTAGGTGGGGGGTTGCGATCCCCCCACTGGCTCCCCTGGGGTTTGGAGGTTTGGGGGGACAAAAGGGGTCTGTCCCCCCCAACCCTTTTAGAATCTTGGGACCCGGCAGAGGGGGGATCCTTCCCCCGCAGGACACCCCGTTATTAAAGAGAAGAAAGCAAACGGTTTCTTCTCTTTAAAAATGGAGTGTTTGGGGGGATTCCTCCTTCGCTGGCTCCCCTGGCTCCGGAAGGGTTGGGGAGACAGACCCCTTTTGTCCCCCAAGCCTCCCAAAATACAGGGGAGCCAGCGGAAAGGGGGATCACAACCCCCCACCCACTGATATTAAAGGGGAAACCCCAATTGGGTTTTCCCAACCAATTCGCTAGGAAGCAAAGCCAGCGAATGGTGCTCCGGCCGCTGGCTTCGCCTCCCAGAGATACACACCCGCCCACAACCTCCTCTCTAACTAAACAACAAAAACAAACACCAAAATAATTAAAATAAACCATTAATTTAAAAAAACAAAAAAACAACCCAAAACATCCAAAATTTACTCGAACCAATTACAAAACACCTACAAAACACACCAAATAAATGAACATTAAAGTGAACCAAAAACACACACAAAAACAAACAGAAAAAACTCGCTAACACTACAAAATAAAAACAAGCCAAACCCACAAAAGAAATTAAACCAGCCAACTTACCAGCATGTCCTACCTCCACGATGGCCGGAACTGAAATGAGGAAAGAAAGAGACTACTTACCGGAAGAAGCGCCACCCAGAGGCCAGTAGAGAAAAAACAGTCAAAGTAAAAGAAATACTCAACAGCCCCACCCAGAGGCCACAAGAGATAAAACAGTCAAAAACATAACATTACATCACACATTCACACAAATCACAAACAAATCACAAAATAATAAAATAAAAACATTTCTAAAATCCTGTGTAGAGTTTTCACTCAAAAAATACCCAAAACATCTAAACACAGTTTAAAAACATTGAATGTAAAAAAACATGTACTTTCACTTTTTTAAAATTATTATCCAAGGTACAACTATTAAAAAAATTAACATACTAAAACATTATTTGGTTAAATAAAATAATTGTAAAAAATTATATCATCCTTTCCTCTTTTTTTAATCCACAAAAACAAACCCAAAAAACCTGATCACAGTTTATAACAGCCTGTGTATATAAATAAACATTTTAAAAATCACAATTACAGACTAACCTCATTTGTACAAACATTAACAAAACAAAAACCTTCCAAAACAATTTAAAACAGCCCGGCACCGCCGGGCAAAATCTACTAGTAAATAAATAAATCAGAGTTAGAAAGGAACTGAGTTTCTTGTGTGTAAGAATAGGCCGTAAAAATTCAGAAACAAAACAGCAAAATGGACACTGCTGTTGCTCCGAGATCCAAGGTGGTAGCCTTCTAGATGACATGTTTAATGTAGACTGCTCAGTTATGTGTACAATAAAACCCCTACTTATGAAAAAAGTCAGTTCCGTAGGCTTTTGCTTAAATCGAATTTTTATGTAACTCGAAGCAAACCCATAGGAAGAATTATTTTTTACATAACTTGAAGCAAACCCATAGGGAAAAGAATATGTAATTCAAAGCAAACCCATAGGAAATCGTGTAACTCGGGACATGGTTTTAGCACAAAATCATTATGTAAGTCGAATTTTATTTAACTCAAGATATTTGTAAGTCGGGGTTTTACTGTACATTTATAAATGTTCATTGTGTCTGTTTCTGGTTTTTAGTTCTAGGGTCTGTTTTGATACGGTTTGGCTTATGAAAGAAGAGAGCGTGGAAGCTAAGATCACCTCCTTTGAGGTTTTAATGAATCTTATTTCTAGGGTTGTTTTATGGTTAGGAGTTAAAAAGTAGTGACTATATGAGCAAAAAGCTATATTTGTCTTACTTTTGTCTCAAAATTCCTCACCTGTGCATTTGCTTTCAAGCTGGAAAGGTGGTGAGCATCACAGGGAACAATGAAAGTAAGATTTTACTAATGAAATATTGATAGGATCTCAAAGTAGATTATGTTATATAACATACTGAGGTGGTCATGTTGATTGAGGTTGAGATAAAAGAGGCAGCTAGCAGCGTGCCAAGGCCATTCTCCCTGCGGTGTTCCCACCTGAAGGGTTTGTGAAAGAAAGCAATGCCCATGAAGCTACTCTCAGTAAGAGAGGAACCCTTCAGTAAGGTAGTGGGCACCTGATGTGGTAGATCCCCTTGGAGACTTGTTGAGATTTTCCTGTTGTACTGGTGCATGTTAAATGTGTGATATCTTCATTGTAACAGTTAAGATCATTCAGATGGCTACACTTGTAACACAAAATGCAAATACATCTAGCTATTTTGATATGCCAGTAACCGTCAGATTACTAGTGTATAAATATTGAACGGGGTTGAGAAAAAGAGAGGTGAAGATGGACGAACATGACCTACTAGTGAGAGGTATTTCTTGCATTGGAGCAGAATAACTTCTTGTGCTTCTTCTGTTGCAAAAGCAACAGGTGGCTATTCTTGCACTAAGTTAAATGGATATGAAGAGGTGTGTGATTCACTTCTCTTCCTTTGCCTTTTCTCCCCCAGGAGCGATGCTTCCCGCAGTGAGTTGGCCGAACTCTCCAAACAGGCCAATCCTGATGAGATAGACATTGATTTGGACGATGGAGATGAGAGTGAAGACAATGAGCCTGATGGTAAGAGTTGGCCAACGTATGCCTTAGTTCCTGTTTGTCTTTCTGCTCCATATTGACCATCCCATTTTCTCTCTTTTGCAGAGGTACAGCTGGAGCAGAAAAGCGTTCCCTCTGCTGTGTTTGGAGGACTTAAAGAAGACGACTGAGCCATCATCACAGAAAGAACTATTTTGAGCTAGCTTTCTGTCCTCTGTATCAAACAGGGCAAAGTGTAGCCCAACCGCTTCTTTATAGCCATCTAAGCTGCTCTGCATTATAGCCTCTTTCTCTATTCTGTCAAAAAGTGCTATTTATAAAAAAATAATTTGGTTAAATGGCTGCTATTTGTTTTTGTTTTTTTACACAAAGAAGTGGGAAATAACATTTGCTCTGTGTTCCTGCCAACCTAGCAGTTCGAAAGCAAGAAATTGCAAGTAGATAAGTAGGGACCACTTTGGTGGGAAAGGTAAACAGTGTTCCGTGCACTCCGGTGTCTAGGCATGCCTGCCACATGTCCACGGAAACGTCTGCAGAAGCAGGCAGCACTAGCTCTTTGGCTATAAACAGAGATGAGCACTGAACCCTAGAGTTGGATATGACTGGCTTTCAAGCAAGGGTGACCTTTACCTGCATAAGTAAGAAATGTAATTGGCCCTGGCACTGACACTGGCAGGGCTTTTGTTTTGCTTCCTCATAAGTCAAGCCTTAAGCTCAGAAAAGGGGGTAAAAAGTGGTGGAGCAGGGACATGATGTTTAAGGTGCAAGGCTAGTTCAGTACGTGTGAAACTCAGTTTTCATAATGAATTAAAAAGCAATGTACAGTGGTACCTCATACAACGATTTTAATCTGTTCCACGGGGCTCGTTGTACGAAACAATTGCTATATGATACATGCATCATATAGCGATTTTCCCTATGGGATGCATCGTACAATGATTTTTTTTTGTTAATTGTATGATTTTTTCCATAGGGATAATTGTTAAGTGGGACACCATTTCCCCCAAAAAACCTAATTGTTATGTGATTTCGTTGTTATACGGGGCAATTGTTGCATGAGGTTCCACTATATATTAAATACAGTACAGTGGAACCTCGGTTAACAAATGGCTCAATTAACAAAAGGAACCTCACATAACAAAAGTAAATCCATAGAAGATAGTGGCTTGGTTTACAGATTATTATTTTTGCAATGGATTAATTAGTTTTCAATGCGTTCCTATGGGAAACCGTGTTTCGGTTAATGTATTTTGGTTTTCAATGCATTCCTATGGGAAATTCGGTTAAAGTAATTTTCGCTGTAAGAAACGTCTCAGAGAACGCATTAATTACGTTAACCGGGGTTCCACTGTACTGTATAGCCTTGTGGAAGTTCCACAACTGCTAGCGACTTATTTGGTGACACAGAGTCTTAGAGAGGGCAGCGTTTCTAATCGGATTTTCTGAAGGCCACCTTCCCCCTTCCCAGCCGTAGTGGCCAATTTCTGGTTGTGGCAGACAAAGTGTAGCCCATATTGTGCCAAATGGAGATAAAACTGGTTTAAAATAAGACTAGCAGACTCTTTTGCCAGTGTTGATTCCATGCATGCAGCTACTGAGTTAAAGTAAACTCATATAATTTAGAAACGATGAGCATCCACTGATGGGCACTTTAGCTTAGAGCAGCAGTCGCTTAAACAGCAGCATTGGTTCTACTACAAATGCATCTGCATAACTATTCGGTAGATTTCTTTAAGCCTTCCCCAAATCACCTGACACTTGGCTAAGTAGGGTGGAATTTTCTTACATGGGGCAGTATTGGCCTTCCTGTGGTAGTCTAGTCAGGGCAGGGAGAATATAGATCTATCACAGGTTCTCCCATTGCACGATCAGCAGTGAGATCACTTTCTTTAGCAAGCACAGATCACCAAAGGTAGGCAGAGTCTATATATAAATAGGGCAAGGCAGTAGTAATTATGCCCATTCTCCAGTTGTACCCCCACAACCTTTATCTGGCCAGACATCCCACTGCCATAATGGAGTAGATAGTACAGCAAGCGACTCAATGCCGAGTTTTGGGTGTCAGTAAATAACCTGACTCCCTAAAGGGGCCAATGGCTACGGGAGGATGAGCCCCTTTAGGTGGGGTGATGGTCTCCCTCAGTGGAGGAAATGCCACTGGAAACCATCATATTGGGCCCAACAACAAAATGAGCGGAGGAGGAGCTCTGATTCACAACGGTCATGGAGGCGGAAGAGGCCATGCCAGATGGACTGGCTATGAAGGCACAGCTTGTCCATATCGTCAAGGCTGCGGCAGTCCATTGCAGTCCCGGTGTTAAATCCTGCATGTCTCATTTCATACGTGCTGCAGAAGATGGCTCCATAATCATAGCGTGTGGGTCACTTCATGGCAAGCTGGGATCCACCCTAAACAAATTCACACCAAAGGCATTTTTCCTGCTTCAGGAAAATGCATTCTCGGAAACAAGTTGCAGCTGACGGCGCTCCCCACAATGAATGCACAGTGGCAGAAACACTCACTCAGCCAAAGGTACAAGTGAAAACCTCCGACTTGCATCACTGTTTCCACCACATCTAACCAATTCTTACAAGCATCCCATCACATTTTCTTCATAGCCGCTATGCAGACAAGGTTGCAACTCTAGACTGCTACCTGCCTTGTTTGTAAATGAAGGAAGCCAGAAGCAATTTACCTCCAGCTTAATCCCACTGTGTTCTCCATCCATGTTTTGTGTGGAAACAGTAGCTGTATTATTAGTGGCTTCTCTGCAGGGGTCTAACACCCCCCCCCCGCCCCAAATTCACCAAGGAAGGATGAGGAAACGGCTCATTTAAGTTACTTTATTAAGCAGAGAGGGCAAAGTCCCCACCAGCTTTTTTACACCAACTCACCCCCTGCACTATACTGTATACCCAAACACCTACATGACATTCAGCCAGCCACAAGAGACCAGGGGTAAAGTTGAACAAGAGAGAATCAGGGTAAGGAATCCAAACTAAATGAGGTCCTCCTTCTACCACCCACCCCCTATCACCTCCCACTCTGCCTTTGGAGAAACTACCATTTCAGGAGAGGAGGGAGATGAAGGGAGGAAAACCAGGCCGTGGCCAAGGGGTAGCAGCACTCTGGATCTAGGTCTCTTCTGGCTCTTGGAAAGGACTACAAGAGCAACCTACATTCGCCTCCAACTCAGTACTGGGAGGTGAGCTACAGCTCAAAACTGGGAAGGGAGTATTAGGGGAAGGAAGGGGATGGAAGGGGACTTGCTTGCCCCTGTCCCGGCAGGAATCTAGTCTTCCATTTGGGCAACTCAATTCAGGACTCACAGAGGCCTGCTCTGCGATTACAGTCAGCTTTCCCCAGCAGTTCAAGAAGAGTGGCCAGCTAAACCATGCCGTCTCGCCAGAAAGACAGGCTCTTACAAAGAAGCTGGCATCTCAAAAAACGCCTAATAAAAGGTTAGGACACAACAGCCCTTTCTCATCCATACACCAAATAGCCCTTGTGCACAAAAGAGGAGACCATAAAAATGGCTGGGAGGAACAAAGACATTCAGTGAAAGATGCTGCAGGAAGGGACAGACAGACATACGTACACACACACACCGTGCCCTGTGCTACTCCGCCACCCACCCACCCACCCACCATGCCACCCTTGTATACAAATCCACTCTGCCCCCACTGTTCCAAATGCAATTTGTTCCTTTTATATACAAATAATTGAAAAATCATTAAATAGCTCCTATATATATATATATATATGTATGTATAGTATGTATACATATAAACAGGGACACCCAGGAACCAGAAACCCAACACAGGACGAGGAAGGCCCTGGGCCCCAATTCCCAGGCAGGCAAGCGGGCAGGTAGGAGTCAGAAAGAGAGACCCTTCGTTCCTCTGGCTGTGGGCTGACATTCAGACGCTGGCTGGAGGCAGATGGATGCGCAGACCCCTGTTGCCCTATCTAGGGCAGTGTCACTATGGCAACTCTGAGCCTTGAGCTTACTATGGGATTTCGGCAGTTTTCAGAGCATCTGTTTTCCTACCACTGTTCTGCCCTTCAATGCTCAAAAGCCAAGAGTCAGTGTTTCAGGCAGCTGCCAGAACTATGCAGTAGATGGCCAAGTGGTTCTTATCCAGTCCGATTAGTGGTGGACAAAATACCCCTAAAAGCCTTGTCAGTCAAATCAGAATGGAATGTCCTTTACAATGTCCCCTATTTCCAAGTGGGTCTGGCAACCCTATAGCAGCTCAAAAGTTCAGGTGGAGAGATTGGACACCAAGCTCTGCAAGTTCCAGCTATTTGGGGGTGCCTGGCTTTTTTGGGGTGCCAGGTTTCTTGGTCTGCCAGAGGTGGCCTTGGATGGTGAAGGCATCCACACTCATGGACATAGTCTTGCTGGGAATCTGAGTGAAGCGCTTCCGGTCAGAACTGTACTTGTAGATGCCTTCGATCATGGCCAGGGTGATGGTGCGGGGCCCATAACCTGCCAGGCGGGTCAGTTCATCCGTCTCTGCTGACATGGTGTAGAGGGCCCGGAACTGGCAACTTGTATCACGGAACAGAATGAGAAAGTGGTTGGCTTTGCTCTTCTCCACTTCCTACAATGGCAAGAGAGAAAAGAATGTAACCACATGGCATCCTCCAGAGCAATGTACATTTCACTTGGGTGTGTATTATGAGTTATATATTATATTGAATATTGATGAGTTTTAAAATATATTATAATGTTTTTACTGTGTTACAATGTAATAGTGATGTAATAGACCAACAAATATGTATCTTGTTTGTAATTCTTTTTTATATTTGTATATTTGTTGTCCTGTTTGTATTTTTATTTTGAAATTTTAAGAAAAATTTATTTTGAAAAAAAGAATTAAAGCAAGAGAGGTGTGAAAGGAGTGTATGATGCAGACAGTTTGCCTCCTTTTGTTCTGTGAGTTATTGTGAGATTAAAAGGGCTGCATATTATCTTTTTTTCCCCAGTAGCTACGTGTGAGGACAATCACTTTCCTATAACATACCAATGCACCCACCTATCCATTAATCACTTGCAGACATATCACTACCAAACATCATCCTGTACCCAATTTCTTACTGCAAATCTTGTACTTTGCTCTTAAATCATGCAGGCATTACAGCTGTATGCTATGGGGAAAGCCATCTCACCAGATGAGAGAGGCAAGGACCCTGCCTTGCACTGCCTAGCCCTAGGGCAACCAAGCCATTACCCCTTTATGACCCATAACCCCCACCACCACCACCACCATCAGCTTACCTCTAGGATGCGGTTTTTCTGAGGCTCGTTGACTTTGCCAGCCAAGCAGCAGTGCGACAGGGCATTGTGGATGATGTACTTATTAGACTTTGCACTGGGCTCCTTGTACAGTTTGGGCCCTGGAAGGAGATCAGCAAAAGTGGCAGGATGACCCTTCCTCTCTCAAGCAGAGGAAAGCTGTCCCAGTAGCGAAGACATGAGGAAATGCCCCCCTCAAATGACAAGATGGTGGAGTGGAAAACGGCTCAAGGCACTTGTGCAAACCTTGGGAGGAGGCAGCCAAGTCACCTCTGAATGGTCAGGGCAGAGAAAGTGGGGGAGGGCAGAACTAGAGAGTTGCGGCTTACCAGTGTACTCTGGAATGGATGCGGGTGAGGAGGCAGTTGAAGCATTTTCCCAGTCACGCTCCCTTCCCTGGTTTGGCAGGATGCGGCTCGGGGACATTGGGCCAGGAGACACAGCTCTGCAAAGAGATATAAAGTTCCCCGCCCATGAATGCCATACACACCCCGGTGAAGCATAGCCACTGTTTGGGTCACACAACTATCCAGAATGCTCAGGTCATGGGCCTAAAAGCCTTCCCCCCCCCCTCCCCAACTTGGAATAGACCACAAGAGTCTGTGCCACCACTGCCGCCATTTCACCTTCGAGCATCAGCAACTGGAAAGGGAACAGAGAAGCACGGAACGGCACTGCACACTCACCGAGACCTTTTGATGGAAAGGGAGTTGCCAGGATCATTGGCCACTGTTGAAAGCGAGAGAGTTGACTGGGAGTAGACCTTGCTAAGCTTGGAACCTAAGAGGAAATGTGTAGAAACAGAAGTGGGCAGGTGCAGAAAAGTATACCCTATTCTCTTAAAGTGGAACCGATGGAAGTCATTATCTGCAAATTATCAGACACCTCACAAATTGTTCACACCAGGCTATAGAGCTCTGTTTCCATTCCTGTGGCAAAGGATGGGCAACAGGCCACCCAAAAGAGTGTCACTTGCTGATCTGTAAGCTTTATTCATAATAATAATAATAATAATAATAATAATAATAATAATAATAATAATAATAATAATAATAATAATAATAATAATAATAATAATAATAATAATAATAATAATAATGTCAGAAATTATTCTGGGTTGAAAGGATTTTTGTGGAAGAAACTCTGCTCAGGGAACACCCAAATGAGGCTCCTTTCATGTTCCCAAGAGCCAGGACAGAGACAGGTGCTCAATCTGTCATGCAGTACCCGGGTCTTGAACTGACAACTTGCCAGCCTTCCTGCTAACAAGGTGGTTCCTCAAATGAAATCTTCTCCATGTTACGCCCAGATGTGAGCACTGTCCCCCCCAATATAAACAGCCTGCAGCAAGACCATCAATCTTTACCTATAAGAAGGGGCGTTAACCTTTGGTGTCCGACATACACGCCCGCACCCGTCCCTACTATCCCTAACCGAGCCATCTGCATTTACCTGTGAAGACTCTTGGAGCATCACCGCAAGGGTCTGAATGCCGAGAGTGGGGCAACGGCCCCACGAACGCGAACAGCAAAAACAAACTACAACTCCCAGTGTCCTCCACACCGTGACCCCTCAGCCAATCAGGCTGAAGGACGTGAGCACGGAGGAGGCTGGGAAAGCTGGTGTGTGCACTAAAAAAACCTGCAGTGGCGCCGAAGCTCCTCAGGGAAGCCATCCCGGCAAACAAGGCTGGCGCTGGCCTCGCCCCAGCTTCAGCGGGGTTGCAGGAAGCAGAGGGAGTCCCTCATCTTCCTGTGGCCCCGGCAAGCGAGGCTAGCGCCAGCCTCGCAATGGCTTCAGCGGGGTTGCGGGAAGCAGAGGGAGCCCCTCATCTTCCCACAGCCCTGGCAAGCGAGGCTGGCACCGGCCTCGCACAGGCTTCAGCAAGGTTGCGGGAAGGAGGGGTAGCCCCTCAACTTTTCACAACCCCGGCGAGTGAGGCCACCTATCCCGCCGGGGGGAGAGAAAAGGGGGGAAGAGAGGGGGAAGAGAGAGGAAAGAAAAGAAAGAGAGAGAGAGGAGGGGATTGAGAGGGTGGGGAAAGAGAGAGAGATAGGAGGGGTGGAATAGAGCGAAAGATAGAGAGGGGGAAGAGAGGGTGGAAGAGAGACAGGAAAAGCGTGTGAACGAAAGAGGGGGAGAGAAAGGAGGGGGAAGAGGGGGGGAGGAAGTGAAAGAGAAAGTGGGCAGAAAAGAGAGAGAGAGACACGGGGAAAGCACATGCCAGAAATAGGGAGTGGGGAAGAGAGAGGAGGGTGGAATAGAGAGGGGGGGTAGAAGAATGAGAGGAGGGGAAAGAAAGAGAGATGCAGAAAGCAAACCTTCCCTGCTTCCCTCCCCCAACCCCCGGCAGGGAAAGGGGGAAAAAAAACCTCCCCCTTCCCTGCCCCCCCAACCCACCCTTCCCTGCTTCACCACAGCAGGGAAAGGGGGAAAAAAGGTTCACCTCCCCCTTCCCTCCCTACTCACCCCGGCACAGGCTCCACAAATGCAGCCTCCTCTCTCTCTCTCTCTCTCTCATACACACACACACACACACACACTCTCTCACACACACACACACACACACACACACACACACACACACACACACACACATGCCCGGCTTGCCAGGCATAAAAATGCTAGCTGACCTATAGGAGGCAAGAGACTGATAAAAGTCCCCACACCCAACATCAGTAACAGACACACCAGGCGTGATGACTAGAGAACAGGGCACCTGAATAAAGAGCAGTGCAATCCCACCTCCCAACAGGAGCCCTTGGTCTGTTTCGTTTCCATCCCATTGACCCACTCCGCAGCAACCTGCATCCCCCGTGGGATAGCAGCCTGCTTGCTCCTCTGGTCCCACCTGCCCTTACCCAGGAGTCCCTTCACAGGGCTGCGTGCCAGGGCAGAATCGTCACAGAAGACTGTCTTGGGCCGTCCCTTCTTCAAGGCGCGCACAGTGGTGGGTTTCTGTCGCAGCACCTTGTCCAGGTCCTCCATCAGCTTGAGCTGGTGGCGGCGTAGGTACTCCTGGCGGGTGAAATCGCCGCGCCTTGGTCCTACTTCTTCCTCTTGGCGGGGCCGCTCTTCCGCCTGCAGTCTGGAGAAGGGCAACCAAAAGAATCCCCCCAGCAGGTTAGAAACAACTACAAATCAACCTGAACCAGGCTAGGATTCTTTGCGACTAGCTAAACCCCACACGACACATGATATTGATTAACAGATTGTGAAAATTAGTTTTCAAACTGTGTTCTGTAGAAGCCTGGAAAAGTTCAATTTTTTAAAAAAGGAATTCTCACTGAGAAAAATTAGTAACAAGGACTAAAACCCATGCCTACACAAAGAAGAAGCAACAGTTTGCATCAGTGTCTTGCTCATATCTCTATTCTCAACATGGAACACTCAACTAAATCCATGTTGCCAGCAGGATAGATGCCTAAGTCATGTTTTCATTTTGAACACCTGTGCAAGGTGAAAATTTAAGCTCCAAACCATGCAACAATTAGACAATCCAGTGAAACAGTACTTCTCCCTTGTCATATATCTGATGTTTCTAATTGTAGGAACAATCAGTTCAGACAAGAGTTGAACACCTTGGCAAATGACAGGAGTGGCGGCACCTCCATTACAGCTGGGCAGAGACCAAGCATCCACTGGAAATTGAGGCTGGCCCTCTTCCCTGATCTTTGGGATTGATTTCACACAGTGCCTGAAAACCAAAATAACATAGCGGCCCAGAATCTAAAGTGCGGGAGAAAATACTGACAACGGATGAGGAGGAGAATGGAACAGAGCAGGTGGAAAGAAAATAGAAACTCTAGTCTAGAAAAGGGTTAGAATCAATCTTTTGTATTTAAAGACTGGTTTCAAATTTTCCAACACCAGAGAAATCAAATACATGAATATCACTCTGCTTGGACAGTGTCAGACCATTTCACCAAAAAAAATAAAAATAAAATGAAAGGCCGAGCCTATTGTTGGAAGCAATGATAAAGTAAAGAAATGGTGTTGCTGTGACCCTCAACATGGCGCATAGCTTGTGCCTGAGCACACTGGCAATTTTCATCAGAGAGCAAAAATTAAGCACCAATTCTAGTTGTGGTGTAGATGGAGGCCAGCTAGCCAATTTGTATATATAGAATGGGAGGAAAGCCAGATCCTCACTGCCAATCTAGGGCAAGGAGTTAGGACAAACTGCATAGATCAGTGATGGCCAACGTTGGCATTCGTTTGTTCTTGGACTTCAATTCCCAGAAGCCCAAGTCAACATTCCTACTGATCAGGGCTTCTGGGAATTTAAGTCCAAGAACATCTGGAGTGCCAAGGTTTGCCATCACCGGCATAGATCTTTTCCTCCTGTTATCACGTGGGGAGAAGAAAAGGTGGGAATCCCCTGAAGACTGGTTCCCATCTGCTTGATTTCAACATCCCTATCCATTCTGGAACAAGGGCGCTACCTGCACTTTGCACACATTCCAAGAGTGACAAAATGGGGAAGATCATTATGGTTAGCCCCATATCCCACTTCCCCACCTGGCCTCCTCCTCTTTCTTCTGCTCCTTCTCCTCCTCCTGCCACTGTTTCCTCCGCCGTGCCTCTTCCGTGCGCCGCTGCTGTCTCTCTAGAAAGGTGGCCCGCTTCTGAGCCATCTCCTCTTCCACTTTCTCCTCATCCTGCATCAATCAACACAAGAGATCCATGTGGGGGTGGGGGTGGACCAGGATCTTCCCAGACAAAGTTATCTTTCTTCACCCCCAGCAAGGCAGACACACATCCAGACCATCCTTTTTCCTACACCCATGGCTTGCCTCTCCTCCTCTAATGAAGACTCCAGCACTGGAACCTTCTACTCTGACCTTTTCTGCCAGCTTGAGATGAGCCTGCATGCCGTGGCCTCTAAACCTGGCAGTGGTTCATAGCAAGTGCAGGTAGGGCCAAGACCTAAGGGCCGCTGATATCCGTGGCACTGCATTGATTAAAGCAGGGGTTCTCAACCTGCAGCCCACGGGCTGGATGTAACCCATGGGGCCATTTTATATGGCCTCCCACTGCCTCCACCACACCAGGAAGTGCCATGTGGTAGAGGAAGGGCAAAATGGTCGTCTGGCCCCGGAAGCTGTCTGAGGCAGCGTGATCCGGCTTCCGGCTTAAAAAGCTTGAGAACTCTTGGGTTAAAGCCTTGAAACAGGGTCACAGACAGAAAAGCCCGGCCAACAGTCACCTTACAGGTTCCCGTTTCAGCTCCCAAACTGCCCTACCAGAACAGGCGAGACACTTCCTTTCTCCACTCAACGATCTCAAAAGGAGGTGGATGGAGCTCAAAGTTACATTCATGCCTATACACCCTGCTCAAGCCTTCTTTCCTGACCAGTCCTAATGGCAAGCTCTGGGGAGACTTACGCCTTAGCAACCGGATCACACTGCAGTCCTCTTGCCTATATTTGGCTCCTTTCACCTGGGATCAAGCCTCCACCCAGTGGATCCTTGGTTGCACACTTTTCTGCAGTGCACCGCACTCTAGTTTGCGTCTGGTGAGTCCCCGGTGAAAAGCCATGAGAGCTGCAGTAATCAGCAACTAAGGAATTACCAGTAACCCACGATGTTGGGTTCTTACCTTGAAAAAAAATCCCAGGCTGGAACGGGACTCTGAGTCCAGTGTCTCCGTGACAGACTCTTCCAGGGAATCATCACCATCTACATCCTCATCTTCCTCCTCCCCGCCTTTCAAGCTGGACAAGGGGATCTCGATCAGGCTGCTGCGCCGGTCACTGGGGGAAGAGATGTCACTCGTGCCATCTCCCGAAACACGGGCATTGCCCCCTTGAGGTGGCACAGAGGCCACAGGCCGCAGGTTGCCCCCTTGGGTCTCCATCTCCAGTACGGGCAGCTCCTCATCCTCTGCAAAATGGATTGAGGAGCGCGTCTGGACATTCACCTGGCTGGGGGAAAATTTCCGAAGGTGGGGCAGGGTGTCTACATTGTGAGGGGGGGTCAGGACCCGCGTGAGGGGCGGCAGCTTCAGCTCCACCGGCCGTGTGTGCTTGGGGCTCTTGGGAGGAGCTGGAGCGGGAGACTTCTTTGGCGTAGGCTGAGGGGAGCGGGATTTGCGGGAAGGGGAGGGCGAAGGCGAGGGTGAGGACAGCTCCAGTGAAGAACGAGGTGGAGCCCCCTCGCGGCCGGCCCTGGGGGCCGGGATCACCCAGGCTTGGGCGCTGGGCTTCTTCTCCTGCATGAGGCGCTGCTGCTGCTCACTCAGGCGCTGCATGTCCAACTGCAGTGAGCTCAGAGCTGTGTTCAGCTTGGCCACGGCTCGGTTGTAGTCACCCAGGTTCTCATCAAGGGCACCTTTGGTGATCTCAGGAGAGAAGGTCACCTGCTTATTCTCCAAGCGGGCCCGAGGGCTTCCCGCTTCCTCCTCAGCCTCTAGCTGGGACAGGCGCTCCTCCAGGGTGAGCCGCCCATCCTCCGCCTGGGCATTGGGGGCCTTTTGCAGCTGCAAGAAGGCGCTCTTGCCCAAACGCTGGCGGTGCCGGGTAAAGATGGCTTCGATGCGCTTCTTCTGGGCTTCGATGGCACGCCGCTTCTCCTCCAAACGTGCACCCAACTGGCTCATCTCTGAGGTGAGGGCAGGGCTCTGGGCAGGGCTTTCGTCCGGCACCACTGGCCCAACCTCTGAGCCCTCTGAGCTGATCCCGCTAGATTTGCTGTCCGTTGCCGCCAACTTCTTCTTGCGCTCGGCAAAGCTGGTCATGCGCACACCAGAGGCGGAGGAGGCAGTGCTATCTGGCTGCGAACTCAGTGAACTCACACCAGAAGTGGAGTCATCAGGGGGCCCGGAGGGCCGCAAGGGCTCTTCAGCATCCGAGTCCAGACTGCCATCCTGGGCTGGTTCTGTCCCATTGGGAGGTCCGTTGTGGCAGCGGTAAACTGCAGCCACAGGAGTCTTCTCTGGAGCCGAGGCTTTGGGCAGCTCCGGAGAGTGCAGGTAGAAGCCGTCGGGGGCTCCCTCGGGCAGCAAGCGCCCGCTGCTGTGGATGATCTGCAAGGCTTCCTCAATCGTGGGGAGGTCAGGGTACCCGTCTGTCAACCCATTCTCCAAAGCCAACCCCTCTTGGCTCTTGTGCCCTGCACCATGGCGCAAGGGCATCTCTAATCCATTAGGGGTTTCACTGGCTAGCTCGTTAGGGCGGGGGCGGGGAGAGCGAGGCAATGAGGAATAGAGAGGAGGAGCCAAGCTGTCAGAACTGACAGAGCGGAGGATGCCCACAGGGTTGCCCATCACAATGTCAACATCGCTGTCCAGCCCAAACGGAATGCTGAACGAGACAGCCTGGGACAAGGGGTGGCTAGGAAAGAAAGAAAGAGGAGAGGAGGAGGTTAGTGGCCAGAAGGAGCTGCCAAGATCATCCAGGTCTTCCACCTTTCTCTTTAATGGCCTTCCACGACTTCTCTCTCCAACCCATCCAGATCTGTGGATATAAAAGGGTACAGGCTGCATGCACACCCACCCTCCTCTAGGTTTCTATACTCTGAGTTTTCCTTTTCACTGCAGAACAACAGCATCAGGTATCTAGTCTGCAAGTGTGTGGAACAGTAGTTAAGCCAGGTCTCCGAAACCATAGGAAGGTAGGAAGAGATAGATTTGTGCTGATCAGCAAAGTAAGTCCTTATACAGATAGTGGGCCACCCGTGGTCCCTGGGAGTGCGAGAGAATACAGTGGTATAAATCATGCAAGACAATGGTTGCCCAAGTCTTCTTTTCTCCCACCACTGCTGTGCAGATGAAGATAACTTTATTTGTGAAAGCTTCTGAATGATCTGACTGCAACCTGTTAGCAGCCCAATGTCCTGCTTCTAGTTTGCTTTAGGCATTTTTAACTGTTTAAATTGTTTAACCCTTGTTTGTTGTGGCTATGCTGTTAGCCATCTTCAATATCCTTGCTAGGAGGAAAGGCACAGCATAAATTACCCTAATATGCAAACACATTTGTAAAAATTGCATGCTGATACGGAGGACAGTATGCAAAAGTAGCCATCCGAGAGAAGGACAACCTTCTGTTAATAGAACCAAGAGGAGAGGAACCCTTTACAATTCCCCCGAAAAATCTGCTCCAGAGGGCTGACAAATGCACCGGGATAGGTTTATGATTGTGCATAGGATTGCAAGGAGGAGAAAAAGAAAGTTCTCCCACATGGGCAACCTGTCATGAGCTCAGTGCTTCATTTTGAGTGTGACTTTTGAAGCATCCATTTTACTTTCCCTCTTTTTGAAGGAAAAAAATGGCATCCTTTCTTTAAAAAAACATAAAAAAGAAGAGCTTGGCTTTTTGCTGATTATTTATTCAATATATTTTAAGTACCGTATTTGCTGGCATATAAAACACACCAGAGTATAAAACACACCCCGTGATTACCAAAATAGCCCACTATAGGCTACTATATGTAGTACAACACACACTTCATTTTTCCAGTGTTTTTGAAGGGGGGGAGGAGAGTGAGTCTTATAAGACAGCAAATACGGTATTTTAGGCCACCTTCACAAGTAGAGTGCTTCTAAGGCACATCATAATAAAAACAAACACTATATAATTGTGTAAGTTGGGGGAGGGAGAGAGAGAAACATAGCAATTCCAAATAAATCAGCAGCCTGAAAATCCAAGTCAAGGGGGCAGGGGGGCAACAAGAATGGGTAAGTCCTCAGGGCTTTAACAAAGATTGGCAAAGTGAGGTTCTGCTTAATCAATGCCGAAATGGAAGATCATACACCTGAATCAACACCAAGATACAATCACAGGACATTGTCCGGTCTGGATCATGGGAACAGAGGCATGCTTTTTGCACAAGTCTCATGATCTCGGTTCCTCCACCTCAGAAAGACTGCTATGAGGATAAGGTTGGCTTTCCCTTTCCCAATTTAACATCTACTTTCTAAGGTATAACAGGATGATCCTTTAAACTGAAAATGCCTATTCTACCACTGAAGTATATAATCTGTGAATTCAGCAAATACAATGTTGTATTCAGTGGTGGGCTTCAGAAGGTTTGCACCAGTTCGCCAGAACTGATAGCAGAAATTCTGGCTGGCCCCACCCATCCAAGTTTTGAAATAAAGTAGTCCTAATTCGGGTGCAATGCAGGGCTTTCCCCCTGGCCACGTGCACCATACCACACCCACAGAGTAGGTAGTAAAAAAGATTGAATCTCACCACTGGGCAGGCACGACTAGACTGCCCACCCAGTCACATGGCTATGCCCACAAAGTAGGCCACACCCACAAAGTAGGCCACATCCACGGAGTGGTAGTAGAATTTTTTGGAGCCCACCACTGGTTGTATTGCCTATGTGTTCAACCTCTAGCCAACACCTAAGTGCCACATTCCTATTTGCAGGGAGAAAAATCAATCTCTCAATACTTCTGTCCCAAAGTTCCTTGATTTCTTTTTTGTCTCCCTAGTACAGTACACAACCCCATGAGCCCTTAGTGCTCCTTCCCTCTTACCTGAGCTGCTTCTTGCTCCATGCTCTACCAAAGCCCTCTACATGGGACATGGATGTGGAATGATGCAGGGAGCCTATGGGCACAAAGAACACACACGTCACAAGACAGCCTAGAGAGAAGAAGATAACACTGTGGTCTCCTGGGGAGAGGGTGACAGCAAGATGCAAGGTCTACCCTCAAGTGGGGAGAGAAAGAGCTGCCTAGACGCAAGAAGCCCACCATGCTAAATGAAAATGAGAAGGAGCATATATATATGTCTAGGCCAGATGTAAAACTGCCAAAATAAAGGCACCTTTTGATGCATTCATTCTGCAATTCCTTTCGCCTGTCCCAGTGTGAGAAAGATTAGCTGGCAACACAAGGTTGTCATTACCAGGTTACACCTGATTGTGGTTCAAAAATACCACAATGTTTGAGGAGGCTCTTTCTGTGTACCCCCACTAAAGACTAATCTGTAGCAACCTACACATGTCTACTCCAAAGCAAATCCCATTCAGTTCACTGGGACATCCTTCCAGGCAATGGTGCATAAGACTGCAGGCCTAATTGGTCTCTATCACAGAACACTGAAGTGAGGCTGAAGTGACCCTCCAGATAAGCCTTCATCGTTGGCTAAGGCTGATGGGAGTTATTGCTCAACATTCTGTGAAGAGCCACAAACCAAAACCAAACATTTTCTCAAATCTCTTTAAAATGCGACTATGAAGACCGGCTTACGATGACCCTCCTGTCTCTGTAAGATGTGCAGCAACTGCTGCTCAGGACAACTGAAGGGATAACAAACATAAAGAGTTTTAAGGCCACTAGAATAAGCCTCACAGGGAATGTTGATAGCTTGATCAGGTTAACCCAAGAGAAAGGGTGGGCAAAGCATAGTCTGCCCAAGAGAAAGGGTGGGCAAAGCATAGTCTGTCCCATCTGCCCTAGTCAACACAGCCAGTGGTGAGGAATGCTGGGAAATGCAGTCCAACAACCTCTGGGTTGCTCACAGCTGAATTAAAGAACATTCTTCTCCAATTACTTCTTAAAGGGAGCTACCAACTACTGGTAGAAGATGAGGATCAGGAGCAGAGAAGAAAAGCCACATCTTACCTAAAGAGCCACAGAGCGGGGACTGCGCCTGCCCTCCAGGCAGCAGAGGGTGGAGGAAGTTGAACACCGGGGAGTTGCTAGCGGAATAAGAGCGATAAAAATAGCATCAGAAGAAGATGGGGACATGGTTAACGAAACCTGTATTCATATCTGGGGAGGCAACAACTAATGTAAGTGAATGTTTTAAGTGAGCACTAAAGGAAAATGCCTGATGGTGACTGGGGTTGTGTGTCCATGGAGACAGGAAAGAAACCCAAGGAAGCATTTAGGCAACACTAGAATTACTGTGCAAAATTATATAACGCAGCATATGTGGTTGCTCATTGAAAAGTGTCAATCTGCTCGTTCATCTTGCAAATGAAATGAGTGCATATTTGCAGACGTGAAGGAACTAATTTCTTTCATTTGCTGCCTAAAGGCATTCCCATACCTTGTAAATGGGCAAGAGATCTGTGCCAGGATTGAGATCAGACGCTTCCCACGTTCCCTCAAGAAGAATGACACTTTCTGCTGGCCTGAAGTAATCTGAGAAGAGCAGCTCTGACCAAGAGAGGGCTCTTCTTCCCCTTTCCGATGCAACTCAATCCAGGGAAATCAAGACGTCTCCCCTAGTCAACAGCTACAGCTGAAGAGGAAAGGACGGCAGCCTGCTCCCATTCTAGAAGAGCAAGGCTTGGGTTTCCTCCCAAGCTGGGAGCTTAGGAAGGGTTTCTGATCAACCCTAAATATAAGGCGGCACTAAGCCACCCACAAAACTACCTGGAATTATCCCAATCCTGATAGCAAGAACAACTCCTTTCTCTCATGTTTCACCAAGCTGTTCCTAATATGGAAAGAGGCCCTTAGGCAAACAGAGAAGTAGCAGCAAAATCAAGTCTAGGAAGACCATCGCCTCTGAAACAGGAGCAGTGTCACTTCTAACTTGTATGAGAAGAGCAGGGAACCTAATGTCAGTCGCACAGAAATGGGAAGGGACCCTTTCAAGGGCTACCTAGTTCAGCTTGTTGCAACAGAACAAGCTGACCTATGAACTTACCACCAGTGCCACTGGAAAAGGGAGTTACTGCCAACTCCCTAATCAAGTTGGGATGTTTCAGCAAGTGTTCTTAAAAGTCACTGGCAGCTGAGTTTCCAGCCTCTGGAGGCTGTGCTCTGACAACATCAAGAAGGTTCATGGACTTGTTGAATTAAGAATATTTTTGTGTCAGAAATTATTCTGGGTTGAAAGGATTTTTTGCTGGAGAAACTCTGCTCAGGGGATGCCTGAATGAGCTCCTTTCATGTCCCCAAGATCTTTTCCTACCAAAGTGGTTCCTATTTATCTACTTGCAATTTATTGCTTTCGATCTGCTAGGTTGGCAGGAGCTGAGACAGAGACAGCCGCTCGATCCATCATGCAGTACCTGAGTCTTGAACTGCCGACTTGCCGGCCTTCCAGCTAACAAGGCAAGCTTCTTAACCACTGAGCCACCGCAGCCACTTGTTGAATTGCAGCCTGGACACTCTCCTCATCTAAGCATTCCTAATACCACATATAAGAGCCTAGTTTTCAGAATTTTGGATGGAGCTTACCAGGCTGCCAGTTGTAATTACTAATGATAAATACACCAAATAAGGGTGTCCCAGGATATTTTCTTGACTTTGGTGAAGGAGAAGATGTCACCTTCCTTTGTTCCATGAACAAAAGCCACCCAGATTGGTTGTTAAACCTTATTCCAGGTGTGGTGATGGGACAGTTATCTTCCACATCACTTAGCAATAGCAATTACACATAGATGCCACCCCATAGCCCTTGGCAGACTCTCTGGGTGGTTCACAAGTTAATTAGCATTTGCCCCAACATGCTGGCGGATTTATTTTACCGACCTCGGAAGGATAGAAAGCTGAGTCGACCATGATCCACATCAGAATCGAACTCACAACATTTTGGCTGCAGTATAACAGTTTAACCTCTGCACCACCAGGGCTCACTTCAAGCCAGCAGGTGAGCTTAAGGAACAGAGAACACACCAGAGGGAAGACAGAGCTGCATATGCTCCCTGCATGGCCACACCATGTGGCACCTGCTTCATTCTGTCTCATGACAGAGGTGGTTCAAGCGAAGACAACCGTATGTTCAGACACAAGAGCAGAGCCCAGGGATAGTCTTCTCAGAGCCCTCCTTAGGCAAGACATGACAGTTCTACAGAAGAGATTCACTAAGGTGGAGCCATGGTTCATTCTGCATCATTCTATGAATGAGGGCCCTTGGGTGACCCTCTCCCCACAAGGACAGGGAATAATCTACAGCCTCCCCCACTTCTCTACACAGAAGGCCGTCCCCACCCACCCACCCACCCATGGTAAACAAGAGGGTAAATGGCAAGAGTCCTGGATGCTCACTCACCTGTTGTTGTTCCCACTGTTTGGCGTCAAAGGGTCCTTCAGCCCAGGGGAATCTGAAAAGGAGCAGCCACTTTAATGAAGAAGCAGGAAGGGGGGAAGCAAAGAGAGACCGCTTGGGCTGGAGATTAAGCCATCAGAAGGTCAGGAGAGGGTGGGAATGCCAGCCACGTGTGCCAAGGTGCAGGAGAAAAAACGGCTCCCCTCTCCACTCACACAGGAGGCCATTGTTTGAGCACTGGGGCAGGCCAAGTCTCAGAGTCCTCTGCTGCGGCTGCTCCACTTACTCAGTGGGGTACAGATTTGGAGGAAGGTGTGGCTGAAAAGCATTGCTGTCGGTGCTAACAGTGTAAACATGCCCAAGCGCACGCAGACATTTGCACAAGCAGGTTTCTTCCCAAGTGAGGAAACTCGGAGCACAGTTTCCTCCCCTCAGACAGTTTGGGCATGTCAGCATCAGACATATAGAAGGCTGTGCTCTAGCACATTTCCTCTGATTGTAAGACAAGATCATGGAAGTGTTTGCAGCGTTAAAGGGCAGAGTCTTTAAGGAAATACAGGTACTAAGATCTGATGAGTGCTGTGAAAGGGAATGAACGTCGGGCAAGATGAAACAGTCACTTAGGGGAAACAGAATAAGAACAAGACCTATTGGATTGGATTCCCCAGATGCAGATGCTCTAGGAACAGATGTGAAGGAAGATGAAAAGACCCTTGGTCAATCTGCTTACTTCTCAACACATTGTATTTGGTTTATAGGGGGTTGGACTCAATGGCCTAAAAGGCTCCTTCCAACTCAGTTATTTCATAATTACAAAATGTGTGAGGCACTTGCTATCCTACCCTTTCACATAACAAAGAAGGGAGAATCTAGTTTTTGAACATCAAAGTCTAAAAATCAGCACATTGATGTCTTATGCAAGCCTGACAGCTCTTCCCTTGTGACCTTTAGAAACTTAGATTTTTGTTTTTGTTTTTTGGGAAAGCAGAAGCAAAAGCCTGAGGGTTTCAGAGGTCAGGAAACACCAATAATGATATTTGAGAAAAGGGTATCAGTTTGACTGTGAGGATGATGCTTGGCATACCTTTCTTTATTGCCTCATAATCTCTGGCCTTCTTTTGTTTATGAAGTTTTCTATTCCAGTTCTGAAATGCTTTAAAAACTCAAATTCTCAAACTTCAGAAGCATACAAAACAAATCATGGATATCTCCCACATCTTATTGGATGCTTGGTATACTTCCTGGAAAATTATAAGTGCATCATATGCACAATGTGGGTCTATCAACATGGTTTTCTGCCTTACGAGTAAGTATTAGCCTTGCACTTGTGGGAAGCTATGGAAGTACAACTTCTTTCTCCTTACTAGGCAGGATCTGCTCTTCAAGCTATTTCCTACTTAGGTAGAAAGAGGAATATCATATATATATTCTGAAAAGGGCCAACGTCTTACCTTGAAGCCTGGGCAGCTCCTTTGGGCGCACAAAGTCTGGCTTGACCACCTCAAAGCACAGGTACAACTCTGCCAGGAACACCCCGACATTTATCTGTGGAAGCAGAAGAATTTGTTAGGGAAGCCATCTGGAGGAGTCCTCCCTCTTCCAGCTGAAAACGACTGGAGCCCAGGTCCTGAAACCGCCTTTGCTTTGGGCTCAGAGTCATCCCCAGTCTCTCCCTCTGGTCAAGAGGTGTCTCTGCATCACCAGCAACATAACCCTGAAACAGGTCTGTCCCAGATGGCAGCAATGCCTTTTCCTGATGCTTAAAACTCTCTTCCCCACCTGACCCTCACCCCTTGCTGGCCAGCGTCATTCTGCTACTCCCCACAGAAGGACCCCATTGTCTCGGTCTCTAATTAGTGTGGCTGGAGGCAGCGGCCAAGGCTCATTAGAGCCACAACAGGCCCGGCACTGGTACCAAGCGCTAATCCCCACATGCTCCACATGAGCACTCACAAGACACAGAGGGAGACCCTCCCCCTCCTCTGGGCTCAAGCAGCCAGGCACTATCCCCCTCCCCCTCCCCCTGTCAAAAAAGGTAGGTGAGCTCCTTCACGGCAACCAGGTGAGCAAGATGGTAGGGTCTCTTTGGCTGAGGCTCCTCTTTCTGCCCCTCTTTCTTCCGTTGAAGAACTCACCTTCAAGGCAGGTGGCATGTACAACAGGTCTTCCAACGAGAGGAAACAGGCGCCACCCAAGTAGTCGGAAGCAAAGCCTTGGATCAGCTGCAGATTATAGAGGCTGTCTGCCACCGACATCGTCTCCTTCAGGCACACATCTGCCAGGCAAAGGAAGTGTGTCACAGATGTGAGTGGTCCCCAAGGGGGCATGCACGGAAGCCACTCAGTGGCCCGAGAGCAGAGACACATGGCCTTTTGGGCTACAACGCCTAGAATCCCACGCTGGCACAGGGGAGATTCAAGCATTGTAGTAAACATTCCCCTTTCCACTCAGAACTCAACAGTTCCGACTTACCCTCAAGGCGTATCAGCTGAGGGCAGTAGTAGTGGATGGTGGCCGCAATGGCGCCTCCGCTGGCCAGATCCTTCAAGCCCGTGATTGCAGAGAAACAAGGAGTCTGCTTAGGCAGGGCCTTGTCCTTCCGGTAACGGATCTGAGCAGAACAGAAGGGCAGGAGGAAGTCAATACAGCCAGGGCAACAAAAGCGAGCTCGGGGCAAGAGACACCCTTCAAACGGGAGGAGTCTTTGGCTGCCCACTCTTAGGCTTCTCTGCTCCCCCCCAATCCTTCTGCCCCCCCCCCCCATTTTTCCATGCAGCAGCTCTCAGACATGTCCTGAGCAAGGATGCTTGTCCAGTGTGGCTTCTCCCTCCTCCTCCATCCCAATACTAAGAGCAGAGAGTGCATGCTGGGAAAGGGAGAAGGAGAGAATAAAGCAGGGAGAAGGGGGACAAGCCAGAGCCCTGGCAGGAGCCCTTTCAGAAGGTCAGCCGGGAAGGGAAGCAGGGAGAGAGGTGAAGGAAGCAGCCATCACAGGAAGAGAAAAGGAGGCATTCTCCCTCTGATAGTAGCTCTAAGTGACCCAAAAGGGGAAGAGCCCCCCTCTCCCCTACTCTGGCCCCAGGCCCTGCCCAAGGGGCTAGCCCCGTGATGGCGAACCTTGGCACTCCAGATGTTCTTGGACATTTTACTTCCGCTTCCAGGAGCGACGAGGGCAGCGTGGGCCGGATGAATCGCAGTAAACCAATTCGTGTGCATTCATGAGGGCTTCTGGGAATTGAAGCCCAAGAACATCTGGAGTGCCAAGGTTCGCCATCACGGGGCTAGAGGGGTGGGCACTGGATGGGAAGACTGGCACTGGATGGGAGAGGAGGGCGGAGGAGCTGCCCACTGGCTCTCTCCACCCTCTTTAGGCAATGGCAGGTTTTCATTTCCTACTCCAGACATGCTTGTCCGCACCCCAGGACACAGCAGGGACAAGACAACATAAGCAGCTCCCACACCAGAGACACACACAGAGCAGGGCAGGCCGTGAGTTGTCAGGTTGTAGAGAGGGGGTAGGGGGGGAGACGGACGGACAGACAGACACAGAAAACCAGCAGGCCAGCAAAAAAGAACTGAGATAAAGGAAAAGGAGGCCAAGGGACACCTCCATTCCTGCTGCAATGAGCTGGAGGGAGGGAGGGAGGGAGGGAGAGGAGCGAAAGTGTTACACCTCTCTGCCGAGCAAGAGAGTTGGCCATTCGCAGCAAGCACTGGGCAACCCCCCCCCCCGACCCACCAGCACACACACACCCCATCCAATCCGATCCAGCTGAAGCAAAGGATTCAGACAACAAGCCCTCCTTCCCCACAGCCCTGTTGTTTAGACCATGGGTGCCCAAACATTTTGGGCCATGGGCCATTCACACATGGTTCACGGGGTTGGTCACTATGGCCTGGGGGCCAGATCTGGCCCCCAATGCCAATTCATCTGGCCTGCGAAGCCCTCGTCACTCCAGGAAGCGGAAGTAAAATGCATTTTACTTCTGCTTCCAGGAGCGGTGAGGGCTTCATGGGCCAGATGAATTGGCGTCAGGGGCCGGATTCGGCCCCCGGGCCATAGTTTGGGCACCCCTGGTTTAGACATTCAGGAACTACTAGGAGGAAGATGGAGAAGATCCCCTCAAATAAAGAAGAGGCACCTCACTGTAGAGATCAAGACATGTCCACTGTCAACACAAGACAAGGTTTAGCCTGCGTGCATATGCGTCTCTACATGTGGCTGGGCACACCCAATACTTTATTTCCCCCAAATATGGACAAATCTTGCAATTCAAAAAGAGACAGATGCCCATCTTAAAAAAATAAAAAATGTCCTGAGAAACAAGGTGCTTAAGCAAAGGAGGACATTCAACCAGACATTTCTGTGGTGTCTGATAAGGCCAGGAGTTAAGGGACTTCCAATTGCTTACAGTCAGGCCCTTCCAGGAGGGGAGGAAAAGTCAAGAGACTGAAATGTTTGACGTGGTAGCCATGTTAGTCTGTGCTTCAAGCATATTAGAGTGTAAACAAACAACAACAAAAGATAAAAAAATTGTGGCACCTTAAAGACTACAGGTAGCTCCTGTACTGTATTTAAATGTGAGCTTTCATGGATCAATCCTGTTTGTCAGACATACGAGACCAACTAACTCCTCAAAGGCTGGACGGAAGGGTTTGCCTTTTCCATGCCCAACTTCATCAGCCTCCTCCTGAGACACATGCGGGTGGTGCTGGACATGGGGAAGGCCCCTGAAAAGGCCTGAGGCCCTGGGTGGGAGCTCTTGAAGCCCTAAAGCTTCAAGCCTTAGGTGGTGGCAGCCGGTGGGAAGGGAGCCAGACCCATTGCAGCAGGAATAGCCCCCCCCCCCCAAGTTCTATAGAAGAGCAGCCCCCCAAGTGAATGGCAAGGTGGTGCCCGTGGGACGGTGGTCACGCGCCGGCAGATACATTACCACAGGAGGTTTATTCCCAGATTCCTTCAAACAAAAAGCGATGGCATGCTGGATGCAACAGCAAAGAAAAGAGAGAGCCTGATCAATGCACCCCGCCAGGAGGGACAAAAGGAGGGACGGGTTGCTGCCTTGCAAGACTGAGGGGTGGGGGACCCTGAAAGGGGCCACAGGGGATCTAACATCTTGCCTCAATATGGAAGACCTCCCCAGCATGCACTTGAGAATCCTGATCCCCTTTTGGAGGACCTCACACTCCTAAGAACATTTGGGCAAGGCATCCTTCGGCCGCTTTATTGGCTGCACTATTAAGTACTGCAGAATAGCAAGCAAATGGGATGGGGTGGAAGGTGGGGGGCAGGAGGCAACACAGAAGAAGGGTTGGGGCAAGGATAATGCATGGCATGTCCACTAGCATGCTGTTTCCTACTTGGCAGCTCCAGGCACGAGCTGCCCTGCTCTGGCTGTCTCTTAACCCTGCTATACAAATGACATGCCGGGCTTCGTTTAGCTCTCTGAGGCAAGCCCCACTGCCTGTCTGTAACCCCACCCCAACCCCACGCCTGTGACCCCAAGAAGACCAAATGATATGGGCAGGAAGAAAAAACCCACAAACCCACACAAGTAGTAACAGTGCCCCACAAGTGCCCCCACAAGAGGACACACAGAGCAAAGAGAGACCAAAGCAGATGTGGGTTGTGGAAGGAAGGGAGATGAGAACAAAGGATGCTGGGATATACCAGCATCCCAGCAGCTGGTGACAGGAACACTCCTCTTACCCTGGACAGGAGTCCCCCTCTGCCCTCAGGAGTCTCCCAGTGGAGGGGCAGATGCCCAGGACCCACTCCACCAGGAGCATTAGGCCAACAACGTCCCCCGACACTGCCCTCAAGGGGAGCCCTCCCTGCAGTGCACTGGCACCTCTGCACCAGGGTCCCAAACCCCCAGCATCCTTTGCTCTGGGTCCCCCTTGGCATGCAGCACAGGAGCCAAGGCAGCAGGGAGATAACAAGTAAAGCCACCCACTTACAGGAACCAGTTTCCAGTACCACCTTGTGGGACACTGAAGCAGAGGAAGGAGAGAAGGCCACGGGGAGAAAAGGAAAGAGATGCAGAAAAAAGACAGCTCTGGTCACATACCACACCTTGATTGTAATTGCTCTCACAGCGCAGGCAACCCAAGGGGCAGCTTGGCTCAGGAGAGTGCCGTCTGCCCATCAGGAGGAGTGAGAGGGGCAAATTCTCAGGCAGCCCACCTTCCCCTTACACCATCCCCAACTGCTCGGGCACCTCTGGCTTAGCAGAGCCAGGCTCACAGAAACAGATATGAGGAGAAGCAAATGGTCACTCGAGGAAACAAAAGGGCCACCCACTGGGCAGAGCAGACAAAGCAAGGCCACCTCCTAGAATGAGACTGACACAGTAGTTCTACTGCTTCGTGGAAGGGAGAGGGGGACCACCACCACCCCAGCTTTGAGGTGGAGAGGGTCAGCAGGGAGGAAGCAAATTCTATCTTCTAAAACAGGGCAAGAAGAAGACAGCACATACACAGAACGAAAGCAAGGTAGCCAAAGCCACCCATTACTATTTCCCCCCAATACACTTTGGCTAATGTTGCAAAAGCCATCAGCTGGCTAAGAACACTCAACCTCACTTAGACCAGATCACAGTCCCCCACCAACAAGCCTCCCTCCCTCCTTCCCCATATAGCCATTTAACTCAGGAAGAAGCAGAAATAGCAACACACACACACACCTTGGGTCCACTGGTAGAGGCCTGGGTCTGACCATCCGTACCAGGAGCAGACCGCTGAGAAGATTCCTGCTCGGCACTTTGCTGTATCTTGCAAATGATCTGCAAAGAAGTTGTTCACAGTACGTTATAAAGAAGCAACACCATCACGCTGGTCCCACAAAATCCCAGTGGGACCAAAACTACAAAAGTATTACAGCGGACCCTCGATTAACGACGCGTTCGAATAGCATCATTTTCGGTTAACGACGCTACGACACTCCCAATGTGATTGTTTGAATAATGACGTTATTCGAATAACGACTTTTTTTGTCGTTATTTGAATAACGACGTTATTCGAATAGCGACGCTACTTGGGGAACCAAGTAACGTCATTATTCGAGGGTCCACTGTGTATTTATATTTGTGCCCATATTCCTGCGTGACCTGCAGAGATTTCACAAATGCTCAAAAGGGTATTTGTCAGAAATTCATGGCAACCCACGTCAGGAACTCATGGCAACTCCACACCAGAGGCAACGTGGATTGGATGGCCAGGTGTCACATACTCACACCATGAAGCTTCATGGGCCTTTTTGGCCTAGCCCTTGGTAAAGTGGGATAACCCATCTACACCACCCTGTGTTTCTTGCAGGAAGGATCAAACATACCCACAATAAAAGAAAGAAATACACTACCGTGTCTATCCAGTGTAGAAGTTTCTGGTCCCAAAAGATGGCAGTTGTATCAGTCCCTGGTGCAATACTGAGGGAGCTGGTGGCTTCTATTGCATATGCTGTCATCAGTGAGTCAATCAGCGATAAGTGGGCCCCCTGCATATGGGGCAAAAAGTAAACATATGGCATGCATTAGACCAGGGGTGCCCAAACTTTTCGGGCTGCAGGCCAGTCACGTGGTTCAGGGAGCTGGTCACTATGGCCCGTGGGCCAGATCCATGGGCCAGATCCCATAAGGGTGCATTTTACTTCTGCTTCCAGGAGCGGTGAGGGATTCGCAGGCCGGATGAATTGGCATCGGGGGCCGGATCCAGCCCACGGACTGTAGTTTGGGCACCTCTGCATTAGACAAACTACAGTAGCAGCAAGAGGATCATTACTCCTCAAACAGAGTCAGAACCATTATTAGGTACCATACAGCAGGGCAGAAAATAACAAGGGAATGGAGATCTATTTGCTAATGTTACCACAACTGGGGGGAGGGGGAGTTCACAGATTTTACCAGAATGGATTATAAACCTGAGTTTAGCATAATTTCTTTCCCCTTTGTTCAGATAAAAACAATAGAAGAATAACAGGAAAAGCCCCTTTGACAGTCTTTATTTCCCCCTTGAGGCAACAAGGCAAGGCAGAGCACCAGAATATGGCATAACACTGTCATGGATAATGATCAATGCTGGGGGAAGACAGGTAAACTTCAAGGACTGAAGCCCTGGCCACAGATTCTCATGTAGCATCATCAGCACCCTCCTTTTGCCTGACCAGGCAAACTCAGTCCCAACTCCGCCCAGTCTTACACTATAGGAGAGATGGATTAGCTATCTTAAGCTTTTAATGCTGTTAAGATGAACCTGAATTGGGGGGGGGGGAGCGAACCAGAGCATGGGGGGTAGCTATGTGATCGTTATCACCAGATTCATGGTAATATATGCAGTTTGCCTGTCTCTTCCACACCTAAATAATTTGCATGCAAATTCTCTTGGTGTCAGACACAAGGGACTTTGACAGTCTCTGGTCTAGAAGCAGCATCTTCTTCAGCTCCTGGGTAGACCTAATAGGATAGCCTACAAGCCAATTATCTCTGGGAAGACTCTGGTATAGCTTCTGCCGACAATAACAAATACTTTCTGGTGCCTAAAGAACAGAGGTGGAGTGTGACAGAAATTTCCTTCTCCTGGTAAGACAATTTCCCACTCCCATTTGCTGCACACACTCAGTTGGGGGACTAAACTTTCTATGATCTCCCCAAATGAAGCTGAAACCATCAAGCTCCATCTTGCCTCAACCAATCAGATGGATTTCAACTCCCCATCAGCTCCTGGCAATACAGCAAATTGTCAGGAACTCTAGGAGTCATAGGTGAAAACATCTGGAGGTCACAAGGTTGAGGAAAAGAAATCTATCCCAAGAGATTTGAGCAGAAATTATTCTCAAGTTATCTGGTGAGTGAAACATGCTCATTTTCTACAGCCCAGTCCTCCTTGGACATATAAAGGAAGATCCAAGTACCACACATTTGCCTTTTAGGTTCCTATTTATTGAGGAACAGAAGACAATCTTATCCACCTCCAACAAACAATAGCATCAGCAGCACTAGAAAATGTTTGCTCCTGCAGTAATTTATTAACTACTAGCATATTGGTGCCCGGCTGTGCCGGGCAGTTTCTGGGGTTTTTTTTTCCTTTGGTTGTTGTTGTTTTGTTAGGGGTGGTTTGGGTGGTGGTGATTTGAATTTGTTGTTTTTGACTTTATTTGAATTTGTTTATTTATTGTATTGTTTATTTTGATTTAATTATTTTTTGACTGTTTTTACTGTTGTGGCCTCTAAGTGGGGCTGTGCTTAAGAGTACTGTGTTTGGTTGTTTTTTTTTTATTGTTTTCACTCTTATGGCCTGAAGGTGGAGCTGTGGTAAGAGTTTTCGGGGTTTTTTTAAGATTCAGTTCGTTTTCGTCGGCATGGTGGGAAGACGTCTCCCGTAAGTGCTCCCGTTTTTTTTGTTGTGGGTGGGAGGGTTTTATGTTTGTGTGTGTGTGAGAGAGAGAGTGGGGGTAGGGGGTTAGGAGGGTTTAACATGGCCTTGCCTTGCTGGCCAGGCCGCGTTAAATCCTGATGTTGGGGGGTGTTATTTATTTATTTATTTATTTATTTTACAGGGGGGCGGTGCCTTGCCGTATCCTGGGTTGGAGTGGGAAGAGGGGGTATCCCCTCCCCCCAAGCTATGGGCCAGCCTCCGAGGCTGCAGGGGGGGAATTGTTTTTCCTGCTGCCTTGCCGAAGCATGGGTCGGGGGGGAAGAGAGGGGTATCCTCCCCCCCCCATGCTATGGTGGAGGCTTATGCCAGCCTCCGAGGCTGTATTTGCGAAGCCTGGGGGAAAAGAGGGGGTTATCCTTTTTTTCCCCCATGTTATTTTTAAGGTGTTTTTAAGGTGTTCGTCTTCCTTTGAAGTTGGGGGCCGTATCGTTTGGCCTCCGTCCTCCTAGGAAGACGAACCGCTTTCCTCAGGGAAATGGGGGCCGAGAACGGTGCTCCGTTCTCGGCCTCCATCTCCTGTAGGGAAGCGTAACAGTTTCTCTCAGGAGACGGAGGACTGAGAACGGAGTGCCTTTCTGGGTATCTGTTTTCCTGAGGGAAGCTTTTCGCCAGGTTTGTGGAGAGAAGAAGGTCTTTTCACCGCAAACCCACCAAAGTTGCAGCGGGGCCAGTGCCGGCCTTTGCTGCTGGGCTGGGAAGCGGTCATGGCGGCAGTTTGTTTAATTTCCGCACGCCGCTCTTTCCCGGCCTCCTTCACAGTCGCATCCCTCAGCCTGATTGGCTGAGGGATGGCGCGGCACGAAGGATGTTGGGGCTTGAAGTTTTTTCCTTTTGGTTGCGTTCATGGGGCTGCTGCCTCACTGGTGACCACCGGAACCCTGCGGCGTTGGGAAGGCAGGGGTTAAGGTAAGTGCAGAGGGCTCGGTCAGGACGGTTGGGCTGGGTGTGGGAGCCTTTGAATGAACCCAACGGTTAAGGGCACTTTTTATAGGTATAGATGTATTAATGATTATTTGGCTATAGTGACAGGCGGCTTAGTCACATTCTACTTGGATTACTGCAACATCCCCTACATGGGGCTGCCTTTGAAGAAAGTTGGGAAATGATTCGAAATGCATCAGTGTGGCTGGTGACTAGAGTTAGTTACAGGGAGCAAATAAAACTACACTTTTAGGATTGTCTCACTGACTCCCCATCTCTCCCAGGGCTATATTCAAAATGCTGGTTATGATGGATACAACTCTCTAATGCTTAGATACAGGCTATCTGAAAGACCATTCCTCCCCATACAAGCCATCCCAATTCCTAAGACCTTTACAGGAGGCCCTTCTCTCCACCCCACTGTCTGACCTCACAGATGCATTTGATGAGAAAACCTTCTCTGTGGCTGCTCCTAGGTTGTGGAACACTATCTATCTATCTATCTATCTATCTATCTATCTATCTATCTATCTATCTATCTATCTATCTATCTATCTATCTAATCTATCTATCTATCTATCTATCTATCTATCTATCTATCTATCTATTTATTTATTTATTTATTTATTTATTTATTTATTTATTTAAAATATTTCTATCCCACTTCCCTCACTCGAGTGACCCGAAGCAGCTGAACAACATAATTTAAAAAAGGAATAAAACAGATTAGCAAACCCCCATTAAAAACCCATCTTAAAACCAACTAAAAATCCCAAAACCACCCAGAACTCTTAAAAACAGTCGGGACAAGAACCAGTATAGGCTAAATAAGCCAGCAGTACTGGGAAGTTGATGCATCCAAGCCCCATGCCCGCTAGCATAGCCATGTCTTCAGTTGTCTTCTGAAGGGGAGCAACTCCGTCTGGAGGCGTAATTCAAGTGGCAAGAGGTTCCAAAGGGCTGGGGCTGACACGGAGAAGTCCCTCCTCCTGGTCCCTGCAAGGTGGGCTTCTTTTGCCAAAGGGACCACAACCGAGCCCCTCCGGTCTGCCCTCGTAGGACAGGTATGACACCTTGGGGCGATGCGGTCTCTTAGGTAACCTGGACCACTGCCATGAAGGGCTTTAAAGGTCAAAACCGGCACCTTGAATTGCACCCGGAGACAAACTGGTAACCAGTGCAGCTCCCGTTCCAGTGTTCAGGAACAAGCATAACACCCCCGCCCCATCACAACTCGGGCAGCCGCATTCTGGACCAGCTGAAGCCTTCGAATAGTCGTCAAGGGCAGCCCTTCTTCCTTGAGAGGTAAGGTTGGCCTCTTCTCTTGTCCTTTCAGTGACACTTAAAGACCTGCTGCCTTTTTAGGCAGGCTTTTAATAGCTAAATGGGGCGAGATGGAGTCTCTCCTACATGCTCTGTTGATGTTCTTTTCAAGTGTGTTTTTAAAACTACTAAATATTTAAGGTAGCCATTTTAAATTCTTACCATGTGTTTAACTGGTTGTTGTTTTTTTGCTTTGTAATTTATTGTGTTTTTAGTCCTACTTGCTTAATTATTTGTGAGTCGACTTTAGTTCCTTCACCCAAAAAAAAGGCGGCAAAACTGTTTAGATAAACTCAAATCAATGAAATCACCATGGTTTTAGTCAGTCCTAACTGGGGGGGGGGGATGGGGATGACACACATACACACAGCAATAAAATGTAAAACATGAAAGAGAAAAATAAAAATAAAAAGAGCAAATGTCTGACAAAAAGGAAGATCTCTGCCCTTATTTCTTCCTCAGTTGTCACACATTCATCTGGAGAGCAGCTGCTTCACAGATTAAAACCAAGTGGTAAAACTCGCCCTGCCCAGACTGAACTCCCTCAGACTCCTTTTAAGACAGAACTACAGTACGTGGTTGGCTGTTCTCCACCAAGCTCCCTGCCTATAGCACTAGGGAGTAAAGAGAGATGGATCTCATTGCTTCTTCCCAATGTGCTCTTTTTTTACATGCAGAGACTAGGGATGGTCAAGGAAAAACATGATTTACTACTTTGTTTTGCTAATTGTATACATCTATAGGCAACCTCATGCATCCTAAAACAGGGATTCCCAACCTACTGCCTGCATACTGGATCCGGCCTGCTACACCAAATCATCCAGCCAGCACAGTGGTGGGCTCCCAAAAATTTTACTACCACACTGTGGGCATGGTATGGTGGGTGTGACCAGGGGGAAAGCCCTGTGTTGCACCTGAATTAGGACTACTTTATTACAAAACTTGGATGAGCGGGGCCAGCCAGAATATACGCTACCGGTTCTGGCGAACCGGTGCGAACCTGCTGATGCCCACCACTGAGCCCGCACCCTCATTCCAGCCGCTGCTTCCACTGCTGCTGGAAGCGGCCACAGAGGCATTTCTGGCTGCTGCGGAGGTGTTTCCGGCGGCCGCAGAGGCATTCCGGGTGGCTGTGGCCACATTCCCAGTGGTGGGGTGGGGGTGGTCCTTTACCCATGCCACACAGCTTCTCCAGGCCAGTAAGCAGGGGAGCAGTGTGGGAGGAAGTGGGGGCTTTTGATGGTGGGTGGGCTCGGGGTGGTCACACCAGTCTGTCCCGCAAACAGTCTGAGGGGACACAATCTGGCCCTTGGCTTTAAAAGGTTGAGAACCCCTGTCCTAAAGCAATTTTGTTTGTTAAAGACCCACAACAAGCTCTGAGAAGGCAGTCTGCAAGTCTAAGCTGGGAGTAATACATCCCTTAAGCCTAGATCTGAAGATCTCTATTTCATCATCACTTAGAACATAAACAAGTAAGATTCACTACTGTCAACAGGAACCTGAAAAAAATACCAGCATAATTTTAATTGCACAGGTCACTGACTTAGGGAGGTAGGAGCAAGGTCCAAGAATAAAGAGAGAGCGATTAATATCAGAATGCAAACAGAAACCAGCACTAATTCAACAGGGAGGACCAGACCAGAGCAACGGATTTTAGTGAACATTGGACTGAAACTCAACTCTGTAAGCCAAAATAAAAAATGAACAAGTGGCTAAATACAAGCTTCTAGGTCCTTTGACACCTAATAGCCAGGCTCTCCTAGCAAGCTGATCTTTGACATCATAGTAGAAGGGCTTGGCAGCATTTAAAACAAAAAGGTGTTGGCCAGGTAGCTGATAAAGACTGGGGGGGCTCTCAGTGTGGAGCTCCTGTTCAGTGAAACAGGGAAAAGGCTGAAGAAAACCTCTTGTAGCAAAACCCTGATTCCTCTTCCACAGCCTCATCCCCACCAGGAAGCAGGCATAAACCCTCCTAGCCCAACCCAAAACTGCGTGGAGCTAAATATAAACTCTGCAGGATAAATACATGATGCAGGCTGCATCAGAGAGGTCCAGGGGAGATGGATAATGGCTACTGCTCAGCTCTGACTGAGGTCTGCTTTCCAATATCACCGCTGGCAGGAAGCCAACAGGGCCGCCCCTACCAGCTCCCTCCACGGGGGCGGGGGGGGGACCTAATCCAGGGCTTTGCTCTCCCATCCTTGGAACAGGGAGTCAGTGTCAGCAAGCCAGCTGTGCATAAAGGGAAGAGCCCTCTGCAATCTTTCTAAGCATTTTGCCTAATGATGGCACTTGTGGGGGGTAGGTTTCCAAGCACTGCCCTCAGGTTCAGAACCGGGAAAGCCGCAGCCATGCTCTCCTCTTCCACCATCACCATGCCCAGATTAAACCCTCCCCCCTTCCAGTTTCCTCAGCATTTCCCGGAGCAACAAGACACAAAGGAGAAAGGGCATCCCTTCCTTAGGCTAGCTGGAGGTCCCATCCCTCCTTCCAGCCATTACAGGAACTGCCAAAATAATATGAAGAGCAATCAAAGAGACACCCCCCCTCCCACGCCCAGATAATTGGCCTTGTCAGGCACCTGCTGGCTGTGCAGCCTCTGCAGCTGGGACGTCCTCCCCCTCCCATGGCTCCCTCCCTCCACACCAGAAGAGTAGCCATAGCTCAGCCACAGGACTGGAAATCAGAAATCCCCACACAACAACCTATCCCTTCAGAGTGAGATAACAAATGTGCATTTGCGCAAGGGTATCCAATGCAGATGTCTTTCCTGTCACTATCTTCCTCGGACAAAAACAGAGGATGTTCTGGTTAATGTGCCACCACAGACTCCCAAGAGGCTCCTTCAGTGAATGCTGCTCAAACACCCAGGATAGAATTTTGGTCAGCTATTGACAGGAGATTTCAAACCCAAATTACTTTGTTAAACTTTTTTACCTCTGGCATTGGTGACAAAAACACTAACCTTGGCTTCCCTTGTTTGTTTATTCATTCATTCATTCACATTTATACCCCACCCTTTTGAGGCAAGCACACCCAGTGTGGCCCTTGTCATCTCACTCCTTTTCCCTGAAACATGGAATGCCGCTCTTTGCTGCTCTTCTTACTATCTAATACAGTATTTTGTAAATATAAATGCATGTACACACACACACACACCACCACCACCAAATCCTGCCAGCTTCTTCTGTAGCCCTCCAGCAGTGCTACCATGTACCATCCACACAGATAGATAAGGGAACGGGCAGAGGTGGGGAAAGAAATCAAAAACTCTTTCCTTCAGTCTGATAACACATGGGCTCCCAAAGAAGGCAGGGAGATGCCTCAACAAGATCAACAAAGCCCACCTCATTCTAGATAGCATACCTCATCATCTTGCTTTAGTACTGCAGACACTGCCCCCCCCCCCCCACTGGGAACTGATACTGCATTGTGTAAAATAAAGGAATGTGAATTCTTGCGGATTGTGTTGAGGGGTACTAAATGTACATAGAAAGGGCCTCTTGGTTTTTTTAAATACAGAAAGCATTAATTTCTCCTATATTTATGAGAATTCAGACACACCCAGCAACAGAGATAACCTGATTTGCACCATGTCACCATCCATCACTGCTCTGCAGTATATCAACTTTCGGATACCATCCTGCTTCAAGAGGACTTAATGGCAGGCTTCTCTCTCCCAACAGGTAACCTGAACCCTGTGGGGAAAAGACTATTCCTGGGGTGGGTTTGGTCACACCCCAGCGGTTCCCACCCACAGAGAGATGAGAAAAGGGGTTCTCACGGGGTGACTGGGATCTTAGCTTGTAAAGGCTCCACCCAATACCTACGGCGCCACTTGGAACACTCCTAGTATTAAACAGACAGAGAAAGAGGCAGACAAGAAGGCCTGGAGATCTGTCAGTCATCTGTAGAGGTTTCACTAGTTTCCCCTTGTGTGGGAACGCACTAGAAAACATCATAAGCGTGAAAAACCATCAACAGAGGCAGTTCATTTTAGATTTACTTCCTTGTCTATAGCAGAGCTCACAGACTGTCTTGAAGAAGGGCTGTATCCATGAGAGAAGAATTCTTTCTCCCAGTAACATTGAGTACATGCCAAGAATATTCAAATATTCTCTTTCTGCAGAAACCCCAATCACTGCTACAACCTGGGGACTAACCGACACCACAGCAGTGCCTTGAAGAATGCATTACCAAACACACGTATCCAGGAAATGAGACATCTATTCAAAAGAGCCATGCTCCTAAACTTTCATAATGTAAATTTAGTGGGCTAGTTCAGTGGGCTTGAGGGCAAAGCCTCAAACGTGGCATAACAGTAGACATCAGCTGACATCAACAGGTGGATGATCTCCAACAAGCACAACTTTAGTCATTAGACAATTGCAGTAGTGGGGGGGGGGGACTATGCATGCTGAATATAGCTATCTTCTTCAAAATGCTCAAAGGGCTGGAAGGTCTTTACCTTGAGTGACTTAACAGAGTAGGCAACCTAGAGTCTTCTGGGGGCTTTATACTACAGCTACCTCAGTTTTTGCCCCCTGGCCATGATGGGTAGAGCTAATAGAAAACGTAGTGGCAAATCTCCTGCAATCTGGAGACATTCCCTGACCAACTCAGTATACCACAACTGCAATGACACTGAAAAGATATTAATTAGGTCTCTATTACCATTACTGGTTTCAGATGACAACTCAGAAGACAACTCATCCCCTTTCCTTTCTCACCTCCCACTAAAAACATGCACAGGTAACACTCACTTTGCTTCCTTCAATGTATCACCTTCAGGAACACAACCTGCTTGCAAACTTACCAGCCTGATTGGTTTGTGGTGCAGGTCAACCTCCTTTACAGGCTTTTCTTGGAAGGTGGGCACCAAGCCACGATGGGCAAGAAGTTGCAGCAAGGCAGCATTATCCTTGGGGGAAGGAGCACCATCAGAACCTGAGGGCAGAGCCTGGCGCCAGGCACGGCAGTAGATGTCGGATGAGAGCAACAGGCGGATGAGGGGAGGCTTCATATGCTCCTGTTCATACTGGTCAGTATAGAAAGGCTCACGCAATTCAGTAGGGACATGCTCTGTAAAAGGGAGAGAAACACATGCAATGTCTTGTCTGCATTCAACATCCCTTAAACTGCACCCATCCATGCCCTTTGTACTGAAAACTCCATTACCTTCCTGCCTCTAGTTCTAGCTTTAGTGGCCAGAAACCTGGACACAAGGAGTTCACAGTGAAATTCATCCATGAAAGTCAGTAGGAGCTCCCTGGAACAGCTAACCTTATTCTGACTGCTGAGAATAAAAAGGGATGCCTTAGGTGGTACAGTGTACTCTATGTTCCTTTGGAGAAGAATGGAGAACGCATACAATGAAAAAGACTCCTACATCAAGAAGAGAAGTGCTGTAGAAATAACACCAGCATCTTCCCCCTTCAGTTTGTATTTTCCCTGTCCCTCAGACTTGTTTCTTGGGCTTCAGAAGGGAATTGTTGCACAGATGGAGGCTTGCTCCGACCCAATTACACAAGACAAAGAGGATTCAACCTAGACTTCAACCTAGGGTAGTGGGGAGCCTTAATGATAATTCAAGGTTGATTGGTCTCATCCCTCCTCTTGACTTGGGTAAAAAGGAATCAGGCAAGGCAAAGGAGACATCAAAATGACACCAAGGTCAGTGACAGCACTCAGTACCTCTGGGAAATTGTGAGGACCCGAGTGTTGCCAGAGGACCCACCAGGACTGACAACTTGATCTATGTGTCCATCCAGTCCCTTTGTCACAGGCATGTGGTAGCAATGACAATAAGGAAGCAGGGACCATAAGGTAAGGGTAGGCATTGGGCAGGTTAAATAGTGACAGCTGCTAATATATTTGACAGCCTCCTAGTCCCCTGGTTGAAGGCTGGCAGTGGATATGGGAGAGAAACTGCCTATTACTTTGGTTTTCCTCACAAGTTCCAAAGCGGCTGATGTAGCATTGCTCTAGACCACTATGGTGAAAATAAGATGGCGGTCAGCTCCCTAGACTCAGTCTCCACTGACATATAAAGCAATGGCTGGCAGAGAAGCAGGTAGGTAAAGCACAACCTTGAGTAGGGAGAGCCGTTCCCGGCTACTTCTGTCCTCTAAGTCGGAGTCTGTCAGCTGTCACCACTGGGTGCCCAAGAGACTCCACCAAGTAGTACAGTTTTTAACTGCAAGTGCTGTTTACGTGCTCTTCCACTCATCTGCAATATTCATAAACATGCTATGAACTAGAAACGTACCATTGTACGTTCCGCTTACCAAGCGGAAGGCTTTCTTTCTTTTACTCTAATGTCTTTCTTGAGCCCAAGTGTACTACAAGAAGGAGAGGGTTTCCTACTCTGATCAGTTTGATGTTTTAGAAGATCTCATATTCCAAACCATGTGATGGGCAAAGAGAACGCACTAGACAGATTCATTTCCTGTTCATTATTCTTCCTATTCTACTACTAGACCAAACCTCAACATCCAATGGGAAAGAGATCAGAACCTTGTTAATATAGACTACTATTTTTCCAGGCCTCTTTCCTGTAAAGATAGATACCACATGCCTCAACCTGAGATACGAATAAGAAAAACCAATCCTGACTTCACAGCGGGCTTTTGTGGCATCACTAGCCAGCACCTTAGACTAGGCAGAGATCCTCCTTGCCCTCACAGTATAATAATAATTTTGTGTCAGAAATTATTCTGGCTTGAAAGGATTTTTGCTGGAGAAACTACGTGTAGGGGATGCCTGAATGAGGCTCCTTTCATGTCCCCAAGAGCTGGAACTGAGATGGGGCACTCAATCTGTCATACAGTACCAGGGTCTCGAACTGTCTACTTGCCGGCCTTCCACCTAACAAGGCAAGCTTCTTAACCACTGAGCCACCGCACCCCCTGCCTGCCCTCGCAGTGAAGGCCTTCCAGCATGATAAAGTACACAGATAGGCACACACTAACACAGCATGCCCCAGGCATGTGATCTGGCAACAGCCTCCATCTTGACTGCTGAAGCCCTGCCTTCTTCTACACATTTCCCCTACAATAAGAGAAAAAGGCAAGAAAGAATGTGTTTGAAGAATTACTGAAGCCAACGCCTCTCAAGTGTGATGCATGAACACATGGGACAGAAGGCAAAGCCAATCTTCATAAGGACAGTTTAAGCTGTAGGGGGAGATTCATGTATATCCCAAATGTAAACCATAAACAGACCCTTCAGAAGCACATGCTGCCAGAGTTAGCATCTGGCAATAAGAGAAAGAACTTAATTATATCTACACTGGATACAAGATTAACATCAACAGCCTTTCAATATGTTCTCCCATCTCAGACTTTAGGTGGAAACTGGATCCATAATATGACTACCTCTCCTTCAAGAGCCTGTGAAGAAAAGGAGACAGGACGCCTTCATCCAATTCCTGGTTTGCAAGAATTATGTCTGTTACATTAAAATTTGAGATTTTTAGCTTTCACTGCCTACTTTGAGAGTTCTTGTAGGAGTTTAGTGTCTCCCCATTTCAAGAATAAGCTGCAAAAGCAAAATTGCTTTTTGCTTCTTTTGGGAATAATGAACCGAGTTCCTTCCACCTGATCTCTGGCACCCTGGATTGTAAATGCAGGTATAGAAAAAGGAACACTCGTCCCCCCCCCCCTTCTCTCTTTCTCTCACACACAATGCTAATAGAGATCCATGCACTCTATTTCCTCAATAGGTGAGGCCATGAGACTCAAGATCTACGTGTCAGCTCCTGCCAGTGAGTTGGCTGGGAGGAACGGTCATTCTAGAGGGAGGTAGTACAAGGGGAACAGGTAGAACAGCTTTGCCCGCTTATTCAGCATCACCTGATCAAAACCACAACTGCACGAGACCAGACTTGTGGTTACAGTCCCGGTTCCTTTCCACCCTATGGCTTGGAGCCTGACAAACAAAATTCATCCACCCAAGCTGGCAGACAGCCCATTACACCCACCTTGTTAAGTCTTCAGGGCATTCAATTCTGGAAACAGATTCAAGAGGGGGCAGCAAAGTCCCTATAAAGGTATGATTAGTTTACAAACACAGTAGTTCTTATCCCAAATATGCCTCACTTAGATACTGTTAGGAAATATGGACCTGGCAGCGACTCAGGTTAAAGTGCAACAGGGACCACCACAGTCTAAGATTGAACCAAAGCTTGTCCCATCAAATAACCACACTGAATAGACCCTTGCTGAGTCATGCACACCTCACACAGGGCAAATTTTTAAGAAGGATGCAAAAAATGCAAGTCCAAAGGTGAATGGTTGTGTGTAACAAACAGGGTTCCAATTCCTGCCTTTTCCTCAGCCCATTGCATACACTAATTCTGTGGTGGCAAACCTTGGCACTCCAGCTGTTCTTTAGACTTCAATTCCCAGAAGCCTTGCTCAGCAGGTGTACTGGCTTGGGCTTCTGGTAATTGAAGTCCAAGAACAGCTGGAGTGCCAAGGTTCGCCACCACTGCGTACTCTACACCATCAGCAGGACTGCCTCTGTCCACAGCTACAGCCAAGATGGGAGATAGTTTGTTTTGTACAGCAAGCAAACCCAATTAAGGCAAACTAATAATCATCTGAAAAGATGTTCCAAGACTTTTAACTTTCTTTTATGAAATATTTGCTAGGGATGAACCAATGGCAAGCAAAAAGTCATTATAGAATCTGCCACTATCCTGTCTTTGCTATGTGCCTTTATGGTTCAGGTTAAGGGTAGACTGGGCCCTACTGGTAGATATTTGGGTAATCTGCAGGAGACTGGCAAGAGCTTCTGATGCCCTCTTTTTTAACCACAGTAAAAAAAGTGATGCTTTCCTCTTAAAAGCTACCGTTTGGAGAACCCTTAAGAGAGAAATCAGCAATGGATTTATACGTAAAAACCTACATGTTCACTTCAGGTAAGCTAAAGGTTTCCCTTGCTCAAAAGCCAGTCATATCCAACTCCAGGGTTCAGTGCTCATCTCTGTTTCAAAGCCAAAGAACCAGCGCTGTCTGCTTCTGCAGACGTTTCCGTGGTCATGTGGCAAGCATGACTAGACACTGGAGAGCACGGAACGCTGTTTTCTTCCCACCGAAGTGGTCCCTATTTACCTACTTGCAATTTCTTGCTTTCGAACTGCTAGGTTGGCAGGAGCTGGGACAAAGGCGGGAGCTCATTCCGTCCTGCAGTACTCGGGAATCGAACTGCTGTCTTTCCGCCTCCCAGTCAGTGTCTTAGCCACTTGAGCCACTGCACTTCAGGTACGGCAACACAATCCTGGGTTAAACGCATGCTCAAAAAACCCTGTTCCTTGATTGTAAATGTATCTCCTTTGCATCTATCTCCCTGGTCTCTATTTTTCCCCTTGTAGATGTCAAAGTTTCTAGTTAGAGAAGCTGAGATCTACCAAACCTGAAGCCTGTCCTCCCTTGACTCAGAGCTAATCCTGTTATCAACCCATGCTAGGCAGGCCAAACAGGAAAGCGCTTGGTTTGGTTCTGCTGCCAAAGCTTTGCCCTGAACCCAGCCTGTGACCCTTTTGTACTAACACAAGCAGACGGAAGTAACTCTTTTCCTAAAGTCCAGGAAATCCCAACATGATCCATATCCTAGGGCTAGAAACACAGCTGCCCTTGGTGGAGAGGGTATCCCAACAGATGTCTGAGCATGGACTCAGAAGTCCTAAAAGAACAGCTGATTCTATCTGGAGGCAATTTCTTTAACTACAACATCTCCCTTCTGCTCTTTCAGGTCAGGTCCATGTTTGCCAAAACATGGGGATCCTATGAATGGCCACTCAAATCTGACTGCATTTTAGACAGGCAGACAAACACCAGGAATGATAGAAGAGATCAACAAGCTCTAAAGCAGGGGTGCCCAAACTTTTCCAGCCATGAGCCAGTCATGTGGTTCAGGAGGCTGGTCACTATGGCCCACAGGCTGGATCCAGACCCCGAAGCCCTCACTGCTCCTAGAAGCGGAAGTAAAATGTGTCCGTATGGGCGAGTTTTACTTCCGCTTCCAGGAGCAACAAGGGCTTTGTGGGCTGGATGAATTGGGATTGGGAGCTGGATCCGGCCCATGGGCCATAGTTTGGGCACCCCTGCTCTAAAAGGAGATTCACTTTCTCCCTTACACAAAACTAACATGGCTTAGTTGCAATGCTGAGTAAACTATGGTGCATTTAAGGTCCCTACATGAAGGTGTATGTGCAGATTAAATTTATCCTCCTTTTGCTGTGGCAGTTTAATATTATCCACAGCTAAGGGAAGGAGGAAACAAATAGTGCTTTATTATGTGTCAGGAACCAATTCCCAGCTATGAGGAAACTCAAAACAATAGCAACCTCTTCCATAGTTATAGAACTAACTTCTCAATTTATTTATTATGTGACATAAGGAAACTTGGTGATTGGAATAGGGTAATAATGTCTGCTTGAAACTGATCGGTAGAAGAAAGATATTGACAAGAGATGCATCAGGCATCGATTTACCAAACCACATACAGTAAAACCCTGATTTACGAATGCCTTGAGTTACAAAAAACTCGAGTTATTAAAATTGAGTTGTTGCCACCCTGAGTGGTGTGTTGCACAAGGAGGGCAGGGGAGAAATCAATCAATCAATCAATCAATATAATAATAATAATAATAATAATAATAATAATAATAATAATAATAATAATAATAATAAATAATAATAATAATTATTATTATTATTATTATTATTATTATTATTATTGTGGTTTTTTTGGTAAATCAGTGTCCTAATTTACGCAAAAAAACCGACTTACAAAAGTAGTTTTACTATAAAGTAATTAAAAATTTTAGCACTCAAAATGGTGGTGCCACCATTTTGCACACTAAAATAACCCCTGCTCCACTCACCCTCACCGCCGGAAGTGTACAAAAAATCTCTTACCTTGGCAGCAGTGCAGGTCTTTGCTGTGACTGGGGGGAAAAGGCGCGGGGGGGGGGGTTGGTCACAGTGAAGTCTCTGGGCTTTGTAGAATGACGGGGACCAAGGGGATCCCTTTCCCAGAGCCTCCCAGAGCCTGTGGATGGGCCAGCGACAGCAGCAGAAACAGCCATGGGGACATTTTTTACGATGTCCCCGTGGCTGTTTCTGCCGCTATGTCCAGTGTGTCTGCCATGCCTGCTGCCTCTGGAAAGGGATCCCCTTGGTCCCCACCATTCTCTGAAGCCCAGAGACTTTGCTGCAACCGCAAAAGTACCCCCTCCCCCCCCAGTCACAGCGAAGTCTCTGAGCTTCGGAGAGGCCAGGCACGAGGATATGCCCCCCCCCCGCGCGCTCTTAGAAGCAGCGGGGCCAGCGGGGCCGGTGGCAGTTCCCACTCTCTGGAGCAGCAGGAGGAAGGAAGCAGCAGCAGCCAAAAGGTAGGGAGATCTCTCTGTTTAAATTAATTTTTATTCATTTTATTTTTCTATGTATCCTTATGGGGATGCCTCGAGTTACAAAAAAAATCAAGTTACGAAAAAGGCCATGGAACCAAAAAAAATTGGTAACTCGGGGTTTTACTGTACATGACAAGCACAAAGCAGAAACACTTTAGAACACAACTTAGCAGAGTTGCTGGTGGTGTCCAAAAAACTAAAGACAAGATACTGTACAGTACTTCAATCATGGCTCCATAAATGTTACAAAATGTTGCCATGGTTTTGCATTAAGATGAACCTGATAAGGGAAGTAGGACAGTAGATGAACTTGATGAGGGAAGACTCATCAGCTTCAGGGCCAACGTAGATTATTATTGTTCACTGTAATTATTTTTGCATTGTTTGGACATGACTGCCTCATTTGAGTCAATGTCATCGTAAGGAGGGTTACCCTGGGGCCTCTAATCCACTATTGCTGGAACAAATCCCTCCTTATGTCCGTTATTTACCTATGGGAGAAGCTGGTCAGAATGCTAGGCTGGAAACTTGGAAGCTGTTCCCACTAAAACATGAAACTCAATGGGTAACTTTTGGGTCAGTCACTCTGTCTCAATCTAACTAAATTGGAGGAGGACAAAGAGTCCTGTATGCCACATAGAGAAAAAACTGTGTGTGTGTGTGTGTGTGTGTGTGTGTGTGTGTGTGCGTGTGTGTGTGTGTAAATGTATCAAGATAATCATTATACCTGTATTGCCTTCTGCTCTCACACACCTGTATATTGCAAACAGAAAATGTGAATAGGGGCTGATTCCAGCTGATACTGCGTAGTAAAAAGGTGAAAGTTATTTCTCATACACTTTAGATCTACAGTACTTTAATTTGTCTCCCTGCACAAAAGGTATTTTCTCCCCAAAGGTCAGCAACTCACAGCTAAGCCACAAGATGAGTTTGCAACCAGTGACCCAAGAGACGCGCGAGGAAAGAAAACATCCTTGAGACAAAAGTGCAGGCAAAGAAATTCCATGAGTACAAATGGGCTTCAGGTCCTGCAGCTCTGAGGAGAAGTACAGCTTAAAACTGAATAAAATGGGATCCTGCTGATCTCTTCAAATCACCATCACTGCAGCAGAGATAAGACACGCCATGGTGCAAAGAGAACATCTTTCAAGTGACAAACCTCAGCATGTTTTGGAGGGAAGTGGAAACTCCCAGGCCTGGGGAAAGAAGCTAGCGTTGACTTCTAGTGTTTAATTTTTGCTCACCTGCAATAATCCCCCAGGCATTGCTGGTTTCCAAAAGCTACCAACTCAATTTAAAGAGGTATTTCAAAAGATGAATTATGACTATTTTAAAAATCAGACTCATTTAAACATGGGGTACAGTATAGGAGAGGTGTTTTTTATTTTATTTTTTTACTAATCCAGGCAACATTTAAAGATTGTTGCTTTCATTGTACTCTGTACTTGAGATCGTGAGAAAAAGGCATGGACAAACATGTAATGGTAGGAAGACAGAAACAGGGTTCTAAAAGGACTAAAAAAACCCACAACATAGACTGAATCCAGGCTCATACTAAATATTACATGCAAATACTTGCAACACTTGGGAATAAGAAGTTAGTGAATAGGCCTGGGAGCAGAGAAGAAATGGAAGAACAGGCTGCTTTCCAGCTGCACACATTTGATACCCATAGAAATGTTGGGGACGGAGGGAGATATGAATTTTGGAAATCATTATCAGAAAAAGGGTAAAATGCCTCTTTCCCTTGATGTTTCTTTGCCCTCTCTGCCTCTGTGGGAAGCTCCTTTTTACATTCTAAAGCAAGAATTCTCAACCTGCGGCCTGCAGACTGTATATGGCCCACGGCACCATTTCATGTGGGCCACCACCGCCTCCACCACACCAGGAAGTGCCATGTGATGGAGGAAGGGCAAAATGGCTGTCCGGCCCCCAAAGCTGTCTGAGGGAGTGTGACCCGGCCCCAGGCTTAAAAAGGTTGAGAACTCCTGTTCTAAAGATACTGCTGGGCTACCTTTCTAATGAGGTTTAAGTGGCTTAGTGGTTAAGACAACTGGAACATCAGCAGGCCATCAGTTTGAGACCTGAGTGCTATGCGATGGAGTGAGTTCCCATCATCTGTCCCAACTCCTGTCAACCTAGTGGTTCAAAAGCAAGACATTGCAAGTACAGTAAAACCTCGGATAACAACCACATCGCATAACACTAAAATCGGATAATGACCTAATATTTTAGAGGGGAAATTGCATCGCATAATGTTAAAATCCTATGGGATGCATTGGATAACATTTGCTAAAGCCTGTGCCAGTTACAATGCATCTCTATGGAGTTTTGATGTTATCCAATGCATCCCATAGGATTTTAGCGTTATCCGATGCATGCATGCATGCATCAGATAACACTAAAAATCGGATAACACTGAGACTTGTGGAACCATGTTTTAGCATTATGTGAGGTATTACTGTAAATAAATAGGCACCACTTCGTTGGGAAAGGTAGCAGTGTTCTGTGCACTCTGTCATCTAGTCATGCCTGCCACATGATCACAGAAGCTCCCTTGCTCGAAACCTTAGAGTCAGACATGGGTGGCTTTCGAGCAAGGGAGACCTTGTCCTTTTACCTTTCTAAAAGTGTTGCAAGTCTACCATCATACATAAATTAACACATCATCCAGGCCTAAGACAATTGTGTCAAAATACTTTGAGCACTTCCTAAGCCATGTTAAGCCATGGTTTACACAGGAAAGTGTGCCCCGAAGAGCTGAATTGTGATTCTAGCACACTATACCAGTTTGTTGGAACATACAAACAGGTAGTATTTCTCAGGGTTGCTTAACCCACAAGGAGCCGGTCAAGTACTTCAAGGCTTTGCTCTGGCTTTTCTTGCCTTGTCCCCCAGCTTCTGTCTACCAGGTAAAAATGGCCACATAGGAGACAAGCCTCAGAACATTTTCTCCAGGTTCTTCACCATGAATTTGGTCTCTGCTCCACTGCAGATCATCCATAGGCTTCAGATGTCTCTTCTGCTGCTGCAGCTTGAAACTACAGGGGCTCATGCCAGGCCACATGACAAATGCATCCCAGAAACTATGCAGAAGCCAGAGGGTTGAAGGCAAAACTTAACTAGCACAGCACTCCACCTCCAGATAACAGGTCCAGGCGTGCAACAAAGCAAATCCTTGAAATTAAATTCTGTGGCCTGAAATGACATTGGCTGTACAATGCGTTTTTCCCCATTACCACACAGGCTCAATACCTGGACTCCACTTCCCAGACATACAGAGTTTCAAGTAAAGTATTGGGCAGAGACTGATTGGATCTCCAGGTGTTTTGGGGTCACCTGACATTTTGCAAGTCAACTCTCAGAAGCACCACCCAACACAGCCAATGGTAACAAACTGTACCCGTCAGAGCTCAAACTATCTGGAGGGCTGCAGATTGCCCACATCTCCTATAAACCACTTCTCCTAGCAGGAACCCTATGAGAGGCTATTGTTACACACACATACTCAATGCAACAGCAAGTCGTGTATTTCTTGAAACATAGGCTCAAAAACAGGTACAGTATTGTACTCAGAATGGATAGAGTGACAAACTAGGACTCAGGAGGCCTGGGCTTGAATCTCTGCTCCGCCATGGAACCTCACTGAGTGTGTGGAACTGGGGGGTGGGGGAGGGAAATCCTTAATAAAAGCCCTATCAGGGTTGCTATAAATCAGTTCCTACTTGCCAGCACAACATTAACATGGCTTGAAAAAGAAGAAACTCAGAGAAGCAGAACACAGCACTGGAAGCCTAGGAGAAATGCACCCAAGAATGGAATAGAACCTCCTATCTTAAAGAAGCCCAACCACCAAAGTAGCTCTCATCTTAGCCCACTAGAATGATGACCAACAGCTCAAACAAATAATGGGAAAGGATGTCATCCATCCAATAATATTATTCCATTCTCTACATTAAAGAGCTACAACGGTATGCTATGGAGTTCTGAGGAGGTAAGATTGACTGGACTGCTTCACACTGCATATGAATGGCCACATCTTTTAATCTTCTTCCAAATCCCTACAGTTTTATAAATAAAGCATTAATTAATCTAGTGGAGGCCAATACCTCACAGCATCCTCTATTTGTTTAAATTTGGGGAAGCATTCAATTGAGTTTCAAATGTGTGTGCCTGTGTACTCTTGTGACCAAGCTATGTATAGTGCCAATGGAGGGTTCCCACCCACCCACCATGCAAATACTAGCATCTTACGTAGAATTATTTTCAGTGGAACACAACAGGGATAAATCTTCCCCTCCAATAAATTAACATGTATGTAGTCTAAAAGTATCTAAGCTGGTTTTACATACATGAATTGCAATCCAGTAGTAGTAGTGACTGGCTGAGGAGATGGAGGCTACTTGCCATGAGTTTCCTTAAAGAATCATGTTCTAAAGTAAATTACTGGTCACACCAAAGCTGAGTAGTGTGTGTATTTGTATGTATATACAGTACATATACTGTATATAGAAATACAACCCAGAAATATTTAAGTATCAGATACTGGCTACATAGATGTGGGAGATTATTCACCTGCTTGAGGATCAGAGCTAACTGCTGATGAAAGTGGATTGTAAATTTCACAGGCAGCAAAAATTGGGCAAATACAGATGAAGATCTGAGGGCATTTGGTATGCTGGAGCAGGGAACAAACAGAGAACAACATGAGTCTCCTAGACCAGGAGGTTTGACTCAAGCCAGGAAACTGTTTTGAAAAATCACATGTGGGAGTCCTAGCCAAGCAGCCGGATTAGAGAGAAAAACAAGCATTCACCACCTCCTCCACCTCCCTTCTGGGACTCCAAGGTCACCCATCAGGCTCTCTGGTCAGGCCACAGCCCAGCCAAGCCAAGCCAAGCCAAGCCAAGAAGGGCAGAAGACAGAGGCAACAGGTGGCTTACGGGGGCAGGCCTCTTGGGAGTCCAAATAGGTGCCACTACAAGAGCATGATAAAGGTAAAGGTCACCCTTCTTGAAAACCAGTCATATCCAACTCTATGGTTCAGTGCTCATCTGTTTCATAGCTGAAGAGCCAGCACTGTCTGCTTCTGCAGACATTTCCGTGGTCATGTGGCAGGCATGACTAGACCAGTGGTGGGATTCAAAAAAATTACTACCTACTCTGTGGGCATGGTATGGTGGGCGTGGCCAGGAGAAAGCCCTGGTTGCACCTGAATTAGAATTTATTTCAAAACGTGGATGGGCGGGACCAGCCAGAATTTCTGCAACCGGTTCTGGCGAACTGGGGCAAACTTGCTGAATCTCACCACTGGACTAGACAACTGGAGCGCACTGAACGCTGTTTACCTTCCCAACGAAGTGGTCCCTATTTATCTACAATACTTGCAATTTCTTGCTTTCGAACTGCTAGGTTAGCAGGAGTTGTGACAAAGACGGGAGCTCATTCTGTCCTGCAGTATTCAGGTATTGAACTGCTGGCCTGCCGCCTTCCAGTCAGCATCTTAGCCACTTGAGCCACTGCAGTTCCTCACAAAAAGCATGACAGAAGCATAAAAATAAATGGGAATGCCAGATTCCCTCAGTCCCATCAGAAATGAAGAAGCGCCCGAAAGCCCACCTAACCAACATCCTGTTTACAACAGGGGTGAAACAAATGCCTGCAGTAAACCAACAAGAAAGAACATTGGGAACAGGAGCACAGTCCTGCTATTCTGTAGGAGAAATTAGCATTCAGAGACATGGTGGGAGCTACTGATGTTCTGGCCTGCTATGGCATTGTCTCAGGTCATTTTAAAGCCATCAACATTGGTGGATCTCACCATGTTTTATGATAGTACATGCCATTGTTTTAATTATGTGCTTGTGAAGAAATACTTCCTTTTCTCTGTTCTAATTCAACTTCAGTAAATGACCCTGTAAGAACTAGTATTATGAGGGAACCACCCTCAATTCATTTTTTCCACATACCTTTATGCGCCTCTTTTACTGTCCTGCTGCCTCACTTGTTTCTTTTCTAAGTTAAAAGCCTGATTTCTTTTATGATTGCTCATGGTCTGTTCTGATCATTCAGGCTGCTTTTCTTAACACAGTCAGGTGGAAAATATATTCATTTATTGATTCCACTGAACACTATATGGAAAAAACATATCCCATGAGTTCCATGGCTGGAATGGCAATTCACAGGGAGTTATTTTGGACCGCAACACCCACATGATTACCACTGCTGATTACAGGTAGGGCTGTGGGTTTAGGTTTTACCCTTTGCTGGACAGGATTACAACCCTTTGACTAATACCCTAAAGCTTGTAAAAATGCAGAACAAATGTGTATTCACACACATGCACAATCACGGGGCCAGGTAGAATTTGAACTATTTTTCAAAATATAATTAAAAATTTCACACACAAATGTAGAGCCCTACAGGCTCTGAAACACATGGCAGTGTCAGCCTTCTATAAGCCAACACAGGACTCCTTAGCCCACAGAATCCTATTTCCATGTCATCAATAGCAGATATTAGAGGGTTGTGGCTTTTTAGCATACAGCTCCCAGAATTCTGCAGACGGATATGCCTCCCATTGGTACTGGATAGATCTGAGCCTTTTAAAAAAAAAACCTTTTCTAAGCTATTGCACAGTGTTAAGCACTGATCTTGAGGAAGTATCAAGAGAAGATGCTGACAGGATCATTGTAGCCTCCATCACCCTGGCCCCAGCTCAGCCAGGCTACAGTGACAAACACTCCACTGAGGATTTAATTCATGGCACTCTGGCCTAACAGTAACAAGGTTCATCTCACTAAGACTGACGTCAAATGATGCGTCCAGGACTTGATTCCTCAAACTTCACAATTGACAAGAGGATTCATGCAGCCTTACAGTGACATGAAGCACAAAGTTCTGGATTGACTTCTTGCTTGCTTGATTGATATACTGTACTGCCAAGATTTAATACCAGCACTACTCACTGCAGTTTGCAACAGAGAAACATTCCATAAATACAAACACAAAAAGATACAATAGACAGCATATATGTGATGGAGAACCTATGGCATGCGTGCCAAAGGTGGCACTCAGAGACCTCTCTGTGGGCACCCGTACAGTCACCCCAGCACATAGTTTGCCCCGCCCCTCTGCCCAGCAGTCCAATGGGAGCGCTTCCTCTGTTCCCCAGCACAGAGTTCATCCTGCCCCTCTGCCCAATGGGAGTGCTTCCTCCCTCCCCCCAATGTAGAGTTTGCTCTGTCCAGCAGCCCAATGGGAGCGTTTTCTTCCTCCCCTGTTGCTGTGTTGGCACTTTGCGATAAATAAAGTGTTTTTGGGGTTGCAGTTTGGGCACTCGGTCTCTAAAAGGTTTGCCATCACTGGTATATAATAACCCCTTACAAATTTATACAAGCCTTGATGATAGTGGCTTATTTACTTAAGTGGGTGATAAAATAATATATTTATTAAACATAGGGAAAGGTCAAAGTTCCGCATTTACACTAAGGGATCATGACATCAAAAGTCTTTGCAAACAAGCAGGTTTTAATGCTTTCTCAAATACCTGAAGAGGGGTCACCTAATGGATGTTGTTTGGGAGCTCATTCCAAGTAGAGGATTCCTAGATTCCTTTCTCACAAGAACATTAAACTGTTTAATGTTCACATTGCTTCAGTTTCCTGAACAACAGAAAAGGTAATGATTGCTAGAAAACTAGATCAATTAGACATAAAGGAAAAACAGCCAGTTAAGAAAAGACCTACGGTAGTTAAATATTTGCCTGCAGTGTCTAACAAAATACATCCTCCAGTGATAGCAAAATTAAAAATGCAGGAACCTCAAAGCCACTAACTATCATATTCCAGAAAGCTCAAAGGACAAGTGAAGTTCCAGCAGATTAACAAAAGGCAGCTATTGTTTCTTTATTTAATAAGAAAAATAGTAAGATCCAAGAAACTACAGGTCTAGCTTCTATTTGTTAGACATAAATGGAACAAACATATTATCAAAATTGACTGATATGTCTTTTGATGCTGATGAGAATAAACCTCCATTCACTGCCTCTATTATTATTATTTTTTTGCATGCAACTCACCACTAGGATATCTTCTACAAAACTGGGAAGCAGCATTAATAGGGGCCATTTATGCCAGGGGTTCGCAACCTACGGCCCGCGGGGTTGGACCTGGCCGATGGTACCATTTCATGTGGCCCGCCACCCTCGCTCTTGCCCCCGCTGCCACTAGAAGCAGCGGAAGCAGCAAACCAGCCGAAAATGCGCAAAAGCGGCGAAAACAGCCGAAAACATGGCATAAAAGCACCAGCAAGCTGTCGTAAATGCATTTACGACAGCCATGGATGCATTTTACAACAGCATTTACGGTGTGGGAACCACATGTCCAGCCTGCGGTGCAAAAATGTTGAGAACCCCTGATTTATGCCATCAACATACACTAAATTTGATATTTTAAAAACGCAATAACATCACACTGTTAAGGTTTCTCTAATGAAAGCAAGCCACAAAGCAGAAGAAAAAGCACTACTCTTAGTATGGGATAATCTTAGGGATTACCTTCTAGGAAACACAGTATAGGCAAGATTTAGGAGACTATGCAGTGGAAAGACTAAAGTAGAAAGGCATATTTAATGAGGAGAAGAATGGGAGAGAAAAGAACACATTCGTGACATTTTTATCTTATCCAAAAGCGGCTTAAAGCAGTTCTGCCATTTTATTTTCATGGTCATTATGTCAGATTGTTTAAGCTCACTGACTGCAACTTCTCCCAAGACTAACTACTCTTTGGGCTTTGTACATGTAGAAAAGATATGTAGAGAACTTCTCTACCCTAAACCCAATGCTATGCTAAGAACACACTAAAATCCACCCCAAAAGAGAGGGAGCACAACAGTACAACTAGGATCCACAAAGCCAAGTAACCACAGATACCCTAGCCACCCAAATTGACTCTGGGAATATCAGGAAGTAATTTGTAAAAAAACCAAAAAGACATACCACACATATTAGTTACTCAATTGTCTTACGTGAAGATCAGCAGGAAGGCTGGCTTTTGGACAGAGCTAAAATGGGGGACCCCAAAATCTCTACTTCCATGTGCTTTCTGTTCTACTGATGTATTGCTCTCTCTTCTCCAACCTGCAACTAGGATTTGCACATCTCAGTTGCAACAAATTATGCTGTTTCAGTCACACGCCAGGTAACTTTTACCCAACTACACAATGTCTCTGTTTGATGCAGTCACTGGAATATGGGGACTTGGGGAAACCTACCTGGCCTAGGTTTGTTTTTTGTTTTGTTTTTTTAATTTCAAATGTCAATTGGAAATAATGCTGCTATGCATGCCTCTGTTGCAGGCCAAGAAACAGTCTGACTGAAAGAACAAGGGATTTAGATTCTGCTTTATTTCCAGTATTTCTACTAGAGAATGACCTTGACAGTGAAAGTACTTAAGTCATCAAACAGAAAGAACCTCCTCGAAGAGTGTGGTATTTTTGAACCACAATCAGGCATATCCTGGTAATGGCAACCTTGTGCTGCCAGCTAATCTTTCTCACACTAGGCCAGGTGAAAGGAACTGTAGAATGAACTCACCTTCATTTTGACAGTTTCACATCTGGCTTAGACACTGAAGAAGAAGAAGAATCAGTGACACAGAACTAGAGATAAGAAAAGTTCAATGCCACATGACTACATTGCTAGCTAAGCACCTGTTTGTGTTCCTACTTGGCCTGGCTCCCTTAGTCCAGTTACTTCCACTCCTCCCTCACTTCCTGTCTCACCCTTTGCACAAATACTAAAGGGGAGAGACTGCTCCAGTTTGTGAACCCAGGGATCAAAAGTCATACACAGAATTAACCCATGCATGTTCTCATAATGCACATAATTACCAACTGTCTTGGCTGTGCAACACACAACAAAGTCAACCAGGAAACCCTGTAGAAGGTTAGCAGGTTTCTGACCCAGTTAAAGGAAAGGCATAGGTTGTTGGCCTTGAGAAGGCCATGATGTTGGGAAAGGTGGAGGGCAAAAGAAGAAGCGGGAGGCCAAGGATGAGATGGATAGATGGTATTGTAGACACAATGGGCACAGAACTGGGAGGACTGAGGGGGATGGTGGAGGACAGAGGTGCCTGGAGAACGATGGTCCATAGGGTCGCAAAGGGTCGGAATCGACTGTGCGACTGAACAACAACAAATGTAGTCACAGCCTAGATTGAAGGAACCTCTGTCCTGGGATATTCCAGGCCCTTCTTTGCACTTTGAACTTTCAGTAAATGAAAGCGCCTAGTAGAAGAAAAATTGCAGCCAGTAGCTGGCCCCATAAAACATACCTATATCCAGCTTCAAGTTTTCTACCCAAAGTATAAACATCCATGGAATGATGAGCAATTTTTACCAGTTTAAAAAAAACCTAGAATTTTAAATAATTCAATGAAATTATATAATATAAAAGCAAGACCACTTCTACATGTTTTGTGATGGTTTTTTTGACAATGCATGTTGACTCTCAATGGCTGCTATTTTGTATATTTAGGCCACATTAAAGCAGAGGTTCCCAACCTACGGCTCATGGGCCGACCCCAGCCTGTGGTGCCATTCCATCCAGGCCATTGCCACCTCCACCACACCTGGAAGTGGAAGCGGGCACATTTAAGTCAGCTGTAAAATGCGCTAGTGTATGCGTAAACGCTCCTGCGGCTGTCATAAATGCAGAAGTGGGTGCGTTTATGACAGCTGTAAATATGCCCACTTCTGCTTCCGGGGGCATGGTCAGACCCACAGCAGAAAAAAGTTGGCCACCCCTGCATTAAAGCAATGACACTTCCTGCCATAGAAGAACCTTTTGCTGACCATTCACTAGAAGTGCCCTGTACCCTTTCTGGCAAGGGCCAAAGAGGCTCTGTGCTCAGAAGGACTGGCCTTACAAAGAGAAAGGGGTCTGAAGCTGAAACAGGCCTGGGGAAGTGTGGTTTTCCATGCTTCACTGGACTTTGAACCCAGCACTGGCTCAACCAGGCCAATCACTGGCTCCCTCCAAGGCAAATGACAGGCCTCACTCCCTTCCATCACAGTGTCCTGTTTGTGTGTCATCAGAGTGACACAGCAGGGCAGGGACAAGGGGAACCTGTTCTTACTTGGGTCTGACCAAATCACATTATTTCCACTAGCTCCCAACTAGAGCCCTGCTCATCCAATTACGTGCCTGGAAGTACAGGGCACAAGCGCACGGTATTGTCAGCCAGACACTAATTTGCCCTGCTCCTGTTGCTTCACCTTACCCAAGAGGGAGTCTCATCTATGGGAGCGAGAGGCCCAGTTTCTCCCTTCTGTTGGGGGGTGGGCAGGAAGACTAGTTTATTGTTCCACAACCCCCCTGGTTCAGGCTCTGGCTGGCCTGTAGCCCAGCAGGCTTCAAACCCTATGATGTTACTTCCAGGTCAGCAGCCTCAGAGGAATCCTCTACAGAGAGAGAGAGAGAATAGGCAAGAGAGGGGGAGAGAAGGAAAAAGCCCCGTGGTTGCTAACTGACAGTTCAGCCTGCCTGTGGGCATGTCACCAACCTTGAGTGCCTTACCATTTTCCCATCACTGCTGAGGCTTTTATTATTGGCCCAGCCCTCCATCCCATCATCACTGGGCAAGAATAGCACGCAGACTGCTCATCCTTGAAACGAGCCCACTACCACTCTCTGCATCCGCACGGGGAGGGATGTCAAGAAAGCACCAAGTAGAATTGGGGGGGGGGGGGTAGATGACAGGAGGCTGCTTAGTAGGAAGGGAAGACAACACCCAGTTTTACAAAGCGACAGCAAGAAGGTCAATTCCCACCAGAGGTTTCCTCCTCCTCCCTCTCCTCTCCTCTCCTCTCCTTCCATCATGCACACCAGCAGAGCCAATCTACAAATCCCCACCAGGCATTAATTCCAGGCCTGGTGGAAACAAAGAGAGCGGCTAGAGCCCAGGGTTGCCCAGGTGCAAAGTCCTCAGCTAGGCATTTGCCAGGAAGCTGGAGAGATCCAAGCAAAAGATGTGGCGTGGCCTTTCAGTCATGCCCATTCAGATGCCTGGCACCAAGGCAACACCAAAGGATGCAGCGCTTACATGGCATCCCAGGGTGATACAAAGCTGTCCCAGAGATGCCATCTTTCTCCTTCCTGCCGGAGTGACTAGAAATAAGGGGAAAGGGCTGCATTGTTGGGACCCTGCACTGGGGGGGGGGGGAGGATGGGGACAAGGACAAGAATGCGCTGAAACAAACACACCATCCAGGCAGGCACTCTGTGCCCAGCATCTGCCAAGGCAGCCATTTAGGGTGGGGCAGGGCTTATATACCTTCCCACTTGGTGGGTCTCAGGCTCTGTGTGTGTGTGTGTGTGTGTGTGTGTGTGTGTGTGTGTGTGTGTGTGTGTGTTTGTGTGTGTGTGTGTGTGTGTGTGTGTGTGTGTGTGTGTGTTCTCCGCTGCCAACCTGGTCCTCTGCAGCGGCGGACGGTACAACAAAAGGCAACATGGAGCAGGGGAGGCCCTGGCCTTATGGACAGGGGACCTGAGATTGTCACAGATCGGATCTAAGGGAGGCGCTGCAACAGACAGGGCAGCATCATGGCACAAGCAGCAGAGCCCCCCCCCGCCCCCCCAATCCCTTCAGCTCTTCCCTCGCAACACCCCCCACCCCCACCCTCCTGCCTCTCTACCGGTAGGTGACGCTGGGGGGGGGGGAGTGAGAGCCACTCCTACACCTGCTTGGGCAAAGGTGCCCGGAGACCCCTCCCCCCCCCCCCAAGGACCGCAGGAAGGATGCCAAGGCTGCCCCCCTGCCGCCGCCCCCTCCCCGCCCGGGTTGTCTGTTCCAAGAGGAGGTGGGATCCGGGAGCCCATTGTTAACAGCGCGGGAAGCGGGAGAGGGAAGGTCTCGAGGCAACGGGGCATCCCTGGGTCCCGGAGGCGTCCTTTGAGCCCACCTCGCACCGAACAAGGGCGGGGGGGGAGGGGGGTAGGCGAAGCGAAGCCCGGGCGCCTTTCCCGGGTAGCCCACAGCGCCCCCAAAAGGGAGATGCGGTGGGGGGAGGGGGGAGGGATCCCTCCCGGCCCCTGCCTGACGTGACGGATCATCAGGCAAGGCGGCAGAGGAGCTCGCCCGCCCGCCCGCCCGCCCGCCCTCCCGCCCGCGGCCGTACCTGCCCCTCCGTAGCCCTTGGCCAGCACCCAGGCCAGGCTGGCCGCACTGCGCGCCCGGGGGAAGTCGTACTGATCCAGAGGCTTGATCTCGGGCACCAGGAAGCTCTTCCTCATGGCCGCGGCTGCAGCGGGGGCAGCGGCCACCATGGCCCCACCACCACCACCACCCACCGCCCGCCTCCGCGACGCACACGTCGGCCTCTGGCGGCGGCGGCGGCGGCAAAGAAGAACAACCCGGGGGGGCGACTGTGGCGGCGGCGGCGACCCCAGCCGAGCGCATCCCCGTCGGGGTTCCCTTCCCCTTCCCTCTTCGCCTCCCTTCTTCTTAGTTATTCTGCTCCAGCCTCTCCAGGTGCGAGTGAGCGGCCGCCCCTCCGCCTTCGCCCCGCCCGCCTACCCCCCCCCTCCCACGTGACCCAGGCCGTCAATCAGCGAAGGGGCGGGGCTCTCTCGCCGACACACACGCAGGTAATTGCCCTGGCGAAGAGGGAGAGAGGGAGGGGGACGGGCGTCGGGCGAGCGAGCCGCAGCCGTGGGTGGGAGGGCTGGCTGGGGCGCCTGCGCGCCTTGCGGTAAAAGCCAGACGGCAGGGAGAGCCTGCCTAGTGCTGCCTGTGGCCCAGCCGGGCTGGGAGGGTCCCTCTCTGGGTCTCTCCACCCACCCAGCCCCCTCCCTCCCTCCTCCGCCTCCCTCCGTGGCGTGTCCCTTTCCCTCGCAACGCCGAGCTTGGAAGCGGACGGACGGGCGGCGCGGCGGGAAAGCGAGACAACAAAGGAGCCGCAAGCCCAGGGCTCGGGGGGAGAGCCAGGCGCGCCTGCGTACGGACCCTCCCACACCATGTTGGAAGGCTGAGGGTGGCGGGGGTGGGACGGGACGGGACGGGGCAGGGAGAGCCGACCCAGGACAAGGGGTTGCCCGCCTTCCTTCCTTCCTTTCTCCCTCCTGCCCAGGAGTTTCCTGAGCCGGTTGCCGTGTGTTGCGCCTCCCTCCGCCGCCCCGCGCCCGGCCTCCTTTGGAGGGGCGAAGGCTGCTTTGGCGAGAGAAAGGGAGTCCTCCAGCCCTTCCCACCCAGACCCAGCCCGGTCTCCTCTGGGAGAAGAGGAGAGATGAAACGGCGAGCCCATGAAACCACAAACCCATGGGTTTCATATGTGTTCCGAGGGGGAGGGGGGGCGGAATCCTTGCCAGGGGTCGTAAATCCCATATCTGCCACCCGGTTACGACAGGGACATCAGGGATGCTTCTGCGCGTGGCTTTGGTTTGCAGTGGCGCAGAAACATGGATCCCAGGCGCGGCTCCTCGCCTGGCCGCATGCTTTTTGCATGGGATCCCACTCAAAATTAATGGGACCTCTTTGGCTCCCGGTTTTAATTGGTGCCATTACAAGGCACAGATCCCCGTGGGTCCATCCATGTGGTTTTTTTTTTAAAGTGGGATTCTCCCCAAACCACTATCAAATCGTAAGTGCCATTTCTGCACACAGACGACAACAAAAGAAATCATGGGTCTTCTTCCGAATCCAAATATTGGCGATCCTCATGACGATCAGCCATGAAGATTGTCCTGAGAATATAACGCAGTGGCCTTTCATTTGGCTTCCACATCGCAGCATGACCCTTGTACCACTGATCTAGTTCCACGAGTCACTTTCTGGCCCTGAGCACTTTTGGTATGCAAATCCGCTACAGGCCAGTATTGATGAAGCTGCTGCCTCCATCAAGATGGATTCAAGTGGGATTTAATCCACTTGGGGACCACCACCCTTCCCTATGGACTTTGGCATTTAAATCCATTAGTCCTCAGGGTGGTCAGGTTAGTTAACCGCTCCCTGGCACTCTGCGTTGAGTCGTTGGCAGTATGGTCTGCTCTCTATTACCATAGGAGGGTAATCTGGCCAGACAGGGATGACAGATAGCTCACTGGCCAGGTTATGGGCCCTTACGTGCATGAAAACATGGATCCAAGGCATAGAACCTCATGGACCCACATGATATTCATGCGGGGCCATCCTGAAACCAACATGGTCACTCACATCTGAACCCATAGACTACAACACAAATCATGGAATGTTCAGCATATTGCTTTGCAGTGGCATTGATTCAAGGCACAGATCCTTATAGATCCACAGTATTTTTACTCTGGAGCCCAAGTCGAGTCACAGATCCCAGAGGTTAAGTAAAGAAGCCAGAGATTGCCTTTGGTGCAAAAATATGAACAAAACCAGCAAATCCTTAAGGATCCATATGATTATTAAGTAGAACCAGCCCCCAAATAACTAGTAAGTCACCAGTTGCTTCTGTGCAACAAAATAGAAACCATGGATTGTTCTACACATGTCATTGAAGTGGCAGAAAAAAATAGACCCAACACATCAATCCACATTATTTTTAATGGGATTTTCCCCAAATCACTGTCCAAAAATAGATGCACTCAGAGACTACACTTCAGAAATCATGGATCTTTCAGTACATAATTTTGCAGTGGCACAAAAAGATTGATTTGAGGCTTTTATTTCCATGATTTTTAGGGTCTCCAAGCCACTGTTCAATCATAGGCCCCATCTGTGTCCCACAAACCATGGATCATTCAGCACATGGCTTTGCAGTGAAATAAAATCAGCCCTGTTGGCACAGTGGTTAAACTACCATGCTGCAGCCAGGACATGGAGTTTGATCCTGGCGGGGGTCACAATTGACTCAGCCTTCCATCCTTCCAAGGTTGGTAAAATAAGTAGCAAAGCAAGAGCTGCACGATGTGGGACATGAAAGGAGCCTCATTCAAGCATCACCTGCAAAAATCCTTTCAACCCAGAGTAATCTCTGACACGAAAATGAACTTATATACCACCCCATAGTGCTTAGTGCACTCTCTGGTCAGTTCACAAGTTAATTAGCATTTAATTAGCATGTTGGGGGCAAAATTCTAATTACTCTGTAAACCACCCAGAAATTGCACTAAGTACTATGGGGGTGGTATAATTGCTAATGAATCTGAAGAGCAAATCCTCAGTAAAACTTCAAGTTACAAATGCCTCTATTTACAAAAACTCGAGATAAAGGAAATCCTGGGAAAATAATGCTTTGAGATGAATTTTTTTGAGATATGTAAAAGGTTTTTTTTTGGTCTTCTGACTCTTCTGGGATGGTGTTCAGAGCATTTCCGCTCTATTTTTGGAATTTTTTGTCGCATTTTGGCACCACCAGAAGCTCTCCCTGCAACCAGGAAGTGCCAAAAATTCCCCCTTCCCCTCTACAGCTGAGCATCGGGTACTTTTCCTGCAATTACCAGTTGTTGCCACTAGATGGTGTGTCAGAAATGTGCTGAAAACCAAAATAATCAGTTCTGGAGCTCAGAAAAAAAGCCAAATAAACGTCTTTTATCTGTTCAAAAGTCTTTCTAAAGTGCACTTTGGAATTTTTAGCCATGTTTTTGCCACTTTAGAAAGTTTTAACAGCTAAAAGACGTGGGTTTTTGGGGGGGTTTTTTTGGGATTTTTCTGAGCTCCAGAATGGATCGTTTAGTTTTCAGTACATTCCTATAGGAAACTGCATTTTGAGATACGAATTTTTCAAGATACAAAAAACCTTGAGGAACGAATTAATTTTGTATCTCGAGGTTTTACTGTAGATCTACATGACTTTTACTTGTGATTCTCCCCAAACCATCATGAAATCACACACTCCAACTCTGCCCACAAACTTCAGCCCCCAGGAATCATGGATCATTTAGTACATGGTTTGCAGTGGTACAAAATCATTGACTCATGCTACATGATTGTAACATGAGATCCTTAACAAACTACTGAACTGTATAAATCACGTATCTCTTCCTACACAAGCCTACAGTGATGCAAAAATATGGCTCCCAGGCTTGAATGTTTATAGATTTAAAGAAATATATATTTAACTTGGAATACATCTTTAAAGCACAGTAAAATACCTGGTCACCTTTTTGCTGAACAAATGAACCATTGAAACCAAAGATGTATAACAAACAGCTAAATCAAGGGAAAAGAACCGTGATCAATTTTTGAGCTTCAATTGGGTGTTGAAGTTCAAAAATTGATCAGGGTTCTTTTCCCTTGATTTAGTTGTTTGAGTTTGTTATACATCTGTGGTTTCAGTGGTTCATTTGTTCAGCATGAAGGTGACCATGTGCTTTAAATATATATTCCAAGTTAAATATATATTTCTTAAAATCTATAAGCATTGCAAGCCTGGGAGCCATATTTTTGCACTTCAGTTGGGTATTCCAACTCCCCGGTAGCTCAGTGGGTAAAAGCACTGTGCTTGGAGACCAAAAGGACGGGGTTCAATTCCCCAAGAGTGGCACAATAGAGGACATGAAGAAAGCCTCATCCGGGCGTCCCCTGCAAAAATCCTTTCAACCCAGAGTAATCTCTGACATGAAAAAACACATTGGGTGTTCAGGAGAGATGAAAAGAGGATTCTTATATAGTCCGATCCTATGTTTACTCAGAAGTCAGTCCCACTGTGATCAATAGACTTTCTCCCAAATGAAAGTTTATAAGATTATGCCCAAAATCTCAAAGGTGCAAGCCAATTCGTTAGGCTTCCTTGTATGCTACATTCCATGTTTCTATGTTGGACTTAATAGAGAGGAAAAGTAAGTACAGTGAAACTCCTGATAATGTCCGATCCTGATAACGTCAAATCCGCATAATGTCACGTTCGTTATGTACCACGTGATGCTCCGGATAATGATGCAAAAAGGCTAAAAACTGACTTTATGTGGAGCATCTCCATAGGAGATCCCGGATAATGACGGTTTTTGGACATTTTTGTGACTTTATCTGGAGCGTCTCCCATAGGGACCGCATAAAATCCAAATCCAGTTTACAACCAGACTTGTGGAACCAAGTTTGGATGTTATCAGGAGTTCTACTGTACCTGAATATATTTCTCTATATTTCTCTATGTGCAACAGCATGCAAATGAGTGGGTCTATAGAGAGTTTTGTACTTACAAACTTATTACAAAGGGGGCTTTAATTCCACAGCATTTGTCAGTTTTCAGCCCTGAAAATCAGACCTACAGTAGTTATGATTAGTATATCTGAGCCTGGGCAGAATGACCAAAGGGCCATTCCTTTTCTATAAACCTATGGAATCAGCAACGAAGGGCTTCCATACCAATCTGATCAAAAAAACTTCATTAGATCACAACTAATTAGAATCTAGCCCACGGTTAGTTTAAGGTAAACACTGAAAATTCAAGTGCTGACAAATCCTTTTTAAAAGTATCTCCTAAATTCACTAGCAAATGGACAAAATCCTTTCTATGTTGGCAAATGACATAAATTGCTATCAAATGCTTGAATCGTAGCACATTGAACATGTTGCAGGGCCGTAGCCAGGGGGTGACCAGGGTGGGCTTGGCCCACCCAGAGCTAGCAGTTTGCTCACCCTGGCAAAGCGCAGTTTCCCATAGGAGTGCATTGAAAAGAGGCTTTGTTGCCCATCCTGAAAAAATATTCGTCCACCCATATCTAGAATCCTGCCTATGGCCCTGTCTGGTTGGCTTGCTTGTGTGTACATGTAGTTGGATTTTACTTTGCTTTTTAATTATTTGTATTGCCCCTCCTCATATGTCTAAGCAAACACGCACACACACTTGGCTGCGCCATTCCTCCTTCCTCCCAGCCATTTGGTCTGGAGGGTCTGTGGGGCCTGGCAGCCTACCCTGTTTTGCCACAAGGCAGGCATCCTCCTCAGCTGCTAAATGCTTAAAATGTTGTGTTTTTTCAGCTAGGAGTGTACTTTGTAACCTCCCACATTTCAATTGGATAGCATTTGGTTCTTGTTTGCAGTGCAGGCCTGTTTTCCAGATGTGCTTATTTTACAGGGCGCTCCAGATGTCAGAATCCTAATCCTCCAAGGCACAATTCACTTAGCACAGGGTCTTTCTGGGGTAGAGATGGTTCTGTAGAACAGCATGGAAATCACAAACCCATTCTATCAGTTATAGGGAGATATAAGTACGGTATATTAACTCAGCCCCACAATATCTTGTTTCTCACATTTAACACTACTCATCCTTGCTATCTTCTTCAGTGTGTAGGTCAAAACGAAGGCACCTTTTGGTGAGTTCATTCTGCAGTTCTTTTCTCCTGACCTAGTGTGAGAAAGATTAGCTGACAACACAAGGTTGCCGTTACCAGGAAACTCCCAATTGTGATTCAAAAATACCATAATCTTAGAGGAGGCTCTTACATTTGTATTGCCACATAGAAATAATCTGTTGATTTAGTAATATTAGTTATGAAATAGCTGCTGGATATTAGCAGAATATTTATGAACAAGGCTTATTTTAACTATGCATCAAAGTTAAAAGGACCTTCGCACCTAGCAAATCTGTTATCTGTCCCTACATAGAATTATTGGAAATAAGCCCCATTTATTTTGCTGTGATTTTAAAAAGTGTCCCTAAAACTATATCAATAAGATAGTCCAAAGGCAAGAGGACTTTTTTTTAAAAAAAATCTGAACCATTCATAACTAAGTGGTGCCCAGCCTGATGACTGAAGGCTAGTGTTTGTTCATGATTTTTAGTGGTTTAATAAAAGTACAGTATTGTCTACCCATGATTTTGGCAGTAAATTATTTCATGTGGACTTCTGCCAGTTAGCTGGGGGACACACCGACAATTATCTTAGACAAATTATTTTTCTCATGAAAATATAGCAGTGCTGACATTTGGTTCCACCACATCCAAAAGGGTTTACAACCTACGGCCCGCAGACTGGACCCAGCCCGACACCATTCTATACAGCCTGCGGCAATAGACCCGGAAGGGGAAGCGGACACATTTACGACAGCTGTAAACACAAACGCGCCCATCACAGTTTACGGCAGCGTTTGCGACAAGGGGAAACCATGTGCCTGGCCCACAGTGCGGTCTCAGGGGGAGTTGCCCGGCCCGTGGTATGGTAAATTGAGAACCCCTGTCTTAAATGCTGCTCACAGTAGACAATGAAGCAATCAATGAAACAACAGCCAATTCTGAAAGAAGTTAACATTGAAAACAAAGGATGAGTAGCAATTATGGCATGCAGATAAGGAGACAACAGTGTTTTATTTACTTAACTTAAAGCACCTTACAAATATGTGCTTAATCATGAGGTATGCTCCTGGAGGACATCTCTAATACAACAGCTGACAGAGATGGGTGATTGTTGGACCTCTAGATCGGGGTGCCCAAACTTTTCGTGCCATGGGCCGGTCACATGGTTCAGGGAGCCAGTCAATATGGCCTGGGGGCTGGATCCAGCCCCCGACACCAATTCATCCAGCCTGCGAAGCCCTCATTGCTCCTGGAAGCGGAAGTAATATGCACCCATACTGGCGCATTTTACTTCCGCTTCCAGGAGCGACGGGGGCTTCACAAGCTGGATGAATTGGCATCGGGGGCCAAATCTGGGCCGTGGGCTGTAGTTTGGGCACCCCTGTTCTAGATGCTGATGGACTCTTTCTCTCAGAACCATACATAGAAGCCTGGAATAACTGAGTTGGAAGGGGCCTTTTTGGCCATTGAGTCCAATGCAGGAATCTGAATCAAAGCAGATCTGACAGGTGGTGTCCATTCTCTCTTGAATGCTTCCAGTGTTGGAGCGCTTACCAACTCTCAAGGTAGTTGGTTCCACTGTTGTACTGCTCTAACTGTTAAGCGGTTTTTCCTAACATTCAGCCTATATCTGGCTTCCTATAGCTTCAACCCTTTATTACACGTCCTGCACTCTGGAATGTTGGAGAACAGATCCTGCTCTTCCTCTTTATGACCATCTTTCAGGTATTTGAAGAGTGCTATCATATTCCCCCCTCAGTCTCCTTTTCTCAAGGATAAACTTGCCCAGTTCCTTCAGTCTTTCCACATATGGCTTGGTTTCCATTCTTCTGATCATCCTTGTTGCCCTTCTCTGTAGCTGCTCTAGTTTGTTTGCATCTTTCTTAAAGTGCACTGCCCAGAGTTGGATACAGTACTCTAGATGTGATCTAACTAGTGCTGAATAGAGGAGGACTAGCACAGTATCTCACAGGTTTTTGAGACTATACTTCTGTTAATGCAGCCTAAAACAGAACTGACCTTTTTGCAGCCATACTTGACTCATACTTAGCCTGTGATCTACAACCATTCCAAGATCCTTCTCACTCATAGTATTACTGAGCCAAGTATCCCCACATCTTGTAACTGTGCATCTGATTGTTTTCCCTAGATGTAAAACTTTGCACTTATCCCTGTTAAATTTCATTCTGTTGGTTTCAGCCCAGTGTTCAAGCCTATCAAGATCTTTTTGAATTCTGCTTCTGTCTTCCAAAACCTTAGCTCAGGGGTTCACAACCTACGGTCCATGGCCTGGACCCAGACATCATTCTATCCAACCTGGCAGGTTGAACTGCCATGCAAATGCTTTGGCATTTTGATGGGAAAATGCATGACTTTGAATCGGAGTCGTGAAGACTCCCAAAACTGACCTTTGCTGAATTTCCTTTGCGGCCGCATCTGCTCTGCTATTGCCCGTGGAAATCAGACCAGGTAAATCCTGGTGACTTCTGATGTGGGCAACATAGAGCGCTTCGGTGCGGTTCCGCAAATGAAATTGAGTTGTGAGGAAAAGACCTAACAAGTTTTTGTCTATCGCAGGAGTGATGTAGGCTCCCAGTAGACTGTGAAGCAAATTCCGGACATACTGGCTGTCCGTAATTATGTTCAAGTGTTCCTTGGCAAAGGTGCGCAAGGCGAGGTTCACTGCTGCCAATTTCGCCCGCTGCGCGGATTTCTGCAGAAGAGTCAGAAGCGTGCGCTAAGCCTGTCCCTCTTGCCAAGTAAGAACACCATATGTTCGACCCCCATCAGTGAATACTGTCCGGGCTCCTTGGAACGGAACCAGGGACAATAACTCACACAAACTGACTGACTGTGTTTGAAGCGAGACAAGGCTGGGGTCTTTCGGCAAATGGTATGCCAAACATCCTGTGAATCCCTCTAATGCAATCACCGAGCTGCATCAGCTGCTGGATCTGATCCTTGGTGAATGGAACGATTTTTGATAAATCGTGCCCTGAGATATCCCTTGCTCTCAATGTTCCTCGGTGAATCACCTCGGAAGCCAGTTCCAAGGGGGGACGATGTTTCGGGAAGAGGTGTGTGGTAAATACACCCATTCCATGATACTCGCCCCTCGCTCGGAGTCTACTTCCAGAGCTCTGGTGAACATGGCTCCTGTCCGGACTATGTACAGGTTTAGAACAGGAGCATATGGCCCCTGACTAATCCTGTCCACCCATTTCTGGCTGAGAACTTGGTTGACCTTTTTGAGAGTCAAGCGAGCCTCTCGCGGAATGTGTATCCGGTCTGCCGGCTGCTTACCTAGCGTTAGCAGCGAGAAGAGCAGCTTCAAAGTTCCGTATCTAGCCTAAAATACGGTCTAGCCCAATTGATATTCCCCAGAATCTGCTGCAATTCTACAAGAGTGACTGAATCTTTAAGGTTAATTTGTGGCAAAACTGGTGCCGCAAAAGAACAGAGAAGCCGATGGCCCAAGTATGAAAAGGGCTAGGTTCTCTGAACTTTCTCCGGGGCAATGAGTAACCCCTTCTCCCCCAGAGTGGTCTGGAGGTCTTTAAAAATTTCACTGCTGAGTTGCGGCCCTGCAATCAAGATATCATCCATGAAATTACATACCAAGAGTGTGGGGTGAAGGTTTCGAAACTTTTCCACTGCATCGTGAACGTAAATTTGGCACAGGGTAGGCGAATTGAGCATCCCCTGTGGCAAAAATTTCCACGCAAAGCGTTGCGTGGGCTCTCTGTGGTTCACAACTGGCACCGTAAAAGCGAACCTTTCCCGATCCCTTACATCTAAAGGAATGGTGTAAAAACAGTCTTTCAGGTCTACGACCAGGATCTCCCAACCCTTGGGGACCATGTTCGGATTCGGGATGCCTCATTGAAGCGGAACCATTGGCTGAATACACTTATTGATCTCTCTTAGATCATGAAGGAGTCGTCACTTCCCTGACTTTTTCTTAATGACGAATATGGGCAAATTCCAGGGACTGGTGGACTGTTCTATGTGTCCTGCGTCTAACTGCTCTTTAACCAGCTGTTTTAGGGTGACTAATTTTCCCCCTACTACCGGCCATTGCTCTACCCAGACTGGCATGTTGGTAAGCCATTTGAGCTGTAAAGCCATTACCCGAAGGTAAGAGTGGCACGGTACTGCTGCAAGATGTCTCACCCCCAGAGGTTGACATGCACATCTAAGATGTGCGGCCGAATGACCGCAGTGCCGTCAGCTCCGGGAATCGCGACTTCTACCCAATCCTGGCTTCTAAACGCTTCCTGAACACCGCCTACCCCCCACACATCAGAGACCGTCTCGAGAGCCCACTTACATGGCCACTGACTCTGGCTGACCACGCTGACGTCAGCTCCCGTATCTAATAGCCCATCAAAAGGTTTTTTATTCAAAAATACTTTTATGACTGGCCGCCGCTTCCACTCTATGTTGGTTTCCACTGTTGCTAAGACCTGGTATCCTTGTACTGCCCCTTCTGTGCTCGAGCAGTCTGCCGACCCGGACTCTGAGCTGTCCCTGAGCCTTTCCTGGCTGCCTGGTGGCAAATGACAAGGAACCATGATCAGTTGCGCTAACGTGTCTCCTTTGTGAATGGTTTGTGGTAGGTGTGTCCAAAGTTGAACCTGGAGTATACCCGAATAATTGGAGTCTATGACTTCTGGAATCACAAGGATTCCTCACATTCCTGCGATACTACGGGGCAAAACTAAACCTATATAGCCCTTAGGCAGGGGTCCCATGTATTGGGAATCGACCAGATAGACTGTGCCTGGCAAGTCACACGTGACTTCTGACTGGCAAGTCAAATCTAGTCCCGTACTGCCCTTGGGTCTGGCCTGCGCCTCCGGAATGCAGGGTGGAATGTTCCGTGAATCTAATCCAGCTCTGGCTCTCCCAGAGCGATTGTGGTCTCTGTTTGGACCGGGGCCAGAGACAAGCCTGCGCTCCGGTTTCCTGAAGTCGGACAGTTCCTGGCCCAGTGGAAGCCCTTATTACATTGTGGGCATGGGGTGGTCGGAGCCTTGGGACGACCTGTGTTTTGGCCATTACCCTTCTTGGATCGGCATTCTCTAGCAAAATGACTGATCATGCCACAATTGTGACATGCTCCTTTGGTCTTGCCTTTGGGTCCCCTACTGCCTTGCACCGCCGCTGCCAACAGACCCATTTTGTAGGAATCTGTACCAACGTCGGCACAAGCCCTGATCATGTCAGTAAGTGTCAGATCGGGACGATTGCCCAGTGACTGCAAGATTTTACGGCAGTCAAGGTTGGCTTTGTCTTTCGCCAGCTTCATCATAAGCTCCTGTTGGGCTTGCTCGTTGTCTATCTGCCTACTGACCACTTCCTCCAATCTGTTGATAAAGTCCATGTAGGACTCCTGGGCACCCTGTCTGACTGCTGTGTAATTTTTGGCTACTTTGCCAGCTGCAGGGACCTTGAGATATGCCCTAAAGGTTGTCTCAGCCACCAGGTGAAGCGTGGCGAGTGGCAAGGTGATCTGCGCATCAATGACCCATATAGCTGGTCAGGAAGTACTGCTCCTCCCATCCTGGCAGCCCTTACCTGTGCTTCAAGCTGATACTCGCTGTCCCATAGCAAATACTGGCTTGGATTGAGGATCATTCTCATGACAGCCTTCCAGTCGTATGGAATGAGCATCATTGTCTCACAAACCTGCTGAAGTGTACCCCTAGTGAAACAACTCTGAAGTCCTGTTTCTGTGATTTCCTTCCGTATTGCCATGAGCAATTTGTACGGAACCGGCGAATGGATCGTCTGCTGTTGACCCGTGAGGGCGTCCACCTCTATGCGGATTGGGCATAACTGCCTAAATTCAGCTAGTTCTTCTGCTGACAACTCCCCCTTGCTGATTTCCTCTTCTACCATGCGCTGGATGGAACTTTTGACTACCTGGGAACTTTTCACTGTCTGGGAACCGCCAGCGTTTCCCAAACCTCGCATTCCTTCAGTGGCATCTGCCGCTGCCGCTGAAGGAAAGCTCCATAAGATGCCCTGTTTAAGCTGAAGTGATGGATAGAGACCCATCAGGGCTGATGGCTCTGACTGCGCTGGGGCATTCTCAGTCTCTGTCCGGACTGGGTCTACCTCTGCAATGAGCTTCCTACACTTACTCCATGTGCTAATCACCTTAGCTGGGGCTCTTGGCTCTTGCTTAATGCAGGTCCCTATCCTGTCCCAAAGTTGACGGCTTAACATGCCTGTTTCTGGATAAAACAGACAATGTTCCCCCAAGTACACCAAAAGATCCACTAACTGGGTGCTGTGAATGCGAGTACGATTTACCCTGGCCAGGGCCTTGAGTTCCATTAAGTGAACTCTCTGGTTAGTGGTCGGACGTTGCTGCTGCGGACAAGTCCCCATATTAACTGCCGGTCCTTTGAAGTTGCCTCCGCCGGACGAATCGACGCGTCTGAGTAAGGTAACTGGATTCGGTGTGACGACCCTCTGGGAAGGACTCGGAACGTGGACGACCGCCACAGGCCCTCAGTGGCCTCTGCGATGGCATCAGGGTTCACAGCTGACCCTGAGCGGAACGCGTTTCTGAAGTGCAAGATGCCTCAGAGCCTTGCAGCGTGCTCTGCCTCTGGAATGCCTTGCCGCTTAGCGTAGCTGTCACTCAGATCGGATGACTTTCCGACCTGAACCGCTGCGTGATCCTCCGAGAAGTCTCAGACGCGGTTCAAGCGTAGAACCGGACCAAGGGTGTTGCTTACTCACGAGTAGGATCACATTGGGGTCACCATATGTTGGATCGGGGCCCGATGTGGGCAGGAGGGTCCCGGAGGAGACAGGTCAAGCAAGACACGTGAGACAGAATGGAGCGAAGACCAGCATTTATTGACCAGAAGGCACTTAACTTTATACCTCTGCCTAGCTTGACCGTGTGCATACATTGCGCATAGCCATTACAGGAAAGCCCTGAGTCTGCACATCAAGATTACACAAGTTACACATTAGGGATGACTTCACCGGGGGGAAGTTCCTTATGTATCTAATTAACTACCGGGTACATGCATTGTCTACTGTTATCTGGAGCAAACATGCGCCTTGGTTGACTTTTGGGCTAAGAGCTTCTGCGGATGCGAGATTACTCATTACATGCCTTTCGAGTTAACCATCTAGCGATCTTTTGCCCTCTGTTGTCCGACCCACCTGTTAGGTCAGCGATCGGTGAATTAAACTATAGCTATTAATCCGCTCCCCAATTTCTGTCCCCTCGGAACCAGAGGCTCGAAGGAGTGTTCTCCCATAACCGTGGTTCTGTCAGGGACAGTGTGCCAATTGCGTGCACGGATCCCACACCTTTGTTCACCAGTAATCTCTTCCTCTGTTTTGCCTTGTTGTTCTTCCACCTCCCTTGATTGCTGCAGCTCAAGAGTTCTGTCTGTGTACTCTTCATCTTTTCTTATAATCTTAAGGGTGGCAACTTGCTTCTCTTGTTATTTCACTTTTTCTTCCAACAGTGCTTCCAACAATGCCTCAATATTTACCAAGCTGTTAGACAGGTTGCTAGAAGCTGCAGTTTGATACCGGATCACAAGTTCTTCAGCCCAGCCTTGTGTGTCTAATAAGGACAAGGTTAACCACATAGCAAAGAGTTTTCTACCCTAGACACTTTTAGCCAGACAGTTGTGCCATTTATGGTCACCAGCTACATTTAATGTAGTGACAGAGCAGGCTCCATCTAAAGATCAAAGTACTGTACTGTACAGTATGTGAAGAGGTTCATATAGGCAGAAGCATTATTTTAGGTCCCAAATCATTTAGGATTTAAAAATTAAAACTAGCAATACGTTGGCTGAAATCGTGTTACTTAGAGAATCAAGTCATAACTAGAATAGGCTCTTTGACTCGATGGAATGTATGGAGGAATTGATTCACTAAATAATTGATTCAATGGACATACTCTGCTTGTGGCTACCTATATTAAGCAACAATATTTCAGCATTTGGTTGAGCATAGATACAAACTGGTTTTGATACAACTGAGTTGGTACAATAGGGAGATGATAACAAAAAGAGGCTCCTACTAGTAGTCAGGTTGCTACATTCTAGTTTCCAAACATTTTCAAAAGGCCTATCTAAAGTCTGTTATACTCTTTTTAACCTGGATGAGGCTAAAATAGATATTCTTCCTTCCCTTAAGTGTACAAACGGTACCTGTTTAAACAGGAGTAAAAGCCAATCCTTGCAACTGCTCCAAACTGCAAACCTGCTTGTAAAAGGGAAGCTCAACCAAAGACATAACAAGGGGAAAAGTAGGCTATTATTCCAAACAGTAAGAGCTCCATTTTGTCCAGATTAAGCCAACACCTTTTTTTTTAACATATCTAGTCACTAAATGGCTGGAATTGCCTCAGCCATTAAAAGCAGATCATTGTTCTTGTTGTTTAAGTTGAATTTTCTAAGTGGACTGGGAATTTTTGGAGAAATATCTACAAGGCCAAAAGTTATCCAGTTTTAAAAACCAGTCTTGTTGGAAACAACTGCTCCACCTAATCTGGTGTCCCTTATGGAAAACCCACAGGTAGAGCATGAAGGCAGCAGGTCTTCCTTGTTGAGTCTCTTCTCCCTCACTGTCTTACCATACTGGAATTTGCCAGACAGATCTACCAATCGATTTCACTGAATAATGCCAAGTTTGAATATTGTAAGGGAGAAAATTGAATACAGTACCTGTATCATTTTGAAAATGAGGCCGTGGTGGCTTAGTGGTTAAGATGCTGAACTTGATGACCGGAAGGTCGGCAGGTCAGCAGTTCGAGACCTGAGTGCTGCATGATGAAGTGAGCTCTTGTCTCTGTCCCAGCTCCTGCCAAGCTAGCAGTTTGAAAGCAAGAAATTGCAAGTAGATAAGTAGGTACCACTTCGGCTGGAAAGGTAACAGCATTCCATGTACTCCATCATCTAGTCATGCCTGTCAAGTGAGCTCCACCCCTTAGAGTTGGATACGACTGTCATTTGATCAAGAGAGACCTATAATTTTGAAAAACCTAAAGCAAACAAGGGGCTGAAGTGCAGTTAAGAGGGGCTCAGTCAGATCATACATCAAAAGTGCAAATTGTTTCAATCAGTTAGGCTCCATTCTATTTTTCATAAGCAGAAGTTTTAGATCTTTTTGGTACAGTACTTTGTTCCCAGAGTCTCTATGTAAGTTTGATCCCATCATTTTTCAAAAACCTGGGTCTGTCTACCAAGGTGAGCCAATTTGTAGACTGGGATGATGATCGTACACCTGTTTTGTAGGAACTGATCATATGCAGAAAGCATTCAGATCCCTTTGGTGACAGTCTGTACCATCTCACTGGGGAAAAGGAAGCAGGGAAGCAGGACAAAGTCTGGTATTGCTGCTGTGGGAGCATAAAATGCAAAACTTGTTAATCATTAAAGGATAACATGGAAAATTAATCAAAAAACATTTGAGAGCCTTAAGTGTTGCTTCTAAACAACAGAGGTGGATATCCAAGGTCCTTATTGCAAGTGTACATACTAACACTTTGATCTGTGATACCAATCAATATACTGTATATGGAAGAGAGTAAACTGCTCAACACTTGTACTATAGAATTGCAAAATACAGTTAAAGCAAAAGAGTCACACTTATATACAGCCACATTGTGCTTAATGCACTCTCTGGGCGGTTCACAAGTTAATTAGCATTTTGCTCCCAACATGCTGGGTACTCATTTTACCAACCTTGGAAGGATGGAAGGCTGAGTCTACCTTGAGCCCTGGTCAGGATCAAACTCACAACCTTTTGGTTGCAGGACAGCAGTTTAACTACTGCACCACCAGGGCTCCAAGAAAGGTTTTAGCAGACACTTCTGCTCTGTTAGGGTATATTTCCCTTCCAAGCATTATCATAAATATGCTTGCTAATAGGTGGACAACCTAGCACCATCCAAATGTTTTACACTCTAAGCCAGTGATGGCAAACTTTGGCACTCCAGGTGTTCTTGAACTTCAATGCCCAGAAGCCCTGATCACTTGGGCTTCTGGCAATTGAAGTCCAAGAACACCTGCAGTGCCAAGGTTGGCCATCACTGCTCTAAGCTATAACCAAGACCCCCCCCCCACTTGTCAGAGATGGTGGGAACTAGGATCCAAAATCTCTAAAGCAGATGTGGGCTGAGTGTGGCCATTAATTATTTTGACCCTAAAGCACTGAACCCTAGAGTCAGATACAACTGGCTTTCGAGCGAGGGAAACCTTTACCTTTACCTTTTAAATCTCTCCTAAAATAAGATAGAAAATCAAGATAGGTAAAGGTAAAGGTTTCCTAGATAGAATTGCTATTTTTAGATTATAGCTAAGAGTTCCTATACGAACCATATTGGGACCATACTTCCTGCTGTTTTGAGACCTCCAACACCCTTCACATTGGTTTAGAGCTAAGAGAAGTGAATGGAAATAGATCTTCCCATATTATTCTACACACACAGCTGCACCCCCTAGAAAGAGATCTTCCAGAAAGGTTGTGCCTCCCTGAGCAATGGAGGTGGGAAGAAGGAAACTTTCAAGATCAGGTGAGTCCAACAGCACTCTTTACAAAGTCATGCGGATTGATGCAGGGTAGAAGACAACAGGGTCTGGGAAGGTAATCCTAATTTAATGGCTTCATCAGTGAAGTGTTAGGAGAAATCAGTTTTGGCAGAGAGATGAGTGCCCCCTACTGACTGAACTACCCTGCAGACGCGGGTCTTGTTTTACTGGCTTAGATACGAAGCTGTTTGTCCTGAAATCTACTGTGAAACTGGCTCATGGAAGGCTGCCAGGGAGTTGCAGGGGCAAAGTCCAACATGCCAAAGTACATCTGTTGTGGAATTTGTTACCCCAAGCATTGGCACAGCTACACCTTAAAGATGGGAAAGAATGTTTTTTAGATGATCAGGAATGATACAGAGGATGAAGGAAGGAGAATGTTCTTCTTCTGTAATTAATAGTCCACTTCCATATTATTGTTTTTTAAATGTCAAGGGGTGGTTACCTTATCCATTTATCTTCATTTAAGGGTTTTAGTTGCCTCGGAAATTGATCTGACCGTTGTCTTATCCACATATCCCTAGTGATCATTATTCCTCTAATGGGTTTATCTAATATTGTCATCATCATTACATAGCAGTAACATTTATTGACAGCAGCAGGAAGTAGTTTATACAATGCTATGCTCTCTGTGTCTGATCTAATACTGCACCTTCCACAGATATAGTGGCTAAAATCCAATAGTGAGTCACAACTGCAGTAGGCCCATTGAGTCAGTGGGGATTTGGTGAGTCAACACCTGATTCAGTGGCTCTTCTCTCATTGTGACTTACTCTTGGATTTCTGCCAGTATCTTACTGGCACGATGTACCATGATTGGCTATTGAATTACACCACTTCTGACATACTGTGGATGGGGCAGTTATCGGATTGGACCCTCCTTGACTAAACTCAGTGTGATTTTTTTTATATTAACACCTGTGCCTGGTACACAATTCTGCTGTCAAATTATGTGGTTTGGGAAAGTATAGGTCATGCTATTAGCATGTTATTTTTCTTTATGCCACCTCAGCCCTAACCAATTTTAGCACTTCCACCAAAGGGGAAAAAATGGGTCCTAAGGCCCCTCAACTGTCAGGTTATCAGTCAAGATCTGTCACCACTACATATAAATTATATTCTAAGGAATAATGATATGATGTGATGGATTACAACTCGCATTGCCCTTGGTTACCATAGCTGGGTTGATGGAATCTGTCATTCAGTCAGTCTGTAGGACACCAGCCTGAAGAAGTCTGCTTTGTATGCACACTTCCCATATTTCATTTTATTCTTTCAGATCTCCCTTTTTCTATTTAAACATTTGCTCCTCACTTTAATCCCACCCACTGTTTCCCAACCTTTAGTTTTTGGACTTCAATTCCTGAAAGCCTAAATCAATTTCCCAAAGCACTGATCAGCCAATGTACTGACTTAGGCTTCAAGGAATTGAAGTCCCCTTGTGGGGCATGGGCCCCACATTGGGAACCACTGTAACTCACCTAAGAAATCAAGAGGGAGCAGTTCACAGTGAAACTGGCTAAAATAGGTAATAGGAGGACATGTTTTGGGGAGTGTTCTCCAGTAGGAAGGTATCAAGAGACAGCTTAATATTGAATTTTATGTTTATTGATTCATTATGTTATGTGCTATCAAGTCAGATCCAATTTATAATGACCCTAAACAGGTATTTCCAGAGTGGTTTCACCAGTTTCACTCTCCCGGTGAGTTTCCACAGCTGACTGAGGATTTGAACCCAGGCCACCTGAGTTCTAATTTATTACTCTAACAACTACACCACACTGTGTATCCTTATTTATTGACCGAGGCATAATAAATCTAGATGTTGTGAGAATTCAAAAATTGGGGGAAGGGGAGGGAAAGGGCTTATGAACCTCTATATGTTTATTTAATTCCTCTTGGGAACTGATACAGCTTGCTTACATAATTCAGGCTTAATTTTACCTTATTGCTCAAGTAATATAACTAATAGGTTTCCACATATATCATACTATCTTAAAGATCACTGTGCTATGATCACTAATATGTAAATTCCTACTGCTAACTTAAGTTTCCTGTCCAGATCAACTTGCTGCTTGCATAGACATTTCTTTCACTTAATTTTTCTCTGCTTTGTGTAATTAGATATCCTGGGACCTACTGTCACATAAAGCAGAGAAGCAAAAGGAAGACATTTGACATATTGATTGTCTTCTCTCTCTCTCTCTCTCCTTGACCCTGGAGTCACCCATGGGACTTGTTAAGCTTATTTCTACTTCAAAGCTAGAGCCTGACTTAAGAGAGGAGAAATCCTGCTTCCTCAGAATTAGTACACAGATTAGTTCTCAAATATAATTGTGCAGTCCAGGGGCGCCCAAACTATGGCCTGTGGGCCCAATTAGGCCCGTGCATATCATTAATGCGTGGCCCGTGATGAGTACCCGGGCTCACCGCGGACTGCCCCTCCACCCGCCTTTACCGCCTAACATCAGCAGCAGTGGTGGCGGCAATCATACTTTGTCCCCTCTGCTCTGAGCAGCCTCTGACTTGGTCCCATCCCCTCTGTACCCTTTGCCGAAGCCGATCACCACGTTGGAGAAATTTTTGGAGCCTCCTCTGTTTCAAAATCTGCTGGAAGGGTAAACCTGGTGCACTGCGCTGACATCAGCCTTGGCGCGCCAAGGGACTCTCCCAGCACCGTGGATTTTGAAATGGAGGAGGCTCCGAAAATTTCCCCAACGGCTTTGGCAAAGGCTGCAGAGGGGATGGGACCAAAACAGAGGCTCCTTGGAGCAGCGGGGACAAAGCATGATCGCCGCCATCACTGCTGATATCAAAACTGTCAGCAGCGGGAGCAGCCCGCCTCCGGCCCCCGCAGCTGCGTGTCGGGGACAGAACCGGCCTGGCAAAAAAAAAGTTTGGGCACCACTGGTGCAATCAAAAGATAAATCAGAGAATAGAAACCCAGCCAGTACTAAATGGGGCTACTTGCATCTAGAAAGTCAGGTCTGTGTTTTGAGCATTTTCTTGGGTTCAGCCCTGAGTCTAGATGCCCAGTCTTTCAAGGGCATGTCTCCAGCTAGTGGTACTGTGGTCTGACCTAACCTCTTTCCTTTTAATTCTGAGCTCAAGGTGTAAGGGACCAGCTGTGGCCCCTGGGCTCCTAAGGTTTGGAGGTTGGGTTTGGAGAAAGACAAGTGCCTCACAGTGTATTTGACTCTTGCTGTTGTGGCTCTGTGGTGAGAGAACCAGGAAGTCTCTCTCCCTCCTTCCTCTCTGATTCCAAGGAAGCTGTTCCGTGCCTAGACCAGTGCCTGCTGTTAGTAATGGACTGAATGAAACATCATCTCGATAAGAGAGCGGTGCTCCTAGTTAGTCACATGGCAAATCAGAGGTCAGGACTCAGCCTACGCTCGATGGGGTTAAACTCTCCCTGAAAAGTGAGGTTCACAGCTTTGTTTGTGCTCCTGAAGGTAACTCTGAGCTTGGATGCACAAGTCTCAATGGTGACCAGGAATGCCTGTGTGTGCAGAGTTAAAGCTCATACACCAACTGCACTTGTTCCTTGAGATGTCTCATCTGGCCGCAGTGATGCATGCCTTAGTCTCATCTTGAGTACTGCAATGTGCTCTACATGGGGCAGCTGTTAAAGAGTGTTCAGAAACTTCAGTGAGTTTAAACCCCTAGGCCAGTGATGGTGAACCTTGGCCCTCCAGTTGTTCTTGAACTTCAATTCCCAGAAGCCCTGATCAGCAGGAGTGCTGACTTGGGCTTCTGGGAATTGAAGTCCAAGAACACCTGGAGTGCCAAAGTTCACCATCACAGCCCTAGGCTTTGGCATACACTGGCCTGAGAAGTCAGATTGGGCCCCTCCCTTCCTGTCATCAGGCAAAGTTCTTCCTTTTTAGGCAGTCTTTTAAGTAATAAGTGGAAGGCAAGGCAACATACTATACATGTGCTGTGATAGGAATCACTGTAAATTCCACCCATTTCTTCTGGAATGTATTGTCTCAGTCTTTGGAATACAAATGAATAATTGAACAAACCTCAGAACAAATTGTCCACAGATGGGCCCTTCCAAAACACCATATTTTGAAGAAGATTTGTATGCCACCCTTTTGCTCCTTGAAACACTTAGTGCTGGCTTTCTCCATCTTATTCCTGTGCTATATTCTGAGCATGCATGCAGTATCACAGACACAATTAATTAAGAGATTTGTACAGTGTCTCCATTCCCAACTCCAGACAACAAGGAAGACAGAAGCTCAGCTCTGGTATCCATATTGCCTGCAAATAGCACAACCACAAATTCTTCACCCACTCTTCTCTCTCTACCCTATTTATTCAGCTCCAATAGGCACATCTTGTTTGCTATCCGCTAACCATGCAATGTCAATAGATAGCTACTTCCACAGAAATATACGGAGTGTATTTCTTATGCGATTACAAACATACTCCTCCACTGAGGCAATCATCACCCCACCTAAAGGGGCTCATCCACCCGTAGCCGTTGGCCCCTTTAGGGAGTCAAGTTCTTTACCACCACCCAACACTCGGTGTTGAGTCACTGACCGTACAGTCTACTCCATTGGAAACCATCATATTGGGCCCAATGGCAAAATGAGCAGAGGAAGAACTCTGATTCCCAACAGTCATGGAGGTGGAAGAGGCCATCCCAGATGGACTGGCTGTGAAGGTGAACCATGATGATATCCTCAAGGCTGCAGCAGTCCATTGCAGTCCCGGTGTTAAATCCTGCATGTCTCATTTCATATGTGCTGCAGGAGATGGCTCCGTGACCATAATGTGTGGGTCACTTCATGGCAAGCTGGGATCCACCTTAAACAAATTCACGCCAATGGCATTTTTCCTGCTTCAGGGGGGAAATGCCTTCTCGGATATGAGTTGCAGCCGCCGATGTCGCTGATGTCGCTGATGTCATACCTATATGGTTGTAACAGGCAAGAATAAAAATTCCTTGGAAGGGGCCTAATGTAGTTAACATTTCCTTATGGCTGGCAGTTGTGCTGAACTGCAGGGAAGAAAGGGGGAGGGGGGTTGGAGAAGCAGGAAGCATCAAATTATAGTAAAACTGAGCAAACCATAATTGTACCTCAAATGTTGTGCAAATTTGAACTTGCGATTTGTGGCATATCCTGGACACAGCCTGAATTTATGAGTGAGATATCCCATTTTTAACTTTCAGCATGTTATTTGGCCTTCTAACTGCTTTTTTCTAGCATATGTACTTTAATATGTACTACTGCCTCATACATTTATTTAGAAGTGTGTACACAAGTCAAACTTTTATTTTTGTCTGCCATCTCAAGATAGCATAACAGAGTTCTACTTGCTCCTCATCCAGGTCTCAAAAACATTTACTTTCTAAGTAAAATGTGATGGCCCTTTATTTGCCACCAGAAACACCTTTTCCACTCCTGTAAAAGCAATAAGAATGTGCCATGTGTCTTAGGGGTTTGTTGGAAATACAGAGAGTTCTATGAACTAAACTACTTTGTGCTTGTTCTGTAACCCACCAGGTAGCCAGGATTTAGGTTTAAGAAAGGTTGTTGAAAGTTTAAAGGATTATATAAACCAGGGGTGCCCAAACTATGGTCCAGGGGCTGAATCCGGCCCCTGATGCCAGCCCATGACACTCTCGGAAGCAGACATAAAATGCACCCGTATGGGCACGTTTACTTCTGCTTCCGGGAGCAACAAGGGCATCACAGGTGGATGAATGGGCATCAGGAACCGGATCCAGCCCCCAGACTGTAGTGACCAGCCCCCTGAACCACATGACCGGCCCATGGCCAGAAAAGTTTGGGCACCCCTGATATAAGCAGAAGTGAGGTCATATATTTAAAAACAGTTAAAAACTCCAGTTTAGAGTCAGGCTTAATTATAAATGGTTATTTTTAAGATGAGCACATTACCAGTGTTCCTATATATTAAAATACAATGATCAAGATTAAAACTTTTCAAAAAAACATTTTCAAATATCTAAATTTCATAAGCAGGGTGTTCCATAGACACTTACTTATTGCTTAAAAGCACACCAGGTCTCTTTGGCTGATGACTGAAATCAACCTGGCTTCTTGGAGCAGTGCATTCCAAAGCTGGGAGCAGCCAATGAAAAGGCCCTCTCTCATATTCTCACCAAAGGAGCCAGGGAAGGTAGTAGAAACTGAGAGAAGGACCTCCCAATAAGATCTTAAAAGCTCAGCAGGCTCATATGATCCTTCAAATAGTCTGGACCCAAGCAAGGAAAGATCCCAGAAGTGGACTCCTCTTTGCACAAAAATTAACCACTCCTCACCCGAACACAAATCAAATTTCAGACCTATTTTTCAACATGTGTGATTGGTAATGAGCACAAGAGGTATCCTGTAGACCATCTTGACTGCTAACATTGGTGCTGTTAACATTCAGGCTGGCCTTTGCTATGTAAAGCTTGCCATCCTTTTTCCAGCTGGTAACATGGGTACAATATTGTACAACAATAACAGACAATTTCCTGGCATTTTAAAACATGGATACTGAAGCACAATATCCCACATTCAAAAACTAGAGGTGTTTTTTTTTAGCTGCTGATATACAATAACTAAATCACTCATGTGCATACTTACCCCTACCCTTTGAATCTATTTGAGCTGACAGACAACATGAATCCGTGGCTTGAGGAAAATAGTTTTGGACTACCACTTCCACAGTCTCCCAACCAGGATGGTGACTGGTTTCAGAAAGTTGTGATCAAAATAAAGCAACTTTCCCCAGCATTATGAGAGTTTAGAAACATGGTGGCATGAAAAACGTTTGAGCAAGCCTGTCTGGTGTTGGTAGCAGTTAACCTTTAAGGTGCCACAACTTTTTTGCCTCTTGGTTTGTTTTTGTTTTCTGATATGAAACCCAGTAGTAAGTCATGACTAGAGTGTGCACATTTAATAAATGGAGATTTGATGAGTCAACTTGTATTACATTGCAGTGATTCAATGAGCCTCATTTAGTTGTGACTTACCGTTGGATTTCAGCAAGTATCTGCTACAAACCTCAGCATAGCATCACTAGGGAATATACTGGGGATATACTGCAGAAAGTTCCAAGAGAAATGGTCTCCCATACCAACATGCTGAGCTCTTTCTCTGATGGGGTGTGTCAGGATGTTGTTGCTGAGCTTCTGTTTCATGAGATCGGGAGACTTTATGAAGACATGTTCCCTGAAAAGAAGAATATCTGGCAATGCTCCTGAGATGAGGAATGTTTATTACACATCTGCCAACACGTGCATCCACTCACCCACCTTGGTAAGCACACAAGTACATATACTCTATGCCGACTGGAGGGCCATACAGGTCTCAGCAGGTCCTGGCTGCCAGCACTCCTCCCATCAGTGAAACACATGTTGGCGCACCCTTGGCTTGTTTCCCAAAGTCTGTCTCCTGGGGCTGCCACCTGCTTTTCTTCCCAGCAGACAGTCTCTTAAGAACACCAGTATCATCCCATGGGGAGCTGTTGAATAGGCATGGCCCTTCAGATCTGTGGCTTCAATGAGTGATGATCCTTGTGCCTGTTCAATCTTGAATTATGATGGAAGTGGAAACAGTACAGCATTCATAAAACTGCAGCTATCTGGGGACCTTTCAAACCAGCATGCCAGCATTATAAGGATAAACAGACATCATGAGCATCAGTTTAGGCCAGAGTCCCATTCTAGGTCTACCTATTGATCCCAAAGAGCACAGCCAATTCTAGAACAATGAGGGGTTTGGCTACAACCCCCTCTCCACGTACTTGCATGCAATCTCTAAAAACATGCAGTCTGTCTCACCCAAAATGCTTTTGGCCAGAGAAGGTTAATCCTCTGGCATGGGGTTCACATTCTCCAGAGGCTTTGACTGCACCAACCATGTGATGAAGATACCCAGTCTAGAAAGTAAGAGGATTAAATGGTTCAGGCATGCCCAATTAAAAGCTCTGCAGGCAGAGAAAACAGAGTATTGGGAAAGGTATTCTCAAGGGTTTCAATCTTTACTATTTCTACCCCTTCAGCGCAATGCAGAATCTGCTCTTGTTGGCTCCATTGCCATTTTCTGTTTGGTGAAAAAGGTAATTGAAAGCCTGTCAAGACAGACATTAAGTCTGTTCTCTGGGGTGACCTGGTGGTGGGCTGGTCTGCTTTATTTTATGCCATACACACTTGTTGGATGCCAGAATGGTCCCAGTATCCCCCAATGCATGCTTTTTATGGTCATATATGCCATTTCCAGTGCCTATGGTTGGCATATGGGAACTGCATATATGGGAGTCTTGCAGCTGTCAAAGGTTGCTTCCAATATAAACATTCTGATATAATGCATCCCTTCAGCGTATCAGATATTGAACACTATACCTAATTGTTGGCAAATGGTCAGGGGAAGTGAAATGCTTTTTAAGTCTTGTAGACTATTGCTGATGTGATACATCACTTCATTTATTTATTTATAAAATTTTATGAAATCACATAACATCACTTCATTTAAATGTTTTTAAAAACCATTTTTGACACACTCTGTGTGTATTTCCTATTGAAACTACAACTGTGGGCATGGTTTAAGTGTTGCATCACATCAGTGATGATCTATCACAGAAAGAGCCCCCTCGAAGATTGTGGTATTTTTGAACCATGATCAGGAAGAGCACACCAAAGGGTACATCACTCCACACATACCCCAACGCTTTTCTAACCAAACCAGGTGCCTGTTTTGTGGGCAGTCCCGAGTCTGATAGCAATAAGAAGACATATGTTACCATACTCTACCTTCTGCCCATCATCACTTCCTCCTTTGAGGGAAGGAGATTAAACTCTAAAATTTCATAACTTTCTCATGTTCCCTACAGAATAGTAGGTTTAACATGCATCAACTCTCAATATAACTAGACAATACACTTTTAGGGGTGGGTTCAGATGTCACTGTAGAGCAAACAGAAATCATCTTACTACTCCTTGTGCAAGTAGAAGGTGAATCACCCACATGGTGCTTACAAGTGTACCCACAAGCTGGTTGGCTGGCTTCCATGAGACATATTGTCTGCCCAGTGGCAGGCTCATGTGTTCCTGGGGCCTGGACCCAAATAATATCCTTTGTAGGAGCTTGCCACTGGATACTTAAGTTGTCATGCAAAGGTTCAGTGTGATGGGAAACTTCAGATGTGGCATTTCCTGAGACAAAAAATCTATCTAAAGTAGCAGTTAGCAGTGACACAGTTACATTTGTACATTTATTTATTTATTTATTGTTTGACTTACATGCCGCCCCACTTGCTGGAAGTGACTCTGGGCAGCTTACAATATGTCGCAGTTACGATCACAGAACATCACACTGCAGAATTGAAAATATTCCAATTACAAAATCACATAATTATAAAGCATCTCAACCTTAACCCACCCACTAAGTCCATAGAACATACAGTCCTTCAGCCCGTAGCTGCGGGCATCTTTTTTGAACCCTCCTGCAAGCGAGGCTGGGAGGGGGAAAGACGGCGTCCACAGCAGCTGCCTCGAATCCCTGGCCGGTGGCGTGGGCTCTGGGGAGAGGCAGCGAAGTCCTTTGGCCCATGGTTGCAGGCGCCTTTTGAATCCTCCCGCAGGCAAGGCTGGGAGGGGGAAAGATGGCGTCCACAGCAGCTGCCTCCAATCCCCAGGCAGTGGCATGGGCTCCTGGGATAGGCAGCGAAGTACTTGTCTCCCTCCACAATTTATTGCTGTTGCCTAGTATGGAAGACCTCTTCCTAGTGCCTCAGACCAAACCTTTTTGCCTGTTGATAATCATCCATCCTGCCTGTTTATCCCACAAGAGTATCCTTTGCTAACTACAAGAATAAGCCACCCCTAATAAAATAGGTTGATGTGTCTATTGGCCATAGTGAGGGACCAAATGAAGAAATGGAACTGGGCTGGCCACCGTGGCTATCGAGTTTTCTAAGTCAAGTAGGGGAGACAGGAGGGCAGACATACTGACTGTGAGAGTCTCCTTGAATTACACTACTAGGTCAAAAGTTCACTTGCATTTAGAACATGGTTAAGCTTGGAAACTGCATATTTAGTTCTCTTCTCCCAAATTCTAAGAAGCTGTCTTCCTTTTTCTCAATAAATTCTTAGCTAACTGCAACCAGACTTGATGTTTACTTTGGTTAATTGGTTGCCACTGAGGTGAATTAATCGACTTGGAGGGGAGGAGGTTTCCACTGCTTCAAAGGTCAGGGCCTTCATTTAATTTTCCTAATCTGCCTATCCTCAGAAAGCCTTGAGGCCTAGAAAGAGGCATTTCTATTGTTCCCTGGGGAAGATTGCTTATGGCCTGAAGCAGTTCAGGGTCAATAATGCCAATGTCCCAAGGAAAACAAGAGAAACAAAGTTTCCTTGTGGCTGTGCAGGGACCAGCCAGTTTGAACTGGAGCAGTATATCTTACTGGGTAGTGTAAGCAGTAGAATACAGTAGAACCTCGGATAAAGTCCAAACTCTGTTCCACAAGTTTGGTCTCTATCCGATTTTGGACTTTATCCGAATCAAATGGGCGATGCATTGGATAACGTCCAAAAATGGACTTTGTCCGAGGTTCCTATACCAAATACCTCAGATAACGTCCATTTTTAGCCGTTTTGGACTTTATGCGATGCATCATGTGTGCATGAAAACCGCGACTTTATCTGAATTGGACTTTATCCAAATCTGACTTTATCCGAGGTACCACTGTATCTACACCAGCTCAAAAGAAAGTCTCCTCCAAGATTGTGGTATTTTTGAGCCATAATTGGGTAACGGCAACCTTGTGTTGCTGGGTAATCTTTCTCATACTCGGTTGGAATGGACTCACCAAAAGGTGCCTTCATTTTGGCAGTTTCACGACTGGCCTGGACACAGATGATGATGGTGATGAAGCTTAACAGAGAAGAGTGTTATCCCCTCAGGGATAGCCAGTCTTTGGATTATGTGCTGAGGTTGCGCAAACCATCACAGAGTGGCCACTTTGCTGTTACGTTTGGGGAGTAGTTCCTGCAGAGTAGCCACTGCCTACTCAATTTTAAGAGGCTCTTAGGCACCACAATCCTAGGTGTGCTTCTCTCCCATGCCTCTATGCAAGTCACTGTTTCTTTGGGCGCAGATAAGAAAGTCAGATAGGGCAGAGTGCTTGTGTCGCAAAAGGGCACCATATTTTTTAGTTCTTTGCCTTTTGTTGGTTTGTTTTATAGCCAAGGGCTCATGTGCCTAAAATAACTTGATTGGCTTTGAATGCTGTGCATCTTGACTTGGCTGAATTTGGGAGATGGGGAGCAGGACAGATATCATTTGCTGATCTGCCCAGCCTACAATGTATTTTAGGTTAGCCCCGGAGCAGATGAACAGGCAACGGTCAAGAGATGGAGCAGAAGCAGCTGGGGCCAGTGGTGCCTCTTGTAAGTTGTCATGGAGCCATTCAGTGAGGCACCAGCCTTGAAAAATAACCACTGGTGCTGGTTTCTGACAAAAATCCTCAAGTGGATAGAAAGCTCTCACAACGTCAACATGAGCTGCAGTGGAACTTGTCTACCAGCAGTTTACCATATGGGAACAGACATCCTGTGAAACAATTTAAATAAACCGTACCATGTAAGATGACCATAACCACTCTCCCACCCCACCCCCAGCTCTTGATTCTGGATTTTCTTTTGAAGTCTTGGTTTTTGCAGGAAGTTCTCATACAGTAAACTATTTTATATTTCACTTACTTTGTTAGCAGTGTTTTATCGTTGCAGCTTCCCCCCACCCAAAGGATAATTAAATTCCAGAGAGGTAGCCATGTTAACATACCCAGGATACCAGAGTCTGATTCCTCAGCCCTCCCATGGAAACTTGGGGGGGGGGGAGCAGCTGGTACTGGCAAAATCACTCCTTAAATTTCTCATTTACCTAAAAAAAAAAAACCTCTATGAAGGTCACTAAAAGTCAGTTCTGAATTAATGTCACATAACAAGAAGCCATGTTAGACAGCTGCAGCAAAAAGTTGAACACACTAAAGGGGTCATCTGTTGACTTAAAAACTGATACATTTGATTATAAATTTAGGTACATGAACAAGAGTACTGTATGTGCCTTAAACAACTCATTTTGTATCTACAGAAGAAAATGCTTTGCTTCATTCAATCTCTCCAATATCTCTACCTTCTTCCTCCTCCAATTGATGAGATGGGTTTGCACTTACACCACAATATATTTCATAATCTTTTGTGGTGCCAAGAAAATTTGTCCTTTGTTTATTGATTTGTAAGTAAAGTTAATACAAAATTAAGCTTGTTCAACCATCCAAGTTCGAAACTTTACTGTCTCTGCTGCCACATAGTGGTGAACAATTGCTACACCAAGAATGAAAAATTTATACAGTACTGTATACACAAGATCTACCTTAGGGAGAGAATGATTCACAGAGATGCATTAATATGGAAAAGTATAATTGTTTGGGGTGTTCAAAGAATGCTAATGCCTTCTCAGCATATGATAATAATATGGACTTTTAGATACTAAATTGATTTAAAACAAGATCCTGACAAGTGATACATGTAAATTCTCTCAACTATTGCAAGGGCAATTTGCCCAGCTATTCAAGGAACCACTTTTTTCAGTGCCTGTAAAACAGTATGATTTGCTCCCAAGGGCCCAAATACACATCTGTAGCTACTGATCCTTGGGTCCTCTTCTGGTGGAGATTTTAATATTTTTTCAAAAGCACAAATAATAATTATTTGATATCCTGCATAGGCTATTCTTCCATGTCTGTGTCAGTCACTGTTGACAATTGTTTGGATTATTTAATATAGGATGTGCTTTTCTGTGTTTCTAAACTATAAAATCATTAAGACTGAAAATAAGTCTATATCTCAATCAGTGCTATTATATCTAAAGTAACATGTATTTCTCAAAAACTACCCACTACTCAGGAAATATTTATTCCCTTTGTTTATTTGAAGATAATAATGAAGAGATCACTTTTTAGAAACACTTTACACAGAATAACAGCAGTTGTGGTAAAAGAGAAGCCAACAGATGCAAATTTTGCTTCTTCTTCATCTTTTTAGAATCTGAAGCCATGATCTTGGGAATTGGAAACTGGGGATAATGATGATGATCAATAGTGCAATGCACAAACACAAGCAAAGTGCATACTTTACTGAACTTTGCCAACATGCTATGACTTACCACATCTTTGAAGATGTCGTTTTACTTCAGCCTAGGAAATATCAGTACAGTACTTCTGAAAGTGATCCTAGACAGATGTTTCTCCTGTATCTTCTTTAAAATCTTCAGGGACTCAATCTCAACATCCCAAGTAGCATGAACTAATTGCTAATCAGGGCCTGCTGTTGATCACTTCTGATCTCAAAGTGGTGTAAGAGCCCCAGGCTGAGATCTGAGATCTCATTTGCTTTTCAATTCCTACTCTTGTTCTTTGGTGTTGTAATAGAGGACTGTTGTGAAAATTATGGAGATAACATTTGTGAAGCACTTTGAATGTTCTAGAGGAGGGTTTCTTAACCTTGGTTCCCTCAGGTGTTCTTGAACAAGAGCATTATGTAATTGTTGTGTTTGCTTCTTATATTCCCATGACTCAAGAACATTTGCTTGCTCATACTATATTTGCCGGCATATAAGGCACATTGGCATATAAGACGCACCCCGTTATTACCAAAATAACCCACTACAGGCCACTATAGACAGCACAAGACACACTCCATTTTCCCAGTGTATTTTAGGGGGAGAGGGTCTTATACACCAATAAATATGGTACTTCATTCAAATTTATTTAAGCAGTAATTTTGGGCCAACTTTTGAGTGACATTTGCTGATCACTTTGGAAAATTCATCCTTAGACACTTTTGCAATTCCCAAGATGCTCAGTCCAGTCATTTTAATTATAGAGCTCCGTAGAAGTTACCAGAGCTTTTGTGAGAAGGAGGTTCCATGCTGGTAGCTTGCTTACCATTGCTGTTCTTCCCTTGAACAAATGGCTACAGGGAACTACAACTTGCTGTCTGTGTAGGTTTCATCAATGAAGCCCAAAATCCTTTGCTTGTTCCCCATATAAGCAAAGTATAAGTCATAACACAGCTCCATATTTCACTGGCAGACAGTTCAAAACTGAATGATTCAGACCAGTGTTTCCCAACTTTTGGTTTCGGGACTTAAATTCCCAGAAGCCTAAGTCAGTACATTAGCTGATCAGTGCTTTGGGGAATTGACTTAGGTTTCTGGGAAATGAAGTCCAAAAAATAAAAAATTGAGAAACACTGACTTAGCCCGTGTGGACCTGTTTCTCGAAGTATATGGGCCTCTGCAGCCTTCCCATACGGGAACACTGGACTCTAGCAACCCAGCTATCCTCTTTCAAATGCTTGTCCAAAAGATATATTGGTGCCAGACATACTACAGCACAGGCAGCTATAAGAGGAGAACTTTGCTCATATTCTATAGTGACCCATGGAATATATTTAAAGGTAAAAGTTTCCCTTGCTCAAAAGCCAGTCATATCCGACTCTAGGGTTCAGTGCCCATCTCTGTTTCATAGCCGAAGAGCCAGTGCTGTCTGCTTCTGCAGACATTTCCGTGGTCATGTGGCAGGCATGACTAGACACTGGAGCGCACAGAATGCTGTTTGTCTTCCCACCGAAGTGGTCCCTATTTATCTACTTGCAATTTCTTGCTTTCAAACTTCTAGGTTGGCAGGAGCTGGGACAAAGACGGGAGCTCATTCTGTCCTGCAGTACTCGGGAATCCAACTGCTGACCTCCCTTCCTTCCAGTCAGCATCTTAGCCACTTGAGCCACTTTTAATATATAGTTACATAAGTTTGAATAGACAACAAAAGACACACAGAGGAAGCAGAGGCGATTTCCTTATTAACTATGTTTATTATGCCGCGGCTCAAGCCGCTCTGTACACAAAGCACCCAGCTGCTTTAAAGCTACTTGGTTTACACTGGACTTTTTTTTTTTTTAAAAAAAGGTTTTTAAAATGAGCTAGAAATGGTCCTTCTATGGCAGAGGGGGGATGACTGGCAGTGCCTCTCCCCCACCCCCCACTACACTACACAGCATGAGAAGGGAGGGAGGAGCAGGAAGCAGCAGTCCTCACTGGGCCAAGGCCCTGCCCGGCCACTGCTCCCACCGGCCCAGCAGTATTTACAACCAGGGGTAGCTGGAATGTACAGGGAGGGGGTGAAGAGGAAAGGAGGCAGTTGAACGCTGGGGCCAAGAGCCCTAAGGAAAATCAAAGGAAGCCATTTGGGTCATTTCAGTACCAAAGTGAAACACACAGCGTCAGGAGCTGCCCCCCCACCCCGCCCCCCAAGATCCAGCTGTACCACAGGGGCAAGGAATTCATCTGAAGGCCAAAGGTGGAAGGGGCTTCCGTGAAGGCCAGGTATAAAAAACACAGTGGCTCAGAAAACTCTGGAGACAAGGAAACCCCCACGTCCATGCTTAGCTTTAGCTGAAGCAACTTGGGAGTTAAATGAGGTCATCCTGGGCATGGGGGGAGATGCTCAGAGACCACTGGAGGATTTAAGAGGAATAAATTAACATGGAATGTGACGAAGTGCCATGTTTGAGGGATGCAAGCAGTGGGACTGAAGTTCTCCACCTGAGAGAGGCAGAGCTGACTCTCCCCCCTCTGCACAGCAATGCCAATCTGGACTAAGGCTGCGTACCCAGTACACAAATACAGTGAGCAGAATCCCGCCCCAGCACAGGTGGGAAGGGAGGTGGGAGCTCGGCCCCGAAAGGCAGTGCTAGGCAGGAGGGGAGGAAAGGGGGCAAATGGTTTCCTCTCCATCCCTCACAGCTAAAGGCCCACAAGGAAAAGAGGGGCACAGGAGCATCTGAGACTGAATACATTGCAAAAAATAAAAATAAAAATAAAATAATAATAAAGCATTTGGAGTAAAACGCAGGGTTTATACAAAAGAAGGTTAAAGTTTATTTTTCTTTTCTTTTTTTTTTTAAAAAAACCCCTTCCTGGAAACCTGGTTGTCACGGCAACAAAGGAAGGGGTGGAGAACCAGCCTGGGCTACAGGTATGTGGCAGGATAGGGAATGGGAAGGCCTAGCCTTTCCCTTCCCAGAGCAGGCTTTTTTTGTCTTTTGTAAAAAAAAAGCTTTTTACACTTGAGTTTTTTTCTTATAAAAACACAATTAGGGGGAACAACATGACCCCCCCCTCCTCAGGCAGGCACAGGCCCCAATGGGGGCCACAGAGGACCACAGGCCTCTGGGATCTCTTCCACCCTCCAGCTCCTCATGCAAACACTTGCATTTTGGCAGAAGGTTCTGCCGAAGGAAGCTGAGTGTGGCTTGGCCCCAATACAGTAGGGCTTGGTGTGGACTCAGACCAGTCAGACAAGGAGTGAGGGGAAGGGCTACTCCATTGTTCTGGGGACTCCGGGGAGGGAGTCAAGTAAGGGTGTTCATTTGGTGGGTGTAGGAAGTGCTTGGGAGTTGTATCCTGCCCCTGGGTATAGCTATGTTGAGAGGGCGGGGTTGGGTAATCTTCCACTCCTGCTGGTTTTAAGTACTGTGGGGGACCCACACGGGATGCCCCTTGGCCCTCTTGAGGAGAGACTGGTTGGTTGGCACGCATAGTGTTTACTGGTGGGGGCATGGGCTGGGTTGTCTCCTTGGTCTGTGCAGGAGCTGGGTTGGACATCCCCTGGGAGCTGTGCCCCATGGCCATATGGTTAGACAGGAGCAACCCTTGTGGGAAAACCTGGCCAGGCTGGTGCAGGTTAGGGTGGGAGGCAGCAGGGTGCACAACTCCTATGATTGGCTGGCACTGGGAGGTGGGAACCCGGGCATGCCAATCAAAGGGCATAGCCACGGGGCTCACCATGCCCAGACTGAGCCCCATACGGCCAGGTGGCACTGAGAGGCGGTTCATGGAGAGAAGAGTGCCATCCCCTAGGTCACTGAGGTGGGCCAAACTGACAGCAAACGGGGCTTCCATCATGCCATGGACCATGGGAGTGGAGGGTACTGACAATGAGGCACTAGCTGCGTGAAAGACCCCTGGTGAGACTGGGTTGGGTACATAGGGGGAGTCCAGTGAGTCAACAGGAGACAGGGTGACCGAACTCTCCAGGAGAGCACCTTGGCACTCCAGGTTGAGCTTCTTGGCACGTGCCTTAGCCTCTTTGCTCTCTCGTGCCAGGCTGGCACTGCTGCCTGCTGTCACATTCTTGGCACTAGGCCGTCGGCTCTTCTTCCCCTGTGGAGTGGGCTTGAGGTTGGGTAAGTAGCTATTAGGAGGGCACATGAGAGGGGAAAGGGAATGGCCAGCGGGTAATCCCCCCTGAGGACTGCGCACTGTGTTGTAGTCATCCAGAAGTCGAACAATGTCATGGTGCAGGCGCTCCTGAGCCACATCGCGTGGCAGTCGATCCATGTGGTCTGTGATCTCACGATTGGCAAAGTGGTCCAGCAGGATTTTGGCTGCCTCGTAACTGCCTTCCCGGGCTGCCAGGAACAATGGTGTCTCCTCCTACCACAGAGAAGACAAATTGATGGACACATACCACAAGTGCTCTAGCACAGGGAAAGAGGTGACTGTACAGAACTTCCTGCTTCTCCACAGGCTTCCCAACTACACACACGTTCAGAAACATGCACAGGCAATCAAGACTAACTAAACAACATTTTCAGGATTAGAAAGCACTCCTGTTAGGGTCCTGACAATTAGGATTTTCCAAGTGATGAGGATGGCATCAGGTCTTAAAAGAAAAACAAACATCTCAAAGAACTTACTTTGCTGTCCTGCATGTCCTTGTTAGCTCCATTTTTTAGCAGTGCAATTGTAGCCTCCAAATTGTTCACAGCTGCTGCCCAGTGCAGGGCGGATTTACCTGGGAAAGAGAGAGCATGCATAAGAAAGATTTGTCAAAACACTTTGTCAGAAGCCTTCTAGGACAGCCACTCCAATGCTCCTCAATGTTCAGCTACTCTCTTTCCTAACAACACCACACAGCTCTTAACCCCAAACCTTCTGTAGACTTGTGACTCTACAAAAAGCTCTCCTAGCATGTATACTGCTGTGTTATAGAGGTAATTGCTAGTATCAAATTCAGATATTAGCAACTATCAAGCCTAAAGAATCATCAAATCATCTCCACAAAGATTTTCTGATAAGGTCTTCTGTGCAGCAATTTGTACTTGGCCCAGGTGTGTTTTGGGAGAGAGGGAGAAGAACAGAAGTCAGGAAAAGGGCTAAGAAAATTCTTGCCAGTTCAAAAGTATAGTAAAACCTCAGTTTATGAATGCCTCGATTAACATTTGCTGCGGTTTACGACAGCAAATCCTATTAAAAGGATAACCCGGTTTACTGGGGCTGTTTTGTTTATGACCAGGAAATAGATCCTAAGCGCCCACCCCCCATCGCTGGAAGTCGTGATTCTTCACTTACTGCTGCGGAGGCAGAGGCAGCAGAGGCAGCATTGGTGGTGTTTTTGCTGCTGTTTCCACACTGTCCGCCACTTCTACCGGCAGCAGGAGAGTGTGGGGACCATATCCGCTTGGTTCTGGTCTTCGTCTAAGCTCCCTACGTGGTGCTACAGCCGGGAATGCATGCCTCCCCCAGGGCAGTGGTGTGGAAAAGGTAGGGAGATCGCTTTGTCCCTTTTGTGGGGGTGGGGAACAATTGTGTCTGGCATTTTTTGGATTTTTTGGCCAGTTTTTTATTTTATTTTATTTTATTTTATTGGTCTGGTTGGGACCATTTTTTTATTTTTCACTGCATTCCTATGGGAAAATGTGCTTCGACTTACAATTTTTTTGGTTTAGGAAGAAGGCTGTCAGAATAGACCAACGTCATAAACCGGGGTTTTACTGTACCCATAATGAAAAAGGAGCACACAAGAAAGGTATTTATGTACTGTATGTATTTGTGATATAAAAGCAATCTGGCATACATTTGAAAATTTATACTGTTGCAAATATAATTACGAAGGTTTTTTTGTGAAAATTAAAGTGAAAGATGTTATTGGTGAACAACCAAGTAAAGGAATCAAATCTCAGTCCTTTATCCAGGTTCTGGGGCAAGCCAGTTCATACCCATTTCATCCACAGCGTTGACATCAGCATGACAGGCAATCAATTCTTCTACCATGCCTTCCACAGCTAATCTGGCTGCCAGGATTAGTGCAGTTGAACCATCCGCCATTCGGGCATCCAAGTCTGTAGATCGATTCCGGATCAGGATCTGTCAATAGTAATGAGGAAGTAAGTGGCAAGGAGTCCAACACCCCATTCAAAGCAGGACAGTGTAGCATTCTGGAGTTATCTTTTTCTTAGCTACCTGGCAAAGGGAAGTGCAACCTAGCCTAACTTTCTGTAATACCCCAGAAAGACAATGAGTTGATAAAACAGGATCAACTCTTAGGTGATAACAATTCCAGTGACTCTTCATTGAAAATGTGAAATGAAGGTGCCATTAATACAGACCAGTAAATTGTAACAGTGAAAATTTCAAGGGAATTTAAAAGGCTTTGGTGGTCTGTTGAAGGGAGAAAGCCTATATAGCAAGCAGACTCACTTGGAAGACGCCCTGGGCATCAGCAGTCACTGCAGCATGAAGTGGTGTACGACCTGTGTTGTCCTGTGCATTGGTATCAGCACCAGCATCCAGCAGGCGCTTGGCAGCATCGGCCCGGGCATATCGGGCAGCCAGGTGCAGTGCAGTTTCCCCTGTGCGGTCTGTCTGGGCACTCAGGTTAGCCCCTTGGCAGATCAGGTCTGAGATAATGTTGGCTGAAGAATCATCTGCTGCTTCTTCTTCCTCAGCCAGATCAACCTCCATGCCGCCGCCACAAAAGGAAGCCAGCATAAGTGGGGTGAAACCATCTGTAAGGAATTCGCAAGAAGAGATTATTTTTTGTTAAAAATAATTTTGGAAGTTGTTCTGCTTTCTCTCTCTCTCAATGCATTATATGCTTAAATGAGAACAACGCGTGCTGTTCTACTGCGTGAAAAACAGAATCAAAGGCCAATTCCGTTCATCAGACATAAGCAAGGACTCTGTACAGTAGCTTGACATAGACCCATACACGCCTCTTTTCTAAGTTACCTGGTCCACGGACATTGACATCCATGCAGTCAGTATCAAATTCTCCCTGGGGTGGTGTTAGAGCCATAGATGGTGGCATTCGGATGTCTGCAGCCACCAAATGGTGTTGTGTCCACTGGCGGCAATCCACTGGGTCTTCGCAGTCTACAGCTGGCTCTTCCACCTGGCAGGGAAGAACACAGGGCTGTAACTTTAGGGGCCATTTGCCCCTATTCATCTGCTCCAGGGAACAGCTCAATTACTGGTTGCAGTGCCCTCTACTGGATGGGCTAAATGAGCCAGGCTCGCAGCAGCCTATTTAAAAGAACCATTCTATTGAAATATGCAAACATTAATACCAGAACTTGGATTCAGGAAGGGATCAGGAAACGGCATAGACAGATCTAAAGAGAAGCTGGAGTCCGTTTGCCACCCCTATTCTTGGGTCAGCAAGCAACCCACAAAGGAGCAAGTGATACCTTTAACCGCTTGGCCTCTGGGCACTCTGCTTCAAGCCAGTCTTCTGAACTGTCTGGTATAAGGCTTTCTCCTTTGCCAATATTCCTGTAAGGAGAAGACAATATACACTGAAGCCAAGTGTTAGAGCAAGGAAGATGTTGAGGTAACTGATTTTCAAGCTCTTCCTCTATTTCAGGAGCTCAACCTTTTAAAGCCAGGGGCCGGGTCACACTCCCTCAGACAGCTTCAAGGGCCGGACGCCCATTTTGTCCTGCCTCCACCACATGGCACTTCCTGGTGTGGTGGAGGTGGGGGGGGCACATGAAATGGTGCTGCGGGCCACATCCCACCCACGGGCCACAGGTTGAGAATCCCTGCTCTATTTCTTTCACCCACCCACCTGTCTACCCTCTTAACAGGAAAGTTCTCTATAGGTGGTGACATACTGGCGGCAGTATTGTTCTATCAGGGAAAGCTACCAGTGACTGTCTACTGCAGTAGTTGAGAACCACCAGTTGTTACAGCCTCCTTTTATCTAAGAACCTAATACCGTAATACCTCACATAACGAGCACCTCACTTAGCAAGTAAATCATTTAGCAAGCAGTATTTCCCCCCAAAAGGTCAGCCTCGTTGAAGGAGCAAAAACTCGCTTAACGAGTTTTTACCCCCTTCTCCCCTTTTTTTTGCCATCCCAGAGTTAGTGTCCCAGGTGGAGAAAGAGAAGGGGGTGAAAAGCAAACAGTTCTCTCACCTGCCCTGGCAGATAAAGGCAGGAGAGTTTGCATTCCAGTCTTTGGTATAAGACCCCAGGCACTAGCCCTGACAGAGAGGTTTCTCTTCAATGAGTTGGTCTCCCCTGCTTTTTTTGCCAGCGCAGGCGAGAGAACTCTGTGTCCTTGCCCTTTCTCTGCCTGAGACACTAAGTGCAGAATGGCAAGAAAAAGGGAACGGGGAGAGCAAGGAGTTCTCTCGCCTGCGTTGGCGGAAAAAGCAGGGGAGACCAACTCATTGAAGAGAAACCTCTCCGTCAGGGCCGGACTGGAACGCAAGCTCACTCCTGCCTTTATCCGCCAGTGCAGGTTAGAGAACTGTTTGCTTTTCACCCCCTTCTCCCCTTTTTCGCCATTCCAGAATTAGTGTCCTAGGTGGAGAAAGAGAAGGGGGTGAAAAGCGAAAAGTTCTCTCGCCTGTGCGGGTGGATAAATGTTGGACAATTGCAGTTTGCCATGTTTCCCTGTTGAAGTGTGTTTTATGTTCAGTTGCCTTTAAAGAGCACTTTATTAATGCTTTTTTACGGGTACCCTGTAAAAGAATATGTGATGTTTTAAAAGTTTAAGTTTGATGTTTGGAGTATTATTGTTTGATTTAACATGTTTCTGCACACTATATGCTGTTTAAGCGCACTTTATAAATAAGTTTGAACAAAAAAATGTTGTTGTTTTTTCTTTTTTTCTTTTCCTTTTTCTTGGGGGGGGGGGGGGGCTTTTTTCTGAAGTCCAGAATGGAATTTTGGTTTTCAATGCATTCATATGGAAAAATTCATTTCACTTAAAGAGCAATCCTGTGGAACACATTTTGCTCTTTAAGCAAGGTATTACTGTAGCCAAAAGCCACAGGGAATGCAGTGCAGATGAATGAGCAGAAATGGACCACGTGTGTTTACTACACTAGCTGCAGATAAAGAGAAGTCTTTTTCTCTACAGCCAACATGGGAACACAGAAAGAAATGGAACCAAGTGATCCATTCCTCTTATTCCAGCCTCCTTGACAGACATTACTCTGGGTTTTTAACTAGCCTGTGTTATCCTGTTGCTGCAGAGAAGAGACAGACAACAAGTATTTTACCACACAAAACATCTTTCAAATTGTTTTGCTAGTGAGCAACTTTTATGAGCATGCATTGCTACACAGACTGCAGATTACTTCTGGTCAATGGATGGGTGGATTAGAACCTCTTACTTCATGCCGAGTGCATCTTGGCCCACAGGTTCACGCCGGTTTTTATTGCTGCTCTCTTTCTTCAGACTGAAACCTTCAGGAAACCAGAGGGTACTATGCTCTCTCTTGCGCCGGGCCACTAACACGCCCAACACCAGGATCACCAAGAGGATCAGGGCTGCTACAACCAGCAGTGGCAACAGCTTAAGCGAGGGTCCGGTATCCAACTTCACACCTGCAGTACCAATAACATGGCATTAGTAGTCTCCGTTGAGTATATTAGAGCAACCCCACCATACAAAGAGTTGTTAATATAAATTATATCTCTAACCAACCAACAGAAAAGTCTTCTAGTTTTTCCCACCTCTAGGGTCACCTGACATGTTTTAAGCTGCTTGTTGTTTGGGTCTGTTATTCAGTGTGTTGTTCCAGTTAATCTTCTGCTGTTTTTGCTTGCTCTCTCCTATTATTGATATTTTTGCCTTACAAGCAAAGCATGTTTGATGAAAACTTACTGTAAAGAACTCCTTTTTACCAAGCAAAGCATATGCTTACTTATCTATCTGAAGTAACTGCAAGTAAAAGAACTATTTTGTTATATTTCTAAACATAAGAACATAAGACCAGCCTTTCTGGAACAGGCCACAGCCCATCCAGTCCAGCATTCTGTCTCACACAGTGGCTCATCATTTCCTTCAGGGTATTCCCAAGCAGATGCCTTCACCTGCTTAGGATTCCCTGGAAATGGCATTGAGAGATATCCTGACTATCTCTCCAACCCGGACATTGTCCTTAGGTATCCATAATTATAGCCATTGATACCCTTGTTCTCCATGAACTTGTCTAATCCTTTCTTAAAGCTGTCAAGACAGACAGCTGTCACCACTTCTCTTGGCAGGGAGTTCCATAGACCAGTGATCCTCTGGGTGAAAAGTACTTTCTCTTATTTGTTTGAGAACTAGTATGTGTGGAGAGTTTAATTGCTGGCATAGAGTGGAGAGTATGAGGCTTGGAGAACTTGGAAACTCAAACTATAGCTATTTGTAAATCTGTTCCGCCTACTGCTGTGTATTAAAAAAAAATAACAGGTTATGGTTGCCCAAATTAACAACAAAGGCAGAGAAAAACAAATACAGTGGAACCTCATACAACAATCACCCTGTATAGCGATGAAATCGCATAACAATTAGGTTTTGGGGGGAAATAGCGTCCCACATAACAATTTTCCCTATGGAAAAAAATCCATACAACAATTTTTCAGTGAGAGAAACCACTTAGCGGGGGAAAAACCCGTTGTACGATGCATCCCATAGGGAAAATTGCTATACGATGCATGCATCGTATAGCAACTGTTTCGTACAACAACAAGCCCTGTGAAATGGATTAAAATCATTGTAGGAGGTGCCACTGTAGTTTGAAAGCAAATATTTTTTGGAGTTTGCTATTTTCCCAGTCAATGCAATTTTTCCCCCTCCAAACTCCCCAGCCAACAAAGAGAGAGATAAAGAAAGAGAACTATTTTTGATAGTGGTTGTGCTCAAAAGAAAGAGAGAAAAATTAAAAATGGATTCAAGCTGGCTAAGTCATATGGGAAGCTACCCAAGCTAACTAATGCAAACTTTACAATAGGGGTTCCCAACGTAAGGCCTGCGAACTGGATCTGGCCTGTGGCACCATTTCATGTGCCCCCCCCCACTGCTCCAAGGGCATTCGAAAAATAAAATGGCCACTCCTTTGAAGCTGTTGGGACGAAATGACCACCCCTATCAAGCAGGCAGGGCAAAATGGCCATCCGGCCCTTGAAGCTGAGCATGACCTGGCCCCTGGCTTGAAAAGCTTGGGAACTCCTGCTTTACACAATGGAAGGAACACTTATAGGTGAATTGGCAAACATTAGAAATTGCTTTCTAAATATTTGAATATTATAGATTGTTAGAATATTTGATTTGTGCTACAAGTATTGTATAGGAACACAGTATAGCTTTAAGGCTCTTATTTTGCTGAGCCCCAGGTGTTGCTAGTGAGATAGTGACTCAGCAGTTCTCTGCTATTTTAGCAAGCCATGCAGTTAGGTTATTTGGCTTGCCTCCTGACTGCTCATGCGGCTTGTCCCTATCTCCGTTCCTTGTGGCATCAAGCATCAGCCAATGCCACTGAGGTGTCTGTTACACCGAAGGAATCTATTGCTTCTAACTGGAGTCGTACTGAAGACTCAAGGACTCTCTCTTTGGAAATTAGCCAGGAAAGGGCTAGGCAGCATTGGTCTCTCCTGCTAAAGCTGCTGTCTTCAACTGAACTCGTCACTGGCAAGAAGTAGGCTTCTTCTGTTTGTTCTCTACATGCTGCCAGTAAGGAACTGCTCTCTGTGACCTTTGTGTTACTTGTATTCTTATCTTCTTGGACTTTTGCCCGTTACTTTTGCAACTGAGAGAAGCTATCTCAAGTGGGACTGTGTATATCCGTTTATGTTTCCATGCTGAAGTAAAGCTTTTTCCATTTGTTTTCAACTCAATACTGTTTTTGTGTGGGACTTTCTCAGCTCCCAGCCACTGCTGTGTCTCAGCCTCGCGGCTTACTCTGCTACACACACAGAGACCCCAATATTTTAATATAGATGATTTACAGATTGCAGGTCTTGAAATGACTGATGAGATGAAAAGGGGATTTTTTTCCTTGCATTACTTGGAAATAGTGTTGACCCCTTCACGTCCCTTGTTACTGCACAAAAATCAACTTTTCAGGAAACAATTAGAGCTTTCAGAGACCAGTGTGTGCAAACAAAGTGCAAAAATAGTCTTCTCCAAAGAGCTCAGAAACTTTTGCAACAAGTTACATGACTCAGCATAGAAAATATACAAAGGCACACCACAGAGCCAATCAAGATGCTTCAAAACATTATGCAAAATACTGTACCCCCCACAGAAATAATTGAGCCAATGACAGCTATCCTATTCCTCATTTAGCACATAAAGGCCAAAATGCAAGCAAATGCAAAGAGATCACTATTTTAAATCTAAGAAAAAGGTTTCTGTTTGCTATGAAACCACACAAATTGCACACGAACCACAGGAATGGATTATTAATTCAGGATTTTCAAATCATTCCACTAATAAAAAGAATGTTTTGAAACACTTGATGAGGATCATTCTACTGATATTAAAATAGCTAATGGTGAATCAGTTAAAGCATGTGGAAAGGGCATCTTCTTGTGCCGTATCCGATTCTGAATATTGGTGATCCTTATGGTGCTCAGCCATGAAGACTGTCCTGCGAATATAATGTTGTGGCCTTTTTCATCTGCCTTTCACATCACAGCAAGACACACCCCCACCCCCATCCCCGTAACACTGATCTAGCTCCGTGAGTCACTTTCTGGTCCTGAGCCCTTTTGGTACACAAAGTCCTCCTCAGCCTCAGGCCAGTATTGATGAAGCTACTGCCCTCCATTCAGATGGATTCAAGTGGGATTTAATCCACTTGCGGACCATCAACCTTCCCTGTGGACTTTGCCAAGGCTGCTAGTCCTCAGGGTTGTTAGGTTAGTTAACCACCACCTGACACTCGGTGTTGAATTGCAAAACTCAACATGGACTCTTTGAAATAAGTCTCAGTGAAGTACAATATATTCCTCAACTAGATTGCAATTTAATTAGTGTATCAGCTTTGGACAAAAAAGGTTTCAATATAAAATTTGAAAATGAAAAATGTTTTGTCAGAGAAAACAATGAAATAATTATGAAAGGTTTCTTATCTAATGGTATCTATAAGATGAATCTCTCCAAATAATAGGAACAGATCAACACAGTGCAGAGCCAAGATGGAAACAGTTTGGAACTGTGGCACACGTTTTGTGCACAGAGATTCAAGAGCAATACTTGAACTTCAGAACAAGAATCTTGCTGTCAGTATCCAGGTAAACACAAATGATATGAATGATGCAAACAGGTGTGTACACTGCATTACAGAAAAAGCAGTAACATCTACTTTGATGTTCTGGTAGAAACACGAAGCAGCCAGTGTAACAGGGCTAAACAGTTTATTAGGCAATCAGAACATGGAGAACAGTGGCACAGCACTGCTCAATATATACACTCAGAAATGGATAAATTTGGGTGGGAAGAGACAGGAAGGGAGAGGGGTAATTTGGAGGTTATTGGACCGGAGTGAAAACTACAGACTACATAGTTTAGGCAGGAACGTAGTCCCGCGATACTACAATACCAAGAAAAAGGAGACAAAATGGAGGATTGTAATGATCCAACTTAGAACATTACAACATAAAATGTATTCAAACACAACATTCCTCCCCACCCACCCCTAGGATGGGACAAAGTCCCTCAGCCATTGTGGAGGCTTGCAAACCCTTTTTGGGTCAAGCTGATAACTTGCTGAACTCAGACATCTGAGGTAGACTTGGTTACATAGAGTGATACCCCATGCTGGGGGCCTGACCTGACCCATTGGTATTGAGGGAGCATTGACCCGAGTTGGAGCCAGGGAGGGGGCAAACTAAATCAAAACCCCGTTTGGATGAAGCAGGAGCAGGGGATCGCTCAAAATTAAAACTAGAATCGGGAGGGGTAAAACACAACAAAAAGTCAAGCCTTTGAGAATCATGAGTGGGGGGCCGCTCAACAAAAACTTGCCTCGTTTGGGTGGAAGTTGAATGCAGAAGGATGGGGGGTTCCCTGGGAGAAATCAAAGCCCAGCTTTTCACCTGGACGAGTGGGGGAACACTCTGTAAACTCCCCCCGATCCTGTAAATCAAAAGGAACATTTCCATGTTCTGGGTTTACTGGCGGCCTCCAAAGGAATTGGGGCTGGCTTGAATCAAAGAGCCAGGAATCATGGCTGACTGCCAATCCGCCTGCCTCGCATCTCCCTGGGCATAAAGCGGTGGGGGATGACCCTAATGTGGAATTACCGTATGAAGAATCACCTGATACCTCTTGAAACTCCGTGACCCTATGTCTGAGCTGGTCGGTGTGGCGCCGCCAAGGCAAACCAGTACATGTTTTGACATGATAGGACACTGGCCCTGTTTGTTCCACCACAATGCCCAGAATCCAAGCTGGACCTGCAGCCACATAGTTCGGGCAGTGCACTGGATCCCCAGCAGAGAATACCTTTTTGTGAGCAATTTCAACATTAACACCCCTATCCTCCACCCTGGAAGGATCTAACCGGTCAAGCAATGAGACCGGCCTCCTGCGCATTAAGAGTTTGGCTGGCGACAGCCCTGATGCCAGGGGCGTTGTCCAGTAGCACATTAGGAATTAGCAAAGTTGTACCTCTATATCCCCCTGACCCATGCGGTGAAGTGCCTCTTTAGTAGTGCGAACCTGACGTTCCACCTGACTGTTGGTGGCAGGGTGGAAAGGGGCAGAAGTTACATGCTGAATGGCGTTCTTTTCCAGAAATGCCTGAAATTCGGCAGAGGTGAACGTTGTGGCATTATCAAATACTAGCACGTCCAGTAACCCGAAAAAACTGAATAACCTCCAGAGCAGTTTGATAGTGACTGCAGAAGAGGTACTAGGCATAGGAATCACCTCCAGCCATTTAGAAAACGAGTTGACCACCAGTAGGAAAAGCATGCCCCAAAAAGGGCCTGCGAAATCGACACGGACCACGGGCAGCATCCCACTCCCTGGTGGGAAGCCAGGACTCCTCAGGACAGGAACTCTAGCAGCTCCGACAAGTCTACCTGTGGCCACCAGAAAAAACTCCTGGCCAATGCCTTTGAGCGTACTATACCAGGGTGACTAATATGTAGAAGCCTCAGCACCTTAGAGCGTAATGCAGTAGGAACAACCACCCTTTGACCCCATAGCAGGCAACATCTCGAGCGAGAGCTTGACCATCTCCTAAAGAACACTTTAAACTCCTCCCCAAGAGGGGATGTGGGCCAGCCTTTCTTAACCCAGGAGATCACCTGGGACAGGAGTTTGTCTTGCCCAGTTGCCTTAGCAATGTCAGAAGGCACTATGGGGGGCGAGTCGAGAGACTCAATTAGCAGCACCTGAACATCCTGCTCAATTTTGCAATCTGCCTCCCCCAGGTCTGGCAATAGAGACCGTGATAACGCGTCAACGTGGCTGATATCCTTACCCGGACGGTGCATCAGAGTATACTGATAAGCGTTCAAGAAAATGGCCCAACGTAACATGCGGGGGGAGGGGGGATAGAATCTGTGGAGTTGGTTTGGAAGTTACAAAAATCCTCAGCAAGGGCTTGTGGTCCGTTACAATGGTGAACTCCCTCCCATAGAGGAAGTCGTAGAACTTTTTCGTTCCAGCAACTATGGCCAGAGACTCCCTGTCTGGGCATAGTTATCCTCGGTTTTAGATAGGGACCTTGAATAGAATGCAATTGGGGCTTCCTTCCCATTTTCCAAGACATGACACAGGACAGACCCCATCTCCACTGGTGACGCATCACACACAAGAACCACAGGTTTCCTGGGATCAAAGTGAGTCAAGACTGCTTCCAATGAAAGAAGCTCTTTTAACTCATGAAACGCACGATCCTGAGCCTGCCCCCACCACCAGGAAGGAAGACGCCGGCGACGCTGAAGATGCAAAGGAACGGGGAGAAGAGCAACGATGGGCCTGCACAGCGGACTCTGAACCCCCGGAGGCGGCAGGCCTATGCTTAAAGGACTTGACGTCCAATCTTGCAACCTCGGACACCAACGCCTCCCGGAGGACCGACTTGAAGGTCAGTTCGTCCCTCACCATGAGCCAGCATTGAGTCTCCTCGTCTCGCAAGCCGGCCAGCAGACGATCCCACAAAGCCTCCTCCAGGTTGTCCCACTGGCATAGGGCGGCGGCCAGTCTCAGCGCTGCGGTGTAGTCGGCCACAGACTCCCCGGGGCGTTGATCCCGTCTGTGGCACGCCACCCGGGCCAGGAAGATGGACACCTTCGGCTGGAAGTGTTTCCAAAGAGCCACCAAGATTTCAGCCAGCGGGACGGTGTCGATGTCCCTAGGCAAGATGAGGTGCATGGCCAGGCCGCACTGCGACAAGAAGCAGGAGCGCTTCTTGTCCTCGTCTTGTCCTGAGCCGCCATGGCATGGCAGAACTGCCGCTCGTACAGGAGCCATTTCTCAGGAGCAACCATGTCGAAGGGAGCGAGGGTAGGTGTATGGGATGCCATTATCCCACCTTCATCACCAATTTGATGATCTGGTAGAAACACGAAGCAGCCAGCGTAACAGGGCTAAACAGTTTATTAGGCAGTCAGAACATGGAGAACAGTGGCGCAGCATTGCTCAATATATACACTCAGAAATGGATACATTTGGGCGAGAAGAGACAGGAAGGGCAGACTACATAGTTTAGGCGGGAACGTAATCCTGCAATATTACAATACCAAGAAGGAGACAAAATGGAGGATCGTAATGATCCTACTTAGTTCACAAACGTTACAACATAAAATGTATTCAAACACAACATCTACCTTTTTTAAAAAATATATTATTACGCAAGAAAATTAAAAGAAACCAAGTATAATAATAAACAGGGGCCAGATCTGGCCTGTGAGTCATAGGTTGGGAACCCCAGGCTAATATCCCACACCTCTTTATACCATTCTTCAATTTTGAGATTAGGAATAATTTTCCAATTTTTTTGCAATCAGTAATCTTCCAAGGGTTATAAAAATTGTCAAGGAGTTCCTTTTTGTCTTGAGGCACATTTATCTCATCTAATTATATTATTATAGCTATTTTTGGGTTTAGGTTTAATCTTGTTCCCATTATTTTATTAATCTCCTCCTCCAACCTCACCCAAAAATTAGCTATATATTTACATTCCTACCACATGTGAATATACATATCAGTTCCATCTTGGCATCTCCAACATTTCTTTGATTTTGATTGATCAATTTGATTTAGCTTTTCCTGCACACTCTTGTTGCTAAATTCAAAGTACTGTATTCTCTTTTCAAGTACATTAAATCTTTTTATTTTTTCCCAATTCCTTGCCCAATAATTTTTTTAAAATATCCTTATCTTTTCCAACAGTTATCATGAGTGATTGCATGCCTGTCCTCTAACTTTTTCTTTTCCCAAGCTATTGTATTTAATTCTGCTATTCTTCTTTAGGATTGTTAATTCTTTTATACATAATCCCCTGAAAACAGTTTCCATAGCATCCCATACTATATGTAGTTTAATTTCTCCTGTATCATTCCTTTTCCATGTATCTACCCATTGTGTCTCTAGTTGTTTTTTAACCTGATTATTTCGCATAGTATGGGGTCAAACTTCCAACTCCTGTCCAATTTGTTCTCTGTCTTTATTACAATTTCTGCTGTAACCCTTGCATGATATGACTTGTTAAATATTTCCACATCTATCTCTTGGAGATTATCCAACAAATTATCAGAGGCAAAAATATAATCTATTATGAAAGATTAATTGCAGGTCTAGAGTGGGGAGTATAAGAACATAAGAACAGCCTTGCTGGAACAGGCCACAGCCCATCCAGTCCAGCATTCTGTCTCACACAGAATGCTCACCATTTCCTTCAGGGTATTCCCAAGCAGATGCCTTCACCTGTTTAGGATTCCCTGGAAATGGCATTGAGAGATATCCTGCCTATCTCTCCAACCCGGAGGTTGTCCTTAAGTATCCATAATTATAGCCATTGATACCCTTGTCCTCCATGAACTTGTCTAATCCTTTCTTAAAGCTGTCAAGACTGACAGCTGTCACCACTTCTTCTGGCAGGGAGTTCCATAGACCAGTAATCCTCTGGGTGAAAAAGTACTTTCTCTTATTTGTTTGAGAACTAGTACCCAAAAGTTTCATGGAGTGTCCCCTAGTTCTAGTGTTATGCGATAGGGAAAACAGTTTTTCCTTATCTACTTTGTCCACACCGTGCATGATTTTATAAACTTCAATCAGGTCACCTCTTAGACGTCGTCGTTTAAGAGTGAAGAGGCCCAACCGTTGCTTGGAGCACTTTCAAACTCAAACTATAGCTACAGTGGAACTTCGGTTAACAAACGACTTGGTTAACATAAAAATCGCACAACAAAAGGAAATGCATAGAAAATAGTGGCTCGGTTTACAGATTTTTTTTTCAGAATGGATTAATTGGTTTTCAATGCATTCCTATGGGAAATTTGGGTAAAGTAATTTTCACTGTAAGAAACGTCCTGGAGAATGCATTAATTACGTTAACCGAGGTTCCACTGTATTTGTAAATCTGCCCTGCCTACTGCTGTGTATATAAAAAAACAACAGTCTCACCAATAGCTTGCCATGATTTCCAAACAGGAAAGAGAAAGCAAAAACCAAATCAATTGACAGATTCTGTTTCCCACACTGTCACGGCTGCCCACGGTCCTCACCTTTTACTGCCTTGAGGGGATATGGAAACTCCAGGCGCTCTACAGCTGACAGGGCAGCAAGATAGTCAGCAGCACTTTCTGCATCAGGGAAGCACTTGTCTGAGGCTTGGTAGCAGAGGCGGTTATCAATTTCAAGAGTAACTTCAGATCTGGAAAGAGAACAATAGGATTATGAGAGCCTGGAGCTCCTTCTCTAGCATCATGTAAAATTTTAGGACAAGGCAAGCCAACAATCTCTATCAGAACATCTATTTCCCATTCAGCACAGTAAAAAGTTTTTTTAAAAAAAATTAGTACAGGCTTTTCTAAGCTCACATGGATGAGATCACTCTTGCTTCAGGATATATCAATATAAACTTGTAAGAAATATTTTCAAGGTGCAATCTTCCTTTACAAAAAACATGATACCTCTCATCCTTTATTGGGTCTCAATTATCCCATAGGTTTGATAAATGTGCATTCAGGTCCTTTCACCCAGCATTCACATGAGGTCGTTAATGTTTCAGCTCCGTCACCAAATTTTGTTAAAATTACAAAATTGGTTCCTATATAAATTTGAACAGCCAACTTTTTCCAGTATTTTGCTTATAGTGGGGTTGCATATCACAATCATTTCCCTTGGATAATTGCATATCACAATAATTTTCCCCTGGATAATATCATACTAGAGTTATTTTGATAACACTTCGATGAATTTCTACCTATTGATGTCAACTTACCACTCTATAACTGGTTTTCACACCTCTTCTGAGGTTTGATTAGCAGCATTTCCTCAGGGCTGCTAGAAAGGTATTCCGTCCAGTATTTCAATGGATATTTGAATTGCCTTCCCTTCCTATCTAACCCATTTCTGTTTGTCACTTCATATCCTCCAAGCTCACAATCCCCCAGAATACCCTGCAGCATGTACTGAAACCAACTAACCAGCTTCCCACTTTCATTCTGGCTGCCCTGAACAACTCACCCAATAATCTCCTGGCCCAGTTCCCTGCGATGTCGCCCACCAGGCGCATAATATGGCCGAATCATATAGTTGCCATTTTCATCAAGGCGGAAGCGTAGGGACGTTCGCAAGATGGCACTCAGTTTCTGCAGGAAGATGGTGCTTGTGCGGAGCAGCTCATCAGGGTGTAGCAATACTGTTATGACTAAAACGCCACTTGCCAAGTGCTCTGGCACTTCCCGGGCACAATCCAGCCCATCCCAGCCACATTCTTCATTGTTGCAGCCCTGGTCACATTGTCCATCCGCAAAATGATCTGAGCAGTATTTTTCATAGACAGGACTGTGGGAGAAAGAGATGGGATGGTTATTATTCCTATCAAAAAGAGTTCTGTGCTAATGGTTTTGGGTCAGGGGTGCTCAAACTTTTCGGGCCATGGGCTGGTCACGTGGTTCCTCCCTCCATCAGAAGTGGAAGTAAAATGTGTCTTGCAATCTGTTTTGCAACAGGATGAGATAGATTTTAGGCTGCCATTTTCTCTGCTTAAACCAGGGGTGCCCAAAGTACAGCCCATGAGCCAGATCCGGCCCCTGATGCCAATTCATCTGGCCCACACCACCCTCGTCACTCCTGGAAGCAGAAGTAAAATGCGCCCACTTATGGGCGTGTTTTACTTCTGCTTCTGGGAGCAAAATGGGCTGGATGAATTGGCATCGGAGACAGATCCAGCTTGTGGGCCGTACTTTGGGCACCCCTGGTTTAGGTATCTGGCTGCAGAACCAGAGCTTGGGAATTTGAGTCCCTACCGGGCTTCCTTGACATGTGATGGATTCAATGTTCCATAGGGTCCTTTCCAGCTCCGCAGTTCTAAGATTATTATTAAAATTGTAATCCAGGACAGAGTTTGCTGGTACACTGCTAATGCTCAGAAAGGAAAGTATTTCCAGCATTGTGGGGTCAGGAAAGATGCTCTTTCTTCTTACTTGCCACACTACTAGCACTGAATCTCCACTGTGTGGAGGGGCCCATAGAAATGGATAGGTCTAGGGGCTTAAGAAATACTGTACCTAGAAGCCTGAGGCTTATGCATAACAGCTCTATACAAAAGACATACTGCTGTCACATTCGGTTACTCTAGGGTAGAACCCTGCCCTCTATAATAGGGTTCCCAACCTAAGGCTTGTGAGCCAGATCTGGCCCATAGTGCCATTTCATGTGGCCTCCCACCACTCCAAGGGAATTTGAGAAACAAAATGGCTGCCACCCCATAGTGCAGACAGGACAAAATGGCCATCTGGCCCACAAAGCTGACAGAGAGAGTACCCGGCTTGAAAAGGTTGGGAACCCCTGTTCTATAACATAGGACTCTGGTTTAATACACACGGCTGAGGACTCTCTTCCTTAACATGCAATGACGGGACTCACTTGCAGGTACGATCACGGCTCTTGCAGTCAAAGTTGTCATAGAGGCACTCGACAGTGTTGCACAGCTCATCGCACTGGCTGTTATTGAAATACTGCCAGCACTGGGGGCTCTGGCATTGCTTCCAGGGGTCATCCACCAACAGGGAACAATCTCCCCCATCCCAGTGACAGGCTGGGGTGTTGCACATCTTGTCGCAGTAGGAATCCCCAGCCTTGGCAGCACAGTCCTCTAGTGGGCAACGCATCTCAGGGGGCTGAGGTGGGTGCATGTGACGCGGGGTCTGGCAGCGGGCACCGGAGAAGTCCCCGAGACACAGGCACTGGAAATAAGGCATGACGGGGATCTCACGACAGGCTGCCCCATTGTGGCAAGGCATGCTTGCACAGCTGCTGTTGGCCCGCAGGCGGCAGTCAGGTCCACCCCACCCAGGGGGGCAGTAACAGCGAGCACCCAGCACAGAGGATCGGCAACTGCCACCGTTGAAGCAGAAAAGCTCCCGGCAGGAGAATGCATTGCGCTCACAGTTAATGCCTGAGTAGCCCTGGAAAGGAAGAACAGAGAGCGTTCATACAAGAAAGCCGGCCAGATTCACACCTTTCAAATGCCAAGAGTCTCCCTCCTCCTGCAACCCTTGCCCTACTAAGAAAACTCATCCCTCCACATGAATCAGGGTCTGACACTCACATCTTGCTCCTCAAAACTACTTTCTCTGAGCCGCTCCTACTGGGCTCACCACCACGATCACTCATCTCTGTTCTAATAGGAATTCTGCATTTTACCAACACCATAGGGCTCAGTGTTGCATCAAGCGTATCTGGTAGGAACTATGTCCACAATCTCCAACTCTTAACAGCAGAACTGCGCCACTCTCCAAATGGAAACAGAACTCTGTCCGACAGCAAGCTTTCAATGGAGAACCTCAGATTCTGCATCCCAAAATCTCAAGAATAAATCCCTCCCCCACCTTTTAAGCAGGGATTGAAATTCACTCAAATTGTGGGTTCATCCACCATCTTGCTGTTCCCACACATAACCTTGTCTACTAGTAACTTCTTCTGTCATACTTGTGAAGACTAGTTACAGTCACCATTTCCTGGACACAGTGGCTGCCTGAGGCACCTACCTGGGGACAATGGCAGGAGTATCCTAGAGGCAGGTTGATTGCCAGTTTACACTGCCCACCATTCTGGCAAGGCTGAGATTCACAAGCATTCACAATGTTTTTGCAGTGACGACCTACGGAAGATAAAAAGAGAGAGCTTCATTGGTAGAGACTCTACAACAAAAACTCAAGTAGAAGATGACTAAAAATACTATTACCTTTCCATATTGGACCTTGCATTTTAGCACTAGTTCCCATAGCTGGCTTCTTGCACATCAATAGCCAAAGAGGTCTATTTCATGTATTTCCTCCTACATTTATCCCCTACTTCTTAGCTCCTCCTTTTTGGCTTGAAACTGCACACTTAGCTAAAGTAAAGGTAAGGTCTCCCTCGCTCAAAATCCAGTCGTATTCGACTCCATCTACAGCCCAAAAGTCAGCACTGTTTGCATCTGTAGACGTTTCCGTGATCATGTGGCAGGCATGACTAGATGCCAGAGTTCATGGAACAGTTTTATCTTCTCTGCCAAAGCAGTTCCTATTTATCTACTTGCAATTTTTTGCTTTCGAACTGCGAGGCTGGTAGGAGCTGGGAGAGACAATGAGAGCTCACTCAGTTGAGTAACACTTGGTTCTCAAACTGCTGACCTTTCCGGTCATCAAATGCAGCATCTTAACCACTAAACCACCACAACCCTACACTTAGTTATACAGACATATTAATATGCACCTATTTGCCTTCACTTCAGCCCCTAATGCTTTCACATTGGACATCTTATTATGAAATTATAATGGCTTCTGAGTGTGCCAGGCATCTCATAATTGTGTCCCAGAAATAAGACTGATTGATTTCAGTTAACCACCGCCTGATACTCGGCATTGAGTAGCTGGCAGTATGATCTACTATATTACCATAGCAGGATAGCCTGGCCAGATATTCCCACTCTGGGCAGTTTACATAGTTAAAATACAAACATACATAATGTGACATAACACTATGCAACCAGGAGATAATAGAACAAGATTCTAGATTTCAGCAGAAGGGGTGTCGAAAAGGCACGCACTAGCAGTTCAGAGTTTATACATAGACAGCCAAGTTAGAAATCCCCCACTGAGGAAATAATGCCAAGCATCCAATGTGAAAAATACAACAGCATATCAGTGAGCATCACCTTCTGCAGTCACCCATCATTATGAAGAGTGATGGACCATATGAAAATAGATCTAACCAATGTCTGGGATCTGCAGAGGACAACGTAACTATAATTTATAACATAACTTTGTCCTGGATGCATGAATAATTTTTTTTACAACCTACAACAATTCAACCAGCATGGGACTTCATAGAAATCAATCTAGCACAGGGGTGCCCAAACTTTTCAGGCTGTGGGCCAGTCATGTGATTCAGGGAGCTGGTCACTATGGCCTGAGGATCAGATCCGGCCCCTGACGCCAATTCATCTGGCCTGCAAAGCTCTCGTCACTCCTGGAAGTGGAAGTAAAACACGCCCGTACGGGCGCGTTTTACTTCCACTTCCAGGAGCGACAAAGGCTTCGTGGGCTGGATGAACTGGCGTCAGGGGCCGGATCCAGCCACCGGGCCGTAGTTTGGGCACCCCTGATCTAGCACATGCATGTATCTTTATTCATCTCACACTGAACTGCTGAAGTCAAAATAGTTGTATGTAAAATGACTGTCTTCTTAATTGTTCTACCGGAGTCTATGAGGTTCCTGGCTGGTGTAATGGTTTGCTTCAGTCTGCTGCTGCAAAATGGCAGACTTAACACAGATGGATAAATCAGAGCATGGGAGGTGGGCGGCCTACATGCTGCTCCCAAGCCTGCCTTTGCGCGTCTCTGCCCTCCCCTGCTCTCTTCCTTTTTCTAGCAAAGAAGGTAAATGATTAATCCTGGAAGCATTCACCAGTTCTTTAGTGTTTGGGAATCAAGACAATGGAAACGGCTGTAAGCTAGCCTAACACATCTTTATTGCATAGAGTACAGTACGAACATGTGGTAATGGCGGACAAACAGCTCTTTTTATACGGTGGCTATCTAATTGAATCTGGCTCTTCGACAGGCATTGGCTGCTGTCCAGGTGACGTCATCCTTGGTCACGCCTTTCTTGTCCAGGTGAGGTGAGCGCGGGAATCTTTCCCGCGCGGCTGAAGGCATTTGAGTAATGTGAACCATGTGAGCTGGGCGCTCGCTATTGCCCCCGGTGGCCACTAGCTCGCGTCCTCATACAGAAGGTTACAGTGTTACCTGTACCCATTCGTGTGGTTACAAATACATTCAACACACTACATTCAGTACACAACATCCCTCCCCCCTAAGATGGGACAAAGTCCCTTAACCAAGCTGGTTTCCCGCATGTGCGTTTTGGCCGTGCGGCCGTTATGCTTGACTCAGCAATGCCCCCTCGTCTGTGTCCTCCTGGTTCTTGTCCTGCAATTGGAGAGGATGACTCGTTAGTGACTTGCCGCGGGCTTGCCGCCTTAGGATGGCCAGGAGAAGGGGGAGGAGGGGTTCCCGACGTGGATGTGGACAAACCGGGGGCACTAGGGGCTAAAGAAAAACCCCGCTCTTCGCTTGGACGGGTGGGGGAACACTCCGAAAAAAAACCCCGGTTTGATAACTCAAAATCTAAATCAGGGGCAACAGTGGCAAACTCATTTCCCTCCTTCGAGGGGCTGGGTAGAACTACAGGGGCAAACTCGTTCCTCTCTCTCGAGGGACTGGATAGAGCTGGCGTATGAAAAGGATATGAGTTTGACCCTAAGCTTCCCCCCCCCTGTTTGGGACTGTTGCCCTACGTTTTCTCCCCCTTGGTCTAAACGGGTGGAGGAGAACCCTAACGCTGAGCGTTGCTGATGATCCCCTCTGTCCGGCCCCCCAATCACTCGGTGCCTAAGTTGGTCAGCGTGCCTTCTCCAGAGGAGACCCATGCTGGTCTCGACACAGAATGAGACTGGTCCTGTTTGATTGATGACTACCCCCGGCACCCATGCTGGCCCAGTGGTGGCGTAGTTTCTGCAATGAACAGGCTCTCCTATCTGGAAATTTTTGGTGGGGCTGTGCTCAATATTTCTTCCTCTATCCTCGACCCGGGTGGGATCCAATCTAGTTAATAGTGAGTGTAACTTCCTCTTCATGAGGAGTTCCGCGGGAGAGTATCCCGACGCCAATGGCGTCACTCGATATGCCAACAGAAACTGGCAGAGCTGCCGGTCCAGATCCCCGGGACCCATGCGCCGCAGCCCTTCCTTCATTGTGCGCACCAGACGTTCCGCCTGGCCATTTGTTGCAGGGTGAAATGGGGCTGAGGTAATGTGCCGAATGGCGTTGGACTCTAAGAACGCCTGGAACTCGGCTGACGTGAAACAACTCGCATTGTCACTAATTATGACATCAGGTATCCCGAACGTACATATCAGTTTGCGCAGCTGTTTTATGGTCCCCGCTGATGAGGTGTTGCGCATTGGAATTACCTCCAACCACTTGGAGTATGCGTCCACCACAAGTAGAAAAAATGAACCCCTGAATGGCCCTGCGAAGTCTATGTGGAGGCGGGACCACGGTCCCCTAGCTGTGTCCCATTCTCTGTGTGGAAGGCGGGACTCCTCAGGCCAAGAGCTCTGGCAACTTTCGCAGGTGTTCACCATGTGTTCAATGTCTGCGTCTAGCTGAGGCCACCAGAAGTAGCTTCTGGCCAGCGCCTTAGAGCGCACAATCCCTGGGTGGCTGACATGTAAAAGCCGTAGCACCCTTGCTCTTAATGCCTGTGGGACCACCACCCTCTCCCCCCACAACAGACACCCCCTTTCTGCGGACAACTCAACCCTCTTCCTGAAAAATGCCGCAAACTCGTCTGCGGGGGGAGCTGCGGGCCACCCCTTCTGTACCCAGGATCTCACAAGGGCTAACGTTTTATCCTTGGCCGTTTCGGCAGCAATTTCCTTGGGCAAAATGGGGGGTGCATCCAGGGCTTCAATGAGGAGGACTTGGCTATCCTGTTCTACCTCACACTTTGGGTCCCCCAGGTGGGGAAGAGGAGACCTTGAGAGGGCGTCCGCGTGGCTTATCTCTTTCCCGGGACGGTACTCTAACGCCCCCCTGTATGCATTCAGAAAAATCGCCCACCTAAGCATCCTGGGGGAGAGGATCTGTGGAGTGGGCTTGTCTGAGGTGAAGATACCCAACAGCGGCTTGTGATCGGTGACAATGGTGAATGGGCGACCATACAGAAAATCATGGAACTTCTTTGTGCCCGCAACAATGGCAAGAGCCTCCCTATCTGTTTGGGCGTAATTTCGTTCTGCCTTGGACAATGATCTCGAGTAGAATGCAACTGGGGCTTCTCGCCCCCCCTCTAGCACGTGGCACAGGACCGCCCCCACCCCCACTGGCGAGGCGTCGCAGACCAAGACTACCGGCTTCTTTGGGTCGAAATGGGTTAGAATAGCCTCCGAGGAGAGGAGTTGCTTGAGTTCCCTGAAAGCCCGCTCCTGCTTCTCCCCCCACCGCCAAACCGCATCCTTCTTCAGCAGCCCATGCAGGGGCTCTGCAATCGTCGCTTTCCTGGGCAGGAAGGAATGGTAAAAATTCAGCAGCCCCAGGAAAGACTGCAGCTCCGGTTTTGCGGTGGGGCGAGGAGCGTTTCGAATGGCTGAGACTTTAGACTCAGCGGGTTTCACCCCCTCAGAAGTTATGCGGAACCCCAGAAACTCCACCTCCCTGGCCAGAAACACACATTTGTCCCTCCGCAGCCTCAACCCCGCGGATTCGAAGGCTGTGAGGACCTTATCTAGTCTCTGGGCCAGTTCTGCTTCGCTCTCCCCAGATATCAATATATCATCAAAAAATGGCAAGACCCCCGGTAATTTCTTTAACAAACGTTCCACAAGAGACTGAAACAACCCCGGCGCCGAGTTCACGCCAAACTGTAGGCGCGTCACATTGAATGCCCCCTTGTGAGTTACAATGGTCTGTGCAGCAGCTGTGGCTGGGGTTACTGGAAGCTGCTGGTACGCCTGCGCCAGATCTAGTTTAGCAAAAACTTTTCCCCCATGTAAAGTGGCCAGTAGATGGCTAACTACCGGCACCGGATAGGCATTAGGGCGGATCGCCTTGTTAATTGTACACTTGTAGTCAGCGCAAATTCGTACTTCCCCATTTGCTTTCAATACTGTAACAATAGGAGTCTCCCACTCTGCAGAGTCCACCGGCACTAAAATCCCTTGCCCCACTAATTTGTCCAGTTCCGCCTCAATTTTGTCCTTGAGGGCGAATGGAACCCGACGTGGTTTTAGTCTCATTGGGCGGACCTCCGGGTCCAGGTCGAAGGAAACTGGGGGCCCCTTGTACTTTCCGAGTCCCTTCTTGAACACCTCTGCGTGTGCATCACACACTGCCTGAATCTCATTCCCCCCGATGGCATGGACGCCGCCTATGAAGATGTCCAGGGGTTTGAACCATTGTGTCCCCAAGAGATTACACCCCCCATTTTTTAGAACTACCAGGGGGAGTTTCCTTCGGAGTCCCTTGTACCGTGTCTCAAAGTCCCCAATCCCCAATACTGGAATCGCATTTCCCTGCACATCTTTTAAGTTCGCCCCCATCTCCTTGAGTTTGGGTCGCTCCTTGGGGGGAATCCGCAAAAATTCCTTATGGGAAATGAGGGAGTAAACAGACCCCGAGTCTATCTCCATCTTAACAGGGACCCCTTGCAACAGTACCTCAGCATAAAAACGTGGTTGCCCTAGAGGCACGCTGTGGACGGCCATGTCGTCTTCCGCGTGCACTCGCAGGCACACGTGGTTCCCCTCTGGGTCGTCGCCGCCATCACCGACTCTGCCGACGCCATCCCGGCTGCTCGAGGCGCGCTTACTCTCTTCCCGGCGTTGCTTGCAGACCCTGGCGATGTGGCCCTTCCGCCCACAGTTGTGGCACTCAGCTTTCCGGAATGGACATTTGCTCCTCTCGTGGGACGCTCCGCACCCATCGCAGCGCCGCCCCCCCTTCCCCTTCTGCTCGCTCAGCCCTTTCCTGACCTTCCGGACCCCCTCATCTTCGCTGGAGTCTGGGGTGGCAGAAGCCTCTGAGGATGTGGGCGAGCGTGGGGCAGGGGTCGCCCTCCAGGCCGCCTGGACGGCGGATGCAGCTGCCTCGACTGGTGGGGGCTTTGCCTTGAGAAGCTTGTACCCGGCCCACGTGGATTCAGCTGCTAGAGCCTCTTGTAGTACCTCTTTGAAAGTGAGGTCGTGGCCTCGGTTCATGAGTTTCCTCTGGGTCTCCCCGTCTCTCATCCCGCAGAGCATCCTATCCCTTAGGGCCACGTCTAGAATTTCCCGCCATTCGCATGGGGTCGCCAAAACGCGGAGGGCCGCTGCATACTCGGATATTGACTCACCCGGCTTTTGGTCCCTCCTTGCGAAAATGGCCCTGGCAGAGAAGAAGGATACTTTGGGCTTGAAATGATTCCGCAGAACCCCCAGAATTTCCGTCACCGAAACCTGGTCCACCTCTCGTGGTGCCACCAGATCCATCAGTGCTTGCACGGCGTGGAACCCGAGCATCGTGATGAGAAGACCCTTCTTCTTCCCAGCGTCGGTGATGCCCGCATACGCCACCGTACTCTTGAAATGCATTTCAAACCAGTCCCATCGCTCCGGATGGGTCACGTCGAAAACTGGCTTCTGTGATATTGTCTTGTCCCCGTGGGAATCCATGATCCCACCTTCGTCGCCAATTTAGTGTTTGGGAATCAAGACAATGGAAACGGCTGTAAGCTAGCCTAACACATCTTTATTGCATAGAGTACAGTACGAACATGTGGTAATGGCGGACAAACAGCTCTTTTTATACGGTGGCTATCTAATTGAATCTGGCTCTTCGACAGGCATTGGCTGCTGTCCAGGTGACGTCATCCTTGGTCACGCCTTTCTTGTCCAGGTGAGGTGAGCGCGGGAATCTTTCCCGCGCGGCTGAAGGCATTTGAGTAATGTGAACCATGTGAGCTGGGCGCTCGCTATTGCCCCCGGTGGCCACTAGCTCGCGTCCTCATACAGAAGGTTACAGTGTTACCTGTACCCATTCGTGTGGTTACAAATACATTCAACACACTACATTCAGTACACAACAAGTTCAGATTTAGGAGTATTTTGGGATCTTTGGGTTCCACAGCAGAAAAATGGACCTCAGATGTGAAAAAGATGCCCACCCTGCTTTAGAGAATATCAAAATATGTCATCCCTCACACATAACAGAAGACTTTTATGCTTTTGAATTTCTAAAGTCGAAGAGCCTGTTTGGGATATTTCAGTAAGTACAGAGAAAGAGCCTCCTTGAAGATTGTGGTATTTTTGAACCACAATTGGGCATACCGTGGGCAACGGCAACTTTGTGTTGCCAGCTAATCTTTCTCACACTAGGTCAGGCAAAAGGAAATGCAGAGTGAACTCAACATAAAGTGCCTATATTTTGGCAGTTTCATAGCTGGCCTAAACATGGAAGAAGAAGAAATAAGTCCCAGGCTTAAGATCAGCTCTAGGTCTTCAAAACCTACAAAGGAAAATGTAAATGTGCCCACGGCCTAAAAAGGACTGTAACATAACTTCCACTTTCCTTGCATAATATTTTAGTGACTGAGCAGAACTCATATACTGCTTCCTAGCCACAGTTCTTTCTTTTAGTGGCCTCCTTGGCCAGCCTCCTGCACACGCCACAGCACTCTTACTCACCAGTGTAGCCTGGCTTGCAAATGCACTGGTAGTCACTGGCTTCCTGAACGCAGTCAAGTGTGTTGCGTGGGTGGCAGTGGTTGGATTGGCACTCATTTATATCTCCTTCGCAACGCTCGCCTGTAAAGCCTGGCGGGCAACTGCAGCGGTAGCCACCCACTCTGTCCACACATGTCCCATTGTTGAGACATTTTGGGACACGAGTGCTAGGATTCATGGCACAGTCATCCTCATTTATTTCACACAAGACACCTAGAGACAAAACAAAAATATGTCACACTAAAACATCCCAACACCTGAGAAGCTCAAACGTCTTCCTCGCCAAACCTTCAGTTAGTTCCATGGAAAGATAAGAGCTTCTTTTCAACTCTTTGTCACTCTAGAGCAGGGGTGCCCAAACTACAGCCCATGGGCCAGATCTGGACCCAATGCCAATTCATCCGGCCCACAGTGCCCTCATTGCTCCTAGAAATGGAAGTAATAATGCACCCGGCACACATTACTTCCACTTCTTTGAGCAATAAAGGTGGTGTGAGCTGGATGAATTGGTGTCAGGGCCAGATCTGGCCCACAGTCTGTAGTTTGGGCACCCCTGGCCCACATCCCAAAATGTTTGGGAACCCCTGCTCTAGAGTGAACTAGTACTGTATTCTCTTCCAAGAGTGGACAATCTTCTGACCATCCAGGTATTCTTGGACTACAGTTCTCATCTTCTTTGGCTGTCTACCCATGGGAGCTGGAATGCCTCAACATTTCATAAGTCATAGGTCTTTGCTCTAGACCCGTGGTTCCCAACATGGGGCACATGCCCCACAAGGGGGGGGGATTTGATTTTTATGGGGGCAATTTGAGAATGGGTTATTAACAGTGAATGGCCTTTTAGGCTTCCTCCACGTGAATAGGAGTTCACTTTTTAAATAATAAGAATTAAGATGCTTAGGTAGGGCATGGCCATAAAAAGGTTGGGAACTTCTGCTCTAGACAGAGACAACCAGCATGGGACTTGTTCATTTACAAGTTGAACAATTAAATTAAATTAATTAAATTAAATTTACTTTTCTGCTAACTTGGAGGCACAGCTTTTACACAGCAAACGTTTTGTGACGTCAAGAACTGGTACTTACCCAGAGTTCCTGGTGGACAGGAACAAATGTAGCGGCCAACGAGATCAATGCAAGTCCCTCCATTCTGACATGGGTGTGACTGACACTCATCAATATCATATTCACAGTTCTTCCCTTGAAAGCCTAGTGGGCACTGGATTGAGACAGAAATAAACCAGACAGACTGATGCACATGAAACAGCTGATAAAGCTCAAGCCTGAAAAAGGTTTCCTGTTCTTGCTTACATTAGGACACGAATATAAAATATATATTTAAATGTAAAATTTGTGAGAGGGAAGTGAAATAATACCGAAGTATGATGAGACAATGAGTATCATCACGCTGCCAATTGTAGTATTTGAGCTACCCTTTCTATCATAAGTTTATACCTATGCTATATTAGAGAAAGGCTAAGTCAGTGAGATAGGTTTCTGGCTGTGGAACCAGTGGCTGGGAGTTTAATTCCCTACTGCGCATCCTGGGAGAACAGCTACCCTGCATGCCCTTGGGCAAGCTGCACTGTGCTAGGGTACCTCCAGAAGAGTGGTAAACCACTTTTGTGTCTTCTCTACCTAGAAAAACCCATAGTTATTATTATACTAACATTATGTAAGGACATATACTAAGATTCTGATTTTTACTATTAAAGGGGATCAAAAATCAATTAATTAAGTTTTAACGTAACATTGGACCAGGATACCTAAGAAACCGTGTTGCCCCAAGGTACTCAGCCCGTCCTACAAGGGCAGACAGGAGGGGCTCGATGGTGGTCCCTTCCACAAAAGATGTCCATCTTAGTGGGGCCAGGAAGAGCCTTCTTCGTGTCTGCCCCAGACCTGTGGAACCTCTTACCACCAGAACTTCGACTCCAGTCGGACCTTCTCCCGTTCAGAAAAATGCTGAAGACCTGGCTATGCCAACAGGTGTGGGGTATGCTTAATCTGCTGGCTCATTTCGCCTGTCTGAGGGTTTCTGTTTGCTTCTGTATGTTTTTATTTTTAGGGGGAGGAGGGGGAGGTTGAGGGCAGTTTTTTAAATGATAATTCGATTGGTTTTATGTGTTTTAATCTTTTAAAGGGGGGGTGATTATTGTTTTAGCTTTATTGTTTTTTAGCTGATTGTCATTTTAAATTGTTTGTAGTATAGTTCTTATTCTGGAATCAATTCTTTATAATATAAACAGTTTGGGTTTTCTGAAAATAGCTAGCAAACAGTTTGTGCTTTTCCTTGTATATTTCAATACACTATATATTTGTGCCAGTCTGTTTGCCATTCTGCAAACTGAAACTTAGTAACGGAGTAAGTCTCCTGCATCTTTTTATAAAACAGGGGTTCCTAACCTTTTCAAACCAGGGGCCAGGTCATGCTCTCTCAGTCAGCTTTGAGGGCAGGATGGCCATTTTGTCCTGTCTGCATGATAGGGATGCCATTTTGTCCCAACTGCTTCAAAGGGGTGGTCATTTTGTTTCTTGAATGCCCTTGAAGGGATGGGGTGCTACATGAAATGGCACTGTGGGCCAGATCCGGCCCATGGCCCTTAGGTTGGGAATCCCTGCCATAAAACATCATCCCCTTCACCATAGTTCTGGCTGGAAGCCAGTATCTCTGGCTATTGTTTGCCAAGCACCACCTCACCTCACACACGTAGCCTCCCACAAAACTGCGACAGATGCCTCGGTTTCTACACATGTTGTGCTGGCAGTGATTTACTTCACTCTCACAGTAGCTGCCAGTGTAGCTTTTCTTGCAAATACAGTAGTGAGTATTACCAGCATCCACGCAACGGCCACCATAATGACATACTTGCTCCTTGGTCACCCCTATCCAACGGAAAGAAAAGACAATATACTGTGAGCTCATCAGGCATCATACACACCCTTTTTTAAGGGAGGAAAAGAAAATACTGTATCACCAAGAACAGGACAGGTGGAGAAATGAGACAAGGTTGTGCAAAAAGTGACATCTCAGAACAGAACCCAAGTTCTTGCTCCAGCCTTAGTCCTAATAACTAAAAAGTATTCTCTTACCCCACAACACACCTAACTCACAATAACTCAATTCTTGAAGAATCCACTATCCCAATTTTTTCGAAGTCAGACTCTCATTTTCATTTCTGTTTAAAGAGCCTACTTACTGTTCTCATGATCATTGCTAGATGAAAAGTACACATTTTAAAAATGAAATACACATTTGTCAGAGGCTGCTTGTTGTTACTTGGCATCAAGTTGCCTCCAAATTATGGTGGCCCTATGAATGGAAGATCTCCAATATGTCCTGTCCTCAACAGCCCTGCTCAGCTCTTGCAAACTCCAGCCTGTGCCTTCCTTTAGGGCAGTGGTTCCCAATGTGGGGGCCCGGCCCATAGGGGAACTTCAATTCCCAGAAGCCTAAGTGATTGATTGATCAGTGCTTTTGGGGAATTGACTTAGGCTTCTGGGAATTGAAGTCCCAAACCCAAAGGTTGGGAAATACTACTTTAAGGAATCAATCCATCTCAAGTTTGATCATCATCTTCTTCTTTTCCAAGGGTAAAAAAATGTGTTACATTCTCCTACACCCCAATTACTGGAAAATCCAGATCACCTCTGCCCCAGCTGTTGTCTGCTAAGTTCTCATTCTTCATGCTCCTGTAGTGTTACACTTCTTTTGAAATTAAATACTGGCTTAAATATAGCATTGGTGCTTCTGCTGATGTTCAGCTCAGTACTGGGGCAAGTGATGTTTGCCTGGGAACAATGGTGCTGGAAGGCTTTCCATTTGCCTGATAAGATCAACATATGTTGACCTATCAACAGATATTCTTACCTCGGTTCCTGGCCACCACTTCACAAGAAACATTGGGGATGTCACAGTAACGACCAGTCCAGCCTCCAGGGCAATCACACGATAACGTGGTTCCTGTCTGAACACAGCGGCCACCATTCTGACAGGGAGAGTGGCTACATAAATCCAGCAGTGTCTGCAGGGGGGGGGGGGGCAGAATAACACATGAGCATAGGTTCCCTGCTCCTGACAATGAGGAAACCCTGGCATCTCCCATTCCATCCCTCTGAGTGTGCTGGTGCTGGAATTGTCTCTGCGTGCCCACAGACATTTCTTCTGTACTGGATTCAAATACTAATTATTAGAACACATACCCCACCCAACCTCTCGGGTCCAGTCTTCATTGGTTCCTATGAGATACAGTAACCCCTCACTTAGCTAGTATTGTATAATGCATTCCATGGGATCGCTCTTTAAGTGACTTGCTCTTTAAGCGAAATGCAATTTCAATTGCATTGGAAATCAAATATTCCATTCCAGACCTCAGAAAAAAGCCCCAAAACCATTTTTTATGTTTAAAATTCTTTATAAAGAGCATTTTAACTGCATTAAAAATGCTTAACAACCACACCACGGCTCTCCATTCCAAGAGCACCAAGTTTATCCACACAAGCTAATGAAAATCCCAAAACGCTGTCCACACAGTAAAATGTATGCCAAGGGCATGTAGAAATCAACATAGAAACCCTACTACACACACAAAGCATAAAGGTGATTAAAAGCCATGGAAAAAAATGCAAGATATAAAAATGCCCATCCAAAATTTCAAACTAAAAGCGCTGCAAGAACAAACAGAAAATGGCTTCCACACTCCATTTTAATACCAGAATCCCCTCAAATTCCATTTAAAAACCTCCAACCCCCTCAAATCCCTACAAATGTCAAATCAAATACTCCCTACCTTTGCACTGCTCGAGAAATCCAAAACTGCTCCAAAAAATCCAGTAATGGAACTCTAAAAATTGCTTCAAAAAAGCTCCTTTTCCACACTCTCTGCAACTCACAAACTCCCCTCCCAGGCACAATGCAGCATGGGAGAGAGAAGTTCTAGTCGCTGTGCGATTTTTAGTCACCACATGAGGGTGGTATTTCCTAACAATTTCCAGTCATTAAGTGAATTAGTTGCTCTATGAGCTGCTCGTTCAGTGAGGATTTACTGTATGTCCTAAGATCTAAATAATATATATCCCCTCCTAACAGAAGACTGAGGCAAATTACCTGGCACTGAGAACCGGTGTAGCCCTGAGGGCAGGTACAGCGGTAGGACTGCACACTATCTTGGCACACACCACCGTTGAGGCAAGGTTGTGACTGGCATTCATCAAGCTTATGCTGGCAGTGGGAACCTGTGAAGCCAGCACGGCAGTGACAGGTGTACGAATTCACTCCATCTAAGCATGTTCCACCATTGAAGCAGGAGCTGCAAAAACATCAAGAAAAAGAGTCGGCAGTCAAAGAGGGAGCAGCAAACCTATTTAGCCTCAGCTTTATCGAGCAGAAACCAGACCTCTCTCTCTAAATGAATCATGCTCTAAAGCAAGAAACTGATAAGACATCTCTGGATGAAAGACACAACTATAAGTAGAGTATCTTTTTATTCTTATCCTTAAATTCTACAGATTTGATTTCCTCCTGTCTCAACTTTTGGGTTCTGTTTCCAACTGGACTGTGTTTGGCTGAAACTGTCTTCCAGCAGAACTCTAAGTGCTCTTTAGCATCATATGCTTTATCCAGACTTGGGCTTGTTCACATTAACACCCAACTCACTGGTTTTTATTGACAGAAGAGTTAAAAGCAACAAAGGACCAGATTAGATAGTTTTCATTTTAAGACTACTATTCATAGTCCTGAACCACTTCTTCATCTGAGCCTAGTTTATTCTTTGTTGTATCAATTTTCTCTCTAGAAAAAAACAACTACTTTATTGCGAAAAAAGAAGAGAGAAAATTGCCAGACCTGACATTTCATTCAAGGGAAAGTTTGGAATGCACCCCACCATATGAAGTGCATAAACAATATGCAGAGGTAAGGGAACCTGACTACATAACCCATACAATTATACCATTTGGCTTCTTTCATAAAAGGGGTCTCTAGTGTCCACCCTGCAAGCTGCTAATCAATTGCTGAATTATTAATTAAAATGGCAAATTGCCTTGAGATAGTTTTCCAAAAGGGAAAGCAGGTGGAAAAGCCTTAAATAAAAAACCATCAAAAAGATATTGGTCAACTTATTGTTGCTTGTGGGGGGAAACAAACCACCTTGGCCAGTTTTACCTTTCAGTGCACTCTTGCACATTGTGCTCACAGTATAAACCAGCCCACCCTGGGGCACACGAGCAAGTGTAGCTATTGACATAGTCTGTGCAGGTGGCCCCATTGCGGCAAGGGTTGCTCAGGCATTCATTGGTTTCAGTTGCACAACGTACGCCCATGAAGCCTGGCGTGCAGGTGCAGGTGAAGGAACTGATGCCATCTTGGCAGGAGCCACCATTCAGGCAAGGATCTGTGGACAGGAAGAGAAATATTCAAAATGGTCCAGCTGAGCTCTCAACACTTAATAAAGAATTGTTATGTGTGTATGTTTTCATGGACGTACATCTACCCACCCACCCACAGATTTAAAACCTGGGAGATTCTAGGTTGGCTTTTCTTGACTCTGCTGCGTGAAGCCACCTCAGCTCTACAACTCTCAGTTTCCCCTGAGCATGCCAATACTTCCTTCTTGTGCACAGATGCTATTGTTTGTACGACTGAAGGAGTGACATACGGATAACTGAGTTTGTTTTCATTATTTATATAAGGCAGACATGATGCAACACAGGCTATGCTTAAGTATCTACAGTATATGAAATGTCAGTAGTCTATATCAATTCCCTTTCCCTTCTAAGCCAAGGCCCAGTGGCACAACACTCTGAGCACAGGAACGTCCGCCCAATTTCCTTTGTTATGCTTTCCCAATAAAACAGTCAATAGGAACTCAAGGGCTTCATTACTCTGCCTCCCTTTCATCTTAACCCATCTGCCTTTCAATGAACTCACTAGGTGTGCAATCATCAATATCCATCTCACAGTTGGTGCCAGTGTAGCCAGGACGGCAGGCACAGCGATAACTGCCAAGCGTGTTGGTGCAGGTGCCTCTGTTTCGACATGGGTTCTGGTCACATTCATTTATATCAATATGGCACTGCTGCCCTGTGGATACAGAAATACTGTAGTCAGCAATTGTTCCTTTACTTTAATGTTATGTCCAAGATTTCCTTTCCACATTTCCATCTGAATACATTCCACACAGTGAAGAAGGTAAACTCAAATTATTTAGGGAAGAATTACTTAAGAGACTTCAGAGCTCGGAAATGTATTTTGTTTGGATTACAGCTTCCAGAATCCTTCTGTCAACTTGGCCCAAGGAGGTTTTGGGAAACTAAAGGTAAAGGTCTCCCTTGCTCAAAAGCCAGTTGTATCCGACTCTAGGGGGTGGTGCTCATCTCTGTTTACAGCCAAAGACCCAGCACTGTCTGCATCTGCAGATGTTTCCATGGACATGTGGCATGCATGACTAGACATGGAGTGCTGCTACCTTCCTATCAAAGTGGTACCTATTTATCTACTTGCAATTTCTTGCTTTCAAACTGTTAGGTTGGCAGGAGCGGGGACAGAGATGGGAGCGCACTCCACCGTGCAGCACTTGGGTCTCAAACTGCTGACCTACCGACCTTCCAGTCATCAAGTTCAGCATCTTAACCACTAAGCCACATCTAATAAAAAATAAATACCACTACAATTTAAAAAACGCCTTGCACTATGAATACATAGCATGTTAGAGCAGGGCTTCTCAGAAGCAGACAAGAGACAGGGGCTTGAGTACCTTGCCAGCCTGGTGCACAGCCACAGGTGAATCCTTCATAGTCTGGTGTGTGGTCACAGACACCATTGTTCTCACAGGGATTGGAGGCGCAGGGGGCCAGCACAGTCTCACAGTTCCGGCCTGTGGGGTGGAGGGGAGAGATAAACCCATTGTGGAATTTGCCTTTCCAGGGGCCCAACAGCCAAAACATCCTCCTGTGGAAATTTATTTTTGGAACTCGGCATGAATCCAGAGGAAGCTCCACAGGAACAGATGTCTATCCCCATGAAAATACTTGATTACTTGGTTGATTGGTACTTCACATATCTAGTTTGATGTGGCGGATCGAAACATCATCTCCCATAAGATTTTAGCGGGCTCTTGCAATTGGGATGTCCTACCTCTACCATAGCAGGGTCTGGTGGCATGCAGAGAACTGAGGCTCATGTTTTCGATTCTCCTTTAACCATTTTAAATACGATGACACAGCTGGCTGGGCTCATGTCAAAGTTGGCCATACTAGAGCAATCCCCATAAGAAAACTCAGCTCACACACAAGGAAGATGCAATTGAGTTAACCAAAGAGGCATCTCAACCAATTAGTTCAAATACTAATACAGTACTAAATTGTCAGTCTTCCATTGCATAAAACTATACATTTTCTCTCAAGAAAGCATTCCTGTTTTGACCACATTTCCATGCATCTAAATCAGGGGTTCCCAACCTAAAGTATGTGGGCCAGATCCGGCCCATGGTGCCATTTCATGTGGCCCCCACCCCTCTATGAGCATTCAAGAAACAAAATGGACACCCCTTTGAAGCTGTTGGGACAAAATGGCCACACTCATCATGCAGGCAGGGCAAAATGGCCGCCTAGCACTCAAAGCTGACTGAGAGAGCGTGGCCTGAGCCCCAGCTTGAAAAGGTTGGGAACCCCTGATCTAAATCATAATATACTACTTGTGGGGAAATGCTGTTTCTTTCCACAATCTGAAGATTTTGTTAGAATTTGAAGAGATGACTCAAATGTAGTCATGCAATGTCATGGGCATGCTCTGGACTCAGCAATTTTTCCACCACCATGCTGCCATACAAACCACCACATTATCATGCAAACACAGTCAAGGATGGAACCCACAAGAACAAGGCTGACTAAAGAGAGCTTGTTTCTCACCCTTTCTCTCATTCAGTCATGACCTGTAGGGCTGCCCCCTCACTCAATACAAATAAATCTTGGCCTATCAATTATTCCTTCTCTCAAGGGAAGAGTCTTTATTGTATATCTCTGTGCAATGGGACTAGAGATCAGTTTCCCTAGAAAGAATTATGCTTTCTACCAGATTACAACCTTAACTCCCACTCCAAAGGCATACATCCCCCATCACAAAAAACCTTTGCTCACCGGTGTAAGGCAAATCACAGAGGCAAACATAGCTGGCAATGCCATCATTGCAAGTGCCTTTGTTGAGGCAAGGGTTGGAGGCACAGTCATTTATATTCGTTTGACAGTAAGTCCCTGCAAGGGGAAAAAGGACAGATTATCTTAAAACCAATTTATGAATACAAAGACCAAGAGAGAAGATTCAATTGCTGCCACACAACCCAAGTTTTCAGACAGGAACAGAGGGAGGAGAAACATGCCATTTGGTAAGGCACATAGTAGTCTGCTCCGTTTCCAGGTTATAGATGGGAACACAAGATACAGTAGGTGTGGATATGTTGTCTGAGGTAGAAAAATACTAGATGGTATTAAGATATCATGTAAATATTTAGAGCAAAATATGGGTGATGAATGCAGGGCATGAGAGTCGCAGTGACACATACCTTGGAAGCCTTCTTTGCATTTGCAGCGATAGCCATTGACGTAATCAGTGCAGGTTCCTCCATTATGGCATGGGTTGGAGTCACATTCATTACGATTCACATCACAGTTGGTGCCTGCCCATCCTGGTTCACATTCACACTGGTACCTGCACAGGAAAAAGAAGAATGAAATCACAAGTTCTTAGATCTTCTAAAGAAAGTCTTACCCACAGTTAGCACAAACTTCAGTTGACGCCTGGTAAAGGCTAGTTTAAATGAACTCTTCTTTTCAGATACACTTCTCAAGAATATCAGAATCAAAGCCTGTCTGCTCGTCACTTTAGTCACTTATCTCACTAAGGTTTGCATCTCAGCGATCAGTTCCTACCCATTGATGTCATCATGGCAGGTGCCATGCACGCAGGGGCTGCTGCTGCATTCATCCACTTCTGAATAGCAATATGGATCATGAAAACCCTCAGGGCAAAGGCAAGAGAAGCCATCTTGACCATCCACACAGGTGCCACCATTCTTGCAGGGATTGGATGCACATTCATTGATCTCTAAATTGCACAGGGGACCTAAGTAGGAGAAGAAGGGGATTGCTTAGCCAAGAGAAGACTCAAGTTGTTTCTTGAAACCTTCCCAACAGATGGAGCGGTTCGTTTTTGTTTCCTCTTTCAGGTGAGCATTACTTGTCCCTTAGTAGTTCAACTTCAAGTACTGCTTGTAAAGTCAAGACTTGATTAGCTGTACATACAGTTCTTTACCACCCTGCCACCCCCCTCCAGCAATTACTCCACTCAGCCATCACCTGTGAAGCCAGGTTTGCAGATGCAGTCATAACGGTTGATGCCATCGCGGCAGATGCCATAATCACAGGGATTGCTGGCACAGTCATCAAAGTTTATCTCACAGTTGGTACCTTGAGGAGAAGGACATATCACAGGCATGAGAAATGACACATCATAAACATCCCATGCCTCACTGAGTCCCTGAGCAAACTGGAAAATTTCTTCCTGCCTTGGTTAAATGATATTTGCAAAGTTAAGTATAAGATAGGATAAGACAAGTTGGCCAAAATCCTCTTGCTTAGCATAGTAGATTTCACTAAAGTAGGCCCACTGAATCAATGGGATTTGGTGAGTTAACTCCTCCATAAGTTGCACTGATTCACATGGACCTACTCTAGTTGCAACCGACCATGGCTAAAAGAAGTCACAACCAGAGTAAGGCCATTTGAAACAATGGAACTCGCTGAGGTCCTGAGTCACCAAATCCTCATTGGTTCAATAGGTCTAATCTAGTGTGATTTGCCATTCTATGCAACAGGATTTGGGTCAATGAAGAAAAAGCTCACTAGGCATGATCCACATGTAAATAATGTGATGTTGCCAATAGAACTGACACATAAGAGATGGTTGGGCTGTGAAGAAGAGAAAGGGGGTGTGTGTCTTTGCACAGGATAACACAATGGCCTACCTGAGGTGCCCAGCTGGCAGTGACACAAGTACTTATTGACCAGATCTATGCACTTTCCTCCATGCTGGCAGGGATTGCTATGACACTCATTGATCTGATTCTCGCAACGATACCCAGTATAACCAGCAGCACAGTTGCAAGTGAAGCTGGCAATGCCATCCACACAAGTGCCATGGTGGCAAGGATCTGGTGAGCAGTCATCAATGTTCCTTTCACACAAAGTCCCTTCAAAACCTGTGACAGAGAAACAAAGGCAGAATCAGTAAGGTTCACAGCAACACTGCTCACAGCACTGGAAAAAACCTCTCTCATTCCCCTCCCATTAGGACCTATTGATAAAAATGTTGCTATTCTCTAATGTTTCACATCTAAAGAACTAAACATTTGCCATTTCTTCCCTGTCATAGCTTGTTCTATATTATTTTGATTTATAATTGCAGCGTTAATATCTTGAGTTTTCCAGAATAAGGTTTTTTTTTTCCCCACACATAAATTGAGTCCCCACTAGGGGAGAGCCTTGTCAGGGCGCAGGGGCTTGAGCAGTCTAACTAGGCAGGGTTGCCCATCCCTTGTCAATGATGTTAGGCCAGGACTAAAACTCATCAAAGTGTCCTTCAACGGATCCTTTGGGCCAGGTGAAAGCAGAGAGCATGGCCCGCCTAGCCAGCACGTGGCGTCATATCCAAATGACAAAAAATAAAAATAAAATGCAAGCAAATGGACTTGATTACTTAACAAAATCCTTCCCTTCTTTCTTAATTTGTTTGGGCAACGGATAAAGATTGAGTTTATCTGTTGTCTTTCCTGAAAGTATGAATTGTACACTTTCAGCATTCCATCTCTCTTGATACTAAAAGCAGTTCTTAATAAGTGTGAATGGCAGTTTGCAAAAAGAAAAGCGAAAACATTTATCCCCAGGCTCATGTTCCTTTATTCACAAAATGTTAGCTTAGTTCATGATGACCACCAGATATCTTTATGACTTAAACCAGGATTGAGAGTTTGTGGCACCCTGCTATTGTCCATTTATTATCATTATTCCTGACCACTGGCCATGTGGGATGAAGGGTTAAGGAAGCTGGAGTTCAACAATATCTGAAAGACCACAAGGTTGTCCACACCAATTTAAACAAAGTAAACTTCCTTGCTGGTAGAAATGTTGGAATTAAAAAAAATATTGCCTTTGGTTCATTTTTAAACCAAATCCACATGAAAAGAAAAGATAAATCCATGAAAATATCAATTTGCGTTTAATCTTCCACAGCTAACCTGAGGACAAGGACTAGTGAACTCTTACCCTAGGCTTGGACCAGGAAACAAAATTTAAACACCCCTAAACTGAGCATAAGGGACTGCGGTGGCTTAGGGGCCATTCATGTGATCCATTTTCCCCTCCCCCCTATGTAATCCGACCATAATTTTAACTTTGACCCCTTCTCCCCCCTTTAAAATTACGTAATCCAGAGTTTTTGTATCGAAACTCTAATTTTTAGAGCTTTTCACTATTGCTGCCTAATGCACAACAGCTCCAAATGGATTACGTAATCTTAGACCTGACCCCCCCCTGACCCCACGTAATTTTCCCATAATTCAGATGGCAGACCCACTACCCCCCTTCAAGGATCACGTAATAGTAGTTAAGACACTGAGCATTAAGACTAGAAGGTCAGAGTTCAATACCCAAGTACTGCATGACGAAGTGAGCTCCCGTCTCTGTCCCAGTTCCTGCTATCCTAGCAGTTCGAAAGCAAGAAATTGGAAGTAGATAAATAGGGACTACTTCGGTGGGAAGGTAAACAGCATTCTATGCACTCCGGTGTCTAGTCATGCCTGCCACAGCGCTGGCTCTTTGTCTATTAACAGAGATGAGCACTGAACTCTAGACTCGGATATGACTGGCTTTCGAGCAAAGGCAACCTTTACTAAACTGAGCCCAGTTCGCCTAATTACTTCCCTGGGAGACTTCACATCTCTTTCCCTGAAAGATGTCTATATGTGTATAGAAATAGGCTGCTCACAGAACACTGAGCTTGAGCCTCTCACAAAGGCATACGAAAGAATTCTCCAAGAAAAGCCAGGCATAAAAACTCTAATTTCCTGCATGCCACTCAAATTCTAAGGGTTCTTGTGCAATCATCAACAGTTTGTATTTGGTTGGAAGGGAGGGACTTCAGCAGCGCAGGCACGGTCTTAGAAAAGATGATGAAAGACAATACATTTCTGCAGCAAGCAATCACCTTCTGTACAGCGGCATTCATAGGCATTGGGTCGGTCCACACATTTGGCACCATTCTGGCATGGTGTGCTGGCGCATTCATCAATGTCAATCTGGCACATGGAGCCTGAGAAGCCTAAACCCAAAAGAAAGCAAAGGTCACAGGAGCCAGAAAGACCAACAAATGTGGAACACACACTCACTCCTGCAACATTTACATACATGGCCCCTACCTCCCAAACAGGACAGGACATACCACCAAACTCACAAACCCATGTTATCATCCAATCTGATGCATGAGGGTTTTATGCCAAGACAACAAGTAAAGGAGTAGCAGCCCAATACTGTAGTGTGCAGAGTGGAAGCACTACCCAGTCATTCAGCTCTGGTTTGTCAGCTGAGTTCCACACTAGGTTACGTAGGGAAAGCTCATGTACTCAACGGCCCAAGCTGTCAGAAAGTAGAATACCCTAGAAGAATGTCTGGAAAGGGCACTAACTAAACATGTAAAAGGATATGTACATGCCTCTTCTCATGCCACGATCCTGGCCAACATAAATCAAAGGGCTAAATCGGAAATGCCAACAAGAGAAATAAGTTCACATTGGGAGAGAGAGCAATGTGTGGGCTCCAGCCAGATTGCACAGTTCATCCCTATCACCAGAGACCCTATTGCAAGGACTCTCTACCCCGCCTCTCTGCAGGAGACTTCGTCGTGTCTGCCCCACATGTAAATTGGGTTCAGGGGCCTGTGCTACAGGCTGGGGGAACAAAGATGCCATTGTCCTGGCTCCCACACAGCAAGCTATGTGTCTGTCAATCAACTCGGGAAGCGACTGAATGGAGTACAGGGAGCCCCCACCACACACACACACACACACACACACACACACACACACACACACACACACACACACACACACACACACACACACACTAACAGAAAAACAAGGCCGATTCTGAGGAAGGACTTGGACGCAACTCCCCAGGGGCTATGCTTCTGTCCCAGAGATGGATAAGAAATTCCACAAATAGGGCTCCCGCTCAGCGGCATAAGCTACACTGCTGTGCAAGAGAGAGGAGAAAGCACAAGGGGCAGCGTGATCTCATGGAAAACTGCACCAAAATTCTACTTCAATGCTCAAATCCAGCACACAGAGTGCAGTTCACACAAGGGGCAGACATTCCCTAACAATGTTCAGAGAGAGAAGGGAGGAGAATTAAGCTACTTGCACAAAAGACTAATGCTCTCCAGACTTCTAAAAGAGAAATCCAGGTAGGTATCAGGTATACATGTGTAACGAGAGTGTTTTCCAGTCAGCAGGAAAAAGCCCTGTAGGGAAATGAGTTCAAAGTCACCTATATAATAGAAACATAGCTTTCTAGTGCACCAAGGAGGAGGACAACAAAGAAGAAGACAAAGCATCACTCTTTAGCCGTGGACTCATTTACAGCTTTCAGCCGTAAACGAGTTGAGAGCAACATACATACAGTACTAGCAAAATATCTAGGCTTACCTGAAGGACAGGTACAGCTGAATCCATTGACAATATCCTTGCAGACACCACCATTGACACAGGGATTACTCTCACATTCATTGATGTTGATCTCACAGTAAGTGCCGCTGAAACCTGGACCAAGGGAATTGTTTGTGTTACAATGTTCAGCCTCATCCCACTATCCACATGCTTGTAAACTATATGCAGCCAAGCCACCTATATCCAGTAAAGGTAAGATGGGGGGCTCCCACCCTAGAAGGCTCATATTTAAGTACAGTACTGTACATCCATTTACTTCATGGACAAAAGTACACAAATGATGGCATGTCACTTCCAATACAGAGTATTCATAAAATCAAATGTTTAAAAAGCATCTGTGATTCCCTTGTGGTTGTAAAGGCACTGTGTAACCAGTGAAACTATCAAGCTTGAGGCTTGTGCAAAGTGTTTCAGGTGGGCTGAAAGAGGAACCTTCCCTTTAGACTCCAACCCCATTTTCTTTCTCCTTACAAGTTCCTAATTACATTTATGTCCCTTTAGTACAGGGGTTCTCAACCTTTTTCAGCTGCAGGCTGGACCACGGCCCCTCAGACAGCTGAGCAGGCCTGACTGGTGGTTCCTCCCACCATAAACACTGCTGTAAAATGCATCTGCAGCTGTTGTAAACACATTTATGATGGCCACAGACGCATTTACGGCTGTCATAAAAACATTTACAATGGCCGTAAATGAGTCCACGGCCGATTCCACTGGCAGCGGTGGCTGGAGCGGGGTTGGGGGCTGGATTATGTGGCACTGCAGGCCATAGGTTGAGAAGCTTTGCTTAAACTAATGCAACAACCATACATGTTGCTATTTCTATTGGTGATAAATGGAGTGTGCTTGAACACATTTGAGCATGATTCTGATCAACAAATCCAAAGCAATGTCTGCATGATGTATGTATATGCTTAATAATTTTTCTCGTTGTTTGTTATCTGGCTTTCTGGCCTATAGGTTTTGAGTAGATTTGAAAAGTTATTCTTTGGGGATAACAACTCTCAGAATACCCCAAATCAGCATAGCCAAAAACTCCAGTAAAAAATATAGCATCTTCTAATTGCTGAAGTTAATACACAAAAGGGAAACGCCACAGGAATTTTTATTAAAGTCTAGGCCAAGGATGGGGAACCTTTTCCTTTTGGAAGGCTGCATTAATTTAGCTGCAATCAAATTTTTTCAAATCAAATCAAAAATCTTTATTGCCATTACAACCAGCACTACAGTGCCAAAAACATCGCAGGTACAGTATATGATACAACAAGGTGTAATACAAATAAAATCATGGGGAACCAATCAAATAAGGCTGCATTCAAGAAACTTCAATTAGACATACCTAAAAATGTACATTATTTTATTTTAAAAATCTAACTACTATGTAGTTAATAATTTCAAAAAATGAAAACTATTTAATTCCTCCAGGGGCATCTTGGGAGTGTACAGCTTGCCCATGGCCATACAGGCTGGCTCTTCTCCCAGTGGAGAATTGAACTCCCAATCTATGGCTCTAGATCCAGACACCTATCCAGCCAGCTACTCTCTCTCTCTCTCTGTGTGTGTGTGTGTGTGTGTGTGTGTGTGTGTGTGTGTGTGTGTGTGTGTGTGTGTGCGTGCGTGCGCACGCATGTGCGTGCATGTGTGCTGCACGTGCACGTGCACATTCATTCGATACACAGAGAGAGAGCCTTACCAAGCTAGATAGACTTCTGGTTATCTAGCTTCATTGACTAGCAGCCCATTCCCAACATCTTTAGGGCCATTCCTGTTACTATTTTTATTTGACGACCGAATATATATATCTTAACTGCTAAGCAAGGCAATTGTCATCCAAAAAAGGGCAAAAGGAAGACAAGCTAGACATGCCATACACTAAGTGAGCACAACTGAAGGAGGCAAATCAAGCTCCAAACCACAGAAAATTAGCCATCCTACACTACATGGCCTCAGTGACAAGACTTGTTGCGATTGTGCCCTATATATTCGGGGGCCATTCCAAAGTGACAGGAGTGACTACAGTCTGTCTTGCTGGTCTAAAAGCAGAGTACTGCATGACTAACTGTTCCTGTGCTGTCATTCCCACCCACCCGTTCGCCACTGTCATAAAAACACAAAGTCTATTTCTCTCGTGAATAGTTTGCTAACAAGCATCAGCAACTGAATAATTTCTGTAGATTGCCTAATTTACTTGGCTACTCATAGAGGACCTGAGCAGCTCCAGCTTTAAACTGTGTTTCAGCTTTTAGCTGGGGCTCCATCTTCCTTCCATGAAAACTAATCTCCCTGCACACGAATGCCAAAGTAGAGAGATGGGAGGAGCAGGATAACTTGAATTGTAAGATGGCACTTAAATATCCCATGCAAACCAGGGCTTGTTTAGGGTCAAAAAGAAAACCACAAAATACTGTCCTCTTCCACTGTCCCCTTCAGGGACTAAGGTTGAAGCCAGCTGTATCTTTCCAATTTTTGAGATAATTTCTGTACAAGGAGAAGGGAGGATGCCATGGAAAAAGTCACTGTATAATCAATTTGTTCTAATTCCTCAGAACTATGTTCCTCAAACTTCTGGCGGTTTGAGAAAACCCTAAAATGGTGGTGATACAGTACCAAATATTCTCTTTACCTGACTATCCCTGATGCAGGGCAATGTTTCACTTTCAATATATATATATATATATATATATATATATATATATATATATATATATATATATATATATATATATATATATATATATATATATATATATATATATATATATATATATATATATATATATATATATATATATATATATATATATATATATATATATATTTGCTTTATATATATAAAGCAAATGTGGACACACACACACACACACAGACACACACACACACACACACACACACGAAGAAGTGTATGCCTTAAAAGAAGAAATGAAAGCCACTTGGAATTAGTTCCACTTCTTTCCAATATACAAAAAGCAAGGAAGCAAGAAATGTTGTCAAGATGTCATAGTGGCATGACAAATTGACAAGATTTACAAATTAGAGGTATCGGGTAGGCTTCATTTTACACCACTGGGGTAAAGGAGGTGAGCAGGAGTTATACAAGAAGCACAGGACAATCTGGCCACATGTTTCTGATACTGTATTTGTAGCATGTTTCAATGACTGGCCTTAAGATCTGAGGCTGCAGGTAAGGAGAGGGAATTGAAAAGATTGTGAAAACTGCTGGAGTAAGGAGTAAGCACAACACAGATGCAAAAGCTAAGCATTGAGGCACCAATGCATACCTTGATTTTGACTTCAAGAACTACGGGTAGTTGCAAAGAAACTGCTTACAGTTCAGCCAAACACTTTTTAAAGCTTTCATGCTTCTGCTGTGGGAAGGTGATTATCTGGGAGAGGAATGCCATTGCATTGCTGGCTCCTAATTTCTTGCCAGCTATCTAGGCCACACATGCCAAACCACTCTCTGCACTTTGAGTCCAAGAAGAACGGCTCCAAAATGCAAGGATACTGGATTACAGCAAAAGCGCAATGCTAAAAACCAGGTTTTGTAACCCCCTCGTCCAAAGCTGTTCTCATCTAGCAAATCCACCCACCCACCCATGTTTTTACAAAAAGCCAGAAGTAACCAATGAGTGTGCAAGCAAGGAGAATGTGCCTCCCGATACGGGGTAACGGAAGCACAAAGCACAGTCAATTCACATCACCCGCCAGGCCAGGCCCAGCATTAATATTCCAAGCACAATGCTGCACTCCCAACTGTCTGTATGAACATGATTTCCCCAGCACCCCAGTTCAACAGCACTGGGACAATAGGAAAAGGGAGAGATGTATGGCCTTCCTTCACTTTCCAGAGCCCTCTCCATCTGTACATACTTTGCCTCAGCCCCAGGACTGCCATCTCAGCTTCTTTTCTGGGCCAAGCTCACAGCACTGCAATGTTATACTTGGGGTGGAAGTGGCAGACCTGCAAGATGGCCCCCAACATAAATGGCCCTTCCTCAGTTTTCCACCTAAATCTGTATACTGAGTGTACTAAGAACAGTTATGCACTTGTGGTAACTAAAGAAATAGAGAACCTGAAAGTGTACAAACTGGCAGGGGAAGGGGGTGGGTTGAGGGAAAGGTTCAGGCTAGACTTCTACATATCCATATCAATGTAACTATCTGTATCCCCACCCTACCCCTCCACATTTCTTAGCTTTGAAAGCATGATCCACCAAACAGTGCTAGGGAAAACAAGCAATACAAGTACCCTTTTGATGTAAAAGGAGTGTGTGTTCACACAACAAGAGAGATACAAAGAGTTAGAACCACAGAGATGCCTCTGTGGAAGTGTATGAAATGTATCAGAAATAAAATAAACTCTGTCCCAAAAAATCAAAGATGCCTTCTTGCTGCAGATCAGAGATTATATTCTTGGACTAGGCAGAAACATGCCTATGCAGGAACCAAAAGGTGGTCAATAATTTGCATAAAGATTTAAATGCATTTTAAGGTTTCCACAGGGAAACTCTTCCACTCTGGCACTGTCCAGATGCAAAAGACTAGAGTTCCCATCTTTCCCAACCTGCATGAACATTGAGCAGCAAAACTGGAAAGGAGCAGCTGTGGGAAGACTAACAGAGCTTCGTGATTAACTGAAAGTGTCATTGTTGAAAGGAAACTGAACTAAAGAAGGAACTTATTAAGCCTGCACAATGAACTCTCGCCTGTCAAGGATTTGGGGTCAGTTCTTCCCAATCAGCTTTCTCATACACTTGAGGCTGTACATTATGATGGATTATGATGGGATATTTTGCTTCTCTAATGATTCCTCCTCAAGCAGAACCAAGGAACTCACCTGACATGCAGATACAGGTAAACTCCCCAATGCGATCAAGGCAGGTAGCATCATTCTGACAAGGCATGGAGAGGCACTCATTGATGTCCGTCTCACAGCGTGGTCCTGTGTAGCCACGGCCACACTGGCAATAGAAAGAGCCCTGTGTGTTCACGCATTTACCAAAATGCTCACATGGATTGGCTCCTGCAGATGGCAAGAGAACACAGAAGTGAACCTGGGTGGATGGATGACCCAAAATTATATCCTCTCTGTCATCAGCTTAGAGAAAAATGCAGACAAGGAATTAAATGCACACATCTCCGAAGCCAGTCAGTCTCAGTTTTTTACATCTAAATTCAGAGAGCCAGCCAAAGTCCATCAATTGTATTAATCCTTCCCCTCCCACTCAGTGGAGAGGCAGTCCTCTGTTTTTGGTTCTATGAGACAAGAAAGGTGCCGTAATTCTCACCTATGGAGCACTCATCCACGTCCTGATCGCAGGCTCCCCCAGAGAAACCAAGAGGACAGGTGCAGATGGCACGGCCGTTCATTGGGTTGGTGTCACAAATTGCATCCTCATGGCATGGGTTACTGACACAAGCATCATCCAAGTGACAGAGAAGACCTAGAAGGGAAAGACCATGAAAGACAATCACACAACAGCAGCACCTAGTAGTGTGCACAAAATGGGTGGAAATCTTGGGGCCAGGGAAGCTGACATCTCATTCATATCCAACAATCTATTTTTCTTTCCTAAATCAGAATGCTGTCCTACCCAACCATGTTGTCCACACCACTGCAAGAAGTTCATTTCATTGCCCTGACAAAACCTCCAAAACATTTACCCCAAACTAGAACAAAAATAGGTTATGCAAGAAAGTCACTAGATACCTGTCTTGCCCATAGGACATGCACAGTAGAAGGAAGCCACACGATCGTGACAGGTAGCCCCATTAAAGCAGACAGCTGTCTGGCAGTCATCAATGTTCTCGCTGCAGCTCTCCCCAGTCCAGCCATTGACACAGACACATGAATGGCCTCCATTGGTGTTGAAACAAGTGCCCCCATTGTGGCAGGCATTGGGCTGCAGCTGGCATTCATCCACATCCTCGGTGCAGAACTGGCCTAGAGAGCAATAAAAGGGAGGCAATTCTTAGAGGGAAAGGGCTGGCCAAAACCTGCTGCAGTGACTTTCTTCCACCTGCCCTGTGTCCTGGGTCTCAGTCCAAAGTCAGTACCATTCACTGAGCCAGATAAAACAGATCAGTAGAGTGGTACCTCATACAATGATTTTAATCTATTCCATGGGGCTCGTTGTTGTATGAAACAATTGATATACGATGCATGCATCGTATAGCGATTTTCCCTATGGGATGCATCATACAATGATTTTTTTCACTAAGTGGTTTTTCCCATTGAAAAATTGTTGTACAATTTTTTGAATAGGGAAAACTGTTATGCGGGACACCATCCCGCCCCCCCCCAACCTAATTGTTATGCGATTTCGTTGCTACACGGAGCGATAGTCGTATGAGGTTCCACTGTATTTTCCAAAACTGGAGTGCAGAACAATGTACACTTCATTCTATGCAAAACAGATAGTCAGACAAACTTCCTGACTTGGTGAGTAATGCTGAAGGAACAACATAACACCATGCTGTTAAGGAAATGCCTCATTCCTGCCCAAATCCTAATGGGTTCACATTTTCACCATGAAGTGACCCAGAATCCTCTAAGGTTCTAATCATATCCTGGCTCTTGGACCCCCATACCTGTCCACTCAGGAGGGCACTGGCAGTTATAGGTGTTGACGCCATCCACACAAGTGCCTCCATTCATGCACATGTGGTCTGGGCAGTCATCTATATTAATTTCACAGTTGTGCCCTTCAAATCCTATGGAGAGAGAAAATAAGTGTTTAACTTGGCTTTGGAAAGTCTAGACAAGCAAAACAAAATTTTACATTTCATTCAACCTGTGATATTCATTTTGGGACTGCAATCCCTTGCACACTTTCCTGGGAGTAAATGCCACCGCACACAATAAGACTTACTTCCAAGAGCACTTGCACAGGATTGTACTTTAGATGACTTACTTATTTCAAGCTTCACCAGGAACTCCAGAAACAGAAAATACAACAACTCAGGGCAGAGTCCCTGAGTTACTTAGCAAAACACCCCTCACCTGCTTTAGTTACCAATCATTCCAGATCTCAAACTTGAGTAAGGAGGAAGAATTAGCCAAGTTTTAAACTGCATTTTGGATTACACAGCTGGAACCACAGCTTCTGCCTGCCAATTCTAGCCACCTTCCCTTTGATTGCTTCCTTCCTGCTCCACCAATACTCCCAACAGCTTCCCATGAGCTTCCTGAGTAGTGAAACACAGCCTAGCCTAGCCTAGCCAGGGAAAAGGGCTCAGCTTGCATTGGAAATACCATTCCATATAATCCCCACACTCAAAGGAATATTCTCACCGTAAATTCACCTCCCAAGCACTCCAACCCTCTCCCATTAAGCAAGACATTCCTGAATATAAGCGTGAAAAATAAATAAATAAATAAATAAATAAATAAAATGTTCACTCACCTGGTAAGCAGGCACACTCATAGCTGAATTCCCCTGTCTGTCGGCAAGTGCCCCCATTGAGACACTGGGAAGGGGCACAAGGTGTAGAGATGCTCTCACAGAGCTGTCCTGTGTAGCCAGCTTGGCACTGGCAGTGGAAAGAGCCAGGGGAATTCAGACATGTACCCCCATTCTGGCACAGACCAGGCACCCGACATTCGTCTACATCACTCCGACAGTTGCGACCCTGATAGCCTGATGGGCACGTACAGTTGTATCGGCCATTCCAGTTGGTGCAACGGCCACCATTAAGACATGGCTTGCTGGCACAGGCATCAAACAGAGAGCAGTCTTGACCTAAACAAAAGAGTTCCTAGTGACTATTGGTCTGGAGCGTAGGATGTTCACTCAATTTCCTTTTTCCTCATTAGGATCACAATGCATGCTCCCTAGTGAATCCTCACATCCATTCCCATCCCAGTGGGGCGACTTTACACGAGGAAGACATGGAGCTTGCAGAACATCCATAGGAAATCACTCTTCCCCACTTGCCCCACTGTGTATCCTCACCTCTGAAACCTTTGGCACAGGTGCACTGGTAGTGCACCGTGCCATCATGCAGTGTGCTCTCGCACGAGCCCCCGTTAGCACAGGGCGATAGGTGACATGGGTCTTGAAACTGGCAGTGCTCCCCAATCAGTCCAGGCTGGCATCTGAAAGAGAGGTGTATTAGATGACATGTTAATAATAATGTGTACCATCAAGACAGTTCTGACTTTCCAGAGAATACACAAAAGTAGTTTACTATTCCCTTCTTCTGAGGGTGCTCTGGGACACCGCAGCTTGCCCAAAGGCTACACAGACTAACTCTACTCCCAGGAGGCAAAATGAGGAATCAAACTCCTAAACTTCAGCTTTGCAGCCAGACACCTAAACTACGGAGCTATCCAGCAAGCTAGGTGACTTATTAATCATTTTATTTAAAGTATTTATTGCACGTAAATAACAGAAGAAAAACAGGGGGAAAGTGCCAACAGCAACAAAAAGAATTACAAAAAAATATATATCTAAAACTCAGTAGAGCAATAATTTAATTTTTAAGCATAAACTTTAATTAAAGATTATCATCTATTTAAAACATTTCCAGATGTTGTAACAATTGTAAGGACATCAAGCCATCAATTGTGTCACTTATCTTGTGTCCATTGTACACTGAGTGGTATTCTAATGCCCTAAGTTTCCACATCCTAGAACTCTCAGGGGTTATTGGGAAAGTGGGACATGTGAGAATTGCACAGAAAGAACAGCCTCATGATGAAAAAGGAATTTTGGGAAGTTATCTGCAGAAGAATGGAGAGAAGGAAAAACTAGTTGACACTGAGAGTCTCTGTGAAGGGTCACAAGCAACAAATAGCCTGACAGTCAGAAAATCTGTATTTAAGACATCTCTGCTATAAATTGATTAGATTTTCCTTTAATTAGAACATAGCAATTGAATCAATTAATAATTATCAAGCTGTGGCAGAGGGTCCAGGAGAGAAGATAATACTACAGAAGCAGAAAGTTACATAGAGATTCAAGCCTGTGTCTTGGACTTCTTTCTGAAATGGGCATTCAGCAGCAAAGGACACTAAATGTTCTTAATCTTCTGATGGCTCAGGTCTAAAGGCGGCATTTCTACTTGTTCTGCAACTGCAACTTCTTGAGGGAGAAAACAGTGCAGATGCTTCTTCACCATCGTGCTTTCATGCCTTCTTTAGTTTTAGGACCGCTTTTTATTTACTTATGGGCTCCTTTTATGTACTTTCTACTTCTCTTCCAGTAAGATTAAGACACTGTAACCGGTATACCATGCTAGTTCTATTTCTGCAGTTTTATCAAGCAAGCAGCTCCATCCAAATAATTTAAGAGCACGCACAGGGTGATTTACGATTAACCCGACTTCTTTTGAGAAACAATTCACTAAAGATTGTTTCCTCTAGCTCACTTTAATTTAGTCTAGCCATGCGCGTCATCTGCAAATTTTGCAAACTCTCTACACTCACCCTTCAACATGCTGAAAATAGATACGTATCTCAAACATTGGGCTTCTGTCAGGTTGTGGCCAATCTTTCCTCTTACCAACAAATTCCAGGCAAAACTAAGAAAAAACCTCTTCCCACAGTGTAAGTTTTTTTCAGCAGAGCTAACTACAAAACTCTGGAGAAAGTCATAAATTGGATTTGGCCTAAAGACATTTATAGAGATGACAAGCAATTCAATTTTACACCATATTGCTAATGCGATATACTCCTGCGTCATTGCAAAGGGTAGTTTTGAAAGTTATGTCCACACTATTTGATATCTTCTGAGAGCTTGGGGGCCATCTTTTACAAAGGAAAGTGGGACCCATACCTGTCAAGTTTTGGGAAATTTCTGTCAACCCCCCATATTTTACACTCTTTCCCGCCATCCCCCATATTTTACACTCTTTCCCGCCATCATCTTGTATTAGTTAGACTACAATTAGACTGGAGTTAGACTGGAGGCCAGCACAGGATAAGCATAGCTGTCCAGTTTCCCGTTTTGGCCAGGAAATTTCCTCTATTTGACAAGAATTTCCCGAAACTTGACGGGTATGGTGGGACCCCAGAAATACCACACAAAGTGAAGTCAAACAACAAAAAGATCCTTCTTCTTCTTCTGCCGTATCTAATCCGAATACTGGCGATCATCATGGTGATCAGCCATTAAAACTGTCCTGAGAATATAATGCAGTGACACCTGTAACACTGATCCAGTTCAGTGAGTCATTTTCTGCTCCTGAGCCCTTTTGGCACACAAAGTCCTCCTGAGCCCTAGATGAAGCTGCTGCCCTCCATCGGGATGGATTCAAGTTGGATTTAATCCACTTGGGGACCATCACCCTTCCCTGTGGACTTTGCCACCCAAGGCCACTAGTTCTCAGGATGGCCAGGTTAGTTAACCTGACACTCGGCATTGAGTTGCTGGCAATATGGTCTACTCTAATACCATAGCAGGGTAACCTGGCCAGAGTGTGGAAAAAAAGGATCCTATGCCATTCTTATCACAGCAATTTTATGTCTGAAATAATTAATTTAATTTTAATTTAATTTAATAGATTTATATGCCGCCCTATCCAAAGGACTCTGTGTACACAAGTTAAGACCAATATACAGGTAAAACAATTTTTTAAAAAAAAAAGTTTAAAAAATAACAATGCTAACCCACCCACCCCCGCCATGCCATCTATTATCTAAAAACAAATATAAAATCTTAAAAACCTTTTTTTAAAAATTAATTACATGAGGGGAGAATTAATTACATCAGATGAGCCAAAAAGGGGAGCTTGTTGACAATCCCATCCCCCAGACCCATTTTGCCAACCACATCTTCAATTCTTTCCTAAATGGTAGCAACTGGTCCTGGAGGCGTAGTTCTACCGGGAGGAGGTTCCATAGTGTGGGGGCTATGGCCGAGAAGGCCCTTTTCCTTGTGCTGGAGAGGTGAGCCTCCCCAACAGATGGCACCTGAAGGGTGCTCTCTCGGTTTGCTCTCGTGGGACGGGTCATTGTCCTAGGGATGTCCTAGAAATACCATACTTAGCAGCTCTTTCAGAACCCCAATAGTCTACCATGATAAAAATCAATCAGTCAATTGCTGTAGCAATCAGAGGAGAAGAGTAATTTGCTATCAGAAAAGTGAAAGTTGTGGTCATGAGGAGAAAGTGGGTTTTATTGCTGCAGAGTTTCTGTTAGTCATATTTCGCTTAATGAAATCCCTAAATCCCAACTTTTTTTTTCTAAGAAGCAAACAACAAATATTTGGTCTGGCTCAGGGATCCAAGCAGGCTGCAGATAAAGAATGTTTAAGGAAGCCCAAGAATCCATAACTGTCCAACTCTGCCTCAAAGCACCAAAGCTGTCCTTAGGTCCAGCATGTTCTCTGTCAACTCGCAGCACAATGTTCTCAGTATCCTGACAGGCAGGTGGGGGAAACCTTCCCACACGAAGAGGAACAAAGTAAAGCAAGGGGACATTGAGCATAAACAAGGTCTCGGGAGAAACCTCAGGAAGCGTGCAAGTACCCTCTGCTTCCTTATCACGCCCGGCTTTTCAAAACTCAGCTTTTCATTTGCAGGAACGCACAAGTACATAAAATCCCTTGAGGTTTTTTTAAATAAATTTTTATTGATTTTTGCTACTACATAGAATCAAATAAGAAAATGTAAGACATACATTAACTAACAAAAATATAACAAAATATAAATCACTCTTTTTATATACATATAAAAGTAATACAAAGAGGAGAGAATATATAAAATTGATAACTTACATTCCCTAGCATATATCAGCATTCCAATAATATTAAACTTAATTACCTTACTACTAAACATCCTCCACTCCTCTACACTTCATCTTCTCAACAAATTTTACAATTGGTAAAACGATAAAAAGTGAATAAGAGAAGAAGGAAAAAGAAAGAAAAGAAAACATCACCACGTGATATATTACAATGCCAAAGGGGAGCTGCATCCTGTCTCTTGTCATTATAGCCAAAAATTCAATTGATCCGGTACTGGCATATATCCTCCTCTTTTCTTTAATGTATAATCAAGAAATGGTTTCCAAATTTTCCCAAAATTATTTTCTCTAACCATTCCTTTCTTTTCATTTAATTCCCATGTCAATTTATCATTCAGGGCCAGCTGCCACGTTTCCCTATACCATTCATCCAGTTTTATTTTCCTTGAATCCTTCCAATTTCTCGCTATACACTGTCTTCCTGTGGACATAAATATCGCAATTAATTCTTGTTCCTCCTCATCTAGCATTAAGCTATCAAAATCCGTAAGTATGGCGGCACACGAACCAATCTTTATCTTTCCCCCTAACATATCAACTATTTCTTTTTCAATTTCTTTCCAAAAATCTTCTACAATTCCACCACATATGTTTGTAAGTTTCCACACTTTTATTACATCTCCAACATAACTTATGTTTAGTTCTATCCATCTGATTCAATCTCACCGGAGTCAAGTACCACCTCCACATCATTTTATAATTATGTTCCTTAACGCCGTTCTGTTCCTGAAAAGCAAGGGTTAGCTAGGATGAGAGATTGGGACGTGGGGTGGGGTGGGGTGGGGGGCATTGCAGCCCAAAGAAAGGGTGAGGCAAGGAGGAGAAAGGCACCCCCTTGAGATGAGAAAGACAGGCAGGTGAACAAGTTAGCCACTGCTGGTAAGATTTTCCACATTGTCTCAGCTGACCAAAGGCCAAATGCAAAGCAGGTGGCGTGAATCTTGTACAAGTAGCAGCCAACTACAAATTAAACCAGAGTGAAAAGAATGCTGACTAGATCCAGTTGTCATGGAAGCCAGGAAACTCAGGAGGACAAAGAGAAAAGAACAGTTAAAAGATAAGCTGTAGTAGAGAGATCTATTTGAAGCCCATGGAAAATCTCTAAAGGGGAGAGAGAGAGAAATCCTTGCAGAGCCACGACAAGTGGCAAAAGGTGAACTTGCCCATTGGAGTCCCCGAAGCAAGGAAAGGTCTGGCATTTCAGGGCAAAGTGTCCAGTCACAGTTGTAGTCAGATACCAGCTCTGTGTGTACAGTTGTGTAAGCATGCAGAGACACTTGTAGAGCTGTAAGGGTACTAGGAAACAATAACTTGGTAGTCCCTATGGTTTGACAATCCCGAGATTGGGAAGGCTGAATGACCAACAGGGAAGCACACTACCTGACAAGAAGAAAACAAAGAGAAAGTGGAGGCATTATGTTAAAGAACTATACAAAAGGGACAGAAAGATGGCAGACCCCCTTGAAGAATCATCCTGTGATGAAGGGCCTACAGTTCTAGAAAGGGAAGTAAAAGCAGCTCTGAAAACACTAGGAAGAAATAAATCACCAAGGGTGGGTGAGATACCAAAATAATTATTACAAGACTGAATCTGTTAAAATCCTAACAAGAATATGCCAACAAATTTGGAAAACCAAACAGTGGACTACTGACTGGAAAATCTCCATATACATTCTAATCCCCAAGAAGGGAGTTGCCAAGGAATGCAATAACTATAGGACCATTTTTTTTTATATTTCCCATGCAAGCATAATGATGCTCATAGTGTTGCAAGAAAGGATTTTACCTCATATGGGGCAAAAATGCCTGATGTTCCAGTTGAATTCTGAAAAGGAAGAAGCATTCAAGATCACATTGCAAACATCCAACAGATAACAGGATGTACCAAAGAATGCCAGAAGAGGCTCAGTATATGCTTTATAGAATATAGCAAAGCTTTTGACTTGTGGATCATGAGAAACTATGGACTGTTCTGAAATAAATGAGGGTGGCTCAGTACTTGATTGTCCTGATGTGTAACCTATACTGTGTCCAAAATCTACTGCTAGAACAAAACAGAATGGTTTCCTATAGGCAAAGGTGTCAAACAAGGGTGTATTTTATCACCTTACCTTATCAATCTGTATGCAGAATGTACCATATGGAAAGCAGGACTAGAGTCAGATGAAGGAGGAGTGAAAATTGGCAGAAGCATCAACAATTTAAAATATGAAGATGATACCATTTTGTTGGCAGAGAGCAGGAATGACTTGAAATGACTTTTAATGAAAGTGAAAGAAGAAAGTTGCAAAGCAGGACTGCAGTTGAACATTAAGACCACAAAAATTATAACCAAATAAAGAACTGCACAGTTTTAATGTTGACAATGAAGAAATTGAGATAAAGATTTTTTTATACCTAGTTTCAACTATGAATTCAAATGGAGACTGCAGCCAAGAAATCATAAGATTTAGACTTGGAAGATCATCAAGTGCAAGGACAGGTCACTGGAGACCAACACCAAGATCATCCACATTCTTATATTCCTGATTGATATGTATGGATGTGAACACTGGGTAGTAAAAAAAGCAGACAAGAAATTTTTTGATTTGTTTGAAATATGGTGCTGAAGGAGTTTTGTGGGTATCCTGGACTGCCAAAAACACAAACAAGTGGGTCCTAGAGCAAGCTAAGCATGAACTGTCTATGGAAGCAAAACTGTGCTCCTTGGCATTTCACAAAAAGGCAAGACTCCAGAAAAGACAATAATAGAACCGCTGCCGCCATGCGCTGCCTCTCCATCAGCCTGGGGATGGGAGGCAGGTGCGCCGTCTCCGCTCTCTGAGCCCCATCTGCTCAGAGAGCTTGAAAAGAAGGCGTTGGAGATGCTGGAGACCCCGCAGCTGCCACGCTGCCTCTCCCTGGTGCCTCCTCCATCAGCCTGGGGATGGGAGGCAGGTGCGCCGTCTCCGCCCTCCAAGCCCCGCCTGCTCGGAAGCTTTAAAAAGACGACGCTGCTGCTGCCCAAGGACTTTTGTGACGTTGAGCCCTGGGACCGTCCGCGATGATTGAGCCTTTGGCTAAGTCAGGAATGCTGAGCTGGGCTCCATACCTATATTTATATTATACTAGCAGAGGTTGCCCGGCGTTGCCGGGCTGTTTTAAATTGTGTTGGAAGGTTAAATTGTGTTAATGTTTTTTAAAAATTGCTTAGTCTGTAATTTTAATTTTTTAAATGTTTATTTATTTATTTATTTATTTGGCTTGGCTGTTATTAACTGTGATCTGGTTTTTTTTTGGTTTTTTTTGAGGATTAATAAAAGAACAAAGTATGATATAATTTTTTCAAATTGTTTTATGTAAGCGAATAATGTTTTAGTTTTTTGAATTTTTTTAATTAGTTGTACCGTAGGTCATAATTTTAATAATGTAAAAGTAAATGTTTTTTACATTCAATGTTTTTAAAATGTGTTTAGATGTTTTGGGTTTAAATTTTGAGTTAAAACTCAGCACAGGATTTTTAAAAGTTTCTATTGTATTTTATTGACATATGTTTGTGATTTGTGTTAAAGTGTGTTTTAGTGTAATGTTTTTGACTTGTTTTTATTGGTGTGACCTTTTGTGTAAAATTGTGAATTTGTGTTATGTTTTTGATTTGTTTTTACTCTTGTGGCCTTTTGTTTGGAGCTGTTGTGTGTTTTTGAATTGTTTTTACTATTGTGGCCAGCAGGTGGTGCTGGTAGGGGTTATTGTATTTTGACTGTTTTTTCTTTCCTGGCCTCTGGGTGGAGCTTCTTCTGGTAAGAAGTATCTTTCTTTATTCATTTCTTTTCCAGTCCTGGTGGAGGTAGGACATCTTTTGGTAAGTTTGCTTGTTTTCTTTCTTGTGTGTGTGTGTGTGTGTGTGTGTGTGTGTGTGTGTGTGTGTGTGCGTGCGGGGGGGTTAGAATTTGTATTTTTTGTCTGTTTGTTTTGTTTTTTATTGTGTTTTTGTTTACTTCGTATTGTTTTTGGTGTTTTTGTGTATTTTTGGATGTTTTTGACTGTGTTTTTAGTAATTTTTAAAAATTTATTTATTTGGTGGTGGGGAGGGGGCGTGGTCATTGGGGGTTAGGAAGGGTGGGCTAGGTGGTGGGGAGAGGGGCATGGTCGTTGGGGGTTAGGGAGGGTGGGCTAGGTGGTGGGGAGGGGGTGTGGTCGGTGGGGGATAGGAAGGGTGGGCTAGGTGGTGGGGAGAGGGGCGTGGTCATTGGGGGTTAGGAAGGGTGGGCTAGGTGGTGGGGAGGGGGCATGGTCATTGGGGGTTAGGAAGGGTGGGCTAGGTGGTGGGGAGGGGGCATGGTCATTGGGGGTTAGGAAGGGTGGGCTAGGTGGTGGGGAGGGGTCATGGTCGGTGGGGGCTAGGAAGGGTGGGCTAGGTGGTGGGGAGAGGGGCGTGGTCATTGGGGGTTAGGAAGGGTGGGCTAGGTGGTGGGGAGGGGGCATGGTCGGTGGGGGATAGGAAGGGTGGGCCAGGTGGTGGGGAGAGGGGCGTGGTCGTTGGGGGTTAGGAAGGGTGGGCTAGGTGATGGGGAGGGGGGCATGGTCATTGGGGTTAGGTAGGGTGGGCTAGGTGGTGGGGAGGGGGCATGGTCATTGGGGTTAGGAAGGGTAGGCTAGGTGGTGGGGAGGGGGGCTTTAGTGTGTTATGGTGCTTTGTGTGGAGTCGTGAAAGTAGTTCGGGTTTCCCCTTTAATATCAGTGGGTGGGGGTTGCAACCCCCCTCTCCGCTGGCTCCCCTGGGTTTGGGAGGTTTGGGGGGACAAAAGGGGTATGCCCCCCCCCCAGCATTCTGGACCCAGGAGACCAGGGAGAGTGGATCGATTCCCCCCCCCTCCTTAAACCAACTCCGTTTTTAAAGAGAAGAAACTGCTTGGTTTCTTCTCTTTAAAGACGGAGGTTTTTTTAGGAGGGGGGGGGGAATCGATCCACTCTCCCTGGTCTCCTGGGTCCAGAATGGTTGGGGTGGGCATACCCCTTTTGTCCCCTCAAACCTCCCAACCCTAGGGTAGCCAGCGGAGAGGGGGATCGCAACCCCCCCACCCACTGATGTTAAAGGGGAAACTCCAGTCGGGACCTTCAGGCGCTGTTGGTGAGGGAAAGAAAGCCAGCTGGTGTTTGCTTGGCTGTGAGGCGGTGAGTTGTTTTTCTTTTTAATTTTTTGGGCGCCGGTTTCCTCAGCGTTCTGCGCGCTTATGTCGCGCAGGACTCTGGGGCTTGTAGTTATGGGTTTGTGATTTGTGGTTGTGGTGCGTTTTTTTCCCTGCGGCTCAATTTTGATTGGCCGCGGCGCGTTTCTCAATGTTCTTTGTGGTCGCGCCTCTCAGCCTGATTGGCTGTGGTGGGCGCGGCGCAAAGAACATTGGGAAAGGAAGTTGTTTCCCTTTTTACGCACTTGTGGGGCTGTTGCCCCACTGCCTGTTTTCTCAATCCTTTGTTGACCTGCGGACCCAGATCGGCCGTGTGCACGAAGGGTGGGTGCAGGCAAGTAGGTCGAGGCATAGCAACCTATAGCAAGTTCCAACGGTTAACCCTTGGATTTATAGGTTAAGATTGTGTATTAACTGTACTTTGTTTTTGTATTTACTGTATATTGTGTTTTGCATATTGTTTTTTCTTTATATTGTAAGCCGTCCTAAGTGGTGCTTGCACCAAGAGGACGGGATATAAATAAATTTCTAATCTAATCTAATAATGCTAGGAAAAGTAGAAAGCAACAGGAAGAAAGGAAAGCCAAAAGAAAGATGGATTAATTCCCTAATGGAAGCCACAGGCTATAATTTGCAGGAACTAAGCAAGAGTGTCAATGACAAGACATTTTGGAAGTCTTTCATTCATAAGGTTCATAAGTTGGGAGACAATTTGAAGACACACGATAATAACAAGAAATGATCTGACTTGCAGAATTGGACCATTAGTTAAGTTAATTAGCTAGCTAACAGTAATTTAGGTTTAGTCATAGTTATAAAATACAACTTGTTTGTTCCTTGGCAGACAAATATTACACTAATGCTTGCTCACTCTCAAGTTCTTATTTCTTACTTAGACCAAAAGTAAGTTTTGGAAATGTCCAGAAGTGTACCTTGTACAAATCAAAATCTATGCAATAAGGGTCCAAACATTCTCTCAAGGGAGATATTGTGAATAAGGTTGCCAGGTCTCAGATTGTTTGCTGAAGTCTGAGAATCCATATATAAAAGTCTGAGAGAATCCATATGTCTCTCTAGGTTTCCAAATGGGAAGACAAATATCTGATCATGCTGGAGAAGGAGAAAATTTGATTTTATGGGCCAAAAGCTTATTGTTTAGTATAGTAAGTAGAGAAACCCATTGACTCAAAAAAATTATTTCAAAATATTCCATTCCAGCCAGATATGAAGAAAATAAAATCACGGCAAAAAAAGTTTTAAAATGTTTATTGCACTAAAAGGAAAGAAATTAAGATTTATGAACATTGTTAAATATGGTCAAAGTGCAAAATGTGGATTACCTATACCACAATTATTAAAGTATTCTGAAGCTTTCCAAATAACCCAGACTCTTAAACTTATACAGATGGAATATATTTCTGATTAGACCAATATGGAAGGAGATAGAGAAGGTGGTATAGTTAATATATACAGCATATGCAACAAAACAGATTAAAAGAAGGGAACAAGTCAAAATCCTATTACTATTGAAACAATAACAAGTCTATTTTTAAGCCACTTCAGCTGCTTTACTTTGCCTTGCTAAACTATAACAGCAGTAACTTTCCAAAGACCTCTTCAGATGTTCCTGTAAGAGAAGGATCTACTCCTCTATAATCATATGCATTTCCCTTCCTCCTCTAACCATATTGTCCCAGATAACCAACATATGCTGCTCCAAAAAATGAAGGGAACACCTAAACACAATGTAACCCCAAGTCAATTACACTTCTGTGAAATCAAACTGTCCACCCTGGTAGCAACACCGATTGACATTCAATTCCACCTGCTGTTGTGCAAATGGAAGAGACAACAGGTGGACATCAGAGGCAATTTGCAAGGCATCCCCAATAAAGGTATGGATCAGCAGGAGGTGACCACAGACCACTTCTCAGTTCCTTTGCTTTCTGGCTGATGATTTGGTCACTGTTGAACGCTGGCGGTGCCTTCACTCTAGTGGTAGCATGAGATGGAGCCTACAACCCACACAAGTGGCTCAGGTAGTGCAGCTCATCCAGGATGGCACATCAATGTGAACTGTGGCACGAAGGTTTGCTGTGTCTGCCAGCGTTGTGTCCAGCTCAAGTAGGACGGCTGGGGTGTAGCAAAAGCAGCAGGTGGAACAGGAACACTCCCAAACGCGAAATGCCGATAATATATGTTTCTCTTTAATATACAAAAGGATACATGAGATAAACTTGTGTAGAGGTAAGGAAAAACGTAAATGCAGTATTCCGCTTCAAAACGTTAAACTAGTGTGTTGCTAAAGAAAAACATGAGTGGCCAACGCCAAAGTTCACTGCAAGCTGGGCTGAGTATAATATTACTTCATAACCTCAAACACAAAGACCGCACGTGTGAAAACCCGCACAGCTGTGACGAAAAAATATATATGTGCGATGTCCCCGAAGCCCGAAGTATCATATATGTCCTGGCATATGTCTTATGCCACACGGATTAAATAGTGAATGGGAATTGTCTGCATTTTTGTAGTTTCGCTTGTGCCTCGTTAACTGACATATCCGTATTTGCCCCTTTAAGCAGATCATAGGTTGGATTAGAAGTCAAATGGAACTCGTTTAAACAGTTACATCTGTTTGTAATTATATGGGTGATTATGCTCGTGTTATATGGAGTGCTCCTCTGTAGCAATTAACGCGTGCACACACTAGAAGAATTTTTGTAGAGGTGCGATACGCGCGAGATAATTCGTCGTAGGTATGTAGCCTGTCCATTTTCTCTTAATAATTATTACTAATTTGGTTTATATACTTGATATACATGTATCACATGTTTAGTGTTATATTGTAGCCATTATGCACCATTGTATCACGGGTTTTATGCTTTTGTATCATGCTTGTAGACGCTTGAAAAAGTTATCCGAAATGACCCATTACCGGAAGGGCATCGCCTAGTTGTCTACAACTTTCTGAGACTGTTCGTCGCACGGACACCCGCCGCTGATGATATTATGGTTATTGGATTCCCCGCAAGCGAGAGATATATATAATTCTATCAGTGACTCGTTGTTGCTCAAGAATAAACCAGGACATATATGATACTTCGGGCTTCGGGGACATCGCACATATATTTTTTCGTCACAGCTGTGCGGGTTTTCACACGTGCGGTCTTTGTGTTTGAGGTTATGAAGTAATATTATACTCAGCCCAGCTTGCAGTGAACTTTGGCGTTGGCCACTCATGTTTTTCTTTAGCAACACACTAGTTTAACGTTTTGAAGCGGAATACTGCATTTACGTTTTTCCTTACCTCTACACAAGTTTATCTCATGTATCCTTTTGTATATTAAAGAGAAGCGTTGTGTCCAGAGCATGGAGGCGCTACCAGGAGACAGGCCAGTACATCAGGAGACGTGGAAGAGGCCGTAGGAGGGTAACAACCCAGCAGCAGGACTCCTACCTCCACCTTTGTGCAAGGAGGAACAGGTGGAGCACTGCCAGAGACCTGCAAAATAACCTCCAGCGGGCCACCAATATGCATGTGTCCGCTCAAACAGTCAGGAACAGACTCCATGAGGGTGGTATGAGGGTCTGACAACCACAGGTGGGGGTTGTGCTCACAGCCCAACACCGTGCAAGACGTTTGGCATTTGCCAGAGAACACCAAGATTGGCAGGTTCGCCACTGGCGCCCTGTGCTGTTCACAGATGAAAGCAGGTTCACACTGAGCAATGTGACAGATGTGTCAGGGTCTGGAGAACCCTGCCTGCAACATCCTCCAGCGTGACTGGTTTGGCGGTGGGTCAGTAATGGTGTGGGGTGGCATTTCCCTGGAGAGTCACACAGCCCTCCATGTGCTTGCCCGAGGTAGCCTGACTGCCATTAGGTACCGAGATGAGATCCTCAGACCCCTTGTGAGACCATATGCTGGTGCGGTTGGCCCTGGGTTCCTCCTAATGCATGACAATGGTAGACCTCATGTGGCTGGAGTGTATCAGCAGTTCCTGCAAGACGAAGGCATTGATGCTATGGACTGGCCCGCCCGTTCCCCAGACCTGAATCCGACTGAGCACATCTGGGACATCATGTCTCACTCCATCCACTGACGCCACATTGCACCATAGACTGTCCAGGAGTTGGGGGTTGCTTTAGTCCAGGTCTGGGAGGAGATCCCTCAGGAGACCATCTGCCACCTCATCAGGAGCATGCCCAGGCGTTATAGGGAGGTCATACAGGCATGTCGAGGCCACACAACTACTGAGCCTCATTTAGACTTGATTTAAGGACATTGCATCACAGTTGGATCAGCCTGTAGTGTTCTCTTCCACTGTCACTGTGAGTGCAACTCAAAATTCAGACCTCCATGGGTTGATGAATTTGATTTCTAGTGTTAAGTTCTGTGTGATTTTGTTGTCAGCACATTCGACCCTGTAGTTACCTTCACCAAAGAAGGTCAGCAGATATGACATTTCTTGCATCCTGCATCTCTGGCTCCACTTAGACCTGGATTCTAGACTGAGACTCAGTTACTGAGTCTCATGTTGCCTGCCAGCTGCCCACGCTCCAGACTCCAACATTAAAGTGGATAGGTGTCCCAAAGTAGAAAAGCTCTTCTGACAACATCAGGAGCCAAGCCCTGACACCATGTCCCTACCTGCTCATATCCAGGGAGTAGAACTGAGTTTCTACCTTTTCTCTGTAGCTGTGAATCATCAACGGTGTCTGTGCTTGTTGCTCAGTGCTCCGTGACTCAGCCCTGAATACACTGCTGTGCTGGTGATATAGTAGCAAGCCTAAGGCCTTATCCCAAAATTGAATTCCTGAGACCTGTCTGGCAATACTAGAGGCAAACCCCATTTACACTTCCATCCATGTAAGGGAAATAACACCTTTTCCCACATCACCCTGCTGAACAAACCTGGAAGAAGGTCATCCGCCTAGGAGAACACAGAGTGGAGGAGACAAATACAAAATAATTCCCATTTGCCTCATTCTTATAATGGGCTCCTTGTTTTACTCCTAGTTTCTCTGACGCATAAACTGAGCTCTAATGTACCCATACTATGCTTTGATTCACTGGTACCCAGTTTCTAGTTTTGTGATGAGAGAGGCACTGAAGACGTTAAAGCTCTCTTATGGGCCAGTCAGAAATGGAAGACAATTGCTTACACCTTTCAAGTAGAGAGCAATTAGCAGCTGGCATCGTTCTCTGGCAACTCGAACTAGTCATGGCATACAAAAACACTTAAGTGCTGTTTACATGGGCAAGAAGCAGAATTGTAGGCTATCCCTACAAAGCTAAAATGATTACAGGCATTCAATAAAACCCATTATCAAGCACCATCAGCATCTCAGGCAAGTAAAAGGTTTTGTTCCAGCCCAGTGAGGAAGTAGGGAAAAGTTGAAAGTAGGGGGAGGAAGACATTCACTATGTCCTCTTCTCCTCCCCCTCCCCGTTCCAAAGCCAGCTGAAGCAGTTTGAAGCATTAGCCATTGTTCTGGTAGTGACAACACTGCCTCCTGTTCTGATGCTGTGCCTGCCAGGTGAACTTGCTACACCTGCTAGAAAGAAGATAGTGAGGAATCACAAACTCTGAATTCCTGTTTCCATGGACTAAAGCAGGGGTGCCCAAATTTTTCAGGCCGTGGGCTGGTCATGTGGCTCAGGGGGGCGGTCACTATGGCCTATGGGCCAGATCCGGCCCCTGATGCCAATTCACCCGGCCTGCAAAGCCCTCATTGTATGAGCGCATTTTACTTCTGCTTCTGGGAGTGACAAGGGCTTCATGGGCCGGATGAATTGGCATAGGGGGCCGGATCTAGCCCACAGGCCATAGTTTGGGCACCTCTGGACTAAAGGATTTAGTAGTAGTAGTAGTAGTAGTAGTAGTAGTAGTAGTAGTAGTAGTAGTAGTAGTAGTAGTAGTAGTAGTAGTAGTAATGCTTTTGTGAACCATCACCCAGCCTTCCAGCAAGATCTTTAAGGCTCTTCCTTTCATTTCAATGTAGGCTCATCCTACTGAAGATTAGCATATGCAACCTTAAACTGAAACAAACTTTTCTACAGCACAAAAACAGGAGTCGTATTAATTAAAGCTTCTAGCACCCTTTTGAGAGCTTTCCTGTGCTCATATTTGAAGGGGTAAAGTGTACATTCCTGATACAGGCCCAGCAAGATGTGCAAGCTCCACCCGTATGTGGAACATATGTTGCTCACCATGGGGAAGAAAAACAATTTGCATCTTTGTCTACACAACACAGGAAGCACAGACAAGAGGATGTGCAAGTGACTCATTCATCCTCTGCCAGGGCTGCTATGAAACTCCAGCTATCACAGCCTCTTTTCTTTAGTCTATGACATCAAGAGAAAGGGAAAAGCAGCTTGCCCACTTGTTGTGCCTTTTCTTCTTTGGTCTTCAGCTGTATTGGAATGGGTGGCTTTTGGCAGTCAGAAGGAGACTGAAGAGCAAGGAAACGGCAGAGACGAACACAAGGGCTCTGACAACATGAGAGCTTCAGCAGGTGAATCGTTCATCTCAGATTCTAATCAGATATGAAAGGCCAAACTTGAGACATGACAGCGGCAACAGGCACATGTCAACTTTCATAGGTCTACCTTATTCATGTATAAAGCAAGGGGAGAGAATGGGATCTTAAAGAGAAAAAGTATTTTTCCCATTCTTCTTATTTTACTTCCACAGGAGACAAGAGACAGGTAAAAGGGTGGAAGTACACTAATAACAAACTGCAGCCAAACTATGGGGAGGGAAGGCAGATGGGCAGAAAGAGAGACTGAGGAAGGTTCAGTGCTTCCTTAGATGAATTCCATTTTTCCCCCTGAGCTATCACTCCATTTCTTACTTAAGGTGGAAATGGCAGAGGCACACAGGCAATGGCCCAATCACTCTTTTTTCTTTGGTCGCAAGAAATCATCCAGATCCAGTCCAACAAGGACTCTTGAAAAACCATAACATAGGGCCAACACAATGGCAATGTAGACAACCCAGGGGGACATCTGGTCTAAACAACCCTCTGAACTTTCAATGAAAAACAGTGATACAGTGGGACCCCACTTTAAGGAAGGTCTGCCTACAGGAAAACTTGCTTCAAGGAAAGAAATCCATAGGAAATGATGGTCCGCTTCAAGGGGAAAAAATCACAATAAAATCACTTTACAGAATAAGTTTTCCCCATGTTATTCAACACATTCCTATGGGAAACCGCTTTAAGGAAAAAAATTGCTGTAAGGAAAACCCTATGGAAGGGATTAATTCCTTAAAGCGGGGGTCCACTGTACTCTGTTTGGAAGCTGAAAAGGGCATTTGTGCAAAAACCTAACTCTTTCTCATTTTAAAATCACCAAACCCTTTTAAGATGGTTGCAAAAGTGGTGGTGGTGGTGGTGGTAGTGACCTTACTCCTTGATATCTTGGCTCAGGTCTTGCTTTCTTTGGCTGACAAACAAGATCTGGAAGTCAAAGACCATACATCACAGACAGCTGGTGGTAGTGGTGAGAGAGAGTCCAAGTCTTTCAAGTTCCTCAATTAAAAACAAACTCAAGAAAGGTATTTCCCAATCAACAGATGTCTAGTTTATCAAGCAAGGCACAGACGAACCACCTCATCCATAAGATTGCAAAGGTGGCATAAATGCAAGAATGCTATTTGCATTATATAATGGGTTCCACTATTATAAACTAAAGACATAGAAATTTAAATACCAAACCCAGGTTACAATGGAGAGATACTGAAATCTTACAGTGCTTGTTCAGGAATTAAAGAAGGAATATGCACATTTGTATGCATTGACTGAGCAAGTCTGCGCTGCCTGGTTATTATTATTATTATTATGTTTAATTTCTATCCCGCTTTCCTGACACAAGTGCCACTCAAAGCGGCTTACAACATGTAAATACAATAAATGTACAAGCAGGTTCAATACAAAAAATCAATCACAAATTACATTACAGTAACCACAAAATACAATATAGCAATACAGAGCAACATCAATATCATTTAACATTACAATACTCAAAAAAATCCCAAGGTGACAGAGCACAGCTCATGTCCCAGATGGAGCCCAGCTCATCAATGGAGGAAACATCAACAGCTGCTAGGCCAGTCCATCTCCCTGTTTCTCGAACTCTCCATCCACCCCTACTCACACTAAGGAAAGAATGAGGAGACCAGGAGCTCTGGAGGCGGCTAAGCCAGTCTCTCCTCCCCGCCCTGCTCCCACCAGGGCGGCTGTCCAGTAAGTCCATCAACTCCAGGCTTGATGAAACAGTCCTCAGCCGCGCTCCCACCTCCCAGGAGGCCGGTGTTCGGAGTGGCGGCGGTTATGAGCAGTAAAGCGATATTCTGTTTATTTCTTGCTACATTTACATGCTCTTTTTGTGAAGAAACAAGTTAATCAAACAGGTCCACTAGAAAGGGAGCACAAGAGAAAATATCAAGGATTGAGAGAAAGGGTTGCAAGGAGTACAGACCCCCCCCTTCCAAGTTCAAAGCACTTTATAGAAATGATTTTCATGTTTCATACTTACTCGCATTCCCGGGGGGGGGGGACTTACTTTAAAAATAAAACTTAAGATGCAAATGATTCCATTTAGTATCAAAAGCCATAACCTGCCTTTCATAGCCAGACACTCACCCCCACCTCAACCAACTGCTGTACCATTCACACCAAGCCACATTCAGAGCCTGTCTCCATCCACTCCCCCATCTAGTTTTGTCACCAGCCTCCTCAGATCCAGAAACCTTTCCTTTAGATTCCTGCAGGCCCTCCTTCATAGCTCAGGTTCCCCTTTCCCAAGCTCACCTATTCACATGCACTTTGAAATTACAGACAGCCTTAAGGGGCCATTCAACAATTATGTGATCCATTTTGGGGGGAAATTTGGACCCCTCCCCCCCCATGTAATCTGACCATAATTTTAGCTTCGACCCCCTCCCCCCTTTTAAAATTACATAATCTGGAGCTTTTGTATTGAAACTCTAATTTTTAGAGCTTTTCACTATTGGTGCCTATGCCTAATGCACAACAGCTCCAAATGGATTATGTAATCTTTGACCTGACCCCCCCCCGACCCCACATAATTTTTCCATAATTCAGATGGCAGACCCCCTCCCCCTTCAAGGATCACGTAATTGTTGAATGGCCCCTAATCCCAGTCCCACCTCAAGGCACCAGCCAAGAGTCTAGCTGTGGGTTGTTGGGGAAGAAAGAGTAAATGAGAACCGTGCTTTGTCTGTTTGCCCTGTTTGGGCATTGCCAAGTGGAAGCCAGCTAAAATGTGACTGCCCCTTTAAGAGGCCTCTTTGCAGGTGTTTTGGGGGAGGGGAGGTGGAGAAGAGAAGAAGAGGAGGTGAGCATTTCCCCTTCAGCCCTGGGCACTCCCAGGCCTCCCAACCCAACCTGCCCAACAGGTTTCAGACCATGCGCCGAGAACTCCTTTCTTCCCTTCCTCTTTCCTGAACCTCCAGCAGAAGATATTCTGCTGCGCTCCCCGCCAACTCGCCTCTAATTCACGTGAAGAGTTCCAGGTGTATGTGCTGAACTGAATGCCCATTTCAGTCATGGACAGCAGCGTTTGGCTTGGAGCCCAGATCCAGGCTTCTAAATCACTGCTAGTGTTTTCTTGTCCCATCTCGTCCCATCCAGGGATCCAGGCCAGGTGTTGTGCCTCCCAGTGATTCACCTGTTCTGGGCGTGACACAGCTGCACACAGATCCACCTGTCCTGGATTCCAACACAGGCAGAGCCAAGCCAAGTTTGGAACTCACTCTTGCACCTGCCACTAGGGAGAAACCAGCAGAGAAGGAAGCCGCAGCAAGAGCGATCCCACGCCAAGCCAAGTCTAGGGTTATCACTCTTGGCCACCAAATGAGGCACAGCCAGCAACCTCAGGAGGTTGTGTGGCCACCATGTGACCTTGCAAGTAACCCAGATTACAATGGGGAAACAATGGGCTCAGTGATAAAATCATTATAACTATGGCATCTACACAACCTGGTTGCTCTCGTTCACATGCTATCGGTACAGCAAAGGACCCCAGCATAGGAAAGCAGTGACAATACCACCAAGGTTGTATGAAATCAATTCTGGACAGGATGAGCAGAACAAGCAATGCGCTTTGAATCAAGAGTACTTCTTCTAACAGGTAAAGATAAAGGTTGCCCTTGCTCGAAAGTCAGTCATATCCGACTCTAGGGTTCAGTGTTCATCTCTGTTTGTAGCCAAAGGGCCAGCGCTGCCTGTGTTTGCAGATGTTTCCATGGACATGTGGCAGGCACGACTAGACACCAAAGTGCACGGAACACTGTTTACCTTCCCACCAAAGTGTTCCCTATTTATCTACTTCCAAATGTCTTGCTTTCGAACTGCTAAATTGGCAGGAGCTGGGATAGAGACAGTAGCTCACTCCATCATGCAGTACTCGGGTCTCAAACTGCTGACCTGCTGACCTTCCAGTTGTCAAGTTTAGTATCTTAACCACTAAACCACCACAGTCCCTCATTCTAGCAGAGTGCTGGCCAAAATGCCAGACAAAGCAAGAAGACAAGATGATTTAGCAGTATTCAATCTTTTGCAAACAAAATACATCCACACTGACAGATTCCTATTATAACTTTCCAACAAGAAACATGTACCTTATGACCTTATGAGGGACCAGATAAGATATGGAAAGACATACAATCAAGTTTCTCCATGTTTTCATTTTCAGCTAAAATCAGGTGCAGGATGTTCCAAATTTGGTCACAGTGGATTCCCCCGCCCCCCCTTTTCCAAACCTTCCTCCACTCCACTGCTGCTATATAACCTATATGCCTTCTTCTAAGGAACACATTAGCAACTTGAGGACTATCACTATATCCTGTCATAACAATTTGATAATTATGTGTTGTGTGCAGAAGTATTTCCTTTTGATTGTCTTGAGACATCTGCCATTCACCTTCAGAAGACAATTCTAGGATTTAGAATTTCAACATAGGGAGAAAAACACACTGCCAACTCTGATCTTATCAGCATGTGGCTGATGCAGAGATTTTTTGACCTCATTTGCACTAGACTGTTTTTTCTTCTTTATATATAATGGAGTACATTATCTGAGGGGTTCCCAACCTTTTCCTGCCAGGGGCCTGACCATGCCCCCTCAGTCACCTGAGGGGCCAGTCACATGATTCTTCCTGGCAGTGGTGGCAGCATGTGCATTTGCGCTATGTTTCCAGGCAACAACAACAACAACATTTATTATGGTGTCGGCAGCAATTTGGCCCAGGGGACGGGTGGATCCAGCCCGGGGGCCGTAGGTTGGGAACTCCTGCATTAACTCATATTAATACAATAGTTAAAACATTAGGAAACTTGACCCTGCCCCTTATGTGATGTTTCTTATCATGTGTTTATCCTACCCTTCCTTCTGTAAATTCAGGGTGGGTTGTCAGAATATCCTATTTAATTCTACAGCAATTGTATGTAGTAGCTCAGGAAAACAAACAGCAACTTGTTCAACAATCCCCTTGCCCTCCCCAATCCCCATGGCTTGCAAGTATTTAGTCTGCAGCCAATATACTATGTACTATATCACAATGACAATAATTTGATGTTAGGATTAAATTACTCCAATCCAATCCACATAAGAAACACCATCCTAGTTGAAGAACAATGAGAATTTTACAGGAGAAACCCATGTGTATTTGTAAGCAGGTACACCTCCTGGTTCCCATGAGCCAACTATGAAGCAAACTGAGAAAGTGGCTTTCATTTTATTCATATGAGGGGTTGATTAGCACAATGCTTATAACAAGACCAAGGCAGTCTGCAACTCTTCCACAAAATACTGTTAAGATTCCTCTGACATGATAACTCAGCAAGAGTTTGGAGACCCTATAATGCCCCAACTGAGGATCAGAAACAAAATCTTTCCTCTACCACTTCAACCAAAGCTGCATTTTTTTTTTACAGCAACACCGTTATAGCTGCCAGAGTAGCCATTGCAAGCAATGTCCCAAATATGCAAACCCCTACCCATGGTACTGTTATTTAGGTGTCACTTACATGCAGGCAGCAATCCCATTGGAGTAAACGACACAGCTCCCACCGTTCTCGCACGGTTTATTTCCATCCAAACACTGTACAGCTGTAGGGCAAGAGAAGCATCTTGATTAGAGCATACTGTGTACAGCAGCAAGAACAGCAACATAATACTGTGAAGAACAGTTATTGGTCTAAATAGCTCAAAGCAGTTACCATATGTCTCTGGAGCCACTGCAGGGAAACAACAAAGAATAGTGGCATTGTCACTTCATGAGCTTCCAAAGCTATCCTGCCCATCAAACTTTAGTCTAGACCCCTGATGGCTAACACTGGCACTCCAGGTGTTCTTGAACTTCAATTCCCAGAAGCCCTGATCAGCAGGAGTGCTGACTTGGACTTCTGGTAATTGAAGTCCAAGAACACCTGGAGGGCCAAGGTTAGCCATCAGGGGTCTAGACCAACTTTTCCCCAATTTGAGTCCCCAGATGTTGTTGGCTCAACACTCTCATCAAAACTGGCCTTTACCCATGGCGGTTTAAGGTGATGAAAGCTGCAGTCCAGCAACAAATGAGGGTTCAAAGTTGTGAACATCTTATCTTCCAAGGCATTCTTTACATCTTGCTTCCTCCTACCCACCCACCCACCCAAAAAAGTTGCAGTATACCAATACAGACCATTGGTCTGCCTCATCTCTCTAACTGTCCATATGATGATTAATAGCAACCTCTATGTTGTCACTCAGAGGCACCAAGATAGTCCCGCTTGGAGACACCATACATAAAAAGTTTTGTTAAATCTCAGGTTCTTTCTCTCTCCTCCTTCTCACCATAGCAAAACTTTATGTACCTAAATTAAATGAGATCACAATGGTGACTGAGGAAACATTTTGTCATTAGAAGCTCTGTCTACGCCTCTACAGTAGACTTTTCTTTTTAGAAACAATTCTTTGCCAATGAAATATATATTGGCTTCAGACCAAACAATTCTCTAAGAATGTATAGGAATCTAGAGGAATCTTTCGAAGGAGAGCTAGAAATAGGTAAGGGACAATCTTCCAATCCTCCAAGACTTCAAAGGTCTAGAAATCTTACATTTCTATTAAAGACCAAAGGGGAAAAAATGACAGTGAATCTTCACAAAGTCACACAAGACAACATGTTAGAACAAGTACCAACAGGGCACTTTAGACAGTAGGTACTGATGATATTCTTCACTAGTCACATGCATTTAACACAACTCTTTACCTCTGTGTTAACTAGCAACTATGGTTTTTACTGTTGAAGATCAGAAACTGTGCAAAAGTGACAGGAAAAAGGGCAGTATGGAAATTCTTGAATAAAGAAATAACTCTTCTTATTGACATTTCTTCAAATAAAGGGACTCTTCAGATTTTTTTTAAAAAAATCTGTTAAAATACTTACTGGTTATTTCTATGAGCTTAATGGTTTCATTGTTTAATTTGTTCTTAGTGATGTTTGTTTAATTACCAGGAACACTACTCTGTTCATGGGAAAAGATTAAAATGTAGTAAATAAATAAATACAGCCTTTGGCACCTTCTAATCTCCATTCAAGTCTCACATGGAGCACTGAATATAGACCCCTTCTCAACACATGCACAAAACATGAGAAGTTGTCCTGAAGAGTCTGAACTTTTTTTCCCATTACAGGTGGAAAGGATTCCTGCCAGGTAATTCAGTCTTGTAGGTCTGATCTTCCTCTGAATATTACACAGGAATAATTAACACTGACATCAAGGAAAACGCTAGAACATCAAAACAGTTTGGAAAGGGGGAATCTGTGCTGATGAGGCAGACTGCAGTCCACAGAAGCCTATACTGTACTGTACTCTTTCATCCTTGGAGAGTGAAAAAGTTTTTCTTTGCAGCAACCGACTAATGCAGTTATCCGTGGAAAAATCAATACTTCCTGCCAAAGAAGCTGTCCATTTTGCACACTCACTGCAGAAGAGTTTACTCTTTCCGAACACAAATGAACACACCCCACAAAACCATGTCCTCATGTAATGCAAAGAAAGACCTCGCATTATATTACAGCCAAGAAAGGGAATCAATGGCTTATGTCAACAGTGGACATTCAAGCCAGGGGCAGGGAGTATCTGAGGACTGTAGCAACCAGTCATAATTTCAGGGCAGAGCACTCAATATACAGCAGCCTAGAAGTATGGGAGTTTACCCAAATTACAAGGATTCATCGTGAGGATAGATGACATCTAAGACTGCCACCAAGAAAGATTCGCCACAAGAGTTAGTTGAAAGGGACCTTCAATCCCAGCAAATCTGTGTGGACAACCCTGGGCAGGAGAAGCTGGGACTTGAGCCCAACTGGCAAATGGAGTGTCTTTATCGCCAGGCTCTTCTTCGGAAGGATGTGAACCTAACAAAATTGGCACAGGAAAAAAGGAAGCCTGCTGTCACCTACCCCCATCAAGGTTTCAGCCCGATTAGGGTATGGAGAGCCAATTAGTAAATTACCCAAGCTAAACTAAGCACATTTCATGATGGGGCCCAGGCTAGGGGAAGGACCCACAGGCATCCAGCTGTTGTATGAGTGGGATGTCTAAGTGCCCTATGAAAGAATCAAAATGAGGGAGACATCCTTTCCCAAAGGAACCCCACCCACACACCCACACACCCACACACACTTTTCTACTTCAAGAGGAGCTGCTAGAGAACTGGGTCTACTCGAGGAGGGAGATGCAGCCGGAGAGCAGTGGGTTGCAGCCTGAAACTTTTCCCTTTCAGAACAGAGAAAAGATGGGAGAAGCTGGGGCCTGAAGCATTACACTCACTCTCAGCCATTTTCTAGAGACCCACTTGTAACAGAGTGCGTGCCCAGCACACAGATCAGTCCCTGACAATGCCTCTTCCCTCCCTCCCCCCAATCCCCTGCCGTCCCTCACTCTGGCGGCACAAGGAGCTAGCAACAGTCTTGTAGTGAAATGTGCTCTCACTAAACTCCTGGGTACAAACTAAATTAAAATGCCCATTCCCAAAAGCAACCACACACTTTCTTATCCACCATGACTTTGACAATACCTATACCAAAAAGCTGCACAAAAAATGGCATCTCCTGCTTTTCCTGACACCACCCCAGAAAGTATACAAAGTAATACAGACACACACAAGCAGACACATTGAAGCAGCAGTGTTCCATATTAGCTAGCCAACACAGTTTCACACAAAAATTTCCCAACACTTATATCTGTACATACATCTGTACATATATCAGTACATATATCAGGCTATAACAAAGACAGAAGTCTCTACAGAGCCCTTCTAAACTTGATAAATGCACCTTTCAACGGCATGCCTTCAACCAGGCTTATCCTGTGTGAATGCATGCCCTCTAACATTTGCAATATACAGCAGCTAGTAAGGACTTCAGCAGAACATAATTACAATCCTGCAGTTTCCTGCTGTTTTCTCTTTTCCACAACGCAGACGCAAGTTTACGCCAACACTCCAACATTCCTTTTTGCTCACAAAAACATGCAGCTTCACAACACAGCACACCAACATTCCACTAAACATCAGCTTTTCAATACACATGCATAAGCACACTATTGCAGAGGGCCTTATTTCTCTTAGGATGATGCTCAGAATGTTATCTCCAAAAAGTGAAATAGAGGCAGGCCCATCTGCCATCAAGACTGTAAGCAAGCCACAGGAAGAAGCTGTCATACCTGTGTTTTACACATACATTGATCAACATACCTTCAAGATCCTGGTTCTGCATCAGCCCATCAAAAGAGAAAAAGTTGGAAGACAAATAAGTTTCATGGTCTTCATAGAAGCACTTGGAATAAGAAGTGGCAGAGGTCACCCATCAAGGCTGTTTAAAGTCACAGACTACAATCAAGAAACCCTGACTCCCTCCCACTGCTTTGACCACTTAATCCCCAGGGCTAAGTTAGATGCTAGGAATCTTGGCTTTTCACCCCTCCCTCCCTTCTTCCATCCCATTTGCATTGACAAGCAACCGTGATCTAGCCAAACAGGCCATACTGAATAAGAAAAAAACCCACTGTGCAAGACATCTCAAACACAATATGAACTCCTACACAAGAATATAGGACACTTTGCAAAGAGATGGTTTGGCCAGTCAAGATAAGCTGTCCTTGTACTGCAAAAGTATAGAAGAGTAGAGCTATATTCCAACATTCTGGTGTTTCCTTTTATCTCAGCAAGACTTCATAAACACAATTCCAAAAACAAATAATCATCTTGTTTGTGGAATTCCTAGAATTGTTCTGCTTTAAAATCAGGCTTCTAGCCCTTATAGCTGTGAACTATTGAGCATGCCTAGTAAAAACCTGAAAAACCAAGAGTGAAACTTTAAAAGCAAGACTGGGATTTTTCATTCATCTGTGCAAAGCTTTAATGCCACACATTAGTTACTCACCTTTCACTACAACTAACAGAAAATTCAAATAGAATAAGTGATTATATATAAATTCATTTGATTACATAAGATTCTGCACAAAATCTTTGCACAGATTTAAATACGGCCATGCACACTGTGCAAAGACCTGCCTATAAAGCAGGAGTTCTCAACCTTTCTAAGCCAGGGGCCGGGTCACACTCCCTCAGACAGTTTTGGGAGCCGGACGTCCATTTAGCCCTTCCTCTCCCACATGGCACTTCCTGGTGTGGTGGAGGCAGTGGGGACCACAAGAAATGGTGCTGTAGGCCACAGGTTGAGAATCCCTGCTATAAAGGATCTCATAAAGGACAATGCATTTTAGCAAGAATGTTATTACCTATATTTAGTACCCAATCTCTTAGCTTCACTAGATAATTTGGAACTTGCTAGTTAATAAAGCAATATTTTCCTTCAGAAATTTTTACTTACTGACAAAAATAAAAAAAAGAGATATTATCTTGCAAATACATTTTTCTGGTTTAAAGAATTTTTGACATTTCTTTTTGACTTGGTAGAAATAAAAGCTTCTTGCTGGGAGACCTCTCCACGTTCAAAGAGACTTTTAGTTTGCACTCTTACTTTATGTTCAATTTTTCTAATTTGGAAACTGTGTGGCTTAATTGTGTTATGTTTTAGTTTGCCAAACTATAAGGCCATGGTTTTCTCTGCAATTGGAAGCAACAAAGTTTCTCATTTAGTTTACCTTTCATTCTGTGATTCACAATTTAGTTGTTTAGTAAGTTGTATCTTTTGGATGTAAACATTCATGAAAATAGGTAACCATACACAACCCCAGATAGAAAGAGCTGACAGGCACTGAAGCTTTCACAGGTTAGTTTAGTACTCGAGGAGAGGGTAAACTGGCCACCTCCAGTATTGGCTCCAATTTGGTAAAGATAAAGGTCGCCCTTGCTTGAAAGCCAGTCGTATTCAACTCTAGGGTTCAGTGCTCATCTCTGTTTATAGCCAAAGAGCCAGTGCTGTCTGCGTCTGTAGACGTCTCTGTGGACATGTGGCAGGCATGCCTAGACACCAGATTGCATGGAACGCTGTTTACCTTCCCACCAAAGTGGTCCCTATTTAAAGGTAAAGGTTTCCCTTGCTCGAAAGCCAGTCATATCTGACTCTAGGGTTCAGTGTTCATCTATGTTTTAAAACCAAAAGCCAGCGCTACCTGATTCTGCAGACATTTCTGTGGTCATATAGCAGGCATGACTAGACACCAGAGTGCACGGAGCATTGTTTACCTTCCCACCGAAGTGGTCCCTATTTATCTACTTGCAGTTTCTTGCTATCGAACTGCTAGGTTGGCAGGAGCTGGGCCAGACTACGGGAGCTCACTCTGTCATGCAGCACTCGGGTCTCAACTGCTGACCTGAAAGTTGTCAAGTTCAGTGTCTTAACCACTGAGCCATTGCAGTCCCTCTTGGTTCCTATTACCTGTAACTAAAATCTAAACCATCCATGTGTTAGCTGGGAGCCACTTCTAGGCACCCACATGCTGGGGAAAGGTCTGCTACAATTAAGAGGACAGAACGGAGGAATGTTCTGAACGAAAGCTCCAGGTTGATACATATGATTTTTGTTCGGGAAGAAAGATTTATCTTGCTCTTGTTGAGGATAATTACATTGATGGAAACTGCTTTTCCAAGAGGGTCATCTAAGCAAAGAGCATGGATGGTTTCTTCCCTTTGTAATCTATAGCTCCAAGCTTGGAGGTTTTCCCAGAAAGGTCATCTGTCTTGCTAGCTTCTTCAGTTAATAAAGCAACTTCAAAAAAAGTTATATCTATCTTTCTTGACTTGGCTGTTAATTCAGACTAATTTTTAATAGGAAATGAGATATTTCATAGTAAATATGGAAGCAGCAGAAATGTAGACAAAATTTTCTAGGCTCCTGTCAGTACTGGAAGAAGCATTATATATTTTGTAAGCGAACCCAAGAAACTGACTCTCTCATCCACATTTACACCTCTTCATTCCTCACAGTACAAATTATTTGAGCCCTTCATTACATCAGTCTATCAACATTAACACTACCTATCCATATGCATTTTTCTACCATAGAAAGACACAGTAGACACAATTCAATTTTGTGGCACACACCTATCTACATGGGTTGGATCCAGATTTCACCATACTTAAATAACAGCCTCTGAAATCAACAGGACTTGTAATTAAGCATGACATTAATTAATCATAAAATACACCCATGAGTGTATTTCAATAAGCCAAGTGACTATGTTTGGATCCAATCTACCATATTTTAGCAACTATAGTTTCATCATATTGTCAGGGTTAATGCTCATGCTTCATCTTCATCATAAAGTAATATGAAGTAAACTTTCATCACTTCAAGATCCTCTTCCAGAAAACAGTCTCCTCTTCTTCCTTCTGATTTGGACTATATGGCTCTAAACAGTGTGGTTTTATTTCTAGAGGAGACATGCAATCCAGCATTCCCTTTAAGCATGCTGATTGTACAGCAAAGCCATTAGCATGAAGAATCCTCTCTAAGGTATTTCAGGGAAATACCCTTGCCTTAGGAATGATTGCATGTGCTCCTGACCTGCAAAAAATAATTCTGCCTAAGCATTATTTTGCCAGACCATTATTTTGGGAGAATTTCATGCTTCCTGGAGCCCAACTATTTACCATGGGTGAATACCTGAAGGTATATAGATGAGGCTTTTAAGGACACCATAGCATCTTAACTACAAAACTGTGTTAAATACTAATGACGTATTAAAACTAACATCAACTTTGACACATGTTGATCAGTTGAAGTTTGGAGAGTTCCTTCCTCCACAAAAAAGAATACCCACCATATGACTCATTCATCTATTTTCATGTGCAGGCAAGACTTGGCATTGAAAGAAGGCAAAACATTACCTTTCTATCGAAACCTTCCTCTAGTGGAGATCCATACCTGAAAACCAGCTTTTCCACAAAACCTCAAGGTTTTAAAAAATATGCTGTTCAGCTTCTGCATTCTTGGGAAGGACTGTCAACCAGATACCAATGGAACTAGAACAATCTGATTTCTCAAAGATGGCCTGGCTCCACAATAAAATGTGTACGGTGAGACAGGCGCGTATGGACTCCATGCATTTAAACCGGGGATTCTCAACCTGTGGCTCGTGGGCCAGATGTGGGCCACAACACCATTTCATGTGGGGGCCCCCATCACCTCCACCACATCAGGAAGTGCCATGTGGTGGAGGAAGGGCAAAATGGCTATCCAGTCTCCAAAGCTGTCAGAGGGAGCATGACCTGGGCCCCAGCTTTAAAAGGTTGAGAACTCCTGATTTAAACAGTATGAAGAGGCGAGGTAGCAAAATAACAAACATTCATTTAAAAGAAGTGCATTGGCTCTGTGTCTTTCTAAAGATTTATTCAAGAACATCTATAAGAAATTAAGATGAAATTCTTTGGGGCTTTTTTCCTTCTAAATGAAGCTATGAACTTAGTTTGTTCCCATTTCTTGATTACAGATTGGAAGACCTCCAGGGGCCGCTAAAGATGTACTGAAGACTGAACTGGAGATGGGGGGCCTCCACTTCCTTACCCCTCAGCAAAGAGTAAAAATCATGAAACCCAGGAGTCCTGGATTTTGTCCTTCCCCCTTTGAAGGTGGCTGAAGCCAAACAGTAAAACGCTAGTCATGTATACCAATGTACTGACTTACATCATTACAGGTATACCTTTAGAAAAAAGTACCTGGTTAACCTTCAACTTGGAGGTCTGTTTGTAAAATGCATGTTTATACATCTGATAGTTTGAAACATCTTAGGCAGTTCCTTGGGCCATGTAAGAAAACTGTTCCTTACAATGTCGACAATTGATTGGAGTATCCACCAAGCAAGGGACCTTTGTTCCTGTCTGTCCCAAATCATGCCCTTCAGCTATGTTAGCCTTTGGTAGACAATGATCATTTTGCTGGGAATGATGGAGAATCCCTTACTGGAGAAGGTTAGATAACAGGAAACACTTGTGACAGATCTCTTTTGAAAGTACCATCACATATTCTCAAGGTTGCCTCCTGTATTAATCATGTAAAGCGGTTGTCCAACTGGCCTCCCACCTCTTGATTAAGCTGAGGAAGTCTATAAGCACTGCCTTCTACATGCAAAAGTTTCCACAGGGGCTGACACTGTTGCTGTACTACCTTGCTACAAATCAGCCCGCTTAGCTCTCTTAGAGACTATCCAGGGCCAATCCCATCCTGGTCTCTAACGCTGTGCCCCCCCCAAAAAACACACACACACAACAACAGTGTTCTGTTTGAACACTCCTCAATGGGATGTAGCAGATTAACTTCTCATACATGGGGGCATGACATTTGTGGTTCCTCAGATGTTACTGGACTACAATTCTCACCATTCTTCACCACTATCTTTTCTGAGTAGGACTGATGAGCACTGTGGCCCCAGTATAACAGGAGACATGTTCCCCATCCCACCTTAGAAGGACATCTTGTCCACCACTACTAATTCAGCTGGTGACTGCATACAACAACAGAGTACCAGGGGCATCATACAGTGCACTGACATCTGGTGTGGGAGGCAAGTAGAACTCAACAGGCTTCCCTAATGGCCCCCTATGATAAGTGTGCACCTGTAGGATCTTTTGGGGGGTAGCAGCAGGCCTAACAGAGGTTACTTAAAAGATATGTCAGTAGAGAACAGATGCTCTAAAGCAGGGGTCAGCAAACTTGGCTCTCCAGATGTTTTTGGACTTTGATTACCAGAACCCCAAGTCAGTACACCTGCTGATCAGGGCTTCTGGGGATTGAAGTCCAAGAACATTTGGAGAGCCAAGTTTGCTGACCCCTGCTCTAAAGGCAGGGAACTGAAAAGTACTGCCTTCAGCAACAAGAATGCATGTTGAAAGCTCCCTAACATGTTGGACTGGCCTTTTCCAAAGGCACCAATGTACTTCCAAAGAACATTTCTTAAAGTGATATCTAAAGAATTTTAAAAGACCTTCATGGAAAAAGTGTGTCTAATTTGTCCTTTAACATTCAGAGGGCATATGAGAAGCGTACCACCCACATATCTTGGTTTCCATGTAGGGTGTGGTTGAGTCATTTCAAGCCCTTTTTGGCAGGCACTTATAAACAGGACTGCATATGCTCATTACTTCTCTAAAAAAGCAAACCTCTGTGCCAAAGTATACTAAATTCTGAGCCAAACCCCTTCCCCCCAAGACTATGATCTGGATAAATTATGCAAAATGTATTTGTATACATTGACTAGCTTGCTTCTTCACCCTGGCTTATGGGGAAGGAGAGGCAGTTCTGCAGAGCATCAAAGCTTAATTTCCACTTGAAGCCCTGCTCTCTCACACACTTTCTTTTTCTAAACATTGGACGGGCGCGTTTTACTTCCACTTCCGGGAGCAACAAGGGCAGCATGGGCTGGATGAATCACAGTAAACCCATTCGTGTGGATTCACAGGGACTTGGGCTTCTGGGAATCGAAGTCCAGGAACATCTGGAGTGTCAAGGTTCACCATCACGGAGCTAGAAACTTGACCAGAACTGCTGGATCGATAACTCAATGATTTACGTATCTGGCTGCAGACTGAAAAGTTGGGAGTTCAATTCCCCACTGTGCCTCCTTGACAGGAGCTGGATTTGATGATCCACAGAGTCCCTTCGAGCACTACAGTTTTAAGATTACAATGATGATGAATTAGAAGATAGAATGAACACTGAAGGTTTGAGTAAGCAATATTCCATATCCAAGGCCCATTTTTATATATGCATAAAAATAAACATAGACTACACCAAGCCTATATGGAAGGCATCTGAGATCCGCAGTGCTAACTCACAGATCAAGGTAGAAAAGAATATTTTAAATTATGTATTTGACATATATCATGCTATTAACCTTGGAAAACTCCTAGAGCATCTTCTACTTCATATTTTTAAAGCATCTCCTCACAGGTGCTATCCAAAAAGTATAATCTAAGAAGGGAATGAGGAGGATAAAGGAAAAAAGGAAACACACACTTCAGGTTATAAGGTTCCTATCATGGCCATGAGCAATGTCTAATTACAGTAAACAGGAGGATAGTATTGGTCCTGATACCACAACTGGCTGGAGAGGAACTACAGGTAGTCCTTCCATTGTAAAGCAGCTACCATTATGCAGTCCAAACTTCAGAACAGAAAATGGGGATGTACTAGCTCCCAAAGTTGCTAAGTCAGCAAGATGTTTCTTTACTATTTAGTCCATTTCTGTTTTCCAAAGGGAACAAGGATCTGTTGGGAGCACCAAAGCTATGCAAGACAAAGACAAAATGTTTGCCACTGCTCAAGGCCCTGATCTGCACTTAACCAAGGTGGATAAAAATTAATGATCCACCTTGGTTAAGTGCAGATCAGGGCCTTGAGCAGTGGCAAACATTTTGTCTTTGTCTTTAATTATATTAAAAATAAAATAAAAATTGATTTTTAAAAATTTTAATTAGATAGTGTTTGTTTAAATAGAATTTTTATTTAATTTTTTAAATAAAATATTTTTGAGGAAAAATCTATTAAAACAGTTTTCTATTTAAGTGCTACATTTCAGAAAATTCAATGAATAGAAGACGATTGTTGGGAATGGAATAGATCTGCATGAGAAACTAAGTGTGAAGAGGGAGAGCCAAGTGAATACTCCACAAGTGTTTCAAATTTTTAGCTACAGCTTAAGGTTTATCATATTATTCTTTCCTTGGAAGAGAAAACTCATAATGGCAGCAAAAGAGACCCAGTCTGGGAACATTTTAATGAAGTTCCTCTAACTGTGGGTAAGGTAAGCACATGGCAAAATGCAAATACTACATGCATCCCCAAATGCAATCTCCCTACTTAGACAACTGAGTCTGCATTCAGACGTACACGTCTCATATATGCTATCTGCATATAGGCATAAATCAGCAACAAAGAAATTCAAGACTTGGAAGCCTGAATTAAAAATCATCATGAGAAAGGCTGTGATGAAGATGGGAAAAGGAACATGTTTCAACAGGCAGGATCTCCAGCTTGGTAAACATTTTGATTTCATCATTTTTCTTAAAAACTGCCTTGAGGAACTGTCAGTTTGAGCAAAATTATATTTCTTACTATGCATGTCACTGTCATTATTATACAGTTATGAAGAAATAAAGAGGTGAAGCTAATATTCATTTTTGGGCAGTACTGAGTGGCAGTGAATACAATGAGTAATACTAAGCAAGCAAAAATGGTATAAGTAATAAAATAACAAGTACAGTACAGTGGAACCTCATACAACAATTGTCCCGTATAGCAGTGAAATCAAATAACAATTAAGTTTTTGGGGGAAATGGCGTCCCGCTTAGCAATTTTCCCTATGGAAAAATCATACAACAATTTTTCAATGGGAAAAACCACTTAGCGAAAAAAATCGTTATACGATGCATCCCATAGGGAAAAACGCTATACGATGCATGTATCATATAGCAATTGTTTCGTACAACAACGAGCACCATGGAATGGATTAAAATCATTGTATGAGGTACCACTGTATTGACTTTTTTGTTTAGGGAAATCCAGCATCCGCATCAAGGATCCTGGAAACTATCTACCTTCGAGATTTACCATCCTCTTGTTCTACAGTTTCAACGTAGAACAGGATAGTACTTCAATCATACCATATACATCACATATCCATAGTATATCACCTAGAAAAAAGAAAAAAGCTGACCATCCAAGAAGTACCATAGATAAGTATGTGATAACAATCAGCACATTGAATAAAGAGTTACCGGTAACTGATCTTTAAAATTCCAGTTTGTTTATACAACAAACTCTTCTGACTGAAAACCCACACTTCATCAATATGGTTCAGTCACCCAGACCAGGATACAGTACATCCAGCAGAGCAGATGTTGCGGAGCAAACTGCTGGATAAAGGTATGACAGAAAAATGCAGCAACATGCAACAACTCTAGAGGTTAAAATTGTTTAAACTTGATGGGTGGAGTAATGTGTTTGTACAAGAGAAGAAGGGAATGTCTTCATTGCGGAATCAATTAATATAATAGGAAATCTGCCCACAGCAAAATACTTACAAGTGGCAACAGCAAAGTCCATAATATCATGTGAGCAAAAAATTCAAATGTCTATTATGGAGTTTGGTCACAGTCTCACAGACAATGCTGCCAATGTATGCCAGATGAGAGAAGTGGAGAAGAGAATACAAAGCCAATAAAATATGATTTCAGTGCTCATTTGCCACACCTTGTAGCCAAAGACTTCAGTGTTTCAGAAATAAACACTAATGTTGTTGAAACTGCTACATAAAAATCAATTCACAGCAGCAGCTCTGGAAAGAATGGGTGGAACCAAGCTAATGCTCCCACTCTTTAATGAACTGCTTTGAGCGGTATTTCAAAAACTGACCTATTATGAGAACAGTCTGTAAACAAAACTGGAAAAAATAGATGTCACTGTAGAGACATGTTAAGAGAAATGTCCTGAAACCCATTTCTGAAGCTTTAAACAAAATATAGAAAAATAGCTATTTTACTGCTCATGCTGTTGGAAGGAACTGAGAGCATTTAAAAAACAGAACTAAACAATTAAATGACAATAATTTAAAAATGAATATCTGATAGCAGGGTCAAACCCTAACAGTTAAGCAAGAGGAATTAGCTATGACATGGGTATCCAACAATCATCCACCAGCAATGCCAACTAGAGGTTGTGATGGCTCGGTGGTTAAGAAGCTCATCTTGTTAGCTGGAAAGATGGCAAGCCGGCAGTTCGAGACCCGAGTACTGCATGATGGATTGAGCACCTATCTCTGTCCCAGCTCTTGGGGATATGAAAGGAGCCTCATTTGGGCGTCCCCTGAGTGGAGTTTCTTCTGCAAAAATCCTTTCAACCCAGAATAATTTCTCACGCAAAATTATTATAATGCCAACTACAGTAGACCTTTACATAACGACGTTACTTGGTTCCCCAAGTAGCGTTGCTAAGCGATTTTTGTTGTTATGCGGGTTTCTATGGAGTTTCCCGCATAACGACATTTCTAGCGTCGTTGTCCGATTATTTTAGCGTTGTTGTCCAGACAACGACACTAAAATCGTTGTTACGCGGTGGAACACATGGTGCATAACGACACGTTGTTAAGCAAAAATGATGTTATCCGAATGCGTTGTTATGTGAGGGTTGACTGTATAATAAACTAAAGAGCTAAGGGGAAGCCATTAAAGAAATATGTTTGCTGATGATGTTTTAGAGAAAGTCACACAAATGAACTGCTAGAAATCTCTTAAGTACTTGAATTTAGAGACTGTTGATGCAATAATTTCATTTTTCAACAGCAGTAGCTTCTTCTGCTGGCACAGAAAAAAATGTTCTCTTTCTTTGGCCTCATTCAATCTAAATTGGGAAATTGTTTGGGTCCTCATAAATAGCAGGTAAAATAGCTTTTCTTTTCCAGATTATGAACAAACAAGAGGATGAAGATGAGTGAACTACAAAGGACAGTATTTTAATTTTTTCATGTGTATATTGGGCTCATAGTCTAAATTTTGCTTTAAAAATGCCACATCAGTTAACAAACATGGATGTGTATTTAATTGAAAAATACATATGATATAATGTACTATTATTATAGTTAAACAGAACTATTTAAATTGTTGTTATTAAAGTATTAGTTATTTTTCTCCTTCCAATAAAGTACAGCAGAAAAGTTCTTGTAAATATAATTATTGTACAGTAAAATCTCACATAAAGAACACCTCACTTAAAGACTAACTCGCTTAAAGAGCAGAATTTTCTCTGAATGGTCTCCTATCTTAACAACTAAAAACAACCCAAAACTCGATTAACAACTAAATTGGGTTTCACAATCCCACACACACACCAGAAGTCACAATCGGTCACTTACAATGGCAGCGGTGGCACTTTTTCCAAGTGTTTCACTTAAAGAGCAACTCACTTAAAGAGCAATCCCATGGAACGCATTATGCTCTTTAAGCAAGGCACCACTGTAATCTATTAAACTGGAGACTGCTCATCTTGCCATAAATTCATAATTATCTATCTATGATGTTTTTCCAATTGTATAACCAAATCAGTATGTTGTTGATATAACTGCAAAACTGATCTGAAAAAATTGTTTTACTACAAATGCAACCTTCATCAGGCTGCAATTATTAAGATTATATCAGCAAGAATGAGTCTTTAGGTAGAAAACCATAATTTAACTCTAATCTTACTGACTAGTGATTTAAAGTGTGGTTTAAATCAATTTGAGATAAATCAAATCCACTCTGGCACTTACTGTCGATCTATTCAAACATCATTGGTGTTGTTTGTGTATGCTGTTAAACCACATTTAATGTAAGATAACCCTATGAATTAATGACCTCCAAAAGGTTCTATCATTAACAAGTGTACCTACATCTGGTAAATTAAAGACCATGGCTTCTTTTATTGAGATAATCCATCTTCTGTTAAACTATCCTCTTCCAAGCATTACTGTCTGTTGCAGTGAGTCTCATCTTCTCATTCTACCCCTTAAGTATGAGAACTTTAGTTTAGTTATTTTATTGGCCAAACCAGAATGATACTTCTTCTTGTGCCATATCCGATTCTGAATATTGGCGATCATAATGGCCATCAGCAATTATGACTATCCTGCAAATATAATACTGTGGCCTTTCATCCGCCTTCCGCTTTGCAGCATGACTCCCATACCATTGATCCAACTCTGCGAATCACTTTCTGGTCCTGAGCCCTTTTGGCATGCAAAGTCCTCATCAGAATAGTTTACTTTTACTTTAGCATAACTGTGTTTATAAAGCTGGTTTATTACATTTTTAAACTTTCCCCCAAATCCACTTTTTATAATGATTTCCTTGATGGTAACCCATTGTAAAGTGTCAAAGGCCTTTAAAATATCTAAAGATAATAGACCTATTTTACCTTTTTTTCTATTATTTATTTCTAAGAAATCTAACACTCTCCTTGTTAGGTCAGCCATATATCTACCCTTTGGAAAACCTGCCTGATCTGTATGTATATATTCCCTCATAAAACTATTTAACCTGTTTGCCATAATTGCCGTAAAAATCTTCGCATCTTGATTAATCAGAGCTATTGGATGATTTGAGTCAAGAGATTCAACATTTTCCCCTGGTTTTGGTATTAATACTATTGTGGATCTAAGCCAAGAATTTGGAGATACTCCCCCTTCCAATATATAGTTATATAACCTTTTTAGTTTTGGGACAATAGTTTGTTTAAATTATTTGTATAATTCAGCAGGTAATCCATCTTCTCCCGTGGTTCTCCCTAATTTTTACTTATTTATCACATCCATTATCTCTTTCTCTGTCACTTGTTCTTCCATTTTATTCCTATGTTCTTCCTTTATATGTTTCCCCTTGTATTTTTGTAAATATTCTTCCAAGTTGTCTAATTTAATTTCCTTATCCATGTATAATTTTTGATAAAAAATTAACTATTCTAACTTTATCCAATGTTTTGTTACACCTTACCGCATCTTCCCTTATTAAAGTACCTATTTTCCTTTTCTCTTTCTTCTCCTTCACTTCAAGTGGGATTTAATCCACTTGGGAACCATCACCCTTCCCTGTGGACTTTGCCAAGGCTTCAACCTCTTGACCATAATAATCCGGTGGTGATGGGGACTAAAGAATTAGTTAATACACAAACTCTAACTATCCAAACTGAAATTGGGGTGGGGGGGGCGTCACAAGGGTCTGCTTTTAATGCAGATTAAAAAGAGAGTTGCTCTTTGGAGCACTGGAAGATTTCACCTTTTCCGTTATAAAAAAAATGCAAGATTCTAGCCCTCATTGCTATAGAGCGAAATGTTGTATCAGTGGCCTTCAAAAGGGAGCCTGCATTGAACGTTCCAGTAAGAATTTCTCCTTTCCCTTGCTTTCTTCAATGAGTTGGTCTTTGGCTCTCTTACTTTCAACATACTTGCTGTCCAGGGCAGATCTGGGTTCAAATCCATAGCCAAGATAATGCCTGCAACCCAAGCAAGCTATATGAGTTGAACGGAAGCCTTCCACTTATGTCTTCCTCATAAACATAAAGTATGATAGCTTTAGTTTAGTTATTTTATTGGCCAAACCAGAATGATACTACTAGCGCAAATGAAACATGTATGTGAAGAAGCAGTGACCTTAGGGCTTCTGAATAGCCACCAATCCTGTTTTCACCATATGCACTGCTTTGAAGTGATTCTGTGCAATGTAGCTTGGAAAAGTTACTATAGGCTTTTTGGGGAGTTACAGTACAGATAAGAGTAACTCTTCCATGTTGTGGATGTGATACTGTGGCAAACCAAAACCTGCACATAATGTGATTCAAAGACTGCTTTCAATGCATGCTCTTTTCATTCCAAGCTGAGGTTTTACAGAAATGTGGCTACATCTTGAAAAAATCAACTCCAACAAAAACACGACTGCAAGCAGCCAAGCTGTAAAGAGACTTCTCAAGCCCTCTCTGTCTCTCCAGCTGCCTCTGCCTTTGTGAGCTAGCCTAGCAATGTGGGCAGGATAAAGAGGCAGGGAGCTGAATGGCCAGTCACTTTCCTGCTATGGCATCTGGAGGGGCTGTAACAACAGAGAGGCAGCTGGTGTGCTTCAGCCACTCTCTGGTCTGAGCACACACAGCTTTGGATCTCAAAACCCACCACAGATGGAAAGAGTCTTCAGGACCCAGATCAGGCTCACTGGGGGGAAAACAAGGATTTCTCTAAAGGCCAAGAAATCTGAAAGCAAAAGAAAGAAAGAAAGGCGATAGCTTCAACTGAACCCCTCAAATATTAGTGGATGAGATTTTTGTCAAACCTATGGATGAGATTTTTGTCAGTTCTACATAGAATCAGGACATCCCACTTTGCAATTCTTGAGAGCCATGCATTCCTGCAAGAGCTGAAGCAAAAAATGTCCAGTGTTAAGCCACCTCCGCATTAAATAGTGAAACAGCCACCTCAGGCAGAAGATCTGGAGTGTCGCTAAAGGGCAGCCAAATTTTATTGGGGTGGGGCTAGGAATGAAGAGATGTGCTTGAGGGGTTTTCCACTTTATGTGCCAAAGAAATTGGCTGGTGATGGGTACTCTGTGCCTTATCCAGGGTGAGTGTGAGATAGCATTATTTCCCTCACTGCAACACACACAGTAAAGTATCTTGGCCTGGCCCTGAATGTTTCACAGTCCCTTCATAATGATCCATTTTTATTTTATTTTTAATAATACCAAAGCTGCATTGACTGACTGCCACAGGCACAGAAGGTTTCATTTGCTGTTCCAGGGAAGAGATTTAAAGAGAGACACAAGTAGGATTGCATTCTGACTTGTGCCAATGTGCAAACTGTGAACTCAAAGAATTGATTTTGCTAATCTCCTAATTCTAGGCATATATCAAAGTACAGTACTGCATATTGATTGATTGATTAATTAATTAGTTTGAGTTTAGGAAGGAAAAAAAGAAACCTAAAGCCAAACATTTATTTAGCTGTTTATATCTGTGCACTTATTTCTTCCAACAGGTAGGAATGTTTATTACATTTCCCAAGCCTGAATATACTTTTTTATTTTGTTTGTTTTTTAATTAGGAACAGATTTCACTCACTTTGGGACAAGAAGACTGTTCCATCATTAAGAATGCTTTATGTGTTACAAAATTCCTTCTTAAAAACATGGGCATGATGATCCTACATGTCAGGTTTTCATACCATAGCATGTAGATGCCAAGGCCAAAATTCAATGAGAATATTAATGTGCCCTCATAAGAGGACTGTATCGAAGGAAACACTTTATTGTAAAATACCAAATTGTTATAACTTCTGGCAAAACAAAAAAGAACCAACAACCTTGGAAGAAACAAATATCTGGCTTGTAGACACAGATGTGACCGAGGCCTAAGCACCTATCTCTAAGCTTCGTATGTGTTGTGTAAGAGAAAACAGGCTCAGTCTGTTTTCCAGAAGCTGGAAAAGTTAGGGGTTTTTTTTTTTACTGCATCCCCTTGAAGCTAACCTCCCTAGCAGCATGAGCTGGTTGGCTGGACCTTTGTGGGATCCGTAGTCCTGAAAACAGGGACTCCACCCAACTCTCCAATCGTCTGCCCCTTCTCATTAGAGAGACTTCCAACCCCTGTGTGACCTTTCTCTGGTACAACTTAGATCATACCCTCCTCCTCCTCATAAACCTCCTCCATTCTTGCTAAACCAAAGTCAAAAAACTGCACACCTTGTCCTTGGGGCCCTTTATGTGCAGCTCCAGGAAATTTAAGGATATGCTCCACAACTACTTTAGCACTATTTCACATTCTCCGAGTGTGGCTCAAAGTAGTAGCTTCTCAAGCCGTCTGGCGCAAGACCGCTGGGGCTTCAGCCACAGCAATGCTGTGTGGTGGAATTGCTCAACCAAGAACAATGCCCTGTCTATGTCCAGCCAAGCAGCAAGCTGGCAGGGAAGGGAGGGGAAGGGAGGGGAAGGGAGGGGATCCCTCTTCCCAAGAATCCACAGCATCTCCAGCCTCATCGCGCATAGAGACTAACCCCACATTCCCACGCACTACTGAACCAGCTGGCTACTGGGAACGTTGTAATAATAAGCAAGGCCAGCTTCCCTAAACCAGTCAGGTGGCTTCATGGGAGACTGAAACCCATGCTGAATAACAGCCTTGCGATCTATTTACCTTTCGTAGTAATTATCTCATCCTTGGCACAGCACTACACGTTTCACAGGGCAAAAGCAAGTTGCTGCATGACACCTAATTAAATAAACTTATCTCAGGTTTGCATCACAGTTTTATTCCCAGCACACAAATTGGGGAAAAGGGACTCTGTGTGTGTTTGGGGTTGGGGGTGGGGGTGGAGGGGTGGAATTACAGCAGACTGAGCTCCTCCAACCCAACCCACCCCCACCCTGAAGCATGGGAACTGGCTGGCTCAGGCCCTGAGTTCTGCACTTCCTAACAGAGCCCCAAAACACTTGTCTAGTTTCACAGCCAGAGCTTGACAATTTCTAGGCCAGGCCAGCCAGAAACCTGGCTCTTGAAGCAGCCAGAATGTAAAAATGCCTTGGCTCAAAAGTTTGCTTGAGAGACTTTACAGAGAGCCACTCTCAGCAACAATAAAAGTCTCTCCATCCAGCAAAGAGTGAGGAAGGAGCGGAGAGTAACAGCTGTTGATACATCTGCCCAAGCCATCATCTCACTTCTCTCTCTCATGTTCACATAATGCACCGTAAGCCAAGTACAGTACAGTACTATCAAATGCAAAGTCTGACTGCATTTAACGAAGCGAAATGAGCCCCCATCCACAGAATTCCCACCAGGCCCATGGATCACAGGTGTAAAACAACACCATCACTTTTGAAGAGGAAAAAGGATGTGGAAAGGCACCACTGGGAAACATAGGTAACAGCATGAGAATGAAAAGTTCAAATAAAAACAAAACAAAACAGGTCCTCCAAATGCTAACTACACACTCTACAACAGTGCATAAAAATGTGCCTGCCCCACAGCTCTTTGCACATGTTCAGGGCCCAGAGAAGACCCCGTGTGCACACACACTGACAGGCCAATGGGCCTGGTATCCCCCAAATACAATCTCCCTACTCAGACAATTGAGTCTGTGTTCACATGTACACGTCTCATATCTGGATATAGGTAAAGGTTGAAATCCAGTTGTATCCGACTCTAGGGTTCAGTGCTCATCTCTGTTTCAAAGCCGAAGAGCCAGCGTTGTCTGCTTCTGCAGACGTTTCCATGGTCATGTGGCAGGCATGACTAGACACCGGAGCGCATGGAACGCTGTTACCTTCCCACCAAAGTGGTCCCTATTTATCTACTTGCAATTTCTTGCTTTCGAACCGCATATAGTATAGTCAAAAATCAGGCACACTGAATTTTGAGCACCCTCTTGTTGCGCCAACCGCAACACGCGTGTCACCACCACCCCAGCCTTCCCCCCCCCCCCCCGGCTGACTAAACCTCAATGGAAGAAGACAAGATCAGCGTCAGCTACTGTCAGCGTTTTCTCTCCCTAAGAATGGAGTAAGAGCAGAAGGAAACGCCAGCCAGCCAGTCAGACTAGCGAGGGAGCCGGATCCCAAGAATCCAGGCTCCACTTTTTCCAGAGGCTCCGACCTGGGGAGCTGGAAGAACGGGCTGGCGAGGAAAGTTTGCTTCAAGTAAATAAAAAGGGTAATAAGACTGTTGTTTCCCTCGCAGCTCAAATCAGTGCCGATGAATTACACTAAGCCCCCCCCTTCCCCCCACGAGCAGGCTAATCGCTACCTACCCGCCTCTTTTATTTTTTCAACCCCCCCTCTTCTTCTTCTCCCCCCCCCTCCTCCCCGCCACCCTCAAATCTGGAATTAAACAATGCTCGTTTCTTTTCTTTGTGGTCGGACTCCGGTCCAGTAACTCTTTTTCCCTCCTCACACTTCTCACGGGTTGGGGGGGAGGGGACGGGAGAGAGGAATGCGGCCGCGATCGAGCGCGATGGGGTTGGAAACATAATCATCTCAACCACTCCGGGGAGGCGGAACTCCTCAAGGCACCCAGAAGAGGTTTTCTTTCTCTCTCAAAACAAAAAAAAAGTTTGAAAAGAGGAAGCGCACTAGAGGCAGAAAAGGCGTCCGACCCTCGGCCCAGGCAAAACGGGGGCGGGGGGGGGAGGTTCACTCCTCTCCTCTCCTCTCCTCCCCCCCCCCGCTTGCAGACCCACGGCGTTCCTGAAAGACGCGGGAGAGGGACAGTCCCTTCCTCCCCCTGCCCCCCGCCCCCCCACCTCCAGGTCCTTACCTGCTCCCAGTGCCAGGCGCGCCAGCAGCGCGATGCCCAAGAGGCTGCCGCCGCCCAGCCATGCCCGCCACGGGCCCCCGAGCCCGGACGCCAAGCCCATTTCCCCCCGTGGTCCAGCGCGTCCAGCCACCGCTCCCCCAGTCCGGACGCCCTCTATAGATCCATGGAAAGGGCTCCGTCCAGCCAGACACCGAAAGCAGCAGCGGCGGCGCCTCCTCCTCCTCCTCCTCCTCGTTCCCCGGACCCTGGGAAACTTTCGCGGAGTGAGCGCGGGGCGGAGCGAGCCCGGGGGCGGGGTCCGCACGCACCCAGCCCGCCTGGCCTGGCCCGGCCCGGCTCCCACGCTCCCTCCCTCCCGTCCCTCCCTCTCTCTCTCTCTCTCTCACACACACACACACATATACGTCGCGCCCTCCGCCGGCCCCCTCTCTTCTGCCTTCACGGGGGTGTGTGTGTGAGAGGGGCTGGTGGTGGTGGAGAGAAAGTGAGGTTGTTGTGGGCACAGTGTGAAGGGAGCGCGGAGTTTTGTAGGACTCCCCTGGCGGAAAAACGAAATTTATTTCTCCTCAGAGAGGGTTAAGACTGTGGAGAAAGCAAAGGGGGCTCTTCTCGACCGAAAAACAAAATGCCCCACCCTTTTTTTCCCCCACACACGTTCGGGAGGCTATATTGAGGACACCCCAGGCGCAAAAACGAAATTTATTTCTCCTCAGAAAGAATGTGGAGAAAGGGGGCTCTTCCCGACCGAAAAACAAAATGCCCCCTTTTTTCCCACACACACACACATACGCGTGCATACACCCTCCACACTCCTCAGCCAGCCCGGCGGCCCCCTCTAAAGTTCACCGGGCGGCAGGGCCGTCGCCAGGACTCTAGATTTGAGGGGGGCGGAATTTTTTTCCCAGGAGGGGCAATAATGTCACACTTAACGTATATAACATTGGCATGGGGAGGGGGTTTGGGGGACGGACTTTTAGCTCAGGAGGGTTTTCGCCGCCCCTGCCCCCCCTTCTGGCTACGGCCCTGACGGGAGGATGGGGGTTATGGGCATATGGGCACAGTCTGAAGGGAGCGCGGCGTTTTGTAGGACTCCCCAGGCGCAAAAACGAAATTTATTTCTCCTCAGAGAGAAAGTGGAGAAAAGGGGGCTCTTCTCGACCGAAAATCAAAAATCCCCCCCTTTTTTTTCTTTCTTTCTTTTTTTTTCTTTCTTTTTCCCCCACACACGTTTGGGAGGCTATATTGAGGACTCCCCTGGCGCAAAAATGAGATTTATTTCTCCTCAGAGAGAAAGAATGTGGAGGAAAGGGGGCTCTTCTCGACCGAAAAACAAAATGCCCCCTTTCCCTACACAAGTTTTGGGAGGCTATATTGAAGTAGTAGCAGCACAGCACTTGTGGGGGCGTCGAGATGGGCTGGGGGGGGGGAGAGGGTTGGCCACGAAGGCCAACGCGGGCTGTTGAGTCGGAGTGGGGGTGGGGGGTCGTCGAGGAGAATGGTTTTCGGGAGGGGGCGGCTAGAGGACTCGGGAGTGGGAAGAAGGACCCCGGCTTGGCTCGTCCCGAGGCGCGAGAGGAGCTGCCAGGGGCCGCGAGGCGGCGATCTCGCCAAACGTGACTCAAAACGTTTCGCAAAGCGCCCAAATCCAGCCAAAGAGAGGGAAAGTTTCCATCGCCCCCCCCCGTCCCCCCCCCCCCAAGAACTGCATCTGCCTCTTTCCAGTGGCGCAAACACAGGAGAGCCAGTGGTGACTTGGAGTCGAGGAAGGAGCTGGCAGGGGTCGAGGGCGGGGGCGGGAGAGCCAAACACAAAAGAAAAGACCACCACCCTTTTCCAGAAATTCCGTTTTCTTGACTCTTAAAATGTCTGCCTAGCTAAATATTTGTTATGCTGATCACTCACTATGGGCAAAACTCATTGGCCGGGAGCGATGCCTGAGGAAAGCGGGGGCTGGGAAGTGGGGGGGAGAGTCAAAATCTTAACATCCTGTCGGGTCCTGGATTTATTTATTCGAAGATCCCCCAGCCAGCATGAATCTTCAGACTATTGCTGGCTGGCAGCTCCCTCTGAGCTTCAGCAAAGAGAGGCTTGCCTTAAACCTGGCTGTTAACGGGCGAGTGAGAAATGGATTTGAAAGAGAACTGAGAGGGATCAGAACGATGCTGATAAGTTAATAGTACAGGGGAACATCATACAACAATCGAACAACGAAATCGCATAACAATTAGGTTGGGGGGGGGATGGTGTGTCCTACATAACAATTTTCCCTATGGAAAAAAACGTATAACAATTTTTCAATGGGAAAAACCACTTAGCAAAAAACAATCGTTGCACGATGCATGCATGTATCGTATAGCAATTGTTTCATACAACAACGAGCCCTGTGGAACAGATTGACATCGTTGTATGAGGTACCACTTGTATTTCCATTTACCCTTGGGTCATTTGATAGGGTCTGGTAATCGGGTAGGTAGAGACAGATTATGGCTGAGCAGTGTCCCTTCTAAAGATTGGGGTGAGGCACACTCCTGCTGTGTCCCTAAACTGCCCACAGGGGAGGAAAGCTGAGAACAAAACTTACAAAAGCCAGGTTTTGTGGAAATGATCTTTGGAACCTATTGCCACAGTTACTTGCCTCAAGAAGACAAGATGATATTCTAAAACAGTGATTCCAACTGTGGGCCGAATGCGGCTCATGGCACCATTTCATTGGGGGGCCAACACCTCCACCACACCAGGAAGTGCCATGTGGTGGAGGAAGGACAAAATGGCAGTCCGGCCCCCTGAAGCTGTCTGAGGGAGCGTGACCCAGCCCATCAGCTTAAAAAGGTTGAGAACTCCTGTTCTAAAGAGCCAGGGTGGTGTAGTAGTAGAAGTGTTGGACAAGTCCTGTGATGGCTAACCTTGGCACTCCAGATGTTCTTGGACTTCAATTCCCAGAAGCCCCGTATGGGCACGTTTTACTTCTGCTTCCAGGAGCGACGAGGGCAGCATGGACCCGATGAATCGCATTAAACCCATTCATGTGGATTCATGGGGGCTTCTGGGAATTGAAGTCCAAGCACATCTGGAGTGCCAAGGTTCGCCATCATGGGACTAGGACCTTAAGGGATCCAGGTTCAATGGGTTGTGAAACTCACTGAATGACCTTGGCCTCAACACCCTCCCTCATTTGACCTGTCTGTGGGGTTATTGTGAGGAGAAAGGGGGCAGAAAAGTATGGTGCCTTCAGATTCTGAGTAGCGAAATTCTCACCAGGAGAATGTCCTTTTCAGTCAACAAAAAGCAAAGTGAGGGACAGAGGCCCCATTTCTCAGGTAGCAGGACTGGCCATTCCATTTGACACATGTCTGTGGTGGCAGATGAGGGGGCAGGGAGATTCTTTAAGGAAAATAACAATGTGTGTCTGCCTAACCTCCTTTGGGTCTCTTCAGGTATCCTGCTCATACCTGTCAACTTTTGGATTTGAAAATAAGGGAAATTTTGGCCATGCCCCTCTGTGGGTGTGGCCAAATCTGTGGGTGTGGCCAAATATAGCCATGTGACTTGCTGGGCTCTAGTCTTGCCTGCCACATGGACATGAAAATGTCTGCAAACACATACAGCACTGGCTCTTTGGCTGTAAATGGAGATGAGCACTGCACCCTAGAATTAGATACGACTGGCAGATTTTACTTTCTTAGGATCAAAGATCGCTGCAGATGGTGATTGCTGCCATGAAATAAAAAGGCGACTAATGCTTGGAAAACAAGCTATGAGAAACCTGGGGAACATAGTTAAAAGTAGAGACATCACCTTGCAAACAAAAAATTGCATAGTCAAAGCAATGGTATTTCTGGTGGTAATGTATGGGTGTGAGAACTGGACCATTAGGAAAGCTGAGCGCAGAAAAATAGATGCCTTTGAAATGTGGTGTTAGAAATAGGTCGATCCTAGAAGAAATCAACCCTGACTGCTCACTAAAGGTCAAATAGTAAAGATGACGCTAAAGTACTTTGGACATCAAATGAGAAGAGAAGATTCACTTGAGAAAGCCTTGATGCTGGGAAAGGTGGAGGACAAAAGAAGGGGGTGGCCAAAAATAAGATGGTTAGATGGTATTGTAGATGCAATGGGCACAAAGCTGTGTAGGCCAAAGAATCCTTTCCCCATCTTCTTGGGGGACTTTTGTTTTGTTTTCTTTCTTGTTTACTCAGTGGCTTAAGTGACTAAGATGCTGACTGGGAAGCAGAAGGTCAGCAGTTCGATTCCCGAGTACTGCAGGACGGAATGAGCTCCCGTCTTTGTCCCAGCTCCTGCCATCCTAGCAGTTTGAAAGCAAGAAATTGCAAGTAGATAAATAGGGACCACTTTGGTGGGAAGGTAACAGCGTTCTGTGCGCTCTGGTGTCTAGTCATGCCTGCCACATGCCCACGGAAATGTCTGCAGACGCAGACAATGCTGGTTCTTCAGCTTTGAAACAGAGATGAGCACTGAACCTTAGAGTCGGATACGACTGGCTTTCGAGCAAGGGAACCCCCCCCTCTCATATAGTGATCAGGCAACACCCAACCACCCCCAATTAGGGTGGAGGAGCAAGGGATTAATCCCCCCCTCTCTCTCATATAGTGATCAAACAACACCCCCCCCTCCCAAGTTAACTCCAGAACTCTAGAAATGAAATCCTCCAGCCAGGAGGCAGGACAGAAACAGCTCAATAAAGCATGAGGTTGGCCCTGCATATATGAAATATATCGCTCACCTAGAGTAGACTCCTGCTCCCAGCAGCCAAAACGAAGCCTCCAGGACCATGTGGCTGGCAGGAAAGGGAGAGAGAAAGGGAAAACTACAGAACGCCCCCCCCCCCACCTTCTCTCTCTCTCTCCTTCCACAAACGGAAAGCCTGCCACACAGCGACCTCTGGTGGCCGGAAAAAAATACTGCAGCTTCGCCTGTGAGGGCTCTGGTCGGGATATTTTTTTAAAAAATAAGGGGAAATATGGGGAAATTAATAAAACGGGAGGGGGCGGGAAGAGGGGTAAAAAAAAGGGGTTTTCCCGGGAAAACGGGATAGTTGACAGGTATGATCCTGCTGCCTTCTAGTGAGGTAAAATGAGCCAGTGTTGAAGAAAGATTTAGCTGCTACTCTGGCAGCTTCAAAGGTGAATGGTAAAGTTCGGCTTGTCTTTTACCTCAGGAAGCATAAATGAATGGTGGGATCAGCAAAATACCTCAGTCAAGACCTACCTGTTGGACACAACTCCGTCAACTCCTTTCAAAGTCTTTCATGGGGAGCATCGATCATATTGGATTAAAAGTGTCAGGATGACAAAGCAATTAGGCTCTGAATGAAAGGCATTCTGTGATTCCCCTTTCCCTTTAGCTGTAGAAGCAAATTCCATTCCTCCTATTAAGCTTCCTCTTCGTGGCATATTGAGCAGTGCTGTAAACTCCAAAATCTTAACAACAAGCTATGTACCTAGTTCAGTTCAGAAATGGGGGCTGAGTTGTTCCCCTGATCATTCGGGACTATAATTCCCACTGCCCAGTATCATTGGCCATGCTGCTTAGAGTAATTCCAGCTGAAGTAAATGTTCTCCACCCTCACTTAGTGCACTTCAGGTGTTTAGACCTTGTGTACATTCAGCTCCATAACATTTGGATTCCTAAGCCCTATTATTCTACCTTGTTATATTTTTTGATGGGGGGGAGACCCACTCCAAAAAGGAATAGATCAACTCCAAGCCAGTTACTACAGGAAACTAAGATCCACAATATGTGATATGAAGTTTTCAGAATATGAGAGCATACTCCACCTTTGTCTAAAATCATGCTAGAAGAAGGGCTTTATGAGGGTTGAAAGATTATATAATAAACACTGGGATACAAGTTGAAAGTAGATAGCTGTAACTTGGGGGATGGGCAACAAGGTAATAAAATCATAATTGAAAAGTAATACAATAGCTGATATCCTCTTGCATGGCTCCATGTGCATAATAGGGCTGACATCCACAGCAGCAGAAAACTGGCTGATTAAAAGCACATTGCCAGTGATTAAAGGTGATTTCAGGGTGCATATGACTCATTCAATGCAATAAAAATTACAGGGTCCCTGAAATTGCCAAAAGAAATCCTTTTGATCAGTGGTGATTTGCCACTGATGATAACATTGTCTTCATTGTGCATGCAGAGCTGCACAACAGAGTTTTGGTCATTAAGTGGAAACAATGTTCTTTAAAAAGTTTGTGTTACAAAAGACATGTTTTGGTTACTTCTAAGAGGCATCTTGGGGATTTCTACAGGCATTTTCAGTAGAACTTTTCAAATTTTATGTCATTCTCTAATCCTAAAATTAAAAAAAAAACATCCAAATGTCATAAAAGTATAACAGAATGTAAAAACACACCTTAATCACTGCAGTGAGCAATAACACTAGAGTCATTTTTAGAAACCTGCAAAAAAATCCCCAAAACAAACCAGTTATTAATTACTTTTTAAAAGTAACTCTCTAAGCTTTCCAAACAATGTACTGTATTACATACATTTGAACTGTCCTGATGAAATCTTACATTTATTTCTGCTGACAGTGCTGAAAGCTTATACCTTTCCTTACTTGTCTTATTTTATCGGATGTGTCTGTCTGCAAAATTCTTCTGTGCCAGTGGGCTAATGATGGGCGTAAGCGAGGGCTTGGCCTTAGTTTTCAAGACGGAGGAGTGGTGAAACCAGTCTGGGCCAGGCCTATTCCCTGCTACAGGCAAGGAACTCACATCTGCCTGGCCACCTTCCATAGGAATGAGGAGAGAGAGAGTTGAAGCCAGGGACTTTCAGGAATGCTCAGGCTGCCACTCTGCAGAATAGACAGAGTTCTTACTCATTCTGTGCCAAGACCCTTAGAGGGGAAGAAAAAAGAAGCAGATCCACAGAGAGGGGCTCTTGACCCACAAGACCAGCAATGCAAGAAAAGTTCCTTCTTTGGACTACAATGACTAGAAGCTCCTGGACAAGTTTGGTGGTAGACAGGTTGGCTGTAGGATTATGCAAGTTAAAGCCCTCAAAATGTATTTCCCAAGGTTTACACAAGATGCTGCAACTAGCCGTTAGCTGTTATCGAGTCCTCTTCTTCCTTCCTGCCCTGCATCTACTGGACCTTTATGAAGCATTAGTGAAAGAGGTCTCAACCTTTTTAAGCTAGGGGCCAGGTCACGCTCCCTCAGACAGCTTTGGGGGTAAGATGGCTATTTTGCCCTTCCTCCACCACATGACACTTTCTGGTGTGGAGGCGGTGGGGGGCCACATGAAATGGTGCCATGGTCTATAACCGGCCCATGGGCCACAGGTTGAGAATCCCTGCATTAGTGCTTTTTGGCCTCACTGAATTATTTTTCAAGATTAGATACAAATTAGATTGACTGGTTACTGTTTCTACTTTATAACTACAATTTAACAGGTGCATGTCAGGAGGAACAAGGCACACACACACAGAGAGAGACTTGCTTTGTAAGGAATGGCCCAACACAAGTATTCTCTTGGTCTGAGATAGGAGTTGCTAGACACAACCAATTGTTTAAAATTGTGGATGTGGATATGGAATAAAAAATTTAAAAAATTGACCACATGTAGAAAGAATGGCATCAACTCTATTGTCAGAAGGTACAAAGGCCTGGCCATAGAGACCCACTTTGAATGCCTGATTACAAGATGGAAGCACTTTGGTGGTTGGCTTACATCAAGAGAGCACTATCCTAGTGATACTTCTGGACCTCCTGATGGCCTCCAGTCTGAATGGTCAATCCCTCTGGCCTGTTTTGTCAAAGTGGGCTTGGAAAGACCTGGGGTGAGGTGGCTCCAGCTCCTGTTTATGAAGGCAAAATTAATCTTGGAGGCTTCACAGCCATTGGCTTTCAAGAGGTGTTTCTGTGTTGTCCCCTGTGCCTTTTAATAACTTTCAGGAAGAACAAAATGAAATTATCCAGAGGTTTGGCTAAAATAAAATAAGAATGTGGATATATATACAACACTGTTCTAGATTGGATAAATCTCCCACTACAGACAGTGGAACAGGAGGACCAGCTTATAATGCCCTCAATTGATAAAAGAGCTTGCCACCAACTTGCCAGCTTGGTCGTAGTGGTTTTTTAACCTCAGAGTCAGACAATTGGGCAACAAGGAGGGCACCACCACAGGTTCTGTTCTTCTTCTAGGCCAGGGGTCAGCAACCTATGGACCACGGGTCAAACCCAGCCTGTGGCACCAAAGAATCCGGCCCTGGCCTTTGCTCCAAACGCTGCCGCCACTGCCACTGCTGCTGCCACAGCTGCCACAAGAAGTGGAGAAGGTCACATTTATAGCAGTGTGGACATGTTTATAGCAGCCGTAAATGCATTTACGTCAGCCGCGGATGCATTTATGGTAATATTTACAGTGGGGGACCACCAGTCCAGCCCCCTCAACTGTCTGAGGGAGTATGATCTGGCACCCAACTTTAAAAGGTTGACAACCTCTGTTTGAGGGCAAGAAAGCTTCCACTACCTCTACCACCTTCTCATCCCAGGAAGGCAGTGTTTGGAGGCAGTTATCAGGGTAAATATGAGCAAAGTCAAATCTTGAGCCAAACAAGATGGATGTGCAGTGGGTAGGGAAGTTGGCTGTCTTAGAAGAAAGAGTACAGGCAGATCTAGATGGAGCCACATTTCTTTTTTGAAAATCAAATTTATACCTTAGAGGGACTCCTCCTGGACTTGGTGCTGTCAATGAAAGCACAGGTAACAGCAGTGACTTGGAGTGCCTCAAAATATGTCAGGCAGGCATACCAGCTGCAAATCCCTCCTTGCCCTAGAGGCAAGGAACCTTGCTTCAGTTATTTGTGTTTTTGTATAAAAAAAGGAATATAGGAAGCTGCTTTATGAGAGAAACTAGATCTGTGTAGCACAATATTGCCTACTGGCAACAATGGGCTTCCAGGCATACCTATCAAGTTTTGGATTTGAAAATAAGGGAAATTTCCCAGACAAAATGGGAAACTTGACAGCTATGCTTATCCTGTGCAGCCCTCCAGTGGCGGCATTAGGGCATTGCAGTTTTCCTAAAATGGGAGGACGCTGGGAAAGAGGGTAAAATACGGGAGGTTCCCAACCAATACGGGACACTTGACAGCTATGTTTCCAGGGCTTCAGGCAGAACTCTTGTCTAACTGTTCCTCTAGATCCCTAGTTCTCTCTGGTATTTTTCAGACACTAATCAAGACCCAAACTTGCTCATTCTTCTCCTACCGTATCCAAATCCGAATATAGGTGATCATCGTGGTGATCAGCCATGAATACTGTCCTCAGAATATAATGCAGTGGCCTTCCATTTGCCTTCTGCATCATAGCATGGCACCAGCTGTGTAAGTCACTTCCTGGTCCTGAGCCCTTTTGGCACACAAAGTCCTCATCAGCCCCAGGCCAGTATTGATGAAGCTGCTGCCCTCCATCAAGATGGATTCAAGAGGGATTCAATCCATTTAGGGACAATCAACCTTCCCTGTGGGCCTTGGCATCCAAGGCCATTACTCCTCAAGGTTGTCAGGTTAGTTCACCTCCACCTGACACTCAGTGTTCACTCTCTGGCAATACGGTCTACTCTATTACCATAGCAGGATAACCTGGCCAGACCTGCTTAGCGTGTAAAATTTGGACAAGATTGTGTGTATCCAGGGCAGTCTATGTACAGCCAGACTGGACTGTTGGTATGATGCATGTCAGAAGGAAAATTTTAAGCCAATTTGGTTAGTTCAGAAAACAGCAGCCTGGATGCTGATGTGGACCAAGTATCTAGAAGACATAATACCAGGTCTATATTAGAGGCCTTGGTTGCCAATTCACTTCTAAGATCATTTTGGAGCATTACTACTGACTTTTAAATCCTTAAACAGTTGGGACCCGGTTGCCCAAAGGACAGCCTTTGCTCTGAGTGGCTCCCCCCATTCCCCAGAGTCAGACTCAGACACGTGTGTCTTTACAACTAGCCACAGACATCCTGCCTGTACAACTGTTACAGTATTAGGATCAGATAAGATAAGAGACTCAAAAGAGAGACTGAGACATTTCTACTTCCTCCCAAATAAAGGGTTTTTTAAAAATATATTATTAAGTTGGCTGGTTAAAAAAAAGGGGGGGAGAAGATATCTTATTAAATTCTGGAAGGACCATGCAAGTGGGAAATGACCATTTCTTTTTAAGACTTTCACAAGGATTTTGTTAAGTTGTACTGCAGAGCTTTGGGGGAAGAAAATCCAAATCATCTTTCTTGTTGTTTCCTGGAACTGGTCTGAAGTTTGACAACTCTCTAAGGCAGAGTCTGTCATCAGGAAAATTATCGTCCTCCCAAATTTGCAATTTGCAATCATATGAGAAATGAATTTACTTGGGAATATAAAGTTTTGTGCAGCTAGGTTTATGTTTGTAATGCTTTGGGCTAGCAATAGTTTGTGACTGAAAGGGGGGGGGTGCTCCCCTTGACAGGTTGAGGTGAAGTGGCCCTTTATCCCAGTCCACCTCTCTGTTCTTCTGACTTTGCTCCTCTGGAGCTTATCTGAATCTGCCCCCCCAAATAATAATAATAATAATAATAATAATAATAATAATAATAATAATAATAATAATAATAATAATAATAATAATAATAATAATAATAATAATAATAATAATAATAATAATAATAATAATAGATAGATAGATAGATAGATAGATAGATAGATAGATAGCTTGGTAGTTAGGAAAGAGATTAGGGCTCCTTCATATTGAATAGTTGCTTAGAAGAGAGCATTGCAGCACAGGTGCAAGTCACACAATCTAAATTTGCTGAAATCACATTTTTAATCGGTTAATTGTTCAAAAAGCTTGTTATAGGTCAGTGATGGCATACCTTAGCACTCTAGCTGTTCTTGGACTTCTATTCCCAAAAGCCCATATCAGCAGGAGTGTTGACTTGGACTTCTGGGAACTGAAGTCCAAGAACATCTGGCATGACAAGGTTATCCACCACTGTTATAGGTGATCACTTTTTTTCTCCACACCCTTCTCTTTCTTCCATATATATATATCTGTATCTCTCCATTAGTCAAGTATAACTAGGAAGAAATTGTACTGGATTAATTAGTACTCTCTGAATGTCTCAAAAACAAAAGGGAAAAAACAGCCCTTCTGGCTTTAAGTAACAAAATTTAAAACAAAAATGCTTATAATGAATACAAAGAATAGATTGTATTAAAAGTGAAAAGAAAGGAAACACAAGGGAAGCTTTTTTTATGAATAGCAGAACATGCTCAAACATATAATTACTGTGTCCTATGTCTTTCTGCGTAGAGACCGGCAAGGCACGCCACAAAGTTTGCCAAGAGAACCCTATGGACAAAAACAAAAGGCAAAACAAGGGGATGCTCAGCACAACAGATTTGAAAAGGGGGAGGGATACGAAAGGGGGAGGAGAAATACAGTGTTGCAGGGAACAATACTGCATAGGGACATGGAATGTGAGGTCTATGAATCAAGGAAAACTGGAAGTGGTTAAAAACGAGATGGAAAGAATAAGCATTGACATCCTGGGCATCAGTGAATCAAAATGGACAGGGATGGGTGAATCCAGCTCTGGAAACTTTGGTGTCTTGCACGGAAGACAAAGAAGGAGCCGCAGTAAGGGCTAAAACACAACTTTATTGAATGGTAGTCAGAGTGAAGATGAGGTATTGGTGGACCAAACAGCTCTATTTATAGCACACTGTACATTTTGAATAACCCGGGTGATAGTTCATTGGTTACTGTCCGCGTGACATCATGGATCGTCACGCCCATCTTCTCCAGGTGCGGTGCGGCGGGAAGGTTTCCCGCCCTTCAGGTATTCAGGGGAATCTGTATCATGTGAGCTGGATGCTGCTACTGCCACGGACAGTAGTATCCTTAACAGCTTGCTACAATGTGTCTCTGATTAGTTATAATGGATACAATTGCAGGATACAATCAGTTAAAGAGTACTTGTCACATTCTATTCAGTACATAACATCCCTCCCCCCTAGGTGAGGACGAAGTCCTTTAGCCATTGAGGCTTTCCGCACGTTCGCTTTGTGTGAGGGGTGGCCGCACTTCGGGCCAGAGTTCCTGCATTGGAGGAGAGCGACTCGTTAGCTATTGGCTGCAAGTCATGAGCCGGGGATTGGGGAGGTCTAGGTGTGGGAGTAAACTCCAGGGTTGTGAAACCGGGGGCTCCAGGGACTAAAGAAAAACCCCGCTCTTTGCTTGGATGGGTGGGGGACCACTCCGAAAAATCCCCCCGGTCTCCTAACTCAAAATCTAACAACTCCTCGGAATCTCTCTCTTCCAAGTTGCCCCTGTTACCTGGGGGGCCAAAAGGATATGGGTTTGTCTCATTTCCCTCCCCCCTGTGGTCTGTGTCTCCCCCTTGGGATAAGCGGGTGGGGGGGAACCCTAACGCTGACTGCTCCACTTGGTCACTCACATCTTGCCTTCCCACTACTCTAGCCCTGAGTTGGTCGGCGTGCCTCCTCCAGAGGAGTCCTGTGCCTGTCTCGACATTGTAGGAGACTGGCCCCGTCTGTCCGATCACTATCCCAGGTACCCAAGTAGGGCTGCCGGCCGCATAGTTTCAGTAATGCACTGCCTGTCCAATCTCGAAACTCTTGGTGCCCCCCATTTCTATGTTTCTACCTGTGTCCTCCACCCTAGTTGGGTCTAATCTCGAGAGGATCATGGCGGGTTTCCTCCGCATGAGGAGCTCAGCGGGTGAGAGCCCTGACGCTAAGGGAGTTACACGGTACCTCAGTAGGAATTGGCAGAGTTGCAAGTTCAATTCTCTGGGGCCCATCCTACACAGTGCGTCCTTTGTTGTTCGCACCAGGCATTCCGCTTGACCATTTGTAGCGGGATGAAAGGGGGCCGCAGTTATGTGGCGAATTTTGTTAATCTCTATGAAACCCTGGAACTCCGCTGACGTGAAAGTTGTGGTGTTATCGCTTACAAGTACAACAGGTAAACCGAAGCAGCTGAATACCTTGTGTAATTGCTTAATCATTGCAGCTGACAATGTACTGGCCATCGGAATTACCTCCAACCACTTGGAGTAGGAGTCCACTATTATAAGGAAAAGGGTACCCCTGAAGGGACCCATGAAATCCACATGTAGACGTGACCCCGGACCCCGGGCCGTGTCCCATTCTCTGTGCGGAAGTCGGGACTCCTCAGGCCGGGTGCTCTGGCAGCTCTCGCAAGAGCCTACCATGTGCTCTATATCTGTGTCCAGTTTGGGCCACCAGACGTAACTCCTAGCTAGCGCCTTGGAGCGCACGATCCCCGGGTGGCTGATATGCAGCATCTTAAGCACCCGGGGCCTCAGAACTTCGGGGATTACTACCCGCTGCCCCCAGAGTAGGTAGCCCCTTTCTAGGGAGAGTTTGTCTCTCTGCCTACCATAAATCCTGAATTCCTCCATAGGGGAGGTTGCCGGCCAGCCTTTCTATACCCATGAACTGACTAAGGCCAATGACTTGTCTTTCACCGTAGCCTTGGCGATCTCAGCTGGCAGAATTGGTGGTGGCTCTAGGGCTTCAATCAGGAGCACCTGGTGGTCCTGTTCTACCTTGCACTCGGGGTCCCCTGCCTGTGGGAGGGGTGACCTGGAAAGGGCATCGGCATGGCTGATCTCCTTGCCGGGGTGGTAGGTCAAAGTGTACTGGTACGTGTTGAGGAAAATCGCCCATCGCAGCATCCTTGGGGACAAGATCTGCGGGGTTGGCTTATCTGTGGTGAAGATTCCTAAGAGGGGCTTATGGTTGGTCATGACTTTGAATGGCCTGCCATAGAGAAAATTGTGGAACTTCTTGGTTCCTGCAACAATCGCTAGGGCTTCCCTGTCTGTTTGCACGTAGTTGCGCTCTGCCTTGGACAGGGATCTCAAATAGTATGCCACTGGGGCTTCTCGCCCGCTCTCTAGCACATGGCAGAGGACTGCCCCCACCCCCACCAGTGAGGCATCACAGACCAACACAATGGGTTTCTTTGGGTCTAAGTGGGTCAACACAGCCTCGGAAGATAGGAGCTGTTTGAGCCCCGGAATGCCCGTTCCTGGCTGTCCCCCCACCGCCAAGCCGCATCCTTTCTGAGCAATCTATGCAGCGGTTCTGCTACCAACGCCTTTTCCGGGAGGAAAGAGTGGTAGACATTTAGGAGTCCTAGGAAGGACTGTAGTTTGGCCTTGGCGGTGGGGCGAGGAGCATCTTTCACTGCCGCTACCTTGGACTCTGCCGGTTTTATGCCCTCAGGGGTTATTCGGAAACCCAGAAACTCTACCGCCTCAGCGGAAAACAAACACTTATCTTTTCTCAACCTGAGCCCCGCTTTCTCGAACACTGTTAGCACCCGGTCTAACCTCTTGGCCAATTCCTGTTCCCCTCCTGCTGTTATCAGAATGTCATCAAAGTAGGGGAAAACACCTGGGAGCCCTTTCAACAATCTTTCTATGAGGGACTGAAAGATCCCCGGAGCCGAATTTATGCTGAATTGGAGGCGCGTCACTTTAAAGGCTCCCTTGTGAGTAACAATTGTCTGAGCGGTGGCTGTAGCTGGGGTTACCAACAATTGCTGGTATGCCCGGGCCAAGTCTAGCTTGGCGAAACACCTCCCCCCCATGCAGGGTTGCTAGCAGGTGGCTTACTACCGACACCAGATACGCATTTGGCCGAATTGCCTTGTTAATCGTGCACTTGTAGTCAGCGCAGATTCTAAGTGCCATAACATTGGGGGTTTCCCACACGGCGGAGTCCACGGGCACCAAAATCCCCTGACCCACCAGTTTGTTCAGTTCAGTCTCTATTTTGTCCTTTAGTGCGAAAGGCACTCTTCTTGGCTTCATCCTGATGGGTCGGATGTCGGGGTCCAATTCGAAGGAAACTGGGGGCCCTTTGAACTTCCCTAGCCCCTTCTCAAAAACGGCAGGGTGTGCGTTACATACCTCCATGATCGGGTCAGCCTGTATGGCGTGTATGCCTCCAATGAAAACCCCCAGGGCCCCCAGGTAATGTATGGGTGTGAGAGCTGGACCATTAGGAAGGCTGAGCGCAGAAGAATAGATAGAAGAATAGATGCCTTTGATAGAAGAATAGATGCCTTTGAGATGTGGTGTTGGAGGAGAGTCCTGAGAGTCCCTTGGACAGCAAAGAGAACAAATAGGTCAATACTGGAAGCAATCAATCCTGACTGTTCATTGGAGGGACAAATAGTGAAGATGAAGCTAAAGTACTTTGGACATCAAATGAGAAGGGAGGACTTACTAGAGAAGGCCTTGATGCTGGGAAAGGTGGAGGGAAAGAGAAGAAGGGGGCGTCCAAAGATGAGATGGATAGATGGTATTGTGGACACAATGGGCACAGAGCTTGGTGGGCTGAGGAGAATGGTGGAGGATAGAGGTGCCTGGAGGAAAATGGTCCATGCAAAGGGTCGGAATCGACTGTGCGACTGAACAACAACAACAATGTATTTCTTTGAATGTTGTATGCATGAATGATTAATAAGTGGTATGTCAGCAGATCATCTGTAGAGTCATCAGTGACATTTAAGAAATGGACAAAATCTAACAGATGTAAATAAGCACTGCAGCTTCTTGAATCCATTGCAGAACAAACATTTTATTGAATGTCCAGGGTTTGATAAAGCTGAGATTGTGCAATAGTGAGGTCAATAAACCAAATGAAGCCTCCACAATGTTATAGGATTAATTTAATTACCTTGTAGGCTTGAATAATAAAAATGAGATGTTACATTGGATACAAACTCCAATACATAGTCAGTTTCATTTCTATTTTTGACTAATAATTCATGAACTAGTTCTTTATATAGATTTTATGCTTATGTGTTTTCTTCTCTCCAGATTTGTCTCCCATATTTTTATTTTTACTGCCAAAATATATAGTTTTACACACAGGAAAGAAGGAAAAGAAAATTTAAAGAAAAACCAGATTCTTAAGGAGAAATGTACTGTTAATGACCTGAGGAGCTCATCTTCCAGTGTCATATTGTTTAGCCTTTTCTTGGCAAGGATGCTGGATTAGGCTGCCATTTCCTTCTCTGGTGGATCACGTTTCATCTGAGTTCCTCACTATGGCTTGCCCATCTTGGGTGACCCTTCACGGCATAGCCCACAGTCTCATTGAACCACACAAACCCCCTTGTCATGGCAAGACAACAGCCCTTACGGGTGAGGATTGTCTTTCCTTTTTATTTATTTATATATTTTATATATTTTATTTATATACTAGCAAGGGTTGCCCGGCGTTGCCGGGCTATTTTAAATTGTGTTGAAATGTTAAATTGTGTTAATGTTTTTTAAAAATTGCTTAGTCTGAAATTTTAATTTTTACAATGTTTATTTATGTAAAAAAAATTGGCTTGGCTGTTATAAACTGTGATCTGCTTTTCTGTGTTTTTTTAGGATTAATAAAAGAACAAAGTATGATATAGTTTTTTCAAATTGTTTTATGTAACTGAATAATGTTTTAGTTTTTGGAATTTTTTAAAATATTTGTACCATAGGTAATAATTTAAATAATGTGAAAGTAAATGTGTTTTACATTTAATGTTTTTAAAATGTGTTTAGATGTTTTGGGTTTTAATTTGAGTTAAAACTCAGCACAGGATTCTTTCTCTTCGGGAGGCAAAGAGACTTTTGCCTCCTGGGGAGAAGAAATCCCCAGCAGGGAAGGGGTTTGCTTCTGTCTGGGTTTGCTTGGAAAGGAGTTTCCTTTGCAGGCAGCCCAGAGAGAAGCGATTCTTTCTCTTCGGGAGGCAAAGAGACTTTTGCCTCCTGGGGAGAAGAAATCCCCAGCAGGGAAGGGGTTTGCTTCTGTCTGGGTTTGCTTGGAAAGGAGTTTCCTTTGCAGGCAGCCCAGAGAGAAGCGATTCTTTCTCTTCGGGAGGCAAAGAGACTTTTGCCTCCTGGGGAGAAGAAATCCCCAGCAGGGAAGGGGTTTGCTTCTGTCTGGGTTTGCTTGGAAAGGAGTTTCCTTTGCAGGCAGCCCAGAGAGAAGTGAGGGCGAGACGTAGAAGGCAACACCAGGAGGGAAACCTTTAAACACCCAGTCGGAGTCAGGAGGTAAGCGTGGTTGGTGGGGGTTAGGAAGGGTGGGCTAGGTGGTGGGGCAGGGGGGGTGGCAGCGTGGTTACCGTGGCCATGCCTCCCCCCTCCCACTCCCTAATCGGTGCTACCACGCTTACCTCCTGAGTCCCGCTGGGTCTTTAAAAGTCTTTCCCTCCCGGCAGTTTACTTTTTAACTTTGGCGTGCCACGCTTTGCCAGCCTCCTCTACACTCACGTCCCTCAGCCTAAATGGCTGAGGGGTTGTGCAGCACAGAGGACTCTGGGATTCATAGTTCGTGCTGCATTTTTTTCCTGAAGCTTATTTTTGATTGGCTGTGCTGCGTTTCTCCACGTTCTTTGTGGTCGCGTCTCTCAGCCTGATTGGCTGTGGCGCGGCGTGGCGCAAAGAATGTTGGGAAATGAGGTTCTTTCCATTTCTTGCCGTTTGTGGGGCTGTTGCCCCCGGGCCGATTTTCTGAAACCTTCGTTGACCTGCGGACCCACTTTGGCCGTGCGCACGAATGGTGGGTGCAGGTCAGTAGGGCGAGGCATAGCAACCTATAGCCAGTTCCAATGGTTAACCCTTGGATTTATAGGTTAATAATGATGTAAGCTGCCTTGGGTGCTTTTGTAGGAGAAAGATGGGGCAATTTAAAAATAATAATAACTATTTTTATTCATGTCAGAAGCACCACCAGCATATAATAACATACAAAGCTAAAATTAACATATATAAAACAAAAAGGAATTAAACGGTCTAGATGACATCTGCCCAATATCAGACCACATCAACAGCATTTCCTCTTGCCAACATGAGGTCCTCCTCAGTTCATGCTGAAGGGCACTGTGTGTGTTGTATCATATGGGCATTGTATCATATGGGCATTCACACAGGCTACCATCTACAGCATGGGTTCTCAACCTTTTAAAGCCAGGGGCTGGTTCACGCCCCCTCAGACTGTTTGTGGGCCGAATGGTAGTGGTGGCAGCAGTGAGACTATCCTGAGCCCCCCACCATTCCCCCTGTACTGCCGCCACCACTGGCACTCCCCTGCCGCCCCCACTGTCACCAAAACTCCCCACCACCACTGCTGCTGCCACCACTCCACCACACACACACACCACAATTCCAGCCCACCAACACTTTCCCCCATGCCACCAGTCCAGCTGAACAACACTCCCCCGCAGCCGACACTTACCAGCCTGCCATGGGTGAAGGAGGGGTTGTGACTGTCCTTGCCCACACTCTACTAGAGTGGCCCCCGGGAAAGACCCAGGCAGTTGTGTGTATCTGCAGCTTCTGCTTCCACTGCTAAAGCCACTGTCCTTGTCCCCACTGCCTGGCTCGGCATGTCTCAAACACTGCTCCATAGCAGGGCAGATGTTGTAAGCCTTCTTGCAACATCCACCCTGCTATGGAGCGGTGTTAGGGACACGCCGAGCCCAGGGGGGGTGGGGGACAAGGGCGGAAGCAGTGGGAGTGAGGGCATGAGCTGGATGAAATGGTGCCGCAGGCCGTAGGTTGAGAACCCCTGATCTACAGGGAAAACCCCACTTTCTCAGAATAGCCCTTGAGCTTCTTACCCCGGCATGCAGTCTGTTTAAAGCTTTCCACACAGGTCATAGTTCTTAGCCAGGCAGTAGAGAATTGTGTGGTTCTGCCCAGTTATCTGGTAGCTCCTTGCTTGCGTTCCAAAGTTCTAGGGTGGTCTGTGGGGGCTGGTTCTTCGGGGGGGCGGGGGCAGAAGTTATAAGGAAACTGTGCCGTGATTTCAGTCTCTGTTTTGGTGGTCAGTGATCAAATAGCAGGTGTTTTTATGAGGATCTTTCTGAGCAGCATTTTCTCGGTGAAATGTTGGTGGAGGGATGCCAGCTAAGTAATGCACTTTTTGTATTGGTGCTGGTTTTAGGCATCCTGTGACCAATCTTGCTGTGTCATTTAGGGCCATATCCACCTGCTTTGTATGCTTTGGTCTGTACCACACTGGACTAGCATACTCTCCTGCAGAGTAACATAAAGCTAGTGCAGAAGTTCTTAATGTGTGTGGTTGGGCACACCTACTTATGCCTGTTATTTTCCTCAAAATATTGTTCCTGCCATAAACCTTCTGTTTGGTATTTAGGAAGTGGGTCTTGAAGGTGAGAGTTAAATCTAGGGTAACTCCCAGGTATTTTGAGGTGCCGCAGTTTTTGAGCCTAGTGCCATTCTAGTTCACCTACAAGCCTTCTTGATGCTTTGCGGTTTTTCAGATGAAAAGCATAGAGTTGAGTTTTATATAGTTTGGCTTCAGTTGGTTATCCCTATAATAGGTAAAGGTAAAAGTCACCCTTGCTCGAAAGCCAGTTGTATCTGACTCTCAGTGCTCATCTCTTTTTATAGCTGAAGAGCCAGCGCTGTCTGTGTTTGCAGATGTTTCCTTGGACATGTGGCAGTCATGCCCAGACACTGAAGTGCATGGAATGCTGTTTACCTTCCCACCAAAGTGGTACCTATTTATCTACTTGCAATTTCTTGCTTTTGAATTGCTAGGCTGGCAGGAGCTGGGACAGAGATGGGTGCTCATTCCATCATGCAGTACTTGGGCTGCTGACCTTCTGCCTCCCAGTCAGTATCTTAAGCACTTGAGCCACTGCAGTCCCCTATCTCTATAATATATAGTCATTAAGTTCAAAGCCTCAGTCAGTTTGTTCTCAACAGCCTCAAAGGTTGTGCACTATGTGGCAATTGCAAGGTCATCAGCATAGAGAAAGTTCCTAGTGACTTCCAGCAGTGGTTAATCATTGGGATATATGTTAAACAGTGTGTGGACTAGCACACTACCCTGCAGGAGGCCATTTCTTTGATTTCTCCAACAGCTATATTGTCCTTGGATATCAATAAAAAATCTATGGTTTTCCAGAAAACAGCCTAAGATTTTTGTAAATTTAAAGTCTTTTGTGATGTGGGAGACTTTCTTCAGTAGGACTGCATGTTTGACTGTATCATAAGCTGCAGTAAGATTTCTAAACACTATGCATGTGATTTCCTTCTGTTCAAAACAATCTTCTATATACTGTGTTAAGTTAAGAATTTGTGCTGTACAATCTTTATCAGGTCTGAAATCAGCTTGCTGTGGTATAAGCAGGGGCAGATAATCGGTTCAGAATTAAACATTCATATAGCTTGTATACGTTGCTAATAAGAGATATAGGCCTGTAGCTTTTTGAGTCTTCTGGAGGCTTGCTGGTTTAAGTATAGCTATAACCCAAGCCATTTTTTTCATTATTGGTCCATTATCTGGTCAACCCGAATCTCATTCATGTCGGCTGCTCTACTGTTCTTACACCTGCCTATTGCCTTTTTCAACTCACCTATGGTAAAGGGGATGGTCAGATTGCTTGTCTTCCACTCATTCCTTCTTATCCTCTGTTTTTCCGTAGGTTGTTTTTCAATAGTTTCAAATCTGATTTCCCATTAAGTAATATCTGGTGAGCAATTTGGTTGGCTGAAACATTGGCATGTACTGTATGGTCATTTGGTTACATAATTATTAAGACGGTTAAGTAATCTCCATGCTGTTTGACTGCTGTGACTTGTGTCGATTTCTTCTATGAGCTTAATCTATTTTCCCTTTTTATGCTCTGAGATAGCTGACGCTACCTATCTTCACTGACTGAGTTTGCATCAAAGAGGTAAAATATTCATTCAATAAGTCAACAGTTTCATGTGTTAGACCTTGGATGTAGGAAGTGTTACATCCTCGAGGGATAAATTCCCTAGAGCATTTCTGGACAGCGACAATAAACTTATCATATGATGTGGGATCTGAATCAATATCTACCACCATTCCATCCAGGGCCACTGAAAATTTAGACCAGTCAGTCTTTTAAAAGTTGTACCTTCCTCAGTATTTCACAACTTGTGATCGAACAGCAGCTGTGATCTCACATAAAATGGGGCAGTCAAGGCCATAGCCAAAGGAGGGGGGACTTGGCCCACCCTGAATTAGCAGTTTGCCCACCCTGGCAAAGTGCAGTTTCCCATAGGAATGCATTGAAAAGAGGCTTTGTTGCCCATCCTGAAAAAATATTCACCCACCCACATCTGGAATCCTGGCTATAGCCCTGGGAGCTGTGTTGGGTTTTTGGTATTGGCTCCCCTACTGACTTTAAGCATTGATGTGCTACATTCTCACTGATAAAAATAGGGTCTGGGTTAAACCTCTCCTCCATCTGCCACTGTTAAGTATGCTGGTAATTTGCTATCATGGATGAGTGATAATTGATAGGATTCTGCCCATTCTACAACAGTTTCTCTACTTTTATCATTGTCTTCATAGCCCCACAAGTTGTTATGACTATTAAAGTCACCTATTATGAACCTAATGGGTTTATTTTGAAAGTCTGATGGTTCAGCGAAGGAAATTTTTGTAAGTGGTGGTTTATAGATAGATGTCACTGTGCAGTCACTGAGCTCAGTTGTTATTATTTCCACAGTGTTCTCCTCTGTCACTGCTGTGGACAGAATCTGTAGATCTGCTCTGGCAACCACAGCACTTCCATATTGCTGGTAACATCGTTCGGTGATTAATCGCATTCCAGGAACTTTAGGGTGGCATTGGTTTTCATCCGTGTGAGTTTCTTGCATGCATAGTAGGTCACATCTATGTTTATTGCAGAATTCCTGAAGCAAGCTTTCTTTAACTGAGGATATTCCTTCAATGTTGACCAATACCACTGTCCATTTAGGCCCTGAGAATGGCCGTTGGTTAGAATGTATGTTTGTGGTCATTTCTGCTCAGAAGAGGTGCTTCTGGGTTGAAAGCATTAGCCATTGATATAGTCACCATTGCCACCTTTGCCCAGGGGACACCCGATCGCTGTAATATAATAATAATACCCTGGAAGACAAAAATAAAATTTAAAAAGATATTGATAGACTTGAGCACTGAGCTGAAAACAGCAGAATGATATTAATAGTGATAGGTGCAAAGTTCTACCTCTAGGGAAAAGAATCCAAATTCACAGTAACAAGATGGAGGATACTTGGCTCAGTAATTCTATGAGTGAGAAGGATCTTGGAATTATTGTAGATCACAACTGGAATATGAGTCAACAGTGCAATACAGCTGGGGGGGGGGGAGGCCAATGCTATTTTAGGCTGCATAATCAGAAATATAGTGTCCAAATCCCACAAAGTACTAGTTCCTCTCTATTTGACCTCATCTTGAGTACTTTGTCCAGCTCTATACACCACACTTTAAAAACAATGCCAACAAACTGGAACAAGTTCAGAGGAAAGCGAGAAGGATGATCAGGGAATGGAAGCCAAGGCCTATGATGAAAGACTGAAAGAATTGGGCATGTTGAGCCTTAAGAGAAGACTGAGGAGAGATATTATAGTATTCTTCAAATACTTGAAAGATTGTTATACAGAGGATCTGTTCTTGCTCATTCCAGAGTGCAAGATGTCTAATAAGCTCAAATTATAGGAAGCCAGATTGTGGCTGAATATCAGGAAAAACGCTTTCACTGTTAGAGTAATATGATAAGGAACTAATTACCTGGGAAGATGGTGAGCACTCCAATACTGGAGGTATTCAAGAGAACAACAATTAGATGGCCATCTGACAAATATACTTTGATTTGGATTCCTGCATTCATTCATTCAATTTGTATGCAGGGCCTTATAGGACCCTTCCAATTCAATTACTCTATGATTCTTAGTCACTATGCAGTGCAAAATTTTGTCATGCAAGGACTCAACTTGATAATCCCCATAAGCAAGCCTTCAAGGACAAGCCCCAAATGCAGGCATCTGTGTTGATCCATGTCAACAAACCTGTTTTACAGTTTTTTATCTTCACCTGTAGCTTCTCTTTTGAAAAGTTAGCAGCCCACTAAAATTTTGTGAAATAAGCAACCCATTGAGACTCAAAACATCCTCAAACCCCTTACATCAAGGGTGCCCAAACTACGGCCCAGGGTCCGGATGTGGCCCTTCATGGCAATTCATCTGGGCTGCGAAGCCCTCGTTGCTCCTGGAAGTAAAATGTTCCCATAAAGTAAAACGCTCCCTGAATCACGTGACCGGCCTATGGCCTGAAATGTTTGGGCACCCCTGCCTTACATGATAACAGGAATATGATGTTAATTACATGCTACTCCTCCATGGTGTGCTTCCAAGCAAAAATGCATAATGTCTAGAAAGAAAACTCATACACACAAGGTTTCCCAGATCATTGACAGATTGTTTCCCATTTGCTTTTACAAAACTCCTTGAGATCCACCTAACAGATATGCAGCAAAGTGATTTATTGCATATTGTGTAAATTCATGTCAAAGGCCTAAATCCTATAGTTATTCCAACTAGAATACACTTGCTGAATCACTATGAACATGGCCAAGTCTACACACATGTATATTTTGTAGCTTAAATCGCTCTACTCTAGTCTAGCCTAACATTGGATTAGGCTAAAGGTGAACGTTGAAAATTCATCACATTTTTTAAAAGTAAGAGGCATGGAGAAACAGCCAGGAAGAACACACATGGCCACACCAATAGTTGTACATGTTGTTCCTCTTTAAATGTTTCAAGCTGTCAAGCAAACCAGGAAGTGGTATATACAGTACACAGCAACAGATCAAAAAGTATGGGCTCTAGACTGAAGCCTTTCCTTGTGACATTTTCCACAATAGATCACTTTCTCTTACACATGTTCACACAAACACTTCAACACGTGGACCAGTGTGAATAACCCTAGTTTATTGGCTATAATCCTGTATAGACTTCCCTGAGGCAAAGTCCCATTAACTCTCTGGCCCTCCCATCCACACAGATTGTGCCATAATAGTAAAACTTGAAAGGTTGTATAGTAATTAAGAGTAAAACCTGAAAAGTTGTATATTCATTAACTAATAATGAAGGGTTTGGCTATCTGCTGTCATCCAGTGGGTTTGAAAGGCTGAGGTCAGAAAGTACTGGATGTACCAGGATAATGCATGACGGTTTGAGCACCCGTCTTTGTCCAAGCTCCTGTCAACCCAGCAGTTCAAAAGCAAGACATTGCAAGTAGATAAATAGGGACCACTTCAGTTGGAAAAGATCTTGGGGACATGAAAGGAGCCTCATTCAGACGTCCCCTGAGCAGAGTTTCTCCAGCAAAAATCCTTTCAATACAAAATAATTTCTGACACAAAATTATTATTATTATTATTATTATTATTATTATTATTATTATTATTATTATTATTATTATTATTATTATTATTATTATTATTATTATTATTATTATTATTATTATTATTATTATTATTATTATTATTATTATTATTATTATTAAAGATAAGACAAATTATATTTTGGGTGTTATGCTTCCAAAGGAAATGGAGCACATTACTACCATTGCACAGTGTTCAGGAAAACATCACTGGTCACAAAAGTAGCTAAAGATTGCAAGTAGAGACTGTTTAAGGCACTGGCTCCCACTGGGATGTGTCATTGCTCCTCAATTTATTTTCCCCAACAATGTGTGCAGCTTTGGATTTTGTCCCCATAATTTCCTCCCCCCTCCTCCCCACCTACAAAATACAGTGGTACCTCTACTTATACAATGGTTTTAATCCGTTCCACGGGGCTCGTTGTTGTATGAAACAATTGCTATATGATACATGCACCGTATAGCGATTTTCCCTATGAGATGCATCGTACAACAATTTATTTATTTTTTACTAAAAGGTTTTTCCCATTGAAAAATTGTTGTACAATTTTTTTCCATAGGGAAAATTGTTATGTGGGACACCATTCCCCCCCCCCCAAACCAAATTGTTATGCAATTTCATTGATATACGGGGCAATTGTTGTATGAGGTTCCACTTGTATATGTAATGCCAACTGCACCATTTTGTCTGGGAGACAACATGTGAAGAGGAAGAGCAAAGATCACATTGTTTGCTTTTACTGCCTGTCCTCCACTTTTGGTGGGTAGCAATTGTGCTTATTTATGGTCCCTGTATCTGTCTGCACAAACCAGGTCCTCTTTGGATGCCTCTTGGCATCCACAGGTAAGATCTGGTAGGATGAAGTTGGTTCTTCATGTAAATATCACAAAAAATTATGTCCGACCTTTTCCGGAACCATGTTTTTATTTGTTTGTTTTAATTTTTATTGTAACATTAGCTTAGTAAAGTAAACAGCAATACAGCAAGAGACCCAATGTGGTTGTAATATATACAATGTTGGACTAGGACTCCCAAGACTAGAGTTCAAATTCTTTCTTGACCATAGGAATTTAACCGGGGGAGGGGGGAGGACAATAGTAAACCCCTTCTCAAACATTTCCTGTACCTTGAAAACCCCATTAGGCAACCCTAATTTCTCCAGTCCTAAAGGATGTGCAGTTGCTGCCAATATCCTTCAGAATCCAGTTCAAGATGTGGTATGAACTGGGTGGTGCAGTGGCTTGAATGCTAGACTAAGACTTGGGAAATATGGGTTCAAAGTTTTACTTACCGTAGTTATAAAAATCATTGGGTAAGCTTTGGCCATTCACTCTGTTAGTCTAGCCTACCTCAATAATTTCTCTTGAAGATACTGTGTGGAAGAATTGCTTGCTGAGAAAGAAAAGAGTATTCTGTCCATTCAGAAAAATACCAAATATCATAATATAATCCAAAACTGAAATCTATTCCTTTTTATCCATTCTACAGTTTAAGAAATCAATCAGGATCAAATAAATGTAAAACTTTGAGCCCTCTAAGCTTTTTTGTAATTCCTTTCCATTGGGCATCTTGGCTAGAGGTGGTGGGAGTTGGTGTCTAGAACACATAGGTAACCTTGAAGGTTTTCCTGGCACCATAATTTTAAAGTTTGGGGCCTTCCTTAGCTAGGAGGTACTTACAAATTACAATGGCAGGGTTAGAGGTATCAGTCAGGGCATAAGAAATTAATTGCCTTACTCACAAGAAAATGCCTCTGGGATGTACCAAAATGACCTAAGATCTTGGCTGTATGTCGTTGTTTCTGAAAATGTAGATTCCAAGCCAAGGTATTCAAATATCATACAGTATTTACAAAAATTGTGTCTTTCACAAATAAGCTTACACCATTGCTTTATATGCATAGGTATTTATTTTGACTAAAATGTTGTAGAAGCTAGATTTTCAACATTTTGTGTGCGGGGGAAGGGAAGAAAAAGAAAATAATGGAAGAGGCAGTATGGTCACATGGAAGAGAGACAAATCTCCAGAGGATCATCTGGAACGGCAAACATTTTGAAAATGCCCGAACTCTCTTGTTTCCAAGCTTTTGGCAGACAGATTCGTTTTCTGACCCTACTCCACCACGCCTTAGAAGGTCTTTTAATTTCCACTCACAATGATGGAGATTAGAAACCTTTGTTTTTACTTGAAAGTTGGCTCTTAGGTTGCCAGAGCCAGATTCTACAGTAAATTTAAGGCTTTGCAGAGGACATACAAAAGTACAGAGAACACAAAATAAATGTGTGCATCTTTGCCATGCTTCCTTCCTTATGCCAGGTGTTCCACAATGACGTAAGAAGATTGTCACCAGAGCAAGGGGACCATCCCACTCTAAAGTTAGTGGCTCTGGCATCTTTGCTTCTTCTTCTTCTTCTAAAACCCTGTTACTGCTGTAAGAGGAGAGCTTGGAAAAATTACCTTCAGGACTACAACTCTCAGAATTCACTAGTTTATGGGGCCACCAGTCATCCTGCTTTGGGGGACCTGAAAACTCTCATCTGAAACAGTAACTTTTCTGAACTCAGAGCTTCTAAACTGTCAGCCTCAGGATTGTTTCTCCTTCATATCTCATTCTGGGCTCTCAAAACAAGGCTGGCAAACAATGTTTTGCTGTCTGCATCGACATGGCAGTTGCCACGTCTCCCTCCACTTCCTCAGATGTAAAACCTAGATTATGAAGTCTTTTTTTTTTCTTCTCCCTCCTGAAGCAGAAAATCCTAGAAACCTACCGCTTCCTTCTCATCATTAAGAATAAAATTATAAGAAATCAAATAATTAACTGCCCTTTTATGACAGCCTGCCTAAAGGTAAGCCTGGTACTGTCTTCTTCTATAAGTGCCATATCCAATTCCAAATATTGGTTATCCTCATGGTGATCAGCCATGAAGATTGTCCTGGGAACAATATAATGCAGTGGCTTTCCATTTGCCTTCCTCATCAAAGCATGACACCCATACCTTTGATCCATGTCTGGAAGTCACTTTCAGGTCCTGAGCCCTTTTGATACACAAAGTCCTCCTCAGCCCCAGGCCAGTATTGATGAAGCTGCTGCCCTCCCGCAAGATGGATTCAAGTGGAATTAAATCTACTTGGGGACCATCACCCTTCCCTTTGGACTTTGCCACCCAAGGCCATTAGTCCTCAGGGTTGTCAGGTTAGTTAACCACCGCCGATTGGCATTGAGTTGCTGGCAGTATGGTCTACTCCAGTGATAGCAAACCTTGGCATTCCATATGTTCCTGAATTTCAATTCCCAAAAGCCCTGATCAGCAGGAGTGCTGACTTGGGCTTCTGGTAATTGAAGTCCAAGAACACCTGGAGTGCCAAAGTTTGCTATCACTGGTCTACTCTATTTCCATAGTAGGATAACTTGGCCAGACTAGTGGCACTGTCTAAGGATCATATTTTCTCACCTGCTTCCTCAAAACTTCCTAAGTCTGATTAACCATCACTTCTATCCACTCACCCACAGTCATAATTATCTCAATGGTGAAGAGATTGGGGAAAAGAACAAGTAGAATCTAACAATAACACATGATGGAAATACTTTGGCCAAAATGTTGCATCTGGAATGATCCCTGTTTTGAGAGCACTGAGTAACATTTAGACAAACATGCCATCTTCCGTCACTGGTTTTGCACACTCCCAGTTTCCTCCTAGACCAGCCTCTCTGCTCTTTGCTCCCCTCTAGGCATCCAGCCCAGATCTGTTTATTTTTCTTTGTCATTTATGCCACCCCCAAGGGACTAGTTTCTCAGACGGAGAAGGAGGACGGGAGCAAAACATCTTTTCATTCCCAAAGGAAAGGCATCCAAGAGGAATATGGAAAACAGGGTGTGTCCAGCATACCAGAGGCCTCAAAGTTAAGACACCAGTGGACAAGAGAGACAGCAGAGACGAGCAAAGCAAGCATCAGGACAGGAATGCATCAGGCTATAATATCAGTGATGGCAAACCTTGGCACTCCAGCTGTTCTGGAACTTCAATTCCCAGAAGCCCTTATTAGCAAGAGTGCTGACTTGGGCTTCTGGGAATTGAAGTCTAAGAACAGTTGGAGTGCTAAGGTTAGCTACCAGGGGGCTATCCAATGATGCCGAACCTTGGCACTCCAGCTGTTCTTGAACTTCAATTCCAAGAAGCCCTGATCAGCAGGGGTGCTGACTTGGGCTTCTGGTAACTGAAGTCCAAGAACACCTGGAGTGCTAAGGTTCGCCATTATAGGGCTATATGATGAACATGGCCATGGAAAGGGTGATTGAGATCATATGGTGGGTTTTTTTTCCTAAGCAGAGTCTGAAAAAATTATCCCTTTGGGTTACAACTCTCAGAAGCCTCGGATATCTCAGCTATGTCTGGAAGCTAATTAAATCTCAAACAACCCAGAATCATGACAGACACAAGTCCTGCCCAAAAACTAACTTTCCCACATTTTGTGAAATCTTTACTCTTTAGTTACAAAATTTTCAGTGTGATTGGTATAATGAATGAGAAGACATTTTGTGTATGGCCAGAGACATTTGCTTTATGGGGGCTTCAAATCATCTGGCTGGGTTTCACTGCAAATAGGTGCTGGAGCCAAGCCTTCCTGAGCCAAGAGGTGATCAAGGGGGAGACTCCACCCCTTGTCAGGTCTGGTGGAGCATGTTTTGCCAGGGGCAGGAGAGGGGCAGGCAAGGTAGAACGGCCTGGGGCTGAAAATCTTCTGAGGCCCCAGTCAAGGTCTCCTCATGCCTGCTATTATGTCTAACACCCTCACTCTCCCCACATGGTGGTCCCAGCACAGCAGGGCCTTGGCTGGAGCTACTGCAGCTGTTTCCCATTTAGACATGGATGAAAAAGGCATCTCAACTTTTAAGCTCCCTCCTCTCCCTCTAGCCCAGAACTGGCTTGTGGCCCATCCAAAGCTTGAGTCCCTACCATCTCCCAGTTCCAACCAGCATAACTTGTGAGGCCGTCCAACTCGACCCAAATCAGTCACGATTTAGAGGCAAGATAACTTACCTAAGATCTGCCAAAAAAAAAAAAAAACAACCACAGGCATAACTACCACTGTTAGCATTCAAGGAAGGAGCAGCTGTCACCATGGATTCTGTTCTTCTTAAAATTAATTTTTGGAATTTCTCCTAATCTTTCCGTGAGATGGAGTCAGGACCAAGTCCAGCCTTCCCAAACTAATGCTCTTCTTATTAGGGCAGGACTGTCACTCTCACTGACAGATGACATGGCCAATAGTCGATGAGGGTTGTAGTTCACTACATCTCAGGGGCTCAGCACAGAGAAGACTGAGAGTGGGACAACAATGTCACACACACACACACACACACACACACACACACACACACACACACACACACACACACACACACACACACCATTGCCATCCTGGGATGGGGGGCAGGGGGCCCCTGCCTATGACAGCATTTCCCAAATTATTTTCCATGGAACACTAATGAACTTCAATTTCCCGGAAGCCTAAGTCAGTACACTGACTGATCAGTACTTTGGGGAATTGACTAAGGCTTCTGGGAATTGAAGTCCAAAAAACAAAATTTGGGAAATGCTGCCCTAGGATGATCAGGAAGGTGGTGGGATTTGCATGGCAAAATCAATGCTCAGAAAGAAAACTGATCCTTCCCACATCCTCTGAAAATCTCCTTCCTGAACAACATATACTGTACATATTTCTTTTTTCAGAGAAACTGTTTCCAGAAGAGGAAGACCATTTCAGATGACATACCAGAGGCCAGAAGAAAGCTTGAAACTTTTCCCTGGCTGCTAACCAACACTCTCCTACAAATCTCTCCCCTCCCCCTCATATGGGTATTACGGCCTGAGGGGTGGCATGCAGCTGTTTGTCACAGAAGATTTCTGGTTGGGCTAAGAGGAAATGCATGTTTATTCTAGGGGGTTCAAATTATTTTTGAGGCCATGGGAGCATTTGTTTACTTGTTTTACAGTGCCATTGCCGAAACCTCAAAATGGTTCCTCAGGAGATGTGGCTAATCACAAAATTTGGCTGGGCTGCCATCTTCTCTCTCTCTCTCTCTCTCCCTCCCTCCCCCCCTCTCCCTCTCTTTTTGTAAAATCTAGAGGACACAACACATATACAAATATGAAACAGACTCTATGTTGGTGTTCTTTGTACTTTTGTATGTTTTGTCTATGTACTTTAGCAAGTTAACTCAATATGATTCATTAAAGCAGATAGTCATATGGAAATGAGCTGGGCGGGCCATTCTTCCTTCTCCAATCCCTAATTTTTATTTTTATTTTTATTTTTAAACCCAAATCCCAGTTCCCTGCCATGAAATTCTCTGGGAGGCTTTAGACCAGTCCCACTCTTTCCCAGTCCCACCTCCTTCACGGGGATACTGTGAAGACAAAATGGAGGAGACCTACTTAAGGCTGCCTTGGTCTCAAAGCAGGGAAAGTGAGATATGTTAGATAGATAGATAGATAGATTTAGATAGATAGATAGATAGATATAGATATAGATATAGATATAGATATAGATATAGACATAGATATAGATATAGATATAGATATAGATAGATAGATAGATAGATAGATAGATAGATAGATATAGATATAAAACAGAGGTGTTTGTGTGTCCTGTATGCGCTCCCACACCCCTGGGCTGAGCCCCCTGAAATTTGGCACGCACCTACCTTGGCCGTGCGGCAGTGTCTGCGTCAGGTCCCGGGGCCAGCTTGCGCACCATAAAATCGGGAAAACGGACTGTGCATGCACGCAGCAAGGGGGTTGGGTGCACACAGAGCTGTTCAGTAGTGGCTCGTACCCGACGCCAACGATTGGATGCACACAGAGCCATTGCGGACCGCACAGGCGCACAGTTCAGGGGGGAACTACTGCCAATGATGAGGCATGCACAGAGACATTGTGGACTGAGCATGCCCACAGTTCTGGGGAAAGAATGGGAGTGTGTGCAGCCATTCAGCAGCGACTCGCACCCAGCACCAATGCTGGGCTGCATGCAGAGCCATTGGGCAGCAGCCACAGGAAACCATTGGGGAAGCAGATGGGCCCGGGCAGGGGGAGGGAGGCCATGACGGTGGACAATGAGGTTGAGACATTGGTGGCTGGCGACGAGCCGGGCCAGAATGAAACACCAGCCCAAGGTGAGGCAAGGACATGAGAGGCGATGCCAGGGCCGGAATAGGTGAGCAGACCCACTCGGTCCACGTATGTGAGGAGGAGGCCAGCCACGGGGGATAGGTGAGAGCCCCCTCCCCTCCCACAGGTCCCCTTCTGTGGCCTGGCCTGGCCCACCCACATGCTCAACAGCCAAAGCTGCCTTCAGGCGCAGCATCTCCGGCCCGTACACCTCACATTCGGCCACTCCGCACCCTCCAAAAAACCACCCGGGCGAAGCCGGGCACTCATGCTAGTAAATAATAAAATAAACACTGTCACACCTTATAATATGTCTTGATAGATAAATAAATACTGGTGCCAGAGAGCAATTGCTTTTCACCCTGCTTGTCACCGAAGATTTTTACCTAATGAGACCTGCTAAATTCAACACTTTTGATTGGCTGACATGTTTTCCTTTAGGCCCTCAATAACCAAAATCCCTTTTCACCTTCTGCCAACAGAGTGTGTTTCTTGTTACCCTTTTGTTTTCATGTTTCAGTCTTACTTTCTGTTGAAAACCAGATGCTAAATGTTTTCACAGAGGCTCCCTCACCCTTTTTTTCCTTTCCTTTTCTAAGAGGGAGCAGATCATTGGCACCTCTCAGGAATAGGGTACTGTCTGGGAGGGAAACAGGATGGACATATCTCCCTCAGTAGCCCATTAGAAGGTAAACACAATGCATATCTCATAAAAACAAAGGTGGACACAGTATTACTGTATTGTGGTTATAGCTACAAAATATTGTGTCTTGGACCCTTCCACAAGACATGCACTATCAGTCTGAGAAAAACAAAGGGCTGCCTGAATCAAATGTTTTGGTTAAAATGCCTCTGCATTAGGTCTTCCTTGCAGGTGTTAAGAAAAAATGGCACTTTCTCATATAGCTACATATCAGAGTCTGCCCACCTACCTAACCCCATAGGGTACTCTCTAGGACAGGAGTTCTCAACCTTTTAAAGCCAGGGCATGGGTCACGCTCCCTCAGACAGCTTCAGGGGCCGGATGGCCATTTTGCCCTTCCTCCATCACATGGCACTTCCTGGTGTGGTGGAGGTGGGCCAAATCCAGCCCATGGGCCGCAGGTTGAGAATCCCTGCTCTAGGACAAAGCCAAGGTTTTCCAGATACCTTTCCTCAGCAACACTTAACAGCAATGCAACAGAAATATATGCTGGCCAAAAATTCCTCACGCTTCCTCAAACCATGTCCTCCAACTGTGCCTCTGTCTTGCCCCTATACTCTGGCTTTTTTCTACCCCATAACTATTTCTTCTACCCATTTTTTTCTGGGTATCAAATTCCCATGCCCTCTGGAAGCCTCTCTCATAAACCACCAACACCCTCTGCAGCAAAATAGAAGTACAGTACTAAGTTCCTACAGTTATCCTGTGATATTCACTTCACTAAAAAACTAATGTTTGCATTAAAAAAAAGAAGCACAACTCTGGCTATGTGTGGTGGCAGAACCTGGGAACTTAAAACAAATCACTTGGTAAAGCAGTTTGTTTTGGGGGGGGAGAAGAGAGAAAGAGCAGGAACTCCAAAGGGCAGCAAGAGTAAACACTAAGCAATGGTTCCGTGAAGCTGAACAGGGCCATTTCATTAAACACTGGTTCAACTGCCTAGGAAACCTATGACCCATGTGTGTTCTTTCTGCTATTCTGGAAGCATTTTCCCAGTGCCAAAGGAGAGGACAGGATATGAACAACAAAATGATATATCTCAAGCTTCTGCACAAAATACGCAGTCACAAGATGTAAAACACATGTCTTCTGAATTTGCTTTAAAAAGAACTATTTAAAGGCACAAACATTTATGCTCTTATTTAAGAGGAAGAACTCATTTTAAACTTAGTGATCATACCTGGGGGTGGGGTGGGGGGAGTCCTGGGACACTTTCCCCATGTGCAATATTTTATTGAAACACAAAGGGAATCTGACTTCCTATTAATTCATTTTGGAGGACCAGGTCCACACATATATTTTTTAAATTTGGTTTGCCTTTCTCCACTTTTAAAATGATGATGATGATGATGATGAAGAAGAAGAAGAAGAAGAAGTAGTAAAAAATCTACCATTAGAGTCACAGTCAAAGACTGGTATAAAATTAACAATTTGTTTATTTATTCGGTTTTTATAGCTGCCCCAATCGACATGCGACTCTGGGTGGTGTACATAAAATTCCCAACGTTTAAACTATAGAAACCCTTAAAATTCCTAAAAACACTGAAAAACTACCTCCCACCCGCACCAATTAAAAATCTAGTTAAAAACTTTTAAAAGCATGAGTGATCCTGCTCTAAATGAGCCAATGGGGGTGGGGGGTTGTTCCCTCTCCACTTCCCCACACCTGCCCTGCTAAGCCAGGTTTTCAGCTCTTTCCTGAAGGGTAGCAGCACTGTCTGGAGATGCAGTTCAACTGGCAGGAGGTTTCATAGGGCCAGAGCGAATACCGAAAAGGCTCCTTTTCCTCTCTAGCAGCTGGTATTTTTAAAGAGCCCCTCCGGTCCACTCTAGTAGGATGGGCAGATGTCCTTGGGGTGATGCAGTCTCTTAAGTATCCTGGATCACTACCATGTAGGGCTTTAAAGGTAATTACCAGCACCTTGAATTGCACCTGGAGGCACACTGGCAACCAATGCAGCTCCCGTAGCAGGGGTGAGGCATGAGCATAATGCCCGCACCCAATCACTACACGGGCAGCTGCATTCTGAACCAGCTGCAGTCTTCAAATGGTCATCAAGGGTAGCCCCATGTAGGGCGCATTACAATAATCCAGTCTGGAGGAGAACAGAGCGTGTGTGACCATAAGCAAGGAGCCCCGGTCCAGGAGCAAGTGTAACTGCCGAATGACATGAGGTTGTGCAAAAGCCCTCCTAGTTCAAGACCTAACCAAGGACCTAAGAACTGTTAAGGTAATGTCTACGCATATAGGCAGGTGGTGGTGGTGGTGGTGGTAGTAGTAGTAGTAGTAGTAGTAGTAGTAGTAGTAGTAGTAGTAGTAGTAGTAGTAGTAGTAGCAGTAGCAGTAGTAGCAGTAGTAGTGATGTTTGTAGGCACAAAGGCACCCAAGAGATGAGGAAGAAATGGAGGACTGCCAAAGAAGTTTCGTTATTTTTCTTCAGTCAATGAAAATTTCACAATCACCTCTGATTTTCTGGATCAACATTGCTTTTAGGTTACAAACTTGGGGTCCTTCAACATGTGGAGGGCCACAATTTCCAACTTCTGATCTAAATACTCAAAGTATCTGAACTTTTTTAGAAAGGGAAGAGTCCAATAGGATGAAACATTCAAACACCCTGCATTGCAAGTGATATACTGTACTGTACAGTAAAACCCCATTTTACAGGAAAAGACTGCTCTATAGCTTTTTCCTTAACTCGCTTTTTTCCTGTAAAACGAGGCACTTCTATAAGAACACATTGAGAGAGAAAAACCATTCCCAATCTCCCAAAAATAATAAAAAAATACTCTAACTCCTTTCTAGACCACTCTACTGCCACTCACAGGGCTCAGAATGGCTGCGGGTGGTCTTTTATAGCCCACCAGGTGCAATGCGCTCTGGGAAATTGTGTTCTGTAAAATGGGGTTTTTCTGTAAAACGGGAAAGGTTTTCAGCAAAAAAACCTTCTATAAAATAGGGTTTCTGTAAAATGAGGCTTCTGTAAAATGGGCTTTATTGTACTTTTTATCTTCTATCTACTGTCCTCACGTCTCTGCCAAGTGAAGCAACTAGCTTCAAAATGCACCTGCTGTTAGTCTTAGAGGAAAAGCAAGTTTCCACTCACTCAGTCCTATTCCTTGATACATTACTGGCAGAGGAAGCAATTGGAAGATTACTGTTACCATATTAAATGGGTAGATAATCTCTGAAAACACTTCCCAGCCAGAAAATGCTAGGAGCCTCGCCCCCTGAGGTAGCAGTAGTTCAGTACAATCCACACATAAAGTGTTGGTAGTTACACAAAATTTGGTTATGCCATTGTATTTTTTAAGTTCAGAAAGTTTTTTTAATCATACATCATTTCTTATCTGTGGATTAATAAATAAATTAAGAAAAAGAATAATTAAATTTAAAATTAAGAAAAGTTGCAATTTATTCCTTGAGGCCATTTGGAAGAGCCCTCTTCAGATGCCATAAGCCTCTACAGTCTCACAGTAGCTGTGTAGGAGCAGAGCATTTCACACAGGACTTACCTGTTTCTGTAGGCCTTCCCTGTGTAGTCCAACCTATCATCTATTTCATAGACAGCAGAGATACATATTTTAATGTAGTACTTAACCTACATTCTGTGTTTTGTCATTATTGTACACTGCTCTGAAGTCTTCAGATCTAAATTGTTCATTAGTACTTGTAACTAAATGTGTTAATCAGGGGTTCTCAACATTTTTCAGCTGTGGGCCAGACCACGCCCCCTGAGACAGTAGAGTGGGCCATGCTGGTGGTTCCCCCATCATAAATGCTGCTGTAAAACGCACCTGCGGCTGTTGCAAACATGTTTATGACAGCCATGGACTCATTTATGGCCGTTGTAAATGCATTTACAACGGCCATAAATAAGCCCGCGGCCAATTCCGGTGGCAGTGGTGGGAGCTGGGTCGGAGGTAGCTGGAGCAAGGTTGGGGGTGGATTATTTGGTGCCATGGGCCAGATCCAGCCTTCAGGTCATAGGTTGAGAATCCCTGATGTAAATAAACAAAAAAAGGCTGGTTGTGGAAAAATAATTAGCAAAAGACAGATAATATCAGAGAGACCAACAGATATCTCAGGAATCAGCTGTTTACTGAAGGAATGGGGTTGCTGAATATAGTTTATACTGCAGTCACCCTGCCTCAAACCTGGCGTTTTATGAAGAGAGGGGCTGTTGCTGATCTTTTTTTAAAAATACTGCAGAATCTCTCTTCAAGAGGATAGAATGGAATGACATCCCAGTGCCTGTTGATTGCCAGGAGCTGTCAATCTGGAAACATCCCATTAGCTGATCCCATAGAACTGTTTTACATGGGTGTAAAACAGATGGTGACGTCAGCCACAAAAGGTGAGGCAAGAAATGCAGAAAGACTGCACTTTAACAAGCGCATCACCAGCTGCCTCAGGGGTCACTAGATGCACTAACAGCAGTTAGTTAGGCCAAGCCAGGCATGAAAGCCTCACCTGTGAACAGGTTATGCTGAAAGAGAGCAGCTTTCATTTTATTACATAGGTTATGTGATTCTATAAAAATGATTCTTTTTGTTTTGTTTTTGTAGTCTAGTTTTATTGACTTTCTGCTGAAACCAGCTTGACAGCTAATGGGTGATGGAGAAGTAGCATGGAAGAAGACTGGAAGCTGGTCTGTGCAGAATTAGATCCAGTGATGGCCCATGGTGCAAGTGGGCGGTGGGGGCACCTTACCGCACAATGTTAAGAAAAGTCTCCCTGGGTGACTGGTAGTCAGACCATTAGCCCACAAAGGCAGGGAGAGCCTTTCAAGTAGCCACCTATAGTCAGACCATTAGTCTGTCTTTTCAGTCTTCTTCTTCTTGTTCTGCCATATCTGAATCCAAATATTAACTATCCTCATGGCGATCAACCATGAAGAATGTCTTGTGACATCACAGCATAACACCTGTACCACTGATCCAGTTCCACAAGTCACTTTCTGGTCCTGAGTCCTTTTGGCACACAAAGTCCTTGTCGGCCCCAGGCTAGTATTAATGAAGCTGCTGCCCTCCCTCAAGATGGATTCAAGTGGGACTTAATCCACTTGGGGACCATCACCCTTCCCTGTGGACTTTGGCACCCAAGGCCATTAGTCCTCAGAGTTGTCAGGTTAGTTAACCGCTTCCTGACACTCGGCATTGAGTCGCTGGCAGTATAGTGTACCATAGAAGGATAACCTGGCCAGACACCTCCATCTATTTCAGTAGAGTCTATTATTGTTGGGAAATTTAACAACCTCACATGCTTTCTAATAATGGACATGAGTGGGAGGAGGGCTTTCACAAGCTAAGGTTTCTGTCTCCTGCCAGTAACTAATTAGCAGATTTCTTTTTTCCCACCTCTGGTTCTTGAGGCAAGCTTACAAATTTCTTCCCCTCCTCTGCCCATCTGCTATTTGCATCTTCCGTTGCTCTTTGTTAGTTGTTGCCCCCATGCATCCAGAAACTAGGCAACATGAATTTCTTTCTTCTGATCTTCAACCATGTGGTTACATGGAAGCATAGCTGTTCTACATAGAGCCTGCATTTTTCCCTTTTCATCCTTGTAATTGTACATTTTTTTTCTATTTAAGCTGCTTTTAGACTGACTTTTGCTATTTTAAATGCTGGTTAGTGAAGAGAACAATTTCAGGGGAAGTTGTGCTGCACGCTTACTCATGCTTTTCCCCCTACTGTTGCTGTGTTTTTCTACTTTATGCTCTACTAACTAAGTAAGGAATAACCAGATTCAAAAATTATATATTAAACATTTATAACCAATAATGATGATCTGCAACAGCTATCCAGAAGTTCAGCCAGGGCACTTTTCCAATAATATCTGGAGATGAAGAGAATTGGACTCAGGATCCTTAGCAAAAAACAATTACACTTATATACCACTCCATAGCACTTGGAGCACTCTCCGGGTGGTTCACAATTTAATTAACATGTTGCCCCCAACAAGTTGGATACTCATTTTACCAACCTCGGAAAGTTGTAAGGCTGAGTCTACCCTGAGCTTGTCAGGATCAAACTCAGACTATCAGCAGAGCTTTGGCTGTAGTACTGCAGCTTAATCACTGTGCCACTCATTGTGCTAAGCATATAAAATATGTAAAGCTACTGAGCTCCAGTCCTTGCCTGCCTCCAGAGAAATGAAATAAATGCTGCAAATAAGCAAGCAGGCAAACAAACAAATAGTACTTGTATTTATGTATGATGATGGGAGGATTGCTCTGTGAGCTGGAAATCCTTGAGTTGAGAGTTCAGTTCCCCTATGTCTCCCAAGAATGGAACCAGCCTGTGTGGCCTTATGCGAGCTACACAGACCTAGGGTGTCCCCAAAAGAGGAGAACAGTAAACCACTCTATACTTAGAAAGTCCTGGAAAGAGTCAGTTTAAATCGCAATTGACTTAAAGACCAAGTTGCAAGGTCTCTCTCTTCTGTAGTTGTGTGCAGAAATGTCAGCTGCTTTATTCTGAAAGGGGTAAATTGGAGGGTTAGGGAGATCAAGAGTTGTTCAGACCCTACCCTGGGCCCCTGAACATTAAGCCATAGACCTCTCCACACACTTTTCCAGGGAACCAGCTGTTCCCATCAAGTTGCCAGCTGTGTCTGAAAACCCAAAACAGCAGCCTATTGTAATGTGGGACTGGAACCTTGCCAGAGCATGGAGAGAGAGAGAGAGAGAGAGAGAGAGAGAGAGGATTTTTTTCTCCCCAAAACCCATTCATTCTGCTACCAAAGCCCCTTCCATCTCTCAGCCTTCAGTTTATTTGAACTCATAATGTCTCTGGATGACAACTCAAGAGCCTCTGTAAATGCTGACTAGTAAATCAAGTTTCCATCTGCTTGTGTGTTAAGTAAGCTTTCCTTTCCTAGCTTTCCAATTCATGAAGATAATCTCATATCTCATCTTCAGACAAAGGGGCTGGGAGAAACGAAAACTGCAGTTAAGAGAGTGGGATGCTTCAGGCACGTCTTAATTAAAGTCCATATTTCCCTATGTCTGTCTGAGGTACAATTGTCATATGCCTCCCAAGGCCTACTTAGCCACTTCCTTTTGAAACAGCTCTTTCTGGAAGTTTATTCAATGGGGTTGGGGAGGAGCTAATGAGAATAGTACTTAACATTTGTAACAACAACAAAATCTTGTGATACCTTTAAAACTAACATGTTTTATTTGGCACAGGCTTTATGGACTGTAGCCCGCTTCATCACATGCATCACATGAACACTTTGCCAATAGTCCACAGAAAGTTTGTGCCAAAGAACACAGTTTGGTTTTTAAGGTGTAAAAACACCCTGTTGTTTTTGTTGCAAGGCTACCAAATAATACAGATCCCACCCCCACCCCCCGGGAACTAATACAGTACTGTACTTGTATAATAAAATCCAGGGTTCCAAATGTTTTATACATATCATCTAGTCCTAAGTCTTTAATCACAGTGTGCAGTGAAGGGTGTAGGAGACAGTGTGTATTAGGAGGGCTCAGGAGACCTTGGCTGAAATCCTTGCTTGGCCATGGAAACGCACTAGGTCTGGCGACAGTCCAACCACTTGTTCCACATTTTGCATGCCTCCAAACCCATGAAATAAAAAGCTGACTAATTCTTGGGAGGCAAGCTATGAGAAATTTGGGGAACATAGTTAAAAGTAGAGACATGACCTTGAAAACAAAAGTCCACATAGTCAAAGCAGTGGTCTTCCAGGTGGTAATGTATGGTTGTGAGAGCTGGACCATTAGGAAGGCTGAGCGCAGAAAAATAGACGCCTTTGAGATGTGGTCCTGGAGGAGAATTTTGAGAGTACCTTGGACAGCAAAGAGAACAAATAGGTCGATCTTAAAAGAAATCAACCCTGACTACTCTTTAGAAGGTAACATATTGAAGATAAAGTTAAAGTACTTTGGACATCAAATGAGAAGAGAGGATTCACTTGAGAAAGCCTTGTTACTGGGAAAGGTTGATGGCAAAAGAAGAAGGGGGCATCAGAGAACGAGATGGCTAGATGGCATTGTTGATGCAATGGGCACAAAGCTAGGTGGGCTAAGGATGGTGGACAGGGGTGCCTGGTGTGCAGTGGTCCATGGAGTCACAGAGGGTCGGAATCGACTGTGCGACTAAACAATAAAACCCTGTTAAAGGTCACTGTAACGCCAAATAAACTTGATGGCATTACTAAAGTAGTAGCAGTGTTAGTCTGTGTAAGCATATCAGAGAGTAAACAAAACACCAAAAACGTTGTGGCACCTTAAAGACTAACTGCTGTTTTAGCTAAACATTAAAATACAGTAGTTAGTCTTTCAGTTGCCACAACGATTTTGACTTTGTTTTGTTAATTTAATTTTTAAATTAATTTAATAGTCATATTTATATATGCCGCCCACTCAGGCAGAACCCGACTCAGGGCGGCATTACAACAAGTTTTAAAAACACATAAAAACACTTTAAAAGACCCACATCCCACCCACTTTAAAAGACCCATATCCCACCCACCCATCCCACCCACTATAAAAAGAAGAAGAAGAGAGAGTTCTTAATGGTTTACATAAGCCAGCAGGCGGGGACCGTGTTCCCATTCGGGCCTCCCCACACCTGCCCTGCCAGCCAGGTCTTCAATCCTTTCCTGAAGGGCAGCAATTCTCTTTGAAGTCTTAGATCTGTTGGAAGGAGGTTCCAGAGAGTTGGTGCGGACACGGAGAAGGCCCTCCTTCAGGTGCTGGACAGATGTGCACCCCTAACTGATGGCACCATTAGAGAACCCCTCCGGTCCGCTCTGGTTGGACAGGCAGACACTCTTGGGATGATGCGGTCTCTAAGGTATCCTGGCCCACTGCCATATAGGGCTTTAAAGGTCAAAACCAGCACCTTGAACTGGTAACCAGTGCAGCTCCCGAAGTAGCGGTGAGGCATGGGCATATCGCCCACATCCCATCACCACCCGGGCTGCCGCATTCTGGACCAGCTGCAGCCTCCAAATGGTCATCAAGGGCAGCCCCATGTAGAGCGCATTACAATAATCTAGTCGGGAAGTGACCAGAGCATGGGTGACCATAAGCAAGGAGCCCCGGTCCAGGAGCGTGCGCAACTGGCGAATCACCCGAAGTTGGGCAAAAGCCCTCCTGGCCACAGCCGCTACCTGTTCTTCTAGCAGCAGCCGTGAGTCCAGAAGGACCCCCAGGTTGTGCACCGGGTCTGTCTTGGGCAAAACAGCCCCATCCAGTACCAAAGATGGTAACTCCCTGGATAACACTGGGCCCCTTATCCACAGCCACTCTGTCTTGCTGGGATTAAGCCGAAGCCCATTGGCCCCCATCCAGACCCCAATGGCCTCCAGGCATCCGGATAGGATTTCAACAGCATCACTGGGCCGAGATGTACAACTGAGTGTCATCCGCGTACTGATGGTACTGCACCCCGTGGGAACGAATGATCTCACCCAGTGGCTTCATGTAGATGTTAAATAGGAGAGGAGAGAGCACCGAGCCCTGAGGCACCCCATACTTGAGAAGCCTAGGGCTGGACCTCTCACTCTCTAACCACACCGACTGGGTACGGCCCTCCAGAAAAGAGGAAAACCAGGACAACACGGTGCCCTGGATCCCCAGTCCTTTGAGCCGTTCCAGAAGGATACCGTGGTCGATGGTATCGAAGGCCGCTGAGAGGTCAAGAAGAGCAAGGACGGATGGATAACCCCCGTCCCGCTCCCGCCAGAGATCATCCATCAGTGCAACCAATGCCGTCTCCGTACCATACCCGGGCCTGAATCCTGATTGAAAGGGGTCTAGATAATCCGCTTCCTCCAGGACACTCTGCAGCTGGCGTGCCACCGCCTTCTCCAAAACCTTACCCAGAAAGGGCAGGTTGGAAACCGGCCTGTAGTTGTTAAGGACAGCTGGGTCAAGGGATATTTTCTTCAGGAGGGGGTCACCAAAGCATGTTTTAGCGGGGCAGGAAATACCCCCTCCCGTAATGATGCATTTATTATCGCCCCAACCCAGCCACCTGTCACCACCTTGGAGGCTTTCACCAACCAGGTGGGACAGGGGTCCAAAGGACATGTAGTGGCACGCACAGCTGCAAGGAGCCTGTCCACTTCATCAGGGACAACAGGATCAAACCGATCCCAGATCATACAGCAAGACTGTGCTCCGGTGCCCCCCGACCCTCCCCATCCACGCCGGGATTCAGCCCTGAACAAATCCGATCGATTTTCTCCACTAGATGGTCAGCAAAGTCCTCAGCCGAACCCTGCCAACCGGGCACCGATCTCCCCCTACCGAGGAGGGACCTGGTTACCCGGAACAGGGCAACAATGGCGACACCACCGCCCCTCCCCTCACCTCTAGGCTGTTGCCAAATACCGAACCCAGCTGGACACATGTCCGAAAGAGGTACTCCATCCTCAGGTGTCAGCCAGGTTTCGGTGATGCATGCCAGGTCAGCCCGCCCCTCCTGGATAGAATCTTGGATCAGGGGGGCCTTATTACAGACCGATCTGGCATTCACCAACAGCAGCCTAAGGGCGGGGTCACTCTGGATCTGCTGCTCAGGGCCCAGAGATGTACCTGCAGGGCTGGAATGAGGGACCGCACTTAAACATCGGACCCGCATTCCCCGAGTGCGGCCCGCCCCACGGTACCTGCCATACCGCCCCATGCCCGTCACAACACCTATATGGATCCCTGGAATCCCCCTAGATGGAATGCTGCCCCTCCTTCCTGGCTGGCAGGACCAACTCTCTCTCTTCCCACCCCATCCACAATCCCCCCCCCCCTGGTTCCAGCAACAAGCATGGGCTCCCGGAAAGAGCAGGGAGCGCTGGCAAGCCCCGGCATCGGCGTCTCCTTTTTCTTCCCCCCAGGTGGGGAGGGTGGAGGCAGAAGCGATGGCTCCCACCTGCCTCAAATCCCGGGAGCCGGTGGCATGGGCTCCTGGAACGAGCAGGGAGCGTTGGCGAGCTGCGGCGTCGGCGTCGGCGTCTCCTTTTTCTTCTCCCCAGGTGGGGAGGGCGGAGGCAGAAGCGATGGCTCCCACCTGCCCCAAATCCCGGGAGCCGATGGCATGGGCTCCCGGAACGAGCAGGGAGCGTTGGCGAGCCGCTCTGATTTGATGGCATTAAACACACTCAAAGTGTAGTATGGTTTGTCTACATCTGAGCCAAGATTCAGACTCTGTCTACTGCTAAATCAGCATCCTACAAAACCAATCAACTCCCTCGGCCTCCAAAGAGTTGAAGCAAATGGGGAAAGTATGGATTACAACTCCAAGCATGGCTCAGCTCACAAGAATACAGAATTGACATCCAGAGAGAGAGAGAGGAATCCAGGAGTACAAAATCACCGGAGTAAACTGGTTGAATCCATGAAACCTGCATAGGTGTTAAGCAGTGGTGGGATTCAGCAGGTTCGCACCAGTTCGCCAGAACTGGTAGCAGAAATTCTGGCTGGCCCCGCCCACCCAAGTTTTTAAATAAAGTAGTCCTAATTCTGGTGCATTGCAGTGGCTTTACACCAGTGGTGGGCTCCAAAAAAATTGCTACCACACTGTGGGTGTGGTATAGTGGGTGGCCACCACACCCATCAAGCACGGCTCCACAAAATATGAGAAATTACTGCACATGCATGCGCAGTAACCCGTTTGTACATGCGCACCATGGGCGCATGGGCGCAGTAACCCCTTTGTCCGCCGTTCAAATACGGGACAGCAGCGGGAAAGGGGAGGAACGAGCGCTCTTTTGGAAGCTCTCCCCCCTAATTGCTTGCGGGTGAACAGTTTTAAATCTTTGATTTCAAGGTAAAGATCGCTCTTGCTCCAAAGCCAGTCGTATTTGACTCTAGGGTTCAGTGCTCATCTCCGTTTAAACTTTATAGCAGGCAGGGCCTTGGGGGGAGGGTGTGCCCGGGGCGGAAACCCTCCTGAGCTAAAAGCCCGCCCACCTCAACCCACCCACCCCACCCCACGGTGCCAATGCTATATATGTGGTGACATTGTTGCCCCTCCTGAAATGTTTTTTGCCCCTCCTGAAAAAATTCCCCCCCAAAAAAAAAAATTTTTTTTTTTTTTTTAGAATCCTGGCTACGGCTCCGAGCAGGAGTTCTCAACCATTTTAAGCCAGGGCCCAGGTCACGCTCCCTCAGACAGCTTTGGCTGCCGGATGGCCATTTTGCCCTGCCTACACCACATGGCACTTCTGGGTGTGGTGTAGGTGGTGGTGGGTCACATGAAATGGCACTATGGGCTGCATCTGGCCCGTGGGCTGCAGGTTGAGAATCTCTGCTTTATAGCCAAAGAGCCAGAGCTGTCAGCGTCTGCAGACGTTTCCATGCACATGTGGCAGGCATGCCTCGACACTGTAGTGCATGGAATGCTGTTTACCTTCCTACCGAGGTGATCCCTATTTATCTACTTACAATTTCTTGCTTTCGACCTGCTAGGTTGGCAGGAGCTGGTACAGAGATGGGATCTCACTCCATCATGCAGTACCCAGGAATCAAGTTCCATCCTTCCAGTCAGGGAGTTCAGCATCTTAACCACTTTAGCCACTGCACCCAGATTTCGAGGTAAATAACATAACAAATAACCATAAGAACATAAATGCATAAAATACATAGAATATGTGTGATCTTTTGGGGGAGGGCTTAATTTCTGAAAACAGTACAATATAAAGGTGAAACATCCAAATAAGCTGGGTCAGTTTTATACCCCGAAAGGTCTTGGGCTTTTCAGACACACACACTCTTTTGAGGTTGCAGGTAGTAAGTAATAAGAAAGGCCTCATGTGCTTAAACAGCTATTAAACAAACAAACAAAACCACAAACAGCTCAGGAAACTTGCTGGGAGGGGAGAGTTTGTTTTGCACGGCCAACTTAAAAAATGATCCTAAGAATTGAATAAAAGGTCCTGCAGTCAAGTGCCATGCTAGGTCTTGTGAACTAAATGTGTGGGCCTTTTTGTTGATTAAAAAAGTGGCAACCCAATATTAAGAAAGGACCCTTCAAGTAACAGCCACTGTCTTTTGCTGATTTTTTTGGGGGGAGGAGGGAGTAGCATCTCCTTCTCAGTGCAGGATGTTGTGTTTGGAGTCAATAGATGTTGATGGCTTCAGACAAAGTGACAGGTTTAATTGGGTTGTCATAAATTTTATACATTTAATTTAGCCGCTCTGAATCGAGGAGACAGCAGCTGATGGATGGTTTTTCCAGGTGAAGCTCAACAAAGTAGTGATCTGTGAAATTATAATGGTGTAACTTTATAATGTAGCAGTTTGTTCACAAAAGCTGTTTTAAGATTGAAGACGAGAGAACAAAAGGAGAGAAAGAAACTCTCTTTGGCATAAATTAAAATAAATTTCAAGTGTGTTTGTAATAAAGATTTTGTATCAGAGATTACTCTGGATTGAATGGGTTTTTAGGAGATGCCCGAATGAGGCTCCTTTCATGTCCCCAAGAGCTGGGACAGAGATGGGCGCTCAATCTATCATGCAGTACCCAGGTTTCAAACTGTCGACTTGCCGGCCTTCCAGCTAACAAGGCGAGCTTCTCAACCACTGGGCCACTGCAGTGTGTTTGTTATGTGTTTAGATTGTTAGGAACGTAGCTCCATGCTGGAATATACGTTTGTTTCTGCAGAGGGTTCCATTTTGTGTCTCTGCCATCTCTGCCATCTCTTGTTTTAGGATCAGGCAGCAGGTAATGAGAACGACCTCTGAACCCTGAAACCCTGAAGAGCCGCAGATAATCTGAAGATGTAGTAGTGGGCAAGGTGGACCAGCCATCTGCCTTGATATAAGGCAGCATTCCCCTGTGGTTTAAAATGTAGTCTGGACATCCATCTTGGCTGGAGACGTATGAAACATTTTCTGAACTATCATTCTCAGAATCACCATCCTACCCGGGGTGCAGCCCTAACAAACAACATTGCCAAATGTTGCCCTGATTTCCTCAAATTGTGCCCCTACGAGAGTCCGGGATTCCCACACCTCCTGCTGTATTAAAAAGTCTCTTTCCGCACATCTGATAGCAGATGAAAAGTTTAGTGGCCCCCTAGTTTCCCCTCCCCATCACTCTGTTTCCTCATGAGAGCCACCCAGTTGATAGACAGGGGAATGTTAAAAATAAAGGAGAATGGAAGAAAAGGTCGGAAGGGAGCAATGCCTGAAGTCGTGGGACACAAATAGCTGAGAGGGCCAGTAAGGGAACAGTTCACGCTGGTATAAATAGCCACGAAGTGCAGATTGTTCCCAGCATTTTGGTTCATTCCTGGACCCAGCTACTGGAGGCTTCCTGTTAAGCTCCAGTAAGGACACCCCACCCGGCCAAGTTCATGGCACAGCCCCAATAACAGCATCCCTCTAGCTTCTAGCAAGAGAATCAGGACTATCGTGTATAGAAGGTCTCTCTGGTTGGTCTTACAGTGCAGAGGGATGTAAACAAAGCCAAACTCTAGAGGAGAACTGTGTGGGTGAAGATATGCTAAATCTTGTTTTGTTTAGCCAAACAGTTTGGATTGGAAGCTGCCATTCTTTTGGTCCAGCAAAAGGTAGCTCTGTTGCTTTTTTAACAGGATTTGTACTGCTTGTACTCTTTTAATCTTAGCGCAAATCCTCAGCACTCTTGATTCACAGCTTCTAAACAACACACACATAATTATTCTCCAAGCAAATTATTTAAAAGTATTTACCTAGAATTTGCAGGAAGGAGTACTTCAAGCCAAGTTATAGTGTTCTGATTTTAACACACACACACACACACACACACACACACACACACACACACAACATACATACATAAAAATGAAGGTCACCCTTGCTCAAAAGCCAGTCATATCTGACTCTAGGGTTCAGTGCTCATCTCTGTTTATAGCCAAAGAGCCATGCTGTCTGTGTTTGCAGACGTTTCCATGGACATGTGGCAGGCATGGAATGCTAGAGTGCATGGAATGCTGTTTACCTTCCCACTGAAGTGGTACCTCTTTATCTACTTGCAATTTCTTGCTTTCAAACTGCTAGGTTGGCAGGAGCTAGGACATGCAGCACTTGGTTGGGACTTGAACTGCTATTTGTGAACTTTAGTGTCTTAACCATATATACATTCTAAAATGAAATGTAGATCCCCACATCAGGAAACAGCATGCCAGTTCCTGTTGCCTAAACCCGAGGTACATCACATCTAACAAATAAGAATTGGGCCAAAGAAAATGGTTAGTGTCCTTCTAAAAATGATGCTGTGATACGGGAAGTAGGTGCCCTCTTATAAAGAGCTCTATACTGGTGTAGCCCTCTCCTTGCTCCGGAGGCTCCAAACCATGAGTGGGTTAGGAACCTGCTGCCAATCTTGTCTTGGGCTTTCCATTTTGTTCGCTCCTTGCTTCTATGCTCTGGTAGAAATACTGTTGCCCAGCATAGTAAGTAAATCCCTCCATTAGTTCCATTGATTCAAATGGAGCTACTCTAGTTGCAACGTACTGTCATAAGCAACAAGATTTCAGCCTCTGTGCTGCTGCATCCATGCCTGCTTCTGCCCTTTACCAGGTGTCTGTCTATCTCTGTCCAGAAAGAATGTCCTGCATGTTCCTGACACATGCATAGTCACATCTGGTGTGGTGGAGAGAGTGGTAGAGTCTTCCTGAGATGGGTTTGACCTTTTCTGCTTTCCTTACTGAAGCTTGCCTGCTCATCAATGGATACTGGGAAGGAATCTGTAGCTGTCTGCCATACCTTGGCAAGCACAGAAAAGATGTCTCTGCCATGATTATTGCTAAGTTAGATGTGGCAGCAGCACATTAAAATGGGGCAGGTTTTAGGCAAATCTTAGTTTGAAGGGAAGGAAAGTTCTCCCAAGCTTTCTCCCTGTTTAGCCCAGCCAATGAATACATTTGCACTAAATGCTTAGAGAACAAATAAAATATTGTTTACTCACAATTAAGTCAGAGATACATGTGCTCAGGATTTTTAGTGAAATATTTTTTTAGAAATAAATTTTAAAAATTAAAGTCTTTATGTCAGGGATGCCCAAACTTTTCAGGCTGTGAGCCGGTCACTTGGTTCAGCAGACCAGTTCCACCGAAAATGGAAGTAAACTGCGCCTTGCAATCTGTTTTGCAACAGATATGTTTTGAAACAGGATGAGATAGATTATAGGCTTACATTTCCTCTGCTTAAACCAGGGGTGCCCAAACTATGGCCCATGGGCTGGATCTGGCCCCTGATAGCAATTCATCCGGCCCACACCACCCTCATCGCTCCCAGAAGTGGAAGTAAAACACGCCCGTACTGGACTGGTTTGCCTATGGCTCCCGAGAGAATTTAGAAGACAAGTGAGATTCAAACTGGGGAGTTTCTGGTTCACATTTGATTTCTCAGCATCTATCTTGCTCCAGCTGACTGGATAGCTCAGTGGTTCCTGCTGAATCTGGCTTCAAAGCCATAAATTGTGAGTTTGATTCCCCAATGTGTCTTCTGGGAAAAGAGCCAGCCAGTGTAGCCTTGGGCAAGCTGGACACTCCCAGGGCGCCCCTGAAGAAATCTAGGCAGCATAATAAAAAGTAGAGACATCACCCTGCTAACAAAAGTCAGCATAGTTAAAATGATGGTCTTCCCAGTAGTGATGTATGGCTGTGATAGCTGGACCATTGGAAAGCTGAATGTAGAACTGTGGTGCTGGAGAGTCCCCTGGACTGCAAGGAGATCAAATCAGTCAATCATAAAAGATATCAACCCCAACTGCTCCTTGGAAGGACAGATACTGAAACTGAAGCTCAAGTATTTTGGCCACCAAATGAGAAGAGACGACTCACTGGAGAAGGCCCTGCTGCTGGGAAAGATCAAAGGAAAAAGGAGAAGGGGCGGATGTCAGATGTCAGGGGAGCCTGGCGTGCTGTGGTCCATGGGGTTGTGAAAGGGTCAGAGTCGACTGTACAACTGAACTACAACAAATGATGGAAAATTCCTATAAGTAATTCACAACAGTTAAAGAAGATGACCAACAAGACAGTTTCTACAGGTTGTATCATAGTCGAATAACAAAATAATCTCTTAAAGCAAATTGTTGTATGTGCTGGCGAATAAGAAACACTCCCTCCCCCTTCAAAATACACTGGGAAAAATGGAGTGCATCTTGTACTGTATATACAGTAGTGGCCTATAGTGGACTATTTTGGTAATAATGGGGTGCATCTTATACTCTGATGCATCTTACACACTGGCAAATACAGTACAGTACTTTCACCTGCACATCATTTTGTGGGCTGAACAAAGCCAACATCATCCCAATCAGATTTCCTTCTTACTGTTTAGCAGTCTCTGGGACAAGGGCGCCCCCTCCTGGATTCATAGCGCCACTCTCAATTAGGTTTCCATTTGAGAAGATACTGTACTTGCTTGGAAGTTTAGAAGGTGGGATTGATATCAGCCTTCCAAACAGTTACTACTGGAAAATCAATACTCCCTTTATGTAGCCATACCTAGCGCATGGCCCCAAACCAAACAAGTATGTTTTTATTTATTACATTTCTATACTGCCCATCTGCGAGACATTCCCACTCTGGATGGTTTACATACTGTGTGATGCCTTTACTGTTTGTTGGATTTTAATTTTGGCCAGAAATTAATCGATAGCCTTTCTCTTTTCCTTATTAATTTCCCTGCTGACTCATCAAAGCAAATAATCTGCACGTGAAAAGCTGAAGTAAACAGAATGGAAGAAAGCTGAACAAGTATGGGAGAGGCCTGTAGGATCAATCCCAATGGGCAATGGTGGGATTCAGCAGGTTCGCACCAGTTCGCCAGAACCAGTAGCAGAAATTCTGGCTGGCCCTGCCCAGTCCTAATTCGGGTGCAACGCAGGGCTTTCCCCCTGGCCATGCCCACCATACCACACCCACAGTGTGGGTAGTAAAAAAAATTGAATCCCACCCCTGAATAGGGGTGGCGTAGGATTATTATGAACAGAAGGATTAAATAGGGGCAGTTTAAGTGCTAAGGAATGCTACTCCACCTGAGACTCAGGCTGTACCTTAGCACTCCAAACTGTAAAGGTGTGTTTGGACAGGTATGTCTAATACAAAGTGCATTTATCTGAATCTCAGGATTGACTATCGCTCACAGTCGATTGACTATCGCTCACAGTCGATAGTTGTACCTCCAGTGACAAACACAGGTTTCTTCTCTTGTAATGTTTGACTTGGTTCTTAGAAAACAAGCAAAAGCTGGGGAAATGCCAATAACACTCTCTCTCTCTGCCTTCTCTTTTTCTTTAATAAATATCTTCCTTGGTTTCTGATAATTGGACCAAAAAGGGTGACTGTGGATGGAGCATAGAGTTAGGTTGGTAGCTTTAGGGCACTTCTCCTTCCTCCCCCCTGAATTATTTACTTGCAATTTCTTGCTTTTGACCTGCTAAAGCAAGAATTCTCAACCTTTTCAAGTCAGGGGCCAGGCCACACTCCCTCAAACAGTTGGTGGGCCAGATTGGTGTCCCAGCCACCACCACTGCAGGCAAAATCGGCCGCCGATTCATTTATGGCTGTTGTAAAAGTGTTTACAACAACCGTAAATGAGTCCGTGGCTGTCGTAAACGCGTTTACGATGACCGTAAATGAGTCTGTGGCCAATTCCAGTGGTGGTGGCAGCTGAAGCAAGGGCAGGGGCCGGATTATTTGGCCCAATGGGCCAGATCCAGCCCACGGGCCGTTGGTTGGGAACCTCTGTGCTAGAGACAGTCAAATCACCTCTGACCTATGGCAGCTGAATGAACAACTTCCAAAATACCCAGTTCCCAACAGCCTTGTTCAGTTCTTGTAAACATAAACCTGTAGCTTCCTTTATTTCTTCATTTCCTGCTGCCTTCAACTTTAACATTATTGTCTTTGCTACAGGACTAGGGGAAGGTCATTACCAAATGTCTCCCCAAAGAACAGACCTTCTAATGTCAGCTTTGCTGTTATTGCCCCCCAACCTCTCTGCCTGGGATGGTTCTTAGATGCTTGATATTTACCGGCCTATTGACCAAAACACTCCTCAAACATTCACCTGGGTAAACCCTGAGCTCCTTGCTCAAGATCAGTCCACCTGAAGTCCTTGCCTATGTGTGTGTGTGTGTGTGTGTTTAATTCTTTTTTTAAAATCTGGGCCCCAAAGGTAGAGCCCCGCCAGGTATTTCCAGGGCAGGGGGAGGAGGGAAGAGTGTGAAGGAATTCCATGTGTCACTTCTCCACCAACTAATGTACCAGAAGGCCTCCCACATAAGGGGTTGTCATGGAGACATGTTATTTTGAAGTGGAAATGGGGCCAGGAAAAAGTATGGGAACCAAATTAGTTTTCTTCTGATTTCTTGGCCACAGTCTCCCAAGTTTCCCACTCTAAATTCAGTGTTGCCTCCTTCAGGTACTGTACTATTAGTAGCACCCACTCACCCACCCACCCTCCCTCCCTCCTTCCATACATACATTACAGAAGGGAACTAGGTAATGTAACAACTGCAGCTTTAATACTGTGCATCTGCACACACAGCTCCATGCCTTTTGCTAATTTTCTTTGGCAGATCATTATAAAATTGAGAAGGAAAAATGGGATCCCCCCCCCCAACTTTGGCTTCAAAACAAACAGAGCATTTTTGTGCCAGAGCAACAAGGCAGTTACACAGTTTGTCAGGCTGCGTTTTTCCATAACAAGCAGAAAGGGACACCTTCTTCCCTCTTTGTGGTTTCTAATTCTTTCTCAAGATACAAATGTGGCACAAAGAGTTGGGTGCCGAGTGCCTCTACTGGCAGCCTCATCCCAGAATATATGGACACCCTCTAACAATGCATCCCTCCCACTAGCAAATCGTGCCCTATGAACCAAACACTTCCATCTTGCACAGTGCTCCCAAGAGAATTGGCTTCAGGGGTCACGTTGATTTGCAGTGACATTCCAAGGACATTCCCCTTCTTGAGAGCATTTTGTGAAAGCATGAGGTCTTGGGCCAGCCATGTTGCTAGGATACTCCCTTGATAAGAAACAAGGATGCAATTTTGGGATGCATGTTGACGTACTACCAAGTCACCCTTGACTTACAGTGACCCTATAAATGAGTGGTCTCCAAAATGTGGTGTTCTCAGCAGCCCTCTCTTGTAAACTCAAGGCTGTGGTTTCCTTTAGGGAGTCAATCCATCTCACCTTTGGTCTTCCTCTTTTCTTGCTACTTCCAACCTTTCCCAGAACTATTGTCTTTTCCTCCAGCATCATATTCCAAATAAATCAGTGTTTTTCCTGTCAACTTTCTTCACTGTCCAGCTTTCACGCTTATACATAGTGATGAGGAATACAAGAGCATGGATTATCTTGGTCGCCACTGACACATCCAGAGTTCATCCTGTACAGCTAAATATTAAAGAACAAGATTTCCAGGCAGTCAATGCAGTTTATAAGTGAACAAAAAAATCCCATTCACGCATGGATTATCTTGGTCTTGGTCGCCACTGACACATCCAGAGTTCATCCTGTACAGCTAAATATTAAAGAACAAGATTTCCAGGCAGTCAATGCAGTTTATAAGTGAACAAAAAAACAAAACCCATTCACTCATAGACCAGCTGTTTGGTCTGTGAGTGACTTCTAAAATCAAGATTGAGTAATACCTTTATTGAACAACTAAAATATCCTAAAAAGGCAAGATTTGAATCATTAGGATTATTCATCAGTTGGGCCCTGCAGAGTTGGAAGTGGGGAAAGAAATGGAAAAACTCAAAAATAATCTTAGCTAGATGTTGAAGTCGATTCCACTTCCAAGCTGATTCTTCAAGATTTCAGCTTGTATCTTTTACTTTTTCAAATCCTGTGGTCTCAACATCTAGCTGCTTAAACTCACCATATTACATCATATAAAGGTATTACCCAACCCTGATTCTGCACTAAACACACCATTTTTCTTAACCATTGATTTGCATTCCAACGGTGCCTTTGAATCCAGTAATAATAATTTCATGTCAGAAATTATTCTGGATTAAAAGGATTTTTGCGGAAGAAACTCCACCCAGGGAACGTCCAAATAAGGCTCCTTTCTTGTCTCCAAGAGCTGGGACAGAGACGGGTGCCTAATCCGTCATGCAGTAACTGGGTCTCGAACTGCCAACTTGCCAGTCTTCCAGATAACAAAGTGAGCTTCTTAACCACTGAGCACCCACAGCCCCCTCTGAATACAGTGTGCCAGAAGTATCTCAAACTCAGAAGCTCCGATGGGTTGTAAAATCCCTCTGTGCTGTCATAAATTCCATAATAGGCTAGGAAAGAGATCTGCTTGTGGTGAAGCAGAAGTCAATGGACTTAAACGAGTTGTGCCTAACATAGCTGGACCTGAGCAGGGGGTTGGGCTCAACGGCCTCATAGGCCCCTTAAAAGTAAAGGTTTCCCCTGCTCGAAAGCCAGTTGTATCCGACTCTAGGGTTCAGTGCCCATCTCTGTTTCAAAGCCAAAGAGCCAGTGCTGTCTGCTTCTGCAGACATTTCCCTGGTCGTGTGGCAGGCATGACTAGACACTGAAGCGCACGGAATGCTGTTTACCTTCCCACCAAAGTGGTCCCTATTTATCTACTTGCAATTTCTTGCTTTCGAACTGCTAGGTTGGCAGGAGCTGGGACAAAGACGGGAGCTCATTCCGTCCTGCAGTACTCGGGAATCGAACTGCTGACCTTCCACCTCCCAGTCAGCATCTTAGCCACTTGAGCCACTGCATAGGCCCCTTACCACTCGATTATTCTATGAATCTATGAAAAGAGGTGCATTTTAGCATCTGTTGGGCCAAGGCATCCCTGGCTTAATGGTGCCAGGAAAAGTAGATTTGGTTACCTAGCCCTGACGAGGGACTTTTGTTCCTTTTCCTCGAACAATGCATGGCTCTATTGTCTCAATAAGATCCATGTCTGCTGGCCTGTGTCACTTTATACTATAGGGCACATTGCATCCAGGTTGGTGGCTAAGGAGGCAACCCTTGTATTGCAATTGTATGTGGAGGTTGTTGGGGGGGGGGAGAGAGAATAGGATGCAGGGTTTAAGCTGCACATTCCCAAGGTTAAGCCCTCCCACCATGTGCAAGCTATTAGGCAGAGGAAAGCATTTTCTTATGCTTGAGTAAGAATGTTCCCACAGCAGAAAAGGGACGGCTGGGTGGGGGATGCTGGCAGAAGGCCAGGCGTGTGGAGATAAGTCCCAGGCTGGCTCCCTCCCAGGCTTTGTGGAGCCTCATTCACAGCAACCTCTGGCCCAGCTCCCTCCGCCCCCCCCCTCCTCCCCAGCCAGAGGGCACCACTTCCTGCAGGAACAGAAATATTATTTACACACAGGGGCTATAGCGGCTCATGCCCGTTCACTGAGAGGCACTCACGCTGTTCCAGCTACCAGGGCTCAACATAACAAAATGCAAACGTACCCAAAGCTCCATTGGAAGTCCCAGTACAAAGTACCCCTGCTGCAAGTCTGTGGCCAGAAAGAAATCTACAAGTAAATCTTTCCATGCCAAGTACAATTACTTCTAGAAAAGTGCAAGATCCTGAATAGCTAACAACATATTATTATTGTAATAGCAGCAGCAATCTTGTATTTCCATATGAAAACTAAGTCTATGGATCTCTCTCTCTGGTCTCCTCTTCTAGCATTCACAGACTGGTTATGTAGGCTGCTATATCTTTCTTAAATACAAAGATTAAAAGAGCTTCCCTTTTCCCACTTCAGTATTTTTCAAGAGGTCAACAATTATGGAGGTGCACCTTTTGCCCTCTTATGCGCTTTGTAGAAAAGACCTCACTGGTGAAGTAGAGTCAGAGGGCTGTCAAATTGCTATTGTAGACAAAGACTACATTGGTAATGTTAAGGGTACATGAATATCTTGGTGTCCCAGAACCATTAGATGTTCATGAAGGGCCAAACTGCACACAAAGTCAATATATATCTGAGATTAAACAAAAGAGAACAGTAAAAAAAAGATGTCTGATGAAGTGGACCTGATCCACGAAAGCTCACATTTAAATACAGGAGTTAGTCTTTAAGGTGCCACAACATTTTTTTTTCTTTTTTGCTGTTCTGTTTTGTTTAATCTCAGATATGCTTGCACAGACTAACATGGTTATCACTTCAAAAATTTCAACGAAGTCAATATGTGTTCAAATGTGCACACTTGACCACATTGATTGCAGAGAGGGTCTCCAAACCAAAAGATGCTCTCCAAGAAACTGGGAGTGGGGGGCTGCCCCAGTGGCCTGTCCTGGACTGCGCTTTTCCCTTGGAGCATCTGCTTTCAATCAAGTCACAGGATTAAAGGCTCATCCTCAGTTCCAACCAACCCACCCACATCACATCTCTCAGCTAAATCCATCCAGGACAGTCTTCTCTTGCCCCCACCCCCACCCACCCCTTTGGAACATCCTCAGAAGGGAACAGCATATTTCCTTTCCATTTCAAAACAGAAGATATATGGAGGAGGTCCAGGTCCCAAACATTAGGATGCAATATCAAAACCCTTCTTTTTCACAGATGTATTTTCAGGGGGACATTGATGATGCTTCCAATGTACTGGCTAGCTATTTTTTTCCTAGGCAGATATCAAATTTTCAGAAAGCAACAAAGGTGATAATCCTATCTTCTCTTTGGTTGGCATGACAGATTATCTCGAGCCCCCTCTTAACCCATCCATTTAATTACCTGTTGTTTTAGTCTGCAGATATAATCATACTTCCAGGCAATGTCTCCATGTTAAGAGGCAAGCACCTCCTGGAGAATAATAGCTTGTCCCAGATATACACTTGCACAAGTACTGACAACTCTGCTTCCAACAGGATCCAAATGAGTTTCTTCATCTTCTAGAGCTTGCAGTGCAAGTTGCCAAGGCAGTGAAATGCCAGTGAAAAGGAAGGCAAAAACGTAAAGGTAAAGATCGCCCTTGCTCAAAAGTCAGTGGTATCCGACTCTAGGGTTCAGTGCTCATCTCTGATTACAGCCAAAGAGCCAGGCTCTCTGCGTCTGCAGACGTTTCCGTGGGCATATGGCAGGCATGCCTAGACACCGGATTGTATGGAACACTGTTTACCTTCCCACTGAAGTGGTCCCTATTTATCTACTTGCAATTTCTTGCTTTCAAACTGCTAGGTGAGCAGGAGCTGGGACAGAGACGGGCACTCATTCTGTTGTGCAATACTAGGGTCTCGAACTGCTGATCTGCCAGCCTTCCAGTCAGTGTTTTAACCACTTGAGCCACCGCAAAAAAAGAACACAGAAAACAATAGGGCTTTGCTTAGAATTATGGAACATAAAAGTAAAGATGCTCTTCCAAGGTGTCAGGGCCTCCTGCAATAGGAAGCAATTCCAATGGCCTTTGGCCAAATATAGCTTCCTGTGGTTTCACACAAGCGGAACATGAAAGTAAGTCTCCTTTTTTTTTAAGTCCAAGATTTATTTATTATTTATTGTCCGGTACTTGCAGCAAAACCACTCATCTCTGTGGGGCTTGGGCTCCAATAGGCTACAGGAAGGTTCCGTGGAACAGTGGGATGGACTTCGAGTCACACACTAGGTTGCTTATGTTGTTCTTTCCTGCATGCCATGCTTGGCAACATGGCTCCAAGGCACACGGCAGCTATTCCGTCTCTGCATCACACCCTCTTCCAAGCAGGAAAGTCCATAACAGCTGATTGACCTTTTCAGGCTGATCCTCATTCACCCAGTGGCTGGCCCCGGGGATCAACGTCACCTGAACACTTTTCCGGACATTGTGTTTCATCAGCTGAGCAACCCCAGGTTCCAGGAATGCATCCTTCTCTCCCCAGATCAACAGAGTAGGCACTAATATATCTTTGCACTTCGCAGGACCCCAGCTGCACAGACAGACATAAATGTTAGGAAATTTTTACATCAGGCAGCAGACATCCAGTAATAGTTACTTAGTTTCCCAACTAGGGCCAGTCTTACCACCTTTCTGAAGGCACATGCACAGCAGATGCAAAGGGGAAATGCTATAGGGATCTACAAAAAAAACAGTCCTACCCTTTAGTTTGCCCACCCACAAGGCAGCATCCCTCCATTTTAGTACAAACTAGGTCAAGGTCACCCTTGCTCAAAAGCCCATCGTGAGCTATCACTAGTCAAATAGTTATTTAATTAATACTCTCCAAAAAGAAACTTGTGCTACTCTTGTAAATTGGAATCAGGAGGTCAAAAGGGGCTGCTTGCCAAGGTTTTATCTTCTCCCTACGTGAAGGACCCAAATGGATCCCAGTTTTACAGGCAGGAGGATCCAATTCCACCCAGGGATAGGGAAGGACTAGGTGCTCACGTGAACATGTTCCGGTAGTACTGTAGGGAGGCAGTTAAGCGGCCAGGTTGTGACAAGCCATAGAGATAAGCCTCCAACTCCTCTTCTGTCAGATGGCATGCTGGATTCTGGATTCCCTTCTTCTTACTGGTGAAAAGTTGCTTTATATACTGTAGAAAGAAGATAAAGCATGATAGGGAGTCTGCACGGGCACATGTCTTAGCCCTGTAGAAACAGACGAGAGATCTGCAGTCCTACAGATGTTGACTTACTACTGTCATCCCCCTGCTATTAACTGTCCTGGCTCTGGTGATGGGAACTGCAACCCAATACAATACAATTTTAATTTATACCCCGCTTTTCTCAGCCGAGGCCGACTCAAGATGGGTACAACATATCAATGTCAATACAATATAACAACAAAATGATACAATACATAGGCAAATAAATACATGCTAATACAAAAATACAATGCAATAGTCATCATTATACCAGGATCAGTAAATACATAGAAGTACAAAAAATACAAAAAATACCATAAAGAAGCCAGTCCAAGACCAGTCCAAGGCCACAGGAGCCCCTTTATCCACCCCGCCCGATGGAAGGGGGTGGGAGGGCGTGGCAGGCAATGACTTCAAGCTTGCCGTGGCCACATCCGGTTGCCTCGGCAGTGAAGGCAGCAAAAGTCTTTTGTAGCTGCCTGCAGCCCTCCCACAGCTGGTTCCACTCTTCTCCGGCCAGACTGACCGAGAGAGCAAGGTGGGTGTCCGGTTGCCTCGGCAGTGGAGGCATCAATAACATGCAGGAAGCCTTATTCCCACCCACCTCCAACAGGAATCTACAGTGCTGCCTCTTAAGACCCACAGAAGCCTCAAAAGGAAAACAAACAGGTGAAATGATAGTACAGAAGGATGGGGTGGGGGGGAGGCAAGACCTGTGATGTGTGAACACTTGACACACACCTTCCTGGGAAATTAAACATTTCTGTTTGAACAGTGACAGCAGTTCAAATGCCAAGATGCCACATAGAAAAGTTTGCATCAACCCATGACAAACTTTAGTGGAGTCACACCTGAAGTTGCCTTGGACTTTTCTCCTGGGAGAAAGAGAGCATATAAATATAAATACAAGGAGTATAAAAGGAGAGAGACAGCCAAGCTCTTAATTCTGCCTGCTTAGCTGAAAGTAGCCTGGCAGAAAAGCATAGAGGTAACATGGTATTTGTAATGTTAAAAAACAAAGAGCAACTGATGAAGAATCTAATATCTTGTCTCAACCAATGAGTCCCTTTGCTTATATTCCCAAGGTGGTGGATAGGAACTTGCAGTGTTCCACTCCCACCTCCAACAAAACAAAACTTCTGTTCACATTGAACTCACACAGAAGTCATCCAAGGACAGCAGGAACTCTGGCAGCTTTGGGAGTTGGAACAGGAGCATGTATTCAGATTTCAACAACTGGCTGGGATGCTGGAGAATATATTCTGCCATGTTGAAGGGGAAAAACATTATAGCAGATTGGTTTGGGTCCCTAGAAACCCTATACACCACAACACCTAGAAACCCACCTGGACTGCACCGGAGCCCTTGTTATTATTTAGGCAACAGGGAAAAGCACACTCACTTTGCCAAGCTTATCAGAATTGCTTACATGTAGCCATTTCCAACTTGGGAGCTCGTTGGATTTTATTGCCTCTTTCAGGGGTGAGAAACATGTGACCCTCCAGATGTGCTTGGACTGCAAGTCCCATCAACCCTTGCCAGCACACAAAATGGGAACGGTGATGAGAACTGCAGTGCAATACCTGGAGGGCCATTCCTATCCTTCACAAACAACAGCCATAGCTTTCTTGGTTTGCTTTCCCTGATTTGCTGGGGAGGACCCTGGGCCCTGAATTTGGACCCAGCCCTCTGGACCTTTGGGGATTCCCCGGGTAGCTCTGTTCCCTCCTCGTGACATTTTCTAATGGTTTCTCAACTTTTGTATGGCATTTCCCCCATTTTAAAAGGTTGGAATGACCTTGCTACATGTTAAGAGGAAACAGGATGGGTTTCTTCTGTCCTACCCCTTTGCCTCTCAACCAGCCCACTTCCAAAATGTGCACCTTCCTTGAGATCTTTTCTGAATGGAAGGTAGCCAAGGGCTAAAAGACCTTCTTCACCCTTGATCTGTTTCAAGGTTTGTTTGGTAGTTTCCTATGATACATAGCTAGCTTCTTTTTTAGTTATTACCATCATCATCATTTTTACACTGTACTTAACGCAGTCGGAATAGCTGTCAAGCAGGAAACCCTTGGCCGATACAGGCTCCTCTCCGCCTCACCCAGTTTTGTTGGATTCAGTTCATACCAAATTACTGGACACAATGACTACAGGCACCACAACACAGGATGAACTCACACTCACCTGAGAAGACGTGTGACTGAGTACCATTCATGACAACCAGCTTCTCCACCATGTCGGGGTAAGCGGCAGCAAATTCGACAGCAATGCACCCGCCCCAATCATGCCCTATCAGGATGCACTTAGCTGTTCCTAAAGAACAAGGCAGACAGAAAGCCCTTGAGTGAAGTGGTGCTACTCTTGTTCATTCACAGAAAGCCCATCCAATCCTTGTGAAACTCTACCCCAACCAAGAAGATGAGGCACTCTCCTTCAGTTCACAAGGCGGCTGGAGGAAAACAAGTGCCCCTCTATAACTGCCCTTGTAGGGACCAGGGGTCCTTCCCCTCCTGCCAGCATAAGGGGTTTCCTCACCATCCTTCTCACTGGAGGCCAGGGCTTCCACAACATCTCGCACATCCTCCAGCAGAGCATCCCTCTGATAGTGCTCTTGGCCAGCTGGTGCATCAGAAGAGCCATAGCCTTTCAAATCAAGAGCCACCACCTTAAATGTTTGCTTGAATTCGTGCAGTTGGTGGCGCCACGTGAACCTAGTTAATACAGCCAAACCATTACAAGACAAATACTATACAAAGACAGATTTCTTTGACTCTAAACAACCAGGATATAATTCTTGTCCATAGAATGACCAAGTTGGAAGGGGCATTTTAGACCATCAAATCCAACCCCCTCTCAATGCATGAATCTGAATCAAAGCAGATATGAGAGATGTTTGTCCAATTCTCTCTTGAATGCTTCCAGTGGTGGAGCGTTCACCACCTCTTGAGGCAGTTGGTTCCACTGTCCTGTTCTTCTACCTTCTTTGCTGCACCCTTCAGTATCAATAATCACCCTGGCAAGTACTGCTCTAATGTAATCAAACCCTTTTCACGGTTGTTTGTCTTTCCATTATCAAAACTGTAATTCTGCTGAACAGGAGTCGTGTTTGTTTGTAACTTGCAATTTCCCTCCAAGAAGCTCACAGTGAAGTACATGGCTGTTTTTCATCTTCCCACTTTATTCTTACAATAATCCTGTGAAATAAGATGAAAGAAGGTAACTAACCAACCCCCGCCCCCGCCCCCCTAGTCACTCAGTCAATTCCCTGGATCAGTGGAGACCAAAATCTGGGTACTCCAAGGCCTAGGCCAGTGATGGCACTCCTGCTGATCAGGGCTCCAGGGAATTGAAGTTCAAGAACATCTGGAGTGCCAAGGTTCAACATCACTGGCCTAGTCCAACCCTCGAACCTCTACATTACATTGGCTCTTGCATTCCATTCAAAATATATCTCAGAATAGATGCTGTATAATTATAATGTGAGGTGCTAATAGCTGTTCACTGTTGCTGATGTGAGTTGGATTCCATGTGGCTGAGTCAGAGGGTCATCTCCAAAGTGCCACCACATCTCCATCACCATCCAACTCTGTCACCTGCTACTTTGTTTGTCATATCAGCTTCCTGTTAAAGGATGCTTGTCTTAGTCACACATGAGGTAAGGTAAACAAGGATTGGCTCCACATGTCACCTCTTCCTGTGTCCATGCACAACAGCAGAGCTTACCAGTTTTGAGGAAATCCATGCAAGAAAAGCATCAGTGGTGCTCCTTCTTGGCCAGCCGTGACATAATGGAGACGCAGCCCTGAGTTCTTGAGTTCCCAAGACAGAGAAATTGGGTAGTTAATGCACAGGCTACAACCCAGGGACCTTTCCCTTTGGAAAAGAAGCTGATTCAGTGGCAAAACACATTCTCTGGAAAAACCCTCTTTAGAAGAAACAGTTAAATTACCTGGTGGGAAATACATTCACCACAAGACCTTGGAGGGCCCACTGATAGTCAGAGTAAGTAACACTAGGCTAGACCCTCCCAATCTTTCAAATATACCAACAGGACAGGAAGGCAGGTGGGATATACAGAGAGAGCCTCCTGGAAGACTCTGGTAATTTTGAACCACAATCAGGCGTACCCTAGGCAACGGCAACCTTGTTGTGCCGGCCAGTCTTTTTCACACTAGGTCAGGCGAAAGGAACTATGGAATGAATTCACCAAATGGTGGCTTCGTTTTGGCAGTTTAACATCTGACCTAGACATGGATGAAGAAGGCGGTAGGCCCTAAGATCTTTCTTTCACCTCCTGCTTTGGTAGCCCCCTGAAACCTGATGGTCTCTGTGAAGAGCATTCCCTTTACCTTTTCCCAGCCCTCACCTTGAGAGTCAGATAGCAGTGCTGTCCGTACGAGGTGTCAGTGAGGAAGCTTGGCTGAGTGTCCCTCTTCTTCTTGTGGAAGACGTGTCTGGGCCCTCGAGTCAACACCAGCCAGAGTGCCCAGCAAAGGTTGTAAGCTGCAGAAAGGCAAGAACCACCAAACACAGCCAGCCAGCCTGCCATATCCAAGAGCTTCAGCATCAGGCGAGTAGGGATCAGTAAGGAGCGATAAAAAGACAACATGCTCTTCGACCGTTCCAGGGCTGCAAGGAAAGGGTTATTTACACATACCACACTGGGATAACTCAGAGTCTCCAGAGAATACTTTGAGGCCACACATCTGGCTATAGTCAAACCTGGCATTTGTTCAGAACACTCTAATAAAACAGCATTCCTGCTTTATTTCTCTTACCTGGTGTGCAGCCCTGCAACAGCTGAGCAGAACACAGAAATCAGCATTCCCAAATTTCTGTGAGGCTTCTTTTGGGAGCTACTAGATTCTGGGTATTGACATCTAAAATAGACAACTGTACCAATACAGTAGTTGTATGCGCTTCTAAGCTAGTGTAGAATCTTAAAAGTCTTCTCTTATGGGCCCAGCAGTTGAAAGCTTTCTCTGGATGCTCCAGTAGCTTTTATGAGCTATAAAGTAAGGAGGCACCCTTACTGAAACTTATAGTGGGATGTGACCTGGCACAAAAACTCCAGTTTAAAGAGATGAACTGAAAATCCCAGAGTGGCTCTAGGTGCCTGCCATGCTTGAATCCAGGCAGAGTCAGAACTGGAGTCTTTCCACAGGTGCAAAGGCCAGCGGGCGTTTCCATGAGGGTTCTGCGGACAAAGTCTCCAGCCTGCCACGCTCCTATTGGCAAGACTCTTATCCCAAATCTTCTGTTCCCACTCACTAGTGCCATGATGGCGAACCTTGGCACTCCAGACGTTCTTGGACTTCAATTCCCAGAAGCCCAAGCACCTTGCAAATCCACACGAATAGGTTTACTGTGATTCATCCGGCCCGTGCTGCCCTCGTCGCTCCCGGAAGCGGAAGTAAAATGCGCCTGTATACAGGGTGCTTGGGCTTCTGGGAATTGAAGTCCAAGAACATCTGGAGTGCCAAGGTTCGCCATCACGGCACTAGTGCCTTCTGGACAATCTGTGGAGAGAGGTGGGGCTCCCTCGCGTAGACAGATGGCTCTCGGTGTATCAGATGGGTTTCCAGAAAACTTCTCCCCACCTCTCCCCACCCCACCCCACCCACCTGTACTCAGATATCTCCAGTGGACCTGTTGTATGGCTAGGGAGCTGGAGTCAACCCATTCAATCTTGTCCCTCAACAGTAAGAAAAAAGTCACACAGGCAGCAACCATAGAGGTGCCCCAAACACAGACCGAGAGGAAGGGGATTTCTCACCATGAAAGGTTCTCACACACACACACACACACACACACACACACACACACACACACACACACACACACACACACACACACACACACACACACACACACACACACACACACACGTGGATCCCCCTCCCTCCCATCCTGCCGCCTTACCTCGCCGCCCCTGTCCTGGCAGAGCAGACCAACACGCTCCTGCCTCCTCGTTCCTTTTAAATCGAGGCGTCCAGCACCGTTACTCGTTCCTTTTCCAGCTCCGCCCCAGCCCCGCCCCCTCCCTTGCCAAGAAGAGACTCCCAGGAGGGCGGGAAAACAGGAGCTGCGCCGCGCCCGAAGAGGGCAGCCAAGAGTCCAGTCGCTAGAGAGGGGAGCCCGGCCGCGGGCAGGTGGAACCCCGATTCCCCCTCTCCCTTCGGCACCCCGCACTGCCCCACTCTTTGAGGGGGGGGGGCGGAACGGATGGGAGAGTGACACCGGATCAAGCCAGCCAGAGGACAGGAAGCGCGGAGACACTGGACTGGAGGGATTAGGGAAGCCCAGCGCCCTCCCCTACCGACTGCGCTGGTGTTATGCCAATGGGCTTGTTGTATTATTGTTACTGTTTATCGTGTATATAAGTCCGAGTTTTGCCCCATCGAAACTGTGTCCAAACCCCACTAATAAAGAGCTGAATTTCACTACTTCATTCGTCTGCTTCTTCATTCCTTGAACACTAAAGCTGGGGCCTGGGGAGAGAGCAGCGGGAGGTGCGGCTGCCGTCGAAGTCCACCTGCGGTCCCGAAGAGGGGCAGGCCAGGAAGGGCCCGGCCCCGGCGGCAGCCCCCGTGGATCCAACACTTCTGCCAAAGGCAGTGCGGCTCGGTTGCTCATTCTCCCACACACACACTGAAGGACCGAGGCGGGCATCCAGTTAGTCACGCTTAGGTGTGGGGCGGCACACACTCTCTCCCTTCCCCCCCTTCTCTCACTCTGATGAAATGGACTTGATCCGCAAACGCTAACATTTAAAAAAACAATATTTTACAGGATCTTCTTTTATTACCAGTTGTAAAAAAGCCACAGTGATTTGTAAAATTATCTGTTATGCTAACCAACCCCCTGTGTGCCTCTACCTGATATGTATAATACAGGTGAAACTCGGAAAATTAGAAAACAGGCAAATGTCCATTCGTTTCACTTAAAAGGTGAAACAAACATATGAGATAGACTCACTACATGCAAAGCAAGAGATGCCATGCCTTAATGCGTTATAATTGTCATGATGGAGACCAAAACCTGGGTACTCCAAGGCCTAGGCCAGTGATGGCACTCCCGCTCGTTGGCTCTGCTAGGAGCTAGTAGTATATGTCCCTTTTTACTGTTCGGTGGGTAGGGTGGTTTGGTGTCTTGCACGGAAGACAAAGAAGGAGCCGCAGTGAGGGCTAAAACGCAGGTTTATTTCATGATGGTCAGGATGAACATGTGGTAATGGCGGAGGTACAGCTCATTTTATACTGCAGTAATACATTTGAATAATGTTGCATGGTAGCTCATTGGCTGCTACCGGCGTGACGTCATTCTGAGTCACGCCCATCTTCTCCAGGTGATCCTAGCGCGGGAAAGGTTCCCGCGGCTGCCGGTGATTGGGGGAATGTGAACCATGTGAGCTGAACGCTCGCAGCTGCCCTCTATGGGTAGCTAACTCGCGTTCCTTTAGCAGCTGGGTTACATTGTAATCATTGTCAGGTTACATTCATGCATTCTTAAAGTAATACTGTTACATACACAACAGGGGGTCTTTTAATGGTGAGATGGTTTTAAATTGTTTTTTATGGAAGTTTTAAAGGGGATTTTATTGGTTTTTTATGTATAAGTTTGCCGCCCTGAGTTGCCCTAGGGCAAGAGGGTGGGATATAAATCCAATTAAATAAATAAATAATGATCATGTGGCGTACAGTGTACATGAGATTATGGGATGATTAAGGGGTACATGAGATTGAGGGGTTGGGGTTTTCATAAGATGTAAACCATAAGCATCAATATTATAACAAAGTAAGGCTTGAACTCCAGTATCTCGCTTTGCATGTAATGAGTCTATCTCATATGTTTGTTTCACCTTTTAAGTTGCATTACTGAACTGAATGAACATTTGCACGATATTCTAATTTTCCAAGTTTCACCTGTAAATTGATGCCATGAAATCTTACTACTGTATTATGTCTGACGAAGTGGACTTGATCCACAAAAACTAATATTAAAATACCATACGGTAGTTTGTCTTCAAGGGGCCACCACGTTTTTTTGTCCTTTTGTTTTGTTTACTCTCTGATTTGCTTGTCAACTATTACAGCTACCACTTCAAAAATGTCTTTCTCTCGTTATTCTAGGGCTGAATCCTGTCATTTTTGTCTGCCGGCAAGTCGCTTCTCACTCACATATTGCAAGGATTTTCAGTGGGTGAAAATGTCTACTAGGACAAACATCTGTTAGAAGAAATAGTCTTTTACTCCTTTAAATTCCAAACTTGAGTTTAGCTCAGAATCTCTCTCTCTCTCTCTCTCTCTCTCTCTCTGTTTTGTGTTTGTCATGTCGCAAGAAAATCATTTGTGGGAAGTAATGTCATGTGATCTGAAATGGGACTAGAACCAATTTACACACTTTTTACAGGGAAATCCTGTTGCATCCAGGAGAATTGAATGTGGAGATTAAGCTGATTGATGCACTCTAAGGCAACACAGGACTGAAACCTCTTTCTGGGTTCATGATCATCTCGCTGCCATGGAAAGAGCACACCTGCATTCTTACTGTGCAGCAACCTCTGATCTTCTCAGTCCAGAATTTTAAGAATGACAAGCCAGGGGCTGCTGTGGAAAGGTGTGTGCCTGCATTTTACTGGAGATGGAGTGCATTCAAAGTGAGGTTAAAAAAAAGCAGAGAGTCTGAAGACCAAGATCAGAAGTGACAAACTAGTGACAATAAGCCAAGGCATGCTTTTCCATTCTCAGGATGCTATCAAGTCTTCCATGACTAAACTGAGTAACAGGAAATGAGAATCCACCCACTTGGTTCTGCCATCATTTATAGCAATAACTTTGGGTCTCATTGGCACAGGAGAGGCAATGATCCATGATTTAGAGTCCTGAAATGTGATACACCTTTATTCCAAGACATGTTATCAGTTGCTCACCAATTAAGCTGCAAATTGCTTTTCACTCACAGGAAGGTGAGATCTCTGTGTCACACACACACACACACACACACACACACACACACACACACACACACACACACACACACACACACACACACACACACACACACACACACACACACATGTCTCTCTGTCTCTCCTTAACACTAATTTAGGGCTTCCAACTGCTCCCCTTCAACTGACATCCCCCCTTCTTCCGACCATGATACTAGTAGTTCCCTTAATGCAATGGCTGGATACGAGAAAAACAAGAGGAGAAGCAGCAGCAGTTAGTTTCTTCAAGATGGTAGTTATGTTTTTAGCTACTACTAATAGCGGCAGTAGCAGGAAAACCACTCTTGGTGGAGCTTTACAGGGATGAGGCTTTCATGCCACCCCACAGCACCTAGAATGGAGCATCCAAAATATGACCCTGCAGGAATTTCAGATCTTTTCAATATGTGAAGAAGAGCAGGTAGAGGCAGTAGCCGGACCCAGTGATCCCAGCCATTTCTACATCCCAGGGGGCAAGAAGGAGAGGTTTAAACCTCTCCATCTCTACATACTGTGTGTGTGTTGTGCACCTGGGGAGGGGGGGAGTAAATTCCCTGAGTGATCTTGGGCCAGTTGCTCTTTCAGGCAGAGCTACCTCACCTCACCGGGCTGTTACTAGGACAGAGTACAGAAGGGAATGTTATATGCCATCTTGAGCTCAGTGGAGAAAAACCAAGATATAAATATTACAAAGAAAGCATGGTCTCCAGAACGTTCTCTTTGTGGTTGCACATGTGGCAAGTGTATGTGTAAGCATGTCATGTGCATGTATGCTCTTTCCCTCCAGTAGACATCAGGGAGGGACTCAGAACCATACTGTTCAGTACCCTAAACGTTAGCCAACACAACCTACCCTTTTTCCTTTCAGGTGCAGATTGGTTCCTCTGACAGCCACCCTGACCCACAGTTTCCCAGGCAGGAAGGAGGCTACCCAACCCAGCAGAATAGAGAAGAGAGGAGAAAGTTGAGTTTCCAGGTAGTTGATGTGGTGGACGATCTCGTCCTGAGACCAGGTGTTGTTGACCATTAGAGTCCCGCAAGCAGCTCCCCATCCGAGGTTTCTTGCGTCGGTCAAAATTTTAAGAGACGGCTGCGGAGGATAAAAGTTCTTGCCCGTAGCCACGTTGAGAGGTGTGGTTCACCACACCAGCTGGTACATCAGTTCTGGAGATGGAAACAACCATTTGGACTGACTCTCCATGAGAGGATTGAACTCGTGGAGAAGCCAAGACTGCAGAGACCGGAACTTCAGTTTGGCATGAGGGATCACTGCCATGGTGGATGCCATCAAGCCCAGGAGTCGTTGAGCCTTCTTCACTCTGACGAAGGGTTTGGTATGGAAGTCGCTTACTACCTGTGCAATGTCCAGAAAGCGTTTTTGTGGGGCAAACACCCTGACTGCAAGCGAGTCCAGAACCTTTCCAATGTAGTCCACTCGCTGTGAAGGATCCAACTTTGACTTGGAGAAGTTGATCCTGAGGCCAAGACTCTCCATGAAATGAACCGTGTACTCCGTGTCCCGAATGGCCGACGACCTGGCGGGGGAGACTATCAACCAGTCGTCGATGTATGGGAAGACCCTGATCCCCTTTTGGCGGAGGAAAGCAGCAACCAGAGCCATGCACTTGGTGAAGACTCGTGGTGCTGTGGCCAGACCAAATGGTTGGCAACGGTACTGGTACACAGAGTCCCCTATCCAGAAGCGGAGGAACCGTCTGTGCTCCCTGAGGATGCTGACATGAAAGTAAGCGTCCTTGAGGTCTATCACTGTAAACCAGTCCCATTTGTTGATGAGGGGAAGGACGGTTTGGAGTGTCACCATCTGGAACTTCCTGGTGTGGATGAACTTGTTGAGGCGCCGCAAGTCCAGAATTGGGCGGAGGCCTCCATCCTTCTTTTGGACAACGAAGTACCTCGAGTAGAAACTGTTGTTCCAATCGGTTGGTGGTACCAGCTCGATGGCCCCCTTGGAGAGAAGGGTTGTAACTTCTTCCTCCAGATGAAGAGATGGGGTGGTGAGACAGAGTTTTCCTACCCGAGGCATCCGGTCGAACTCGATGGCGTAACCAGCGGACAAGATCTTCAAGACCCACTGGTGACGTCAGACCACACCTCGAGGAAGTTCCGAAGGGGGAGGTACGGGAGATGGAGCGAGAGAGTCTTGGCCAGAGGGAAGTCAAACACAAGACTTTGACTTGCCCTTGTTGCGTTTACCCTGGCCGTAAGGTTGGAACCGTTGCCTCCCTTGTTGTCTCCGGGGACGATAGAAGCCAGGCTTGGGGTGGTCGGCAGGCCCACCCTGCTGTTGGTGCTGTTGCGGGTTACCACGATAACAGCTGGTAAACGGCTGATACCTGGGCTTTGAAGGCTGAGATGAAGCGGTGAGGCCCAAGAACTTGGTGGTCGAGTTGGTCTGCCTCAACTCGTTTAAACCTTGTCCGTGTCATGGCCAAACAGGCCCTGGCCATCAAATGGGAACTCCTCTATGAGCTTCTTCATTGAGTCATCTAGGGTAGTTCCCCGAAGCCAAGCATGCCGCCGCAGGAGGATTGCCGAAGACATGTCCTTGGCCGCGTAGTCGTTAATATGACGCGCCGTCATCATTGGCTGCTCCGCCAGGAAATCGCCCTCATCACACAGACTGTCGAGTTCCTTTTGGAGCATGCATCTTGGCGTGCTCCCAAAGATGGGAGGGGGGGAAATGGCAACCTGAATGAAAAGTGACTGAGTCCTACGAGAAGAAACAGCACTGGGGTGGCAATCCTGCCCTAGGGACAAGATCGCCAGATTATTATTATTTTTTTGAAAAGTAGTCTTTTCCGTAGAATTGGCAAGAAAAAATTGAGGAAGCTCTCAATGATCGTCCTGCTGCTGAGGCGGAAAGAAGAGAACTGAGGTAAAATGGCGAACTGGCGCCTGAGGTTGGGCAGTATGGTGGGCGGTCTTACCGCCAAAACTTTAGACCAATCAGCTTTAAAGCCTCCAATCGATGTTCTGCGCAGGCGCATAACCCAATAGTGGGAATTCACAAACTATACGAAGGAGAACTAAGCAACAGGGACCGTAATGACAAGGTGGCTGAAGGAAAGGAAGAGTTAAATGATAGCACTGTGAAACAGGGCCATGATAAAGGACTTGAAACACAGAGGAGTTGGAGATCTGGGACAAAAAAAGAACTGGAGGCAATGAAGACATTTCACAGGCCTTTTTAGGAAGATGTGGAGTCATTGTCCATCTTTGCATACAAAAGATAGGAAGATAAGGGATGTGAGATGGAAATGCTAATGGGTCTAGACAGGGTAACTGAAGAAAGCAATGTAGTTGTGGGGCTGGGCTGGGCTGGGCTCCAAAGTTGGGGGGCCCAAAGAACAAACAGATGGTGCACGCAAGCAGTTGATAGAATGGTGGGGCAAAGAGAAAGAAAGGGAATTCTGCCAGCTATATTTTTCTCCTGTCACTATAGCATATTTTGACATATGAGTTCAGGACACAACAAAGGTACAAAAAGGAGGCATGCATAGGGATGGATGTCGTAATGGTCAGAATGAACTCACCAGTTCTTTCGTTACAGTTCTGAGTTGCACTGTTTTTGTTTTTATTTTTGAGCAGAGGCTTGATCTTGTACCCTTTGCATTGATGGTTATGACGCTTGGCTCTCATTTAATGTTTGAACGTAGATCTAGAGCAGGGGTGCCCAAACTACAGCCCACGAGCTGGATCTGACCCGTGCCGCCCTTGCTGCTCCTGGAAGTGGAAGTTAAATACGTTTACAACAGCCACAGATGCATTTGCGTCAGCGTTTTGCACATGCATGTTTAATTTCTGCTTCCGGTGGGAGGAACCACATGACTGGCCCGCCTAACCACGTGACCGGCCCACAGCCTGAAAAGTTTGGACACCCCTGATCTAGAGGATTTATGTGTAATGATGACAGTGTGTAACTTCTTTACATTTTCTGCATAACAATTAGCAGAAATGTTTTATAGATCCATTTTAATATTTCAACTAGTATCACCAGGAATATATCACACACAACCAATATTAATGCTGCTCAATTAACACCCTACTATGCTATTTAGAATTCTTATGGTACAGTATGTGTAACAGTTGTATTCATTTTAATATTTCAACTAGTATGACCAGGAATATGTCACACACAACCAATATCAATGCTGCTCAATTAACACCCTACTATGCTATTTAGAATTCTTATGGTACAGTATGTGTAACAGTTGTATTCACTTACTATTCCTGGGATCAGTATGGGATCAAAATTGCTAGGAGAATCATCAACAATTTGAGATATGCAGACAATGCCACCCTAATGGCAGAAAGTGAGGAAGACCTAAAGAAGCTCCTGATTAGGTTGAAAGAAGCAAAAGCTGGCTTCAGACTCAATATGAAGAAAACCAAGATACAGTGATACCTCATCCAACGTCCAAATCCTTGCCGCGATACCTCATACAACGTTGTTTCCATAGATATACATTGTACTATAACAGCACAGACTTCAGGGCAAAGTCAAGGAAACAGACAGGAAACAGACAGAACTTTAAGAAATCATTGTCTAAAGGCTAAATACATTACAAAAACATGTCAAACAACCCTGATTTTAGGGGACAAACCATACAAGTTTTTAACTTTTGAAAACTTTATGAAGTGCAGGTTTAAAAGTTAACATGTCCCATCATGCACCACATTGTTAATCTGCAGCCATGCGGCTGATCATCCATTTTGTACAAGCTACTGTAAACAATTACTGGATGGAAGCAAGGACAAAATGGATGCCAACATGTCCCATCATGCAGCACAGTGTTAATCATCCAAACAGCAGCAAACACCAAACAATTGCCCACCCCACCAAACAGTGCTCCCTCAAAAATGACCAACATAAGAAAAATTATGGAGCATGCAATCTGTTTTTAAAAACTACAGCATCAAACACCAAACAATTGCCCACCCCATCAAAAAATTGCCCTCCCCCATCCACCTCCCCACCCCAAGCCAATCGGGAACAGAAAACCTCATTTGCCTACTTTCCACTGTGCCAAAGAATGGTCCAAGAACCTGAAGAATGCTGCAAAAATCCCAGGAATGCTTCCCAAAATTCTGACAAAAAATCCAAAATTGTGCTCAAAACCACTCCTAAACACTCTTTGCCTCATGCAAAACCTACAAGAGCAATGCATGCATGTGTCCTGCCTTTTATACTGCCCAGGCACAATGCAACCTGGGGAAAAACCCAATGCCTCATACAAAGTCGCAGCGACTTTGTATGAGGCAACTTTTTCCAAGGAATTAGGCGATGTTGTATGAATCCGATGTTGTAAAAAGCGGACTTTGCATGAGGTATTACTGTAATGGCAACAGGCCATATCAGTCCCTGGAAAATAGATGGGGAAGAACTAGAAGCAGCGACAGACTTTACTTTCTTAGGATCCAAGATCACTGCAGATGGGGATTGCAGCCATGAAATAAAAAGGCGACTGATTCTTGGGAGACAAGCGATGAGAAACCTGGGGAACATAGTTGAAAGTAGAGACATCACCTTGCAAACAAAGGTTCGCATAGTCAAAGCAATGGTATTCCCAGTAGTATTGTATGGTTGTGAGAGCTGGATCATTAGGACAGCTGAGTGCAGAAGAAGACACCTTTGAAATGTGGTGTTGGAGGAGTGTTGAGAGTCCCCTGGATATCGAGGAGAACAAATAGGTCAATCTTAGAAGAAATCAACCCTGAGTGCTCCTTAGAAGGTCAAATTGTAAAGATGAAGCTAAAGTACTTTGGACATCAAATTATTATTAAGTTTTATTTCTATCCCGTTTTCCTGGCACAGGTGCCACTCAAAGCGGCTTACAACATATATAAATACAATAAACAGAGCAAAATATACAATAAAATACAAAAGGCAATGCACAATTAATACAATCAAAACATCAGAATATGCAAAAATACAATACAAAATATAAATTAAGCAATGTCACAGTGAGAAATTTTTAAAAAATCAACCTCAACCACCCAGCAGCCACAAAGGCACCCCATGGTTCAACGTCCGTGAGGGCAGCTGCGTCGTTGGCAGCAATGGCTCCCACCTGTCTCTCCCCAGCGGGGCCAGTGGCGTGGGCTCCCAGGGCGAGACAGGGAGCGCAGAGCACCTGGGATCGACCAACTGCGATGTCCAGGCCTCCAGCTGCAAAGTAAAGGCAGGATTTCCTCCGGCCGGCTGGCGGATTGAACCGCACTGGTCTCAGCGGTGGCGGGGAGAGGCTTTTGAGGGCATCGGGCAGCCCTCAGGTGTTCCTTGTCTCCCTCCGGCCGGCCGGCGGTCGAACCGCACTGGTCTCGGCGGTGGCGGGGAGCGGCTTTTGAGGGCTTCGGGCAGCCCTCAGGTGTTCCCCGTCTCCCTCCGGTCGGCTGCCAGTCGAACCGTGCTGGTCTCGGCGGTGGCGGGGAGCGGCTTTTGAGGGCGTCGGGCAGCCCTCAGGTGTTCCTCGTCTCCCTCCGGCCGGCTGGCAGTCGAACCGCGCTCGGTTCATGAGAGGAGAGGATTCACTTGAGAAAGCCTTGATGCTGGGAAAGGTCAAGGGCAAAAGAAGAAAAGGGCAGCCAAAGATGAGATGGCTAGATGGTATTGTAGACACAATGGGCACAGCTGGGCGGGTTGAGGAGGACGGTGGAGGACAGAGGTGTACATGATCTGAATGATCATGTACAAAAGACAGACTTACAGGTATTACCACTCCCCCCCCCAAGTGTTTTTGTAAATAACCGCATAATGAGCAATGCTGATCTGCGGGTTACACAAGTTTAGTAATCCTGCCTGTATAATTGATGTAATCATGCTGGCCACCATAGAGACATCTACTTATTATATGGTACTAGCATTTTTTGCCTGGCCCTGCCGGGCAGTTATTATCTGTAAGTGGGTGGTTGGGGTGGTTTTTTTGGAGGGGCCCCGCACCCCTCCCCCCAAAAAACCACCCCAACCACCAAAACACAGATAATAACTGCCCGGCAAGGCAGGGGTTCCCGGTGTGTATGTGAGAGAAAGACAGAGAGAGGGAGGAGAGTGGTGCTCCGCATTCAGCCTTCTCCGAAAGGCAAGGGCTGAATGTGGAAGGGGCTCACTTCCCTTCGGGAGGCAAAGGCAGCAAACGGAGTGCCGTTCGCTGCCTTTGCTTTCCGGGGGAAGTGGTTCGTTTTCCTCAGTGGGATCTAGATGTACTAAACTATTGATTATAGCAATGTTGTCTCCAATTTCAGCATTTGGTATGGCACAGACTTGAAATGTTTGAAAAGCTCTTTAATGACATGGGTTTTGCTGAAGGAATAGGCATTTCTATACTTTGAAGAGGATTTTTAGGGAACTGAGCTTGTATAAAACGTTTCTGGAACAGCCCTGGGTGGCACAGTGGTTAAACTGCTGTACTGCAGTGAAACTGTTGAGAGTTCGATCCTGACAGCGCCTCTAGCTTGACTCAAGCCTTCCATCCTTCGGAGATGGAAAAAGTAAGGAGCCAACATGTTGGGGTCAAAATGTTGTGAACTACCCAGAGTGCACTAAGCCCTATGGGGCGGCATAGAAGTGTCATTGCTATAGCTACTTTAACTCTGGGGAGAACAATGAACTCAGCCTTAGCCAATCCTCTCTGAACAAGAGCAGGGGGTCTCTCCAACAACCTGTGGCCTCCAGCTCTTTCTGTGCAGCTCTCCAACCTGTTTATTTGCTGCTCTCATCCTCGAGGCATTCCCTCTCAGAACCACACTGCTCTTCCTACCTCAAGTACGCCTCTGTCTTCCTTACTGAAACGTGGCTCCTTTTGTCAGCCCCCTCTGGGTCTTCTCTTCCATACTAGCCATTCTAGGTGCTTTGCTACCCAGCAGAGCTCAGGCCTCTGTACCACTCAGCTTTTTCCACTCCTCCTGTGTAAGGCAGGTAAAGCTGCTCTATGGAAGGGCCCAAAAGAGGCCTGGCCTGTTTTTTGAAGGGGGGAAAAGGCGGGAAAAAGAGACTAAAGGGCCTGGTATTTTTGCAAATAAATAAATAAAATAAAGGCTACAAAGTGTTTTGCATACTTAGCATTTCTAGAGGGTCCACTCATCCAGGCTACTCCAAATGGCTTGCATGGTTACTAGTGAGGTTGCTGTATTCTTCCTTCCTCAAGAGATAGACTAGGGGTAGCCAACCTTGGTGCCCCAGGTGTGTTGACTTGGGCTTCTGGTAACTGAAGTCCAAGAACATTTGGGGCACTAAGCTTGCCCACCCCCGGGTTGAACCTTTTTGTCTGTCCTCCCCCACCCTCTCCAGATAGGAGTCTTCTCATGCCTCTGTGATTGTAGGAGCCAGCGAGGAACCCCATGAGTCCAGAGGGAAGGTTTACTCTCCGAACAGGGAGGTTTATGGGATTTCCCTACCCACATCTTCCTCCAGCTAAGTTCCCTTCCACCTGGTTGCCATTTTCCTTCTCATGATTGAGGGTTGGCTAGCAGGAAAGCACCCTGCGTATCCTTTGAAGCTAACTTAATGGCCTATTATCCTCTCCTCCAGGTGGGAGGCAGCCATTTCTTTCCCTCAGTGTGTTCATTGAAAAATCAATTTCATAATATTCTAGATGCTTAGGACTGCAACTCTACTATCTGGTAGGTCACATTCATAACGTTCTTTAAAAACCATTCCTAGCCCATGGCCCAATATTCCTGAACACTGCAGACTTGAAAAGGCACTACAGTTGCAAAAAACTTCTTCTTTGACTTTTGATCTAAATTGACAGTTTAATATTTTTGTTACATTTTGGTTTAAGATGTGGCCCTCTTTAGGCACTGGGCGTTCTAATGCAGCCACCATAGCCCCAAAGGTTGGGGGGACCATTGGTAAAGATAAAAGAAATAAAAGGTTACTTCCATATATTCAGTACAAATGTTTATTTTTGCAATGAGAACTGCACAAAAAACCTTTAGTATATAAGTGAAAACTCTATGAATTCCCTTCTACAAATGTCTAAAGTGTTTAATACAAGTTTCAAATTCACTGACATAATTATTTGCCAAGCGTTCCGTGCATTAAGTACAGTGGGATTGTACATTTCTCTTAATTCATTTGTACAGGACTGTAGGGAGAGAAAAAAAAGATAACCAAGATTACATTATTTAGGCTAGATTCCTACATCTAATGTCTTATTGTTTAAAAAAAATCATACATGGGGGTGAGGAAAGAAGGGGAAATTAAATATGTCTCAGTTTGAATGACAAACAAATTATAAACATAAACATCTTATAAAAACAGAAAAATAAAACACAATATTGCAAAAAAAAAAAACTTTGGCAGGAAAGAAATCATGTGTCCAACTAACGATACCACTCTATGTTCATAATTCAGAAATGTGTAAAAATAAAAGACCAAGTACAGCTTAAAAAAAACTTCAAAGAAGATAGGTGCAAGCCTGTAAACATTTCAAGAAATTTGCAAAAGATACAAGTGAGCAGAAGAGGGGAATACAGAAAAGAGGAACGAGACAACGGAGGAAGCAACCAATTTAAATAGGCATTACCACTACTTAGAACTCTTGACTACTGACTAGAAAGGTTTGGCAAATGTCAAATGGAAAAAGGGGACTAAACATTAAAAAATGACTAACCTCACAACCGGCTAGCTATGAGGGGAAGGGGTTGCTGTTTGCATACATATAAATTATATATTTTTAAATTTTTTACAACTGAGGGTGCTCTCTTGGTAGAAGTTCCAGCATCTCCATTTTTATGCCTTGATTATTATTATTTTGTCAGTATGGTGCAGTTTTCTTATGTACAATTGCAATGAGCTCATGTGTGATCAACTCTCGCAGCGGATGTGCACGTAAAGTACCCCAAAAACCCTGAGCTTAAAATTAAAGGAGGGAGATGATCATCCAAAGTGCTTCGTTAAAAAATGGGGGTAGGGTGGGGTGGAGTGGCTGGGGGGTGGGGGTGGGGGAGCAAGGAAGATGGTGAGAAAAAGGGACTGGCCATGGAAATGAAAGGATCAGAGCATGTTCAGAGAAGAAGCCAATGGTCCTACTTCCCCACTGAGGATTTGCACAAGAGCTAAAAAGATGAGATTTAAGGCCAGTTAATGAACCTGTGATTAAGCAGATGTACTATTGAGTGGCACAGGGAAGATATGGGGATGCAACGGGCCTCTAACTTAAGAATGGGCCCACTTTTTCTAACAGTTCCTGGGCTACAGTTTAAAAGAATCTGTGTGAGTTGGGAGACTTTTCCATCCACTTTGAAGCAAGAATGTCCCCATGTCAGCTGTTCAAGGGTGAAGCTACTTTTGTGTACTATCCAGCATACTGTGACTACATACACGTTGGTCCACAAAAAACAGCTGTGTGTTCCTAGGCATGCAGTGACGTCCCCTCCTGGCCTGAGGGTTACACTCAGGAACCCAGCATCCTTCAGGTTCTACCACTACATTTTAAAGTGAAGGGTAGATATTGGCCACAGGTCTAGGCTACTCCTGACACAAATTTGGTGGCTTTGAGACAAAACATAATTATCTCCTGGTGTTCTCAAGACTGTTACCAACCAGGAAGAAGAGTACAGAGCCACGATCTTGTTTTAAAAACTCACTGTAGTAGAAAGCTTAACCAGTACCAACTCACTCCATCTTACCAGCAAGACACTACTTAGATAGCCTTCGCAGAAGCCATCTTGGGAGCATGGCTCTTTCAGCCATCTCTGCCGTTCCCTTAAAGTACCCAACATCCAGGTACTCTACAAAGAAAAGCAACATTCCTCTAATGATGTACAATTGAAAGGCACCTTTAGGTAGAAAGCTCAGCATGAAGATCAGCTGCTCATGACAAGAATGCTGGAGGAACATGAGTCCCTAAATTCAACCTGTCCCCTTCAGTACATGGCTATTTTACTGAGCTACCAAGATTGTTAAGTGCCCATGTGCCTCTTAACTACTTAAGAGCACAGCTTTAACTCTACATCGAAGGACCATGTTAAGACTGGAAATGGGCAACACATGGTCTACAACACCATCTGGGAGCAGCAGCCTATGCTCTGGTCTTGCTGATGTGCAATAAGTTATATTCTATATCTGGTGCCAAAAGACCTGAGACTGATGCTAAAGAGGACTGAAAGATAACATGGCAATGCTACTCGGAGGCAGTTGGGCTTTCTTTAGGTATCCTAGCCTCACTCATCTCAATAAATTCCAGATAATCATGAGAGGAGTACTGACATCCACCCCCTCAAAATCTGGAGACCTAATCTAGCACCAGTAACTAACTATATTTACATCATTCTGGACTCTCCCCTCTTGATAACATATAGGTAGATGAAACACAAATACGAGTTTATCTCCAGACTAAGCTAGCTATACTCTAGTTGGACAGATAGTGTCTTTATTGGGTCCTGAATTCTAACCTCATGTAAGTGAACAGATAAGAGCAGGCCATGAGCTGTCTTTCAAAACTTCTGTTGGAGAGAGAGATAGAGAAGGCTTTGGTTGAAGGTTGATAATGTAAGGTTGACTGAGATGTTCAAGCAGCAGGATGGCCTCCTCTACAGTAGCAGTTAGCCACCGATGACCTGACACGAATAAACACACTGAGTGTGCTTCCTCAATAGCCCAAACACTGCAGGTCCAGACAAAGTCTAATTTCTGCCAGAATGTTCGCCTTTTGTCAAGAGAAACAGCAACACAAAGGCTGTTAATAAACACTGCACTGCCCAAGTCCCACAGCCGGCACCTCATCTGAACACTTGTTTGGACAAAGGGAACAGAAAGATGAAGCACTACTGCTTGCTTCTTCAGCACATCCTGACAAGTGCAAATCCCTGATTTTGCACATCTCAGGCAGCCAAGCCAAGCTTAAAAGAAAGTGGTTTGCAGACAATTCAGGCCTTGTTCAAGATTTGGAGAATTCTGGCCAGTAAGAATTAGGGTATAACCTTCTGTCTCTCTCTCTTTCAAACAAAAGTGCAGCAATTTTGCTGCCAGAAGTGACATCAATGCTCTGTCTGAGATTTGCCCACAGCAGGAACAAGAGTGACTGAGGACAATCTCTGCAATTTTCTTCCCCTACTTTTGGCTGACGGCTCCACGGTGAAGACAGGAGTCTCTGTTGAGAAGGCGCCAACTGCTTGTTACTGTGTTTTCCTACAATTTGTAATTGAAATCTCTTTTTTTAGGGCTGTAGCCCCTGGCCAAGGCTTCCCTACCTTGCTGACAAGATGGATTTATTTATTTATTTGCTAATTATGGCTAGACAACTTCCTTCCTGCCAGAGCTAGACAACTGGGAGGGAGAAGCTGTCCTTACTTTCTTACACTATTTCATCAAAAGCAGGGCTGAAAAGAAATGTCAGTACGACACCAACGTTAAAAAAAAGAGAGATGAGTTTATTCCATGATCAGTACAGACCAAATGCATATTCACTGTATTAAAGTAAAACCAATTGATTACTCCAGAGATTGGCCAATACTGACACACCAGTATTGTACTGTATAGTGGGTATTTATGGCACATAAACTTGGAACAAGTCAAAGAGCAAAATGAAAACAACACTCTAAAGATTCCGGGAGAAGGATCACGGCTAGTGTGGAAAAGGATTCAACCGAGGAGCAGGTCTTCCTTCCTGCCAATCCAAATTGCCTTCACATCTCTCTCCCCGGAGCTTCCCCCTTTCTGTATAAAAAACTAATTTTAACAGACTCCATGACATTAAAAAACCCAAAATGTAGCTTTTCTGGTGTTACAGTTAAAAATATAGACTAAAAGTCTGGAACTGAGCAAAATATAAGCAGTGTCTTTACAGAGTTTGGTGAGCTCACCAGTAAAACTCAAACAAATATATGCCAACTATATTCACTATACAATACAGCCACAGTCAAACACTATTGACAGGGTGGGAGATTCCCCTGGTGCTAAAGTCTCCACCCCCCTCACTCCACTGCACTCTGTAATGAAGAGACATGTATACCCACTCAGGAGTTTAGCAGTGCCAATTTGTCTGGAGAGAAAAATAAACAGATTGAAAGAAACTGACTTTGGTTGGTAGTCTAGCTCAGATTCCTGGACCTCCACACAATGCTAAAACAAAAACCTCACTCAGGTTACACTTGACACCTCCACTAAATTATTCCCTTTTTCACAAGCGAACTCTTACAGAGAATGGCTCCCAGCTATAGGCTTGTGGGGAGTTTAGTTAAAGGCAAAGCCAGTGACGAAAGGACCCAAAACAGCTTGTGTGTCTTCCCTGCTGAAGCCCAGGCAGGGTCTTCCTGTACAACACAGCCTCTCTACGCAGAGCGTCTCGTGCTCCCAGCACGCAGCCCTGGAGAGTCCAAGACATTCTGTAACTCAGAACTCTTTTTTTTTTCAAATAGAAAAGGGGGAAGGAGGGACAGCACAAAGTCCTGGATATACTGCAAGTTAAGTTTGGCATAGAGAATATCAAGTGATCAGGGGCAGCCTTCCCAGCAACCGCACATATGCCGACTCAAACTTTGTGTAGAGTGGGGCAGGTCTTGGTCTCTCTCTCTCTCTCTCTTCATTGAGGCAGGGTTGGGGGGTTGGGGCAGAAAAAGTCAAATCGTAAGGCAGACTCTGCTGATCCATCGGAGGCCGCAACTGTCACACATGCAGAAAGGCTGCAGGAATGCTCTCCTCCCAACCGCCAACACCACTATGGAGAGTCAAAGGTTTGCCGGGAAATTAAGGAGTCAGGCGAAGAATACCAGGCGCTATTAGAAAAGATTCTCTTCAAATATTGCCAACAAATCACTCTGGAAATTCATGTCAATGGTAGCTGCCATCTGGAAGGAAAGAGGAAAAACAACAGTTACTTGTGGTGCAATGAAAAGCCAGAAAAAGGAGTGGGAAGCGGCAATGGGCAACTGCGATTTCCTTCAGCCCAAGGACAGCCCTTCTTTGACAAAGCTTACAGCTGGATTCTCAGTATCTCAAAGCCTAGCATACAGCACAGAGTATCTTTGGGCTATTCCAAGGAAGTACTACTGAGTAGTGTTAACGGCAAGGTGTGAGCAGAGAGAAATAATAATAATTTCGTGTCAGAAATTAGTCTGGGTTGAAAGGATTATTGCTGGAGAAACTCCACTCATGAGACACACGAATGAGGCTCCTTTCATGTCCCCAAGATCTTTTCCCCCACCAGTGGTCCCTATTTATCTACTTGCAATTTCTTGCTTTTGAACTGCTAGGTAGGCAGGAGCTAGGACAGAGACAGGAGCTCACTCCGTCTTGCAGTACCCGGGTCTCAAACCGCCGACTTGCCAGCCTTCCAGCTAACAAGGCAAACTTCTTAACCACTGAGCCACCGCAGCAGAGAGGAAGTGATGCTCTCTTTTGCATCACAGATTGTCTCAGTATCTTAAAAAAGAAGGTTAAGAGGGCAAAAGAGTAAAGATTAGAAGGAAGTGTGTGTGTGTGTGTGTGTGTATGTAGGAAAGAAAGGGAAGAGAAGAAACAGTGAAAAAGGAGTATGTAACATAACTGGATAAGCCAAACTTTTTCTGGCCTGGAATTCTGAAGAGCTTGTATGTGAAAAAAGAAACAAGAGAAAGAAGGGTATTAATCTACTAAGGCAAATAGTCTAAAGACCAATCATTACTTACATCTCCATTACTACATTGAGAGAGTACCTGTATACTTACAAAATGGACACTATCGATAATCTAAGCAGGATACCTATTAATAGTAAAAGGCCAGGAAGAAACAGGAAGAGGAAAAGAGGGGATAGAAACTTAGAGAAAGCCAGAGGAAAGGTCTCCCAATTCATATACCACACTGTTACATTCACAAATATATGCGCCCACTACCAATGGGACATTATATGCCTTCAATCTATTATCCGAACACAACATTCACTTTATATCATTATCTCCCATTTCCAAAGGCTATATATTCTTGTCCCAGTCTTACTCCTTTGGCTAATATTGTAACAATATCTACATGCTTCTTTTATGTATCGTATTTTCCGGCGTATAAGACGACCCCCAACTTTTCAAGTTAAAATATAGAGCTTGGAATATACTCACCCTATAAGACTACCCCTCTTCCAACGCCGGCAGACAGCCAGTGCTTGCCTACACTGCCCCTTTAAGGCGGCCCACGGCCCTTTATCCCTCCCGGTAGGAGCGCCGCCACAGCTGCAAGGGGTCCCGCCTCTCCCTCCCTGCTCCTACCAGGAGGGATAAAGGGCCGTGGGCCGCCGGGGCCAAGCTTTTATTCTAAAGCTTAGAAATAACTAATTATTAAGTGGCTAAGATGCTGACTGGGAGGCGGAAGGTCAGCAGTTCGATTCCCGAGGACTGCAGGATGGAATGAGCTCCCGTCTTTGTCCCAGCTCCTGCCAACCTAGCAGTTCGAAAGCAAGAAATTGCAAGTAGATAAATAGGGAAGGTAACAGCGTTCCATTCGCTTTGGTGTCTAGTCATGCCTGCCACATGACCACGGAAAGGTCTGCAGCAGCAGACAGTGCTGGATCTTCAGCTTTGAAACAGAGATGACCACTGCACCCTAGAGTTGGATACGACTGGCTTTCGAGCAAGAGAAACCTTTACCTTTACCTATTATTATTATTATCATGAAAGCAAGAAATTGCAAGTAGCTAAACAGGGACTACTTTGGTGGGAAGGTAACAGCATTCAGTGCACTCCTGTGTTCTGAAGGCAACAGATCATTTCATGTCCTACGGTGCTATCTGCCACTTTTTACATCAGCTCTCACAAAATTTCATGCCTGCCACATGTCCATGGAAAACGTCTGTAGAAGCAGACACAGCACTGGCTCTTTCGGCTTTGAAACAGAGATGAGCACTGCACCCTAGAGTCGGATACAACTGGCTTTCGAGCAAGGGAAACCCTTTACCTTTAAGCCATGAGCATCAATATTAAAGTAAGACTTGAACCATCTCACTATGTGTGCAATGAGTCAATCTCATATATTTGTTTCACCTTTTAAGTGAAATGAACATTTGCACGATATTCTAATTTTCCGAGTTTCACCTGTAAGTAAACCAGATAGACGTCTCTCGACCCGGGTCAGTGGAGGGGTGGGGGGGGGGGGAGTCTGGACTCCCTCCTGCCCTCTGAGCATGACGAGACCCGCCTTTTTTCCCCGTCCTCCTCCTCCTCTTGTCCCCTCAGCGGGGAAACTCGGAGATGTCAGGGCAGACTCAGAGCAGAGCTGCGATTAGTAGCCACTTTAAGTGGATGAGAAAGCAGCAGCAAAGCTTGGGCGAGGGTGCCGCTTCCCTCCTTCCCTGCACCCTAGAGTCGGATACGACTGGCTTTCGAGCAAGGGAAAACCTTTACCTTTACTAAATAGGGGCCACTTCAGTGGGAAGGTAACATCGTTCTGTGCACATGACCATGGAAATGTCTGCAGAAACAGACACAGCGCTGGCTCTTTCGGCTTTGAAACAGAGATGAGCACTGCACCCTAGCCGGGGGAGTGAGGAGGAGGAGGCGCGACGGAAAGGTCTCCGGAGCAAGGGGCCGCCCAGATATCACCACCCTCAGCCTCGTAGCAGCGTGGCGGATGGCTTTCCCCACCGGTCAGCTGGTCCTCCACCTCACCACCTCCCCCAGGGTGTGTGTGTGTGTGAGGAGGAGCAGCAGCAGCAGCAGCTGACCGGCGCGGAAAGCCACCCGCCACCACCGCGTGGCTGAGGGTGGTGATACCCGGGCGGCCCCTTGCTCCGGAGGCCTCACGGCGGCAGCACCAGATGGCTTTCCCTGCCGGGCGGCCCCTGGCTCCAGAGTACCCGGTGTATAAGACGACCCCCGACTTTGGCACAGATTTTTCGGGGTTAAAAAGTCATCTTATACGCCGGAAAATATGGTAAGTTAGACCTCATTAAATAATTTTATTATCAGGAAAATGTACAAGAGACTCTGGCTTGCTCTGAGAGAGGTGGAGAGCCCCTCTGGCACGAAGCAGAGCCAATTCAACATGAGGCCAGCCAGCCTCCCCATGGCTTCCCCAGCCCAATCCTTGGTCTGACTTCCTCCTTCCCTCCCTCTCACTTACGGCCTCCCTGCGCCTTCGTTCCTGTTCTCGTTTTCTCAGCATCTCCCTCTGTTGGTCCAGCATGGACTGGGAAGCCTGCGGCTGGGAGCTCTGTGCTTGGGGAGCCGAGGAGACTGCCGACACTGGTGGCTGCGGTTGCTGCTGCTGCGGTGGCGGCTGCTGCTGCTGCGGTGGCGGCTGCTGCTGCTGTGGTGGTGGTGGTGGTGGTGGTGGATGATGCTGCGGCTGCTGCTGCTCCTGGCGTCGGCGGGCTTCTTCGTGAACTCGGCGAGCCTGCTCCAGTGCCTCCTCCTCTTCACGGCTCCTGTCCAAGACCAGAAATCACTACTAAAACCATAGCATTTCCCATGAAGCTGCCCTGTAGTGTCATGGAAATCACTAATGATACTAAGAAAGGAGGTACTGCTCACACTCTGGCAACACTGGGCTAAGAGTGTGCATGCCAAATAATAGAGGGGGGACCTCTGGCTTGTGTCTGTGCTTCCAATTTATCTAAAGAAGGTCAAAATGAGGAACAAATATACCGTGTTTCCCCGATTATAGGACCTCCTCCCATAATAAGACACCCCTCCCTTTTTCCCCTGCCTTTGAAATATAAGGCCCCACCCAAAAATAAGACCCCCTTACCTCCTGCCCGGCTCCGGACGGAGGCCACGCGGTTGCGGCGGTAGATGGCTTTCCTTCCCGCCGCGGCCCAGCTCCTCACCCCCGGCTGGCAGTGTGGTCTCCGGGTCTGGGCGGCCTATGCCCAGCTCCGGACGGAGGCTACGCGGCCACGGCGGTAGCTGGCCTTCCTTCCCGCTGCGGCCCAGCTCCTCACCTCTGGCTGGGGGTGTGGTCTCCGGGTCCGGGCAGCCCACGCCCGGCTCCGGTCGAAGCTACGCGGCCGCGGCGGTAGCTGGCCTTCCTTCCTGCCACGGCCCAGCTCCTCACCCCCGGCTGGGAGTGTGGTCTCTGGGTCCGGGCGGCCCACACCCGGCTCCGGTCAAGGCTACGCGGCCGCAGCGGTAGCTGGCCTTCCTTCCTGCCGCGGCCCAGCTCCTCACCCCCGGCTGGGTGTGTAGTCTCCGGGTCCGGGTGGCCCACGCCCGGCTCCGGTCGATGCTACACGGCCGCGGCGGTAACTGGCCTTCCTTCCCGCCGCGGCCCAGCTCCTCACCCCCGGCTGGGGGTATGGTCTCCGGGTCCAGCCGGGGGTGAGGAGGAGCTGGGCCACGGCGGGAAGGAAGGCCAGCTACCGCTGCGGCCATGTAGCCTCGGTCCGGAGCCGGGCTGGGCCGCCCGGACTCGGAGACCACATCCCCAGCTGGGGGTGAGGAGGAGCTGGGCCGCAGTGGGAAGGAAGGCCAGCTACCTCCACGGACGCGTGGTCTCCGGCCCAGACCTGGAGACCACACCCCCAGCTGGGAAAAATAAGACATCCCCGAAAATAAGACATTGTGCTGATTTTGGAATTTAAAAAAAATATAAGACAGTGTCTTATATTCGGGGAAACAGGGTAGACTAAGTTACAGAAACTGTCTTGTTTAGCACCTTCTTGGTTCACGGTCCTAAGGCAAGCAAATCATGAAGTGCTTTGACAAGTCTATGACTTTCTAGATCAAGAATATGCAGAGCATGACACTCCCGCTGCCCAAATTGGGGTACACAGAAAATAGTCTCCTTGAAGACTGTGCTATTTTTGAACTATAATCAGGCATACCCCTGGCAATGGCCACTAGATTGAGTGAAAGGAACTGCGGAATAAATTCACCAAAAGGTGGCTTCATTTTGGCAGTTTCATGTTTAGCCTAGACACGGAAGGAGACCCAAGGCTGCCACTGAGCAGCCTAAACATTTTTCTAATATTTTTTTTTTAAAAAAACCTATCCCCTCACATTCTCCAGGGGTGTGTGTGTGTGGTATCCAGCCTTGTGTTTTGTGCCTGGCGGTTTAGGGCCAGTGGTGGGCATCAGCAGGACCGCACCAGTTCACCAGAACCAGTAGCAGAAATTCTGGCTGGCCCTGCCCATCCAGGTTTTGAAATATAGTAGTCCTAATTCAGGTGAAATGCAGGGCTTTCCCCCTGGCCATGCCCACCATACCACGGGCCACAAAGTAGGAAGTAATTTTTCTTTTGAGCCCACCACTGTTTAGGGTGCATATCTTTTTCTTCTTCTTCTCAAAACAAAAAGGCACTTTGGATTAGATGAAGAGCCAAAAGTGTATGAAATTGCTGGCCATAGCCAATAGAGGACACAAGGAGGATTTATTGATTACATTAAAATGTATATACAGTATATGTGTGTTGCAAGTGAAAAAGTTTCTCAAATGATGGCCAAAAGCAGTTCAGCAATGAAATTAATTCATACTGGGATTCATTGAAAGTAACAGTGATTCTGTTGTAGACTCATTTAAAGCTGCTTTAATTAATGCTACCATTGTTCTGCAGTGCATGTTCCTTAGATCCAGGTAGATGGGGCAACATAGTACGTAGAGACCTTGTATCCCCCCTCCAGGTGATGCTGGACTTCCCCAGAGCTGCTCTTTGTTGCAACCCACTCCTGCTTAGAAGATCTAGAACAGAGGTTCCCAACCTAAGGCCCATGGGCTGGATCCGACCCACAGCACCATTTCATGTGGGCCCCAACTCACCCCTCCAAGAGCATTCAAGAAACAAAATGGCCACCCCTTTGACGCTGTTGGGACAAAATGGCCACCCCCATTGTGCAGGCAGGGCAAAATGGCCATCTGGCCCTTGAAGCTGACTGAGAGAGTGACTCGGCCCCAGGGCTTGAAAAGGTTGGAAACCCCTGATCTAGAACCAGGTGCTGAAAAAAGAGGACCCAAACTCTCTGCCCACAATACCTCATTCGTTCCTGCTCCCGCCTTTGCCGTTCTTTCTCCTTTTCCGCTTGCTCTGCCTGGGCTTTCAAAGCCTTCTCACGCTCCTCCTTTTCCCGAGCGGCTCTTTTGAAGTGCTCAAAGCTGTCACTGCTGGATTTCACGGTTGAGGAGGGGGCGGTTGGGTGCTTTTGCACCAAGCTTGCCCAGGAGCCCATATTCTTTAATTTCAGATCCTGAGAGGGGAAAGAGGACAGCATCAGCCCTGAACCTCCCTCACGAAAAGTATAAAGAGTGAGACACCCCTGGATCAAAAGTGGCAGAGCTTACTGAGCCACCTCCTGGGTGCTGTGGGTGGTGGGGGTAGGTGGTAATGTTCATCTGACAGCTGAGACCAAAGTCAAGACAGAAAAAAAGCACAGTTGTTCCATGGTTTCCCAAAATCTCAGCATTAAGCTTGGGGAGACATTACCCTTCCATTCTGGAGGATAACTAGGTTGTCATTTGTACTACAAGTTTATTAAAAGCGAGTGCCAAGTTTAAGCCAATCTACTTACAAGCTTATTTCTGGTACTGAAAACAAATCCCAGCGATGTGTAAAAGAAAAAGGGGTGTCAGTACACCCACAACTGTAGACCAAACCAGTTTACTTATACAGTGGACCCTCACGTAACAAACGATTTGCTTAACACAAAATTTGCATAGAAAATAGTGGCTCGGTTAACACCCCCCCCCCCCAAAAAAAAAGAAAATTTGATTAATTGGTTTTCAATGCATTCCTATGGGAAACTGTGTTTCAGTTAACCACTTTTGCTTTTCAATGCATTCCTTTGGGAAAATCACTTTACAAATTTTTCATAGTACAAAAGGTCCCAAAGAACGCATTAAATTTCTTAAGCGAGGGTCCACTGTATATTTATAAGAAACATGGTCTTAATGTGTAAATGAAGCTCATTTCAGCTGTCTCTCTCTCTTCAATCTCCCTTTGCAGTTTCTTTAACATTAAAATACAGCATTTAGCCTTTAAGGTGCCACCATGTGTTTCTGTCTGTTTTGTTTTGTTTTACTCACTCTCTGATATGCTTGAAACACAGACTAACACGGCTACCATGTCAAAAATTTCTGCAGTGCAGAGAAAGCTTTGCCTGAGCAAGAGAGCTCCATTTAATGAAAACTTCATTGGCTCTGTACTATACATCCAAATCATGTTATCCCAGCCAAGACTACAATGGCTAACAAATGAGCAGAAGTGATTAAATGACAGGTATTCCTTTGGATTCAGTGATAACCCAAGGGAGCACCACTTCAGTTTACTCACTTCAATTGCCCTAATTCTCAATCAAGTGCCTGAAATGTTATTTTGCTGCAGCTCAGGGAGGTCTAGTATTGATGATTAGATTTATAAAAATAGAAAGGAAATTAATACTGCTGTTCTCTGTATAAAGTTTATTTCTAGGGACTCGATTCAATATCACATCAGAGAGTGGGATCCTTGAAGACTGTACTGTAAGTCCAATTCCAGTATCCCAGCTAAGACTAAAATGGTTAGCAAATCAACAGAAGTGATTAAATGACAGGTCTGATACAGATATTACAACGGGTCCAGAATACAGCAGCCAGGCTGGTGACAGGTTTAAAGAAATTTGATCATATTTCCCCAGCCTTGGCAAGGTTACCTGTTGCCTACTGTGCCATATACAAGGTGTTAATGTTATCATACAAAGCCATATACAGTTTGGGACCTTGCTATTTGTCGGAGTGTCTCTCCCTCAGAGCAACTCCCCACACCACCCAGTCATCACAGTCGGTGCATCCCCGAGGATGGCTCAAAAGTCTTTTAACCAGAAATAGAGCCTTCTCGGTGGCAGCACCAACACTGTGGAATACACTACTTGCGAAGCTGTGCCAGGCCCCATCATTGGCTACCTTTAAAATACAATTTAAAACGTTCTTCTTCAAGGAGGTCTTTCAGGGCGTTGTTCCCTTATCAATAAATTAGCCAGTTAGGTTCAGTCCCAATGCCCTCAGACGCCAATAATTTTAATTTAGTTTAATCTATGATGTATTTGTTGGTGGCGAGTTTTGATTTGCTGTGGGTACTGTTATTTGTTTTCTGTTTGTTCACCGCTCAGAGTGGGATAACACCCAAATGGGCGGTATAGAAATTCAATCAATCAATCAATCAATTGATTTTGTAATGCTGTATCATTTTTAGCTTTTAATATTGTTTCTTTTTTAATACTGTAAGTCATCTTGGGTCCTTTTTAGGAGAAAGGTGCCATATAACTACAAGAAAGAAAGAAAGTTAGGAAGGAAAGAAGGAAGGAAGTTCCCAAGTCACCTCTGCTTACCTCATAACTGAGGAAATGGACAACTAAACAGTCAATGTAAATACATAGGGAAACAAAACATGTCGCTCTGTTTCCCTTTCCGAGAGAAAATAATACCTAACACGAGTGATTACAATTTGAATGAAATTACTCCTTAAAAAGTCCTTCCTAAGGTTACTTGTAGTACTCTTTTACTTTTTCAGAAGCACTGAGTTATGTTACCTTTTTAGGGGCAACTGGTGTTTTTGGTTCCTGCTTCTGCCTCTCCTTCTCCTGGACCCCTGGTGGGGCATTTTGCTCTGGGGGTCTTATAACAGGTCGTCCACCATCCACTTGCTTCATCTCTGTTCCTGAAATAACAAACATCCAACTGAAGAATGTGCTCTCTAGGTCCGCTCTATGGCAAAACCGATCGTGGGCAATTTAGCCATTCCTCTTCTTGGAAGGCAAGTCTAGAACAGAAAAACCTAAGAGTTGGCAAACACTACCCAGCTGCTACGTACGTTGTTGGATATGTGTAGGCGGCTTGATGTTTTCTGGATGTTTGGGAGGATCCTGCCGCAATGCTGGGCTGAAGGTCTCATTTCGAATGACTGGTGACTGCATCTTATCCTCTTTCATTAGAGGCTGTGACTGAACTACAGACGCTGCTCTCAGTTCCTGCCAAAGTAGGACATCAAAACCAAGTCAGTCACCAATTTCTCATATTGTTTTCCCTTGGCAAACCCACCCGTTCTTGACATATCCATTTCTTACTATTGGAGACAAAAACTCAATTTCTCCAGGGCCAAGGGGACTGGAAAAGCATTCTGTGCTTCATGTGTAAGCCTTCAAACAAAATCTATGCATTGACCAAGGAGCCCTTACCTGCTTTTTGGGCTGAACACTTGGCTGAGGTGGAGACTGGTGTGGCAGTGCCTGGAACTGTGGCATCTGTGGGGAATGCATCATGAGAGGGGAAGGTGCTTCTCTCAAGTGACCTGGAAAATGGCAGCAACCAGTCAGTCACAACAATGCATTCAGAGAAATTTAATCAAGGGCTTCGGGCCAATGGGTCACTGATCTGCAATTGATATTTCACCCAAAATAGGCTGACATGCATAGGACTATATTTATAGTACAGCATATACATAGATGGCAAGTAAGTTGGATGCCGCTAAAGATTTTGTTATCTATCAAAATGAAATATTCCTTGTGTGAACAGATACGATGTTAGTACACTGATTTTGTGTGTGTGTGTTGAAGTCAATATGAGCAGGAACAATTCCAGTAGGAAAAGCCATTTCCCCTTTACACCTTCATTCTTTTCTCAATTTTCCTTTCACAGAGACTAATTGGGAGCTAACAAAAGATCTCTCCCATTCTTAAAGATACAGTGGTACCTCAGTTTATGAATTTAATGCATTCTCCTGGACGTTTTGTATTGCAAAAAATTAGCAAAACCGAGGTGCCACTGTATTTTACATTGCAGCCAGTGGCTTCTAATGTCCAGCTCTCATAATGCACCACAGAAAAATACATTGGGGAAAGTTGCTTTGTATTGCAAAAAATATTTGTAAACCAAGGCATTATTTTCAATGGATTTTCATTCGTAAACCGAAAATTACGTTAGCCGAGGTGTTCATAAACTGAGGTACCACTGTATTAGGCATTGCCTCCAAGGATGTGAGCACTTTGATTTGTATTGAATGATGCAAAGTAGAAGTCTACAATCTCGAGAAGGTGGGGAGTTAAGCCTGCCCATCCATGGACCCTGGGAGGGATGCATCTGCTCTTGCAACCCTTGCCCTCAATATGTTTTTCTTACGTAAAGAGTCCCCTTGTGCATTTTAGTGGTCAAAAATAATATTTATTTATTCTATGTGGGAAACTGGAGGGTACCTAAAACACACAAAAACTGGCCAACCCCGCCCCCCAAAGAACACAAGTGGTTTTGCTGAACCCTGTATTTAAGAGCCCTGGTGGTGCAGTGGTTAAACATTGTGGGTTCGATCCTGACAGGGATCAAGGTTGTCTTAAGCCTTCCATTCTTCTGAGGTTGTTAAAATGAGTACCTAGCATGTTGGGGGCAAAATGCTAATTACTTTGTGAAGTGCTATGGGGTGGTATATAAATGTAACTGCTAATGGCTATTTAAAAAAAAGTTTAAACATTGGGATGGGGAGCTACTGGGGAGATGCACTGCCCATACTTGAAATGCATCACGAAAGATTTGGAAAACAGAGCAATAATTTGGGAAACTCTGCCCAACGATGGTTCTGGCCTAGTCTACTTACCTGCTGAGTAGGGGTCTGCCTTGTGATGTCGTGGCGACGGGTGATGCTGAATGACTTGTTGGGATTTTGACGGCTGTTGTTGTTGCTGCTGCTGCTGTTGTTGTGTGGGTAGATGTTGCTGTGGCGGTGGCTGAGGAAGTTGGGAAGCAAAGGGCATGGGCTGCATATGGACTGGCCTCTGCTGTGGTGGGTGCTGCTGCAGTTGCTGCACTGGAGGATGAGGATGAGGCTGCAGGGACGGTTGCAGGGGCTGTGACTGGACCTTCACTGAAGGGAGGAGAGAAGTCTGTGGCTGCACCTTCTGCAGCTGCTGGATGTACAGCTGCATCTGGCTGTTACTGAGTGGCAGGCTGTGGTGGTGAGGAGCAGGAGGAGGAGGAGGAAGAGGCGGCGGCGGTGGTTCTTCATCCTCCAGGAGCACCTGGGGAGGCTGGGCAAGTGGAGGCTGTGGAAGCAGAGCTTGCTGGCTAAGCGTGGGCGACACGGCAGGAGGCCGAGCAGGTTTCGGAGGGAGTGCCGCCGCTCGGTTGCTGGGCCTGGAGGGTTGCTGCGGCAGAGCATTGTGCAAAGCTAAGGAAGAGAAAACAGCAATAGATATATATACATAGGGAAAGGTTGCCCTTATTTGAAAGCCAGCCGTGTCCTTATTTGAAAGCCAGCCGTGTTCAGTGTTCATCTCTGGTTGTACACAGAAAAAAATTGCACCGTTGAAGCTCATAACATATATCCTTTCGTGTCAATGCCCTCACTCAGTGATTAGGCACTGAAAGAGTAACTGAGTGAGGCCATTGATGCGAAAGGATATATGTTAATCTTCCTGATGAAGAATTTTCTTGAAAACCATTTATCGGAATGGGTTTGAAGTGTGAGAAATTCAATTTTGAAGCATGATAATTCACTTGTTGGACTGTTCTATGAAGTGCGAGAAATTCATTCTTTTTACATGATAATATTACATGTTGGATTGCTCCATAATTGACTATAAGAGACTTTCATTTTGAACTCCTATTGCAGCCCCTATTATGAGCAAAGGCTTGTTCAACAAACGGCTTGTTTCTTTGCCATTTTTGATACTGAGTATAACATAAGAAAATATTACACAAAGCAGCCTGGAGAGCCTTTTCTAAGCCAAAAAATGTAAATCAATTAAGACTACTACATATGATGGCATAACACAAGAGTCCTCCAAGTTCTGACCCTTCAAATTGGGAGCCCAGTTCAAATGTAACTAAATTTAATGACATGGGAACAAGCACTGAGATGTCCATTCTACCATAAAGTTGGTAAAATGGACATCTAGGTCCCCGTTACAACAAAAACAAGGAAATGACACAGAGAACCTAATCTCATTTTACTAGCCAGCGTCCTAATCTATATTTAAGATGTAGATTAAAATCCTGGTTACTGAACCAACCTTAAATTACTTTTTGGGTTGTAATTGGAAATCATAGCACCAGAAATGACTCTGCATTTTTACATCACGCTTGCTTTTTTACCACACTGGGCTGCCCTGGCACTCAAACATTTGCACAACAAGGCAAATTAGTCACCTTTTAACACAATGGTGGTGAAATAGAGATGAGGCACTGCTTCCCCCCCACCCACCCAAAAATACCCAACCTGATCCTAGAATAGTTGCTCAAATTAGGACTGGAGTCTGTCCAGTATGGTTACTTGGCAAGTACTCACCTGGAGGGGATACTACTGAGTGTTGATTCAAATGAGGAGGAGTGCTGTGTTCTGGCTGCTGAGGGAGATGGGGTGGCATCTCAGGCTGAGGAAGATGCATTGTTGGGTGAGTGAAATGTGAGAGAGTGTCAAACATATTTCCTGGGAGTGGGTGCTCCATAACAGGGATCTGTGCCGGAACAAACTCAGGAGACGACTTGACTAAAGGGGCTGCTTGTTGAGGGGCAGACGAAGGTAGGGGTGGCAGCTGCTGCGGTTGTAACTGTTGTTGTGGTGGTGGTGGTTGATGTTGTTGCTGCTGCTGCTGTACCTGTTGATGGTGGTGATGGTGATGCTGCAAGAAAGAAAGGGGCTGCCACAATCAACGCAAAGTGATTTGGGAAGGGAGCATTGCTGCATGGCTAAACACTTTATCTTTTCCCAATAAATCTTACCAAGCTGTTCTCTCCCACAGGATTCTGTTTGCCTTTCTGTAAGGATGGAAATAATTAACTGGATTTCTGTGATACGGGAAAGCAGCTGGTAAAGGAGGGGAAATGGGATGGAAAGAACTGTAGCTGGGAAAAGGCAGGTTGCTTACCTGTAACTGAAGTTCTTCGAGTGGTCACCTGTGAAGCCACACTAATGGGTTTTCCTGCGCATGTGCAGTTCAGTCCGGAAATCTTCCATAGCTTTGTAGGAGTCTCAGATTCCGCCCTTCATGCCAATCAGGAGCGAGCCCGCCCCCAATCCCCAGTTCAAAATGTTGCCGCGGCAGAAAAAAGGTCTGACAGCTGGCAGTGACAATAGTGGGGAGGATGGGCGGGAACGTGTGGCTTCACAGGTGACCACTCGAAGAACATCAGTTACAGGTAAGCAATCTGCCTTTCTTCTTCGTGGTCGCCGTGAAGCCACACTAATGGGTGATTAAAAAGCTGACTACCAGGCTGGTGGGTTGTCACTGCTGTGGCGCAGCTACCACCCCTACACCTCACAAGAGCTAGTATGTCATCTGGCATTGACACGGTAGTGTCAAACAAATCTTGACAGGTAGTAGGCTGACTTAGAGATAGAAGTTGCACAGGTAAAGTGAATGCAGCTAATTTGTCAGCAATTGGCGAAATAACTCAATAGTTCCCACTGATCAGTGAGAATATTAGCTGGGATAAAGAGCCTTACCCTTTCTGATTGGAATGATAACCAAGAATCTCCTCAGCTGGCAAATGTCCTAATAACAGGTTAATTGCCACCCAGAATGTAGAGGATGAAGCGTCTTCTCATGTGTGAAATTCATGTGTATAATATATATCCACACACTATATATGGATAAGGAATGATAGATTGGTTGGTCCCAATGTGATAAAGGGGGTATGGTGACCCCTGAAGAAAAAAGGGGGTCTGTACGCAATATTATCCCTCTGGGTAATACAATACGCTGTATTACCCCTTTGGAGTAAAGTGTGGAAATACCTGTGAAAAGACTAACTGCTAGATCGAAAGTACAATAAGTCATTTGAGTGACATGTATGCCACCTGGGAGATAGGATGTGTGTAGAAAGCCAGTTACAATGAGTAAAATGGTGTCATGGCACATACTATGGGAGAGGAGATTACCGTTCACGATTCTGCAGATGTGTTACATATGGACTAAAATGAGGAATGGTTGGTAGCAGTCATGGTATGACTATGGTTGCTGTGTCCCCGAAATGAAGTACTGTATTAGCAAAGAGGTAGTCAATATGGACATCTGTACAGCTGAGGTGGAACAGACCTGGAGGTATGTGATACCAGGCTGATGCATGGAGTATATGGGGAAGTCCTTATCCTATCTCCTAGTTGCAAAAAAGAAATCCATATAATAAGTAGACCTCAGTAGATGGCATATTAGATAGAATGCCGTTAAGATAGATAGTAAAGGTTATCCTAGTCAAGGTTCTAGGAAGGACGGTGAAATGTATTCGTGGTGCCTAGTGATAAAGAGTCACTGCAGGAAGAATGTAATCCCGTAACGCGTTAACAGTATACAGAGGACATATTGGTGTAGACTGTCTATAGGGAATAATAGGTTGTGTGTGTGTGTGTGTGTGTGTGTGTGTGTATGTGTATATGTATATGTATATGTGTGTGTGTGTGTGTGTGTGTGTGTGTGTGTGTGTGTGTGTGTGTGTGTGTATATATATATATATATATATATATATATATATATATATATATATATATATATATATATATATATATATATATATATATATATATATATATATATATATATATATATATATATATATATATATATATATATATATAAAAACACACACACACACACATATGTCTCCTTTATCCTGCATACGTAAATCGATCCATTTAAGGTCGATCCCATCGCTTTACCCACTGCCTGTATCTAGCCCCATTGACGTATCCTTTGTAAGTTTGTCTATCTAGTCTGCTATAGCATTGTTCTGTCATGAGATAAATCACAGATATGTAGAAAATCAGTGGTTCAAAAGTATTCCTGGTGAGTATTACCAAAAATTAAAGGTTGGTTGTATAACGATGATGTCTGTGTTAAGAGACCAATGAATTATGCAAAAATTGCAATTATGGGAGTGACTTGTAGAACAATGGGAAGTGGTGTCATGCGTAATCCACTAAGATACAGATTCAGATATTTTAGGAACTAGAAGACCACTTGAATGTTAATGGATCATGTTTAGAAGAACCTTCCCTGGTTGAGGAGGATCTTACAAGCTATGTACATAAATGAAGGTATCAACGTAACCAAAAAAGTTAGGTGTCCCTGATAGTCAGACACAGTGCCATGCGTAGCACACATAGGTGGGAGCAATCTCAACCAGGGTTAGGTCCAGTTGAGCGCAGTTAGGGAGGATTCCAATAGTGATGCCTATAATCCCTTTATACAAGAGTTATAAATTTTAGATTAGGAACACTGTGGATGGGTGTACTCATGCCTGCTTTATACGTCCAGAAACGCTGGTATCATGCCAGTGGATGGTATGGATGGGAAGAAAGATCTTGGCTGTCCCTATCTAAAGTGATTATTAATACTTAGGATTAGATCTGTGTAGGAACAGAAATCCTTAGTAAGGGATGCAGAACTAGCACCCCTGGCCTCAGGTTCTAGGAACGATGATTGAGAAAGGCAGGAAGAGTTATGATGTGGATTTGACATAGGAAGGAAATAGCTTGGCATTATATTATTGAGTGTCTGTTCCCTGTTATAGAGGGAGAATTAGGGATGTTAAAGGCAAGCACTGTAAGTGTTCTTTTGTGACATAGAAAGCTAGATCTCTAACGTCATTAGTGTAGAAAAATATGCCCTCAGGCATTCTATGCAGGATGTCAAGCTTTTGAAGTGGACTGTTTGTAGAATTAGAAAAGAACTGTTCTAGTGTGATAAAAGTATATACTGCACTTACTTACTTACTTACTTACTTACTTACTTACTTATTTATTTATTTATGCATTCATGTCCCCAAATGAAATAGACAGGGGAAACAAATCCACTCTAAATTGTGGATGGTGAGGCAGAGTAAAGCAAAAGTGAGTGCTCTTATAGCATTGTCCTATAGACCTTGGCAGCATGGTGCCACTGGAATAATGAAAAACATCCAAAGGTTCCACTCAATAAAGAGATGGAAATGGGTAAGCATTGTCCAAATGATCCACGAACAGTTGAGAATAGGAGAGAACAGTGGGGTGGACTCTATTACGTGGTGAATCAGATTAGTGGGATGCAATACACAAACTGAGGCCGTTGGTGAAAACTGCAATAGAAGGAACAGGTTGTACTCCAAGGCATAACGTCAATAGTGGGTCAGTGCTGGAAGTGTCTAGCAGAGAGTAGGTGAGGGCTCTACTCCACACCCTAACCTCAGTGGTGAAAAAAGGCAAAATAATTGCAGGCATATATAGTAGCAAAATAATTGCAGGCATATATATACAGCGCTCACTGTACTGTCTGGGTGCACCACAAACCAATTAGTATTTTGTGCCCAACCTGTTGGGTCCCTTTTTATTTATTTATTTATTTTAAACAAAAGTAAGTGACCTCTGGGGAAACCTAATAAGATATGGAACTAGGATTCTCAACCTGTGGCCCCTAGGCCAGATACAGCCCATGGCACCATTTCATGTGGCTCCTCACTGTCTCCACACCAGGAAGTGCCAATGTGGTGGAGGAAGGGTAAAATGGCCATCTGGCCCCCGAAGCTACCTGAGGGAGCGTGACCCAGTCCCTGGCTTTAAAAGGTTGAGAAATCCTCATATAGAAAGTATATAAATGTGGACAGTAAAGGCTCCATTCCATAACGTGACATTGAGGTAGACCTCGAGGTTGATGGTAACGACTGAGTCTGAAGAGGGGATAATTGATAACTAAGAGATTTAACTCCAGGTCTCAACATGAATCGCATGTTGGCGTCTGGAGGGTCAATAAGTTCTACCCCATGTTCTGACAATATTTTCAAGAAGAAACACTTCACTAGCATTTTGTGCATCTGTACTCAATCCCAGATCAAGGGAGGGAACAGACTGTACTCAGCAACCTGACATCAGTGGTGCATTTGCCCTCAATTGGAGGGATTGACAATAACAGACTCTGCTCTGCAACCCAATATCGATGGTGAGGTAACTTTAAATCAGAGGGACTGCTCCCATATTTTCTACATCTGTGTGTAGTGCAAACAGTGAGAGATGACAGACTCCACTCTTGAACCTGATTATCAATGGTGAAGCAGTTCTCGATTGGAAATTGTTCACATGAAGTTTTATTTCTGTATTATCCATGTGCAAGGAAAGCATAACTGGAATTTTCTGCATATGCAAGTAAAACAGCAGACTGGACTCCAGTCTGTAAGCTGATATCGACGTGGAAGCCATGCTCTCAAAGGAGACTGCTCACATGAAAAGCTTCTGCATTTGCAAGGAAAAATAGCAGATTCCAGTCTCTGTAAGCTGATATCAACGTGGAAGCCATGCTCTCAAAGGAGAGAATGCTCACGTGAAAAGCTTCTGCATTTGCAAGGAAAAATAGCAGATTCCAATCTCTGTAAGCTGATATCAACGTGGAAGCCATGCTCTGAAAGGAGAGACTGCTCACGTGAAAAGCTTCTGCATTTGCAAGCAAAAACAGCAGACTCCAGTCTCTGTAAGCTGACATCGAAGGTGTGGCTGACCTCAAAGGAGGCACTACACACATGCATCCTTCTCCATATGCAAGGAAAAACAGCAGACTCCAGTCTCTGTAAGCTGACACCGAAGATGAAGGCTGCCTGAAATGGAGAAACTGCTCACATGGATGAAAAGCTTCTGTTATCTGCGAGAAAAGCAACAGACTCCTGACTGCAAGCTCATATGGGGGGGAGGGGGGGAGAGGCTGCCTCAAATGGAGGGACAGCTCACATAAAATCTGCATTTGCAAGGAAAAATAGCAGACTCCTGACTGCAAGCTCCTATGGGGGGGAAAGGGAGGGGGGGAGGATGCCCCCATGGAGAGACAGCTTAATAAAATCTGCATTTGTAAGGAAAGCAGAAAAGGCTCCAGCCTGGCTCCACAGGTTTGAGCGGGAAAAGTTCTGTTCCTGGGAGGGGGGGAGTTGGTGGATCCGGATTTGAATTACATTGAGTTTGTTTTAACTGTTAGGATCCTAATTTATTTATTTATTTCGTAGTGGTGGTGTTTTCAAAAACAGAGATACTTAAGAGGGTAATTAGATAAAAATATCTAAATAGATAATGGCATTTAGGAAACTTAGTAAAGTACTCAATAAATTAATTAAGAATATAAAAAACCCTAAGGGCAATCAATCTGAAGATTGCTAATCCAAATATTACTAGCTATAACAAAAATAGCATTGGGAAAATAAATAAGGAATAAAATCCTTATGAGAAAAATCTAAGTAAATAACATTTAGAAAGTATTTAAGAACTTACTAGAGACTATTTAAGACATATAAAGACCCATAGGGAGTAAGCAATCGTAACAAATAGAATTATTAAGCAAGAACTACAAAATCGCTCTCAGTAAAAAAGGAGGGAAAAACCGTTGGTCTTGGCACGAAGGGAGCTCTGGAAGACATGACTGACTCTTGCGGTGGCAAAGAAAGAACTGGGGATTGGGGGCGGGCTCGCTCCTGATTGGCATGAAGGGCGGAGTCTGAGACTCCTACAAAGCTATGGAAGATTTCCGGACTGAACTGCGCATGCGCAGGAAAACCCATTAGTGTGGCTTCACAGGGACCACGAAGAAGAACATGCTCAGCACTCCCTGCACCTGTTTTATGTATAGAAATGGCTTCTTCCGATGGCACGACTGTTTATAAAAACTAGCTAATGAAACATCATTATACAAATCTTTAGTGGCATGATAAACTACTAATTCTTGGACTCCTGAGCTACAATACATCTACAAAGTTACCGTATTTGCCAGCGTATAAGATGCATAAGACCAGCTGGGGGGTGTTGTTTTTAAAGCGAAGATCCTTCCTCCTGTCCCTCCTCCTCAGGAGTCAGGCAAAAGCTGTATCCAGCCATGGATCCTCTAGCAACCAAACTGCACAAGCCGGAGGGGGGGGGGGTTGAGTAGTCCCAGGTTATCTCTGGAGGGGAGGGGACAGGAGGAAGGATCTTCACTTTAAAAACAGCCCCCCACACACACACACACACAGTCTGGTGCAATTTGGCGGCTAGAAGATCAGTGGCCGGAAACAACTTTTGCCTGGCTCCTGAGGAGGAGGGACAGGAGGAAGGCAGTGATGGCAGGATCGGGCAATGCGAGACTGTTCCCAAAGGAGCTCTCTTGCCAGTCCTGTCCCCAGCACCACTGCCCGTCGTGAGAGGGCAAGGGCAGGGTTGGGCAATGCAAGACTGCTCCCAAAGGAGCTCTTTCGCCTTTCCCATCCCCAGCGCCACTGCCCATTGGGAGGCAGCAAGGGCAGAATCGGGCCATGCGAGACTGCTCCTTTGGAAGCTGCCCTTAGCCTGGCTCCTAGCAGTCAGCAGCCACCGCCAAACCGCACCAGATGGGCAGGGCAGGGGCGGTTACTAACATATAAAACACACCGTTTTTCTGGCATATTTTAAGGGAGGGGAGTGTGTCTTATACGCTGACAAATACGGTTTTTTGAAAAGTTAATGTTTGAATCAGGATAGCTGACAATGCTAGTTTCCACAATCAAGAATAGAAAAATTTAAAAATATTTTTTCCAGGAAAGAGTGCAAAAAGCAGGTACAATATGGTGTTTAATTTCTTTCTATTGCACAACCAAAATATTTTAAAGACTTTTACCAAAAGGACTTAAAAGGAAATTTGGAAGAGAGACATATCTAATAGCAATACAGTAATACCTCATACAAAGTCCGCTTCATACAACATTGCCTAATTCCTTGAAAAAAGTTGCCTCATACAAAGTTGCTGAGACTTTGTATGAGGCATTGGGGTTTTTCCCAGGTTGCATTGTGCCTGGGCAGTATAAAAGGCAGGACTTGTTGTATGGTTTGTCCCCTAAAATCAGGTTTGTATGACATGTTTTTGTAATGTATTTAGCCTTTAGACAATGATTTCTTAAAGTTCTGTCAGTTTCCTGTCTGTTTCCTTGACTTTGCCCTGAAGTGTGTGCTGTTACAGTACAATGTATCTCTATGGAAACGACGTTGTACGAGGCATCGCGGCAAGGATTTGGACGTTGTATGAGGCATCGTGGCTAGGATTTTGCATGCCTCATACAAAGTCCAAATCCATAAAGTCCAAACTTGTGGAACCAAGTTTGGATGTTGTATGAAGTACTGTAGTCTTGTTTTTGTGAGTGGTGGGGGATTTAATTTCTTTAAGCTTAAATATATTTTCCTTTTTCACATGGGAAAATCAAAAGACTCAAGGGAAATAGGAGTAAAATCCAATGATAATCTATTCCTTGGTCATTATGGACATTGTACCAATACTGAAACAACACATCTTCACTAGTTCTATAGAAAGATGAATAAGTAGTTTTAAATCCCAAATTCTGGCTGTCTCTCTTAGATCAGGGACCCCGAACCTTTTTTTGCACCCTAGATTGGTTGCTAAACAATCACACTGCACACAGGTGGGGGCAAAGCCCCATCTTAGTTAAACAACATGGAGGAGGCCCTGGCCACCTGCCTATCTGCTGTGTCTGACGTCTGTGCTCTCGCTCTGTTTGTTGGGCAGACCCGGTAGAGCACATTGAGGACAGAAGGCTGCCAATAGGGCTCCCTGCACCACCCATCCCCGTGGCCCAGTTCGGGGCAGCCCGTAACCTGGTGGTTGGGGACCCCTGTCTTAGATGACATGTACAGACTGCTTCCTTACGTATGACTAGTCTAGAAGGCTATTGTGAAAAGCAATTCTCCCTATCAAGATGAAGCAAGGTGTCTTCCTCTTTGGACCCAGACATGGGATTCTTTGCTTGGAAGAACCACCCACCATTGAGTAAAAGACTTACCGTATTTGCCGGCGTATAAGATGCATCAGATGCACTCCATTTTCCGGTGTATTTTAAGGGAAGGGGAGTAAATACAGTAATCAATTTTCTAAAGCTCAGTCTACACAATAACTTACCTTCTTTTGTTCTCGTCCAGGGTGTCCTTTTTTCTTAGGTTTTGGTGGGATTTCTGTGGAAAAGGGAAAAGAAAGGATTATTGAACAGGTGTTATTTTATAGTACAAGTTGCAGTGTACTCTACAGAAAAAGAATACCAACTATTCAGAAAATATTTCTACAGCCTGTGAACTGGATAAAACTTCTGTCTAGAAAGACAGTGGTAAAAAACTGGCACAGGCTTGCCTTCTTAAAAACAACTACAGCACAACCATTTGACTCTTTCCCAGACTTCAAAATTCATTTTGATTCCAAGGTAAATTTGATTTTATTAGATAAAAAAACACCGACAATCACTCTCGGTGACTTTACAAACAGCAAACTAAATTTCTGTATGGCTTACATTAAAGAGTAAAGCAAAAACAAAAAGTCTCCTAACTTCCTACATGAATAAAATCACATCAGATTTTCACAAGCCAAATCTATCAGGACAGTATTTTCCTAATATTTCACTCCAGTTTAAAAAAAAAAACCCAGCAAGTATGCAATGTACTGTTTTGTCCATTCTATTTTAAATATTACCAATTGCAGTTTTAGCTTTTAATCTACAACGCTCCCTTTTAAAAATATTCTTAAAATGAAAATTTAAGATTCTTCAAATATGCTGTTAATCCTTTAAATTAAAACTTTTAAAAATTACTAAGAGGAAATATCCCTGCCAGTAATATAACAGTAAATGCACATATGTAATTGCAACCGATTTTTGTAACAGATTCCCCCTCCCCATTTTTGCAGCTTTCCATAGCTAAAGTCACTGTACTTCTAATCTTTCTATCTTATCTGTATTGTCCATAAAGTACCTTTCAAAACCTGTCACCAGACATAACCTGATAAAATAGATTATACGAAGCCTCCTCACGCTGCACTTACAGAAACACAAAATACTTCTTCTCCAACAGCTGCAAAGCTATTATATCTTTATTAAATTATTAATATTCTATCAATAGTGTCACTTATATCAGCAAAACCAGATTGCCATTCATCCATTATCCCCATTCAAAAATATAATGAATACTGTCTCCTTCTCTCTCTCTCTCTCCCTAGTTAGCTACAAGAATCTCAACTGTTTCCAACCACCAAATACTGTAATTTACTAATGAAATGCCTTTGCTGTGTTGGTTCAAGGGAAATGGTATGTTGAGATTTAAAGATAGGGAAACTATCATTACAAAACAATGCAGGAAGTGATTTGGGTCACCAAAGGGGCTTTAAGAGGTTTATTGTACTGTACTTTGGAAGTCAGCTGCTATTTGCTATAGAGCATGAACATCACACAAAAATAAGTAGGCAACAAGCTACAGAAGTCACCATATTGACACCAGGTACAAAACCCCTTGATCCTTGTTAATATAGTTTTAGGATACAGAATGTGCAGTTTGAGTGTTACTTCCGTTTTTCAGTTCACTGAAATGCCTCAGTATTTGCTAATTTGGAAAAGCACATACTCCACATTTCTACTGCACAGAAAAAAGTGTGAATTCTAAATGCACTTGTGTGTGTGTACACACATACACTTGTAACATAGACACCATGCTTTTTTGACAATACTGTATTATATATTCTTCCAAAGATCTATACTCAAGAGAATACCTAATTAAGAGCCATGACTGTGATTCTAACGTCTTAATTCTCCATTTACACACATGTATATTTCTAGAAGATCTATTTCCTGACTAGTTCTTACGAACAAGTCAAAGCAAACAACTTTTCCTGTATATCCAAGACATACAGACAGTTGTTGTTGGAAGTCACCATGGAGAAAGCTTAGGTACATATGCTAAACTGGTAATTACAGCCCATCCTAAAAGCAAGGATAGTCTACAATGTGAAGACCTGGGCCTTCAAAATCTAAGTAGATAGATGCAATGCTTCTGCCAGGAAGCATCAGCCTTTTCTGTGTTACAAAAGTGGCAGGCCACCCTTCCCTCCCCATCTCCCAACAATGAAATGCTCAAGTATCACATGTGTAGACTACAACCTAGTCTAGATATACAATCCTTATGGGGGTAGGAAAAGAATCTAGCCTGCAAGTTTTTTTTCCAATGTTCAAAATTTCTCAGTACAATCTTCAGGTTACACAGAACAAGCCACAGATGAGATCATTTGGTTTATCCTGTGCTATGCTGAAGTATGGAACTGAGGTAAAATGGCGAACTGGCGCCTAAGGGTGGACGGTATGGTGGGCAGTCTTACCGCCAAAACTTTTAACCAATCAGCTTTAAAGCCTCCGATCGATGTTCTGTGCAGGCGCATGACCAGATAATCTTTCTCATACTAGGTCAGGCAAAATGAACAGCAGAATAACGTCGCCAAAAGGTGGCTTCATTTTGGTAGGTTTGATACGGAAGAACAAAGTACAATCCTCCATCTCAGATCTAATGCCCACCCTATCAGTAGAGAATGTTTGTGACACTCTTTTGAATACTAAGCTTGGTGTAGTCATCTGCAGGTTTTTAAAAATGTACTGACTAAAGCAGGGGTGGCCAACCTATGGCCCATGAACTGGACCCAGCCCACTGCAACATTTCATGTGGCCCGTGCCGCCACTGGAAGCGGGCACGCAAACACATCCCTGCCTGTCATAAACAGGTTGGGAACCCCTGGACTAGAGTGTTCCATACTGCAGCCCTTTAAAGGAGGCAGTACACATAGGAAAAACATCTAGAAAATAAACCAAATTTTCACTTTAAAAAAATTTCTTCCTTTGTAAAAATAAGCTTACCTACTTTTTTCCCATTTTAAGGTGATAAAAGGTGATTTAAGGTGATAAAGGTGCTTTTCAACTTATACTTAGCCTCAAAATGAACTGATGCTGATTCACTGGGTGAGAGTAAACAAAAAGGAAAGCCAGAAAATGTGTTTCAGAACACATTGGAAAAGTTGCCTTTAAGATTACAACTCTTAGAATTTCCAATCACCATGCCAACGGTAGTCCAAAAAAGAATTGTTCCAATGTTCTGATGTGTTTGGCCCCAAGAGATGAAGAAAACAAGGACGACCTGCTGAAGGACACTTCCAAAGCCCAATTCTAATGTTAATTCAACACGAATGAGTACTGCAAAGGGTATGTTTTTTGCAATCATTAACTTATGAGCTATGGTAAAATCTTCTTACATGGGAAGATTATGTAGAAAGTACCTTGCATCAATACTGATATTAGAAGTTATCGAGGGTGAACCCATTCCAAATTTGTGTGTGTGTGTGTGTATGTGTGGGTCAAATGGCCGAGATAAATTTTGGGATGTGCCTGAGAATAGCTTTAATATTTCTCAAGTAGTAGGAGGCATGATTTAATACTAAAAGAACTGGAAGTCAGCCAATGACATTTCTGTGAATGTGGGAAATGGTTCTTATATAGTAACAATCTCAGTTGGACAAAACAAGGTTAAGATTTAGATATTCAAATTCTATCAGCCATTTATTTTTTCTTCTATTTCAATTTCTTGTGCCTAAGTTATGTAATTTCCACAGATACAGTAATTTACAGTACTTAAAATAGTCTTGTAACACAGCGTTGAAAATGACAAACACTCTTGTAAGGTAATGCTGCAAAGGACAAGCCTTCTTCCTGAGGTGAAAAAACTTTCATGGACATTTATTTCTGGCATCTTTTGATTCCAGTTCTCATCTTGTACATGCACTGATGCTCCTGTATGATAAGACTTTCAGTCTTGAACCAAAATGCCTAAAATGCCTGATTTAGATGTCCACAGGATAAGTCATACATCTGTGATTCGCGTAATGACTGGAAAGTTTTGTACGTGCCTAGTCTAAAATTCACCAAGAAAAACCTGTTGAAAGGCGTCACAAAATCTGAGGATCTTCTCTATCATACAGGAAAGTGTATGAACACCATTTGCATTTTGCTATTCATAAGAAGGTGCAAGCCAAGGCAAAACCAGAAATTTTCTTTCTTTCAACTGGTAAATGTTATTAAAATGTTCTGATAATTATTCCAGCTAGAATATGGATTGTTGCTTCTGAAGTTTAGTACAGTACTTCAATTCATATAAAACTAAAGACAGACCAGCCATTAAATAAACCATAAGCCCCACTTCCCACATGAATATCAAATTAGGCTCACTTTATTCTAAAGACCTTGGCTTAGAACCAAAGTATTGTGAGGTTGTTTCTGCTCGTGGAAGGGAGTCTATCTGTTTCACCCTTCCAATGGCAGCCCCCAAAAGGCACCTACCGAATGATGGAGAACTATCTGGCTTTCCAGGGGGCACAAGTCAGGGTGGGAAAACAATAAAACCTGCCCATCATGTGTGTGCAGAAATACCTTCTACACAGGCACAGAGGGGTTTGGATCCAAGTCTTTTCTCTCTCTCTCTCTCTCTCTCTCTGCACACTTCAGTCCTGCAGAATGAAAATAAATCTTCATTCACTGAAAAGATCCTAGTTTGATCACCATAATCTAAGAAGAGTTTTTAATTATAAAAAAGACTGAAAAAGATGCTTTTTATTTGATGGCTAAGCCAAGCCAATGAGTTAGAGACTTAAAGGTACACTGTAACAATGCAATGTACTCTGAAAACCATTTGGGTCATGCTACTTTACATGTAATTTTATTTACAAAATTGAACATCTGATTTCTTTAGAAGTACAACTTAACTAGTAAATAGTAGTAGTAAAAAATGGGAGGTAGGTGATAGGGCAAGAGATTTGATTTTGACACATGAAGATAAAAACTACAGTTTTAGTTATTATACAACAGGTCCATTTTATGTTGCAAATAATATTCTTTATTTCTTTTTATTAGTTTAGAACAAAAATAGAGAAACTATACAATTTCTTTAAAAGTATGTGATTACATTGCTGTTAAATCACAAGCATGCAGATAAAATATAAAGTAGATTGCATAATTTATTGGTAAATTAACTGTGAAAATAAAACAACTGAACAGCTAACAAAATGACAACAGAGTTAATTTGTTATCAACTGCATTTTGAACAGTTTATACACATATAAAGGAAAGCAGAATTACAGATTTGCTAAGAACATGTAGTTATACACTTGTTTTTTAAAAAACAGAAAAAAGGAAAAGAGAAAGAAGTCAACTCCTTACCACATCTCTTTACAAAATTTAAAAACCAAATACCAGAAATAAATGCAAAATAGAGAATACATTTTAACAGGAATTAAGGTTTTTTTTATAGCCTTTTTAGTAATGAACCCTCCCTTAGTATAAAGGAGTCTCCATACTACATTTACAAGATCAAATTCAAAATACTCATGTTTGGGACCTGAGTGACTTTCTTGTTAGGAAGTACTGAAATACAGTCTTTAGTAATGAAATACACTGGATCTAACTTCTTTGGTTCTTCCGATGCATGAAGATCATGATTTCTTTAGATGTACAGGCCACTCAGTCATAATTGCTCAGGGTAGATCAACTGACAGCTATGTAAATCTAATAATCTTGCTACAGGGTATCAGATCACTTAAAGTAAAAACATTCAGATCTTAGGGGATTCTTACATATTCAGAATATTCTTCTGAGGCAATTATTATATATACACCACTGTTCATTCTTTAGAGAAAAAAATTATAGAGTAAAACAGGTGGGAAAACAGCTGTTTAAATGGAACAAATTCAGTTTCTGTGTAATGGAATTGTAAAGTGGGGTTGAGCAACTTGTACAGTAATTCCTTCCAGACACGACTGGATGGTAACTCCCAACATCAATTATAGAGGGCCACAAGTCACCTACATTGGTTGTGAATGATGTAGCAACAGCTTACCAACCAGAGGTCTCACACAGGTTGGTATCCCCAATTACTGGACACATCCTTTTGGTGCAATGCTGCAGTGCTTTCCAAGCGTACATAATACTGAACAAGTTAGAAAAACCTAAGATGGGAGTTCTGTAGAGGCAACAAATACTTGTAGAGCTGATGACAGCTGTGATTAATCTGGAACACAACTCCTCCCAGCATTTCCCTTAAGTGAGGGCTGTTAAACCCTTTTCAAGGTATAAAAAAAGACGATTTCTACCATCCTACAGCTAGGAGAAATATATAACACAGAAAAGTGTCTTATACCGATTCATAGTATTAGTTCATGGTAGACAATGAATGGCAGTGAATCTCCAACATTTCAGGCAGGATTCTTTCACCAAGCACACCTGGAGATGGTGGGCATTGAACTCACAAACTTTTACATGCAAAGCATATACTCTACCACTGAGTTGCAGCCCCTCCCTTTAAAATAGGGCAATACAGAAGGAAACCGATGACTCGTTTATACTTACTGTATTCCAGTGAGGCCAACTGTTCAACAGCTTTCAAATGAAACTACTAAACTGCTTTTTAAATATGGGAGTGATTTTAAAAAGCAGTCTGGAGGTTCAGTGAAGAAGCTGTTGGAAGAGGAACAAGAAAACTTTGCTGTACATATATTCTAGATCACAGCCAGATCATACAGTGTTATTTCCCATTGGAAGGACTTCTAATGTAAAAAAACAGCTCTTGAATTTAAATGAAAGCATATAAATTGCTAAACCAAAAGCATCTAGTTTTCTTGCAGAGGTCTGCTTGGATGATTCCTAATCTATATGCTGGGTCTGGACATTTTCTTGCTCAGGTCTTAGCTAAATCCTCTAAATTGAAATAACAGAAATTCAGGGATAGGGAGCAAAAGTCAAAGAGCTATATGCAACTGACTCCGTGAATTCACTGTTTGCTGCTAGAGGAGAACAACTGAAATCAATGGGACTTTCATTCAGTCTTGACTTCGGGTCCAATATACAGTAAAACCCTGGGTTACGACGAAGGTCTGTTCCAACAGCCTCTGCCGTAACCCGAAAAAATTGTAAACTGTAGCACACTTAAACCAAAATGGTTGTAACCCGGGGTTTTACTGTATTTCAGTAGGTTTGTCCTGGTGTTGTAATACATTCTCAAGTTGGAACCAATTTATAGTGACACTGATATGACTTTCAAGCTAAATTATTATTCAAGATTTGGTTTTATCAATTGTACTCTCCCCGTAAGCTTCCACAGCTGAGTGAGGATTTGAACCTTGGTCCCCGTGTTCTAGTCACTTTATTCACTGCACCACTCTGGGGATTACAGGTCTGCTCTGAACCCATCCTATGACTGAATAATAACATATCTTAATAACTAAAATCAAGATCCGGAGCTGTATGTTGCCAATACACAGCGCCGGACCTGCACGCCCAGCCCGGACAACGCCGACCCCACCTACCTTGCACTTCAGATGTGTCTGGCGCGGGGTACCAGCAGCGCACTCTAGGGGCCTTCACTCAAAAAATGGGCCATGAAGTGGGTACCCCCAGTGCCAGGGGGCATGGCGCAGAGGCCTGGACTGCACCTGCCCAGACTGGTGGCACACATGCGTGGTATGCATGTGCAGTGCGCGCCACCCCACAATGCACCGGGGACAGCGCAGGGCCAGATATCCGACCTTGCACCCACCCCTGGAAGCCAGAACCGCCGGACGACGACGCCATGCTGAGGACCCGGATGCCAGAGGACAGCCGATGGGAGCCGCCGCTGCCAAAAAGCCCCGGCTGAGGAAGACTCAGGGCCCGCCGCGCGGACGCCCAGGGAAGGGAGACCAGGAGCGGCACCAGGTAGGCCTTCCCAAGTATATCCGGGAGGTGGTGGAGGAGCCACGGGGATGCCAGGGGCGGCGGGGGCGGGTCCTGCATGGGTCCCACACATGAGTCCATCATGGGGGCGGGGTCCATCATCGGGGACAGGGGGTCCCACCGCTGCACCGGCGCCCGAGCTGAGGTCACCCCAGGTGGGGAAAACTACAGCGGCAAGGCCGCCGCAGATAGCCACTGCACCTACCATGGCACCACTGGGCGAGGCAAGGCCGCCATAGGCGGCCACTGCGCAGAGGGCAGGTAAAACTACACCACCCAGCGAAGCGGGTACCTCTGCTAGTGAAATCTAAATTACTTAGAGGAAGAAGGCAACTACAGTAAAACCAAGCGCCTTGCTTACAGACTAACTCGATTAAAGAGCAGAATTTTCTCTGAATGGCTGCCTCGCTTAACAACTAAAATCAACCAAAAACTCGCTTAACAACTAAATCAGGGTTTGCCCCCCCCCCGACTAGAAGTCACAATCGGTCACTTACAATGGTGTTTCGCTTAAAGAGCAATCCCGTGGAACGCATTATGTTCTTTAAGCGAGGTACCACTGTATTATAAATATAGGTTGTCTACCACAGGGTAGGATTTAGCCATCTAGACAGAATTTGGATATTAAGTTACTGTTTGTAATTTTCCAGCTCAACACATTTCACTGGATATTCACCACCCAGTGCAGTCTACTAAGCACTATGTAAATTCCTGAATTAAAGATAATTTGTGAAGAATTCATACTGTCATAGAGCAGATATTACCAGACACTAGTAATTGATTGTACTCTTATTTGCTCAATAAAATAAAATGATAAAAAAGTAGGGCTCATTCACTTCAAAACATGCTCTCATTAAAACAATAAAAGAAAAGGTGTGAATTTTCCTTCCTTAAACTAACAAAGTAGAAGTATTAACTCTGATGCAACAAGAGTTAAATTTGCTCTTCTGATGGACTGATATTAGTGGTCCTCTGGTAAGATGTATGGGATAAATTAGCAGTGGTCTTCTCTCCCTGCTAGTATTCTGTCAACTGCAGTTTGACCAAATTCCTGTTGATGAGAAATAAACCTGCATCACAACTCTTTATGTTGTAATCCACACTGTCTGGAAGTGACAAAAAAAACACTTTACATTCATTCATTTGAATGAACATGAAAAACAGATTTTAAAAAACCAGCAACTTAACAAAGGTGAGCGGAGAATGAAAGACCTCTTATTTAACCTATTCAAAAGCCCTACTTTGATACAATCTCTTCTGAGGAGAATTATTTGCTGGAGTCTGAAAATGTGCAAGCCACATAGCAAGATAAAGCAAAAGGCAATATAATTGTTTTATAATTAATGCATGGCAAATGCTGAAGTCACTTTAAAAACCTAAGCCATAATAATACTGTCAACCAATTTACATCTCACTGTATCTTGTCTAAATCATACATATAATTTATTGCACTAATATATTTAAAATTCCCAAAGAGGTTAAATGGCATAATTGGTACAAGACTATTATAATATAAAAAATGTTAACAGACTTCAGATCTTTGAAAGCTGTGACACTGAAAGGGCAGGCTTTCGCTTCGACCAGTCTGTATCTGTATTAAGGACTGAGGACTGACCCAGACTTGTTTCAGTGGGGCTCCACTAACATAAAAGAAAGATGGTGTGGTGCAACTTTCCGATCCCCCATTTTGCCTCCAGCGCTACCGCTGAGTGTCTCAGACGACTGGGTGGCTCTCTCTCACGTGTATGGGGAATCTCACGGGGAACTCCAAGGAGAAGGAAGAACTAGAATAATCACCATTTAAGGCCCAAAGAAATCAGAATGGGCTTCACCTGATGCCTTGGCAGTAACAAAGAAGTTGCCACACAAGCACAGCCACTGAAGGCAGCTCGATGATTTGGAAAAATATTTATAGAAGACCCCTTTTACTGTTCTTTTTCCAGCATAACACACCTACGATTTGTATATCTGCCTGCACACATATACTGGGCACACGTACACATACACACCCACAATCCCCACCCACCCCTCAGAGGCACATTTTCCCAAATTCTTTCTAACACCTGCTATAAAAAGGCTTACGCTACTATGTACATTTTTCTGAGCTCAGATAGTAATTTAAGGATTTAGTATTTGCATTTTTAAAGAGAAGCCATGGGAAAAGATCAATTATACACCACAGACAAGTTCTCCTCTGAGTACAAACAGTATTTATGAGCTTTCTTTGATAAGTGGAAGAAGAACCCTCACTACTGAAATCTACAGTAACCTGTACTTGTTGTTGTTGTTCAGTCGCATAGTCGATTCCGACCCTTTGCGACCCTATGGACCATTGCCCTCCAGGCACCTCTATCCTCCACCATCCTCCTCAGCCCGCCCAGCTCTGTGCCCATTGTATCTACAATACCACCTAGCCATCTCATATTTGGCCTCCCCCTTCCTCTTTTGCCCTCCACCCTTCCCAGCATCAAGGCCTTCTCAAGTGAATCCTCCCTTCTCATTTGATGTCCAAAGTACTTCAGCTTCATCTTTCCTATTTGACCTTCTAAGGAGCAGTCAGGGTTGATTTCTTCTAAGATTGACCTGTTTGTTCTCCCCACTGTCCGGGGGACTCTCAAAACTTGTCCAACACCACATTTCAAAGGTGCCTATTCTTCTGCACTCAGCTTTCCAAATGGTCCAGCTCTCACAACCATACATTTCCACTGGGAATACCACTGCTTTGACTATACGAATTTTTGTTTGCAAGATGATGTCTCTACTTTTCACTATGTTCCCCAGGTTTTTCATCGCTTGTCTCCCAAAAATCAGTCGCCTTTTTATTTCATGGTTGCAATCACCATCTGTAGTGATCTTAGATCCTAAGAAAGTAAAATCTGTCACTGCTTCTACTTCTTCCCCATCTATTTTCCAGGGACTGATAGGGCCTGTTGCCATTATCTTGGTTTTCTTGATATTGAGTCTCAAGCCAGCTTTTGCACTCTCCTCTTTCAACCCAATTAAGAACTTCTTTAGGTCTTCTTCACTTTCTGTCATTAGGGTAGGTAGTATCATCTGAATATCTCAAACTGTTGATGTTTCTTCCAGCAATTTTAATTCCAGCTTTTGATTCATCCAACCCTGCACTGCGCATTATGTACTCTGCATGTAAGTTTAATAAGCAGAGTGACAAAATGCAGCCTTGTCTTACTCCTTTTCCTATTCCAAACCACTCTGTCATTCCGTATCCTGTCCTGACTGTTGCTTCTTGACTTCATATACAGATTTCTCATGAGGCCTATGAGGTGTTCTGGTATTCCCATCTCTTTAATTATTTGACACATTTTGTTGTGGTCCACACAGTCAAATGCCTTGTAGTCAATAAAACAAAAGGAGACTTGTTTCTGGTATTCTTTTGTTTTCTCCATGATCCAACTTATGTTGGCAATGTGGTCTCTAGTCCCCCGGCCCCTTCTGAACCCAGCCTGCATCTCTGGTAGTTCTCTCTCCACGTGCTGCTGAAGTCTGTTCTGTATTATCTTGAGCATCACCTTGCTGGTGTGTTATTATTGATCGATAATTTGAGCATTCTTTGGCATTGCCCTTTTTTGGGATTGGAACGTATACTGATTTTTTCCAATCTTATGGCCACTGTTTTGTTCTCCAAATCTGCTGGCATATTGAATGCAGTAATCTGATTCCATCATCTTTTAGGGCTTTGAAAAATTCAACTGGGATACCATCATCTCCACTAGCTTTGTTGTTTGCAGTGCTTTTAAGGGCCTTTCTGACTTCGCTCTCCAAGATGTCTGGCTCAAGTTCAATTTGTTGAGGTCCTTTTTGTAGAGTTCTTCTGTGTACTCTTGCCATCTTTTTTTGATCTCTTCCGCATCAGCTAACTCCTTTCTGTCTTTGTCCCTTATTATGGTCATTTTTGCTTTAAATGTTCCCTTGATTTCCCCATTTTTTGGAAAAGATCTCTAGTCCTGCCTTTTTGTTTTTTCCCTCTATTTCTTTGCACTGTTCGTTTAGATAGATTTCCTTATCTCTCCTTGCTTTTCTTTGAAATTCTGTATTCAAGTGATTGTATTTTTTCCTTTCTCCTTTGACTTTTGCATTCCTTCTTTCCTCTGCTATTTTAAGAGCCTCATCAGGCAACCACTTTGCTTTCTTACGCTTCTTTTCTTTTGGCATGGTTTTCCTTGCTGCTTCCTGCGTGATGTCCCGCATCTCTGTCCATAATTCTTCTGGCGCACTGTCTATTAGGTCCAAACCATTAAATCTGTTCCACACCTCCACTGTGTATTCTTTAGGGATGTTGTCTAGGTCATATATGTCTGGTCTAATTGTTTTCCCTATTTTCTTTAGTCTAAGCCTGAATTTTGCGATCAGTAGGTTGTGATCTGAGCCACAGTCTGCTCCAGGTCTCGTTTTTGCTGACTGTTTGGAGGTTCTCCATCTTTGGCTGCAGAGTATGTAATCAATATGGTTTCAATGCTGGCTATCTGGTGATGTCCATGTGTACAGTCGCCTCTTGTGTTGCTGGAAGAGGGTGTTTGCTATGACTAGTGCATTCTCTTGGCAGAACTCTATCAATCTTAGCCCTGCTTCATTCTGCGTTCCAAGACCAAACTTGCCTGTTATTCCATCTACTTTTTGATTTCCTACTTTGGCATTCCAATCTCCTAAGATAATGTGGACATCATTTCTTGGTGTGAAATAGGGCAATTAACAAACAAAGAAATGAGAAGAGAATGTCAAATAATTCAGAAAACTACTGTAAAGCTTAAAGCAGTACTGGAAAAATATCTGTACAGTAGAACCCTGCATAACGAAAAAACTCAGTTCCACAGAGCTCTTCGCTAAGCGGTTTTTTCGTCATATGGTTCCCTATGGGAGATATCATGGTTACCAAAAACGCTGCATAACAAACAATTTTTTTCATTATGCGGGGTATCGCCCTTGCCTAACAAATGTTTTGTTATGCGAGGTACCACTGTATTGCCAAACATCAGAGCTGATCCTCAAATTTAAAAATCCTTAGAAAAATCCCCCTCAAATAATTAAATAAAGTCTAGTTATCTCTCTTCCCTTCCTCACAGGAAAAATTGCCATCTCCTGGCCTTGCAGATACCAGCAACTAGTCCTCATACTGTCTATATGCCCATGTTATTTAGAGGGTCACCCATTCCTCTGGAGATGGTTTTCAAGATTACAGGTAGCCACAGAAGGCATGAAAGAAAAAGAAACAAATTAGTTGCTTGACCTCCTTTCAGGCACACTACTACTGCTTATTCTTTTAAAACAGGGGTTCCCAACCTTTTCAAGCCGGGGGCCAGGTCATGCTCTCTCAGTCAGCTTAGAGGGCCAGACAGCCATTTTGCCCTGCCTGCATGATGGGGGTGGCCATTTTGCCCCAACAGCTTCATGGGGTGGTGGGGCTCCAAATGAAATGGTGCCAAGGCCCACGGGCCTTAGGTTGGGAACCCTTGTTCTAAAATATTAGGGAAAAATGCCTTATAACTAGAATAACAATATTAAGGCAGCAAACAATATGTTGAATTTTATTTTGCCTCACAAAGACATTAAACAAACCACCTGCAGCTTGAAGAAATCTCTTATACTGTATACAAATTTAAGACGCAATGTTATTTCATAAAGACGTACTGCATATGCCTTCTGCATTAAGCAAAAACTACAAAAGCTCTTGAAGTTGATAAATAATAAAAAAATAAAATGAAACTCTGGTGATGTAAATTGAAAATAACAAGCATTTTCAGAACACATTTACCCTAAGCTCAGTCTGCCCCCCACCCCCAGGATGCCATTATTTCATCAATATCCCGCCTACAAATACTGGCTGGCCAGCATCTGATGTAGCTATCACACACTTCCCCTCCCATAGCCCCATAAACTTTAAAAGCCTGCTCCAGAAGCCTGGGCAACCTTCCAGAACAGATTTGCACACAAAAGGGGGTTGCCAGACAAGGGGGGGGGGTCTCAACAACCTGATGACCATTGACCATGAGCATGATTCAACGTAGACAAATATCCACCCACACCCCGCCAAATAGGTTATATGTTTCCTAATAAACACTCTCAATGAATTGTGAAGCTAGTTTAGGAAATGCACATTCTGTTAATGGTGAATCCAAACCACTTAGAAGGTTAAATAGTTTCCTAGCACAAATTGCAAAGTGGCTCTACCAAACTAATTTAATACAATATAGTTCCAAGGCATCTAACAGATCAGACATAAGAATCATTATATTGTTGGGTATAAACAGAGCAAGCTCCGCATACAGAACCCTTAAGTTTTATTTTAATACAAATACAAAAAAATAAAATAAAAAGGCCAGCCATTACTAAAAACATCATTTATTTTATACAGGAAACAGGTATAGGACTGAGTCTTTAAATAATCTGCATCTAACCTGTTTCTGAATCTTCACTGTCGGAGGAACTGGACTCACTGGTGCTCTCAGACTCTGAGGAGGTGAACCCTTTCATTTTAGAGGAACCAGCAATTGCATCCACTTTCTCTGCTGCAACGAGATAATAGCACAGTATTGTCACTGGTGGAGAATATAATCCCAAACCCACTCTTTTGCTAAATTCTTTCTTTCATTATTTGTGTCAGAGGCACCACCAGCATGTAATAACATACAAAGCTAAATTTAACATATCTAAAGCAAAAATGGAATTAAAAGGGCTAGATGACATCTGCCCAATATAGGGCCACATCAACAGCATTTCCTCTTGTCAACATAAGGTCCTCCTCAGAGTACGTTGAGGGGCATTGTATCATGTGGGAGATAGTTTGTTCTTCTCCGCATTCACACAGGCTGTCATCTACAGGGAAACCCTACTTTCTCAGGTTATCCCTTGATCTTCCTACCCTGGAAGATTTGCTAGATGATACTATTAAACACTGTTTTCTGCCTCACACCTTCCTTCCCATAGAAGACTTCTGTGCTTTGACCAGCACCGTAAAACATTAATTTCAGAAGGACATAGAAAATGTATTCCTCTGATTATTCTCCTTTTACTCCTGGTCTCCACAAGGCCATGTAAAGAATTTGCTTTGATGTATTATTCTTTAAGAAATTATCTAGACTTTAAGAGTCTATACAGTTATACCTCTCCAAAGTTATCAAATACAGTAAAACCTCACATAAAGAGTGCCTAGCTTAGAGACTAACTTGCTTAAAGAGCAGAATTTTCTCTGAATGGTCGCCTCGCTTAACAACTAAAACCAACCAAAAACTCACTTAACTAAATCGGGGTTCGTCACACACACACACACACACACACACACACACACACACACACACACACACACACACACACACACACACACACACACACACACACACACACACACACACACACACCTGTCACTTACAATGGTGTTTCGCTTAAAGAGCAATCCCGTGGAACAGATTATGCTCTTTAAGCAAGGTACCACTGTAGTTGAACTGATATTTCTCAAATAATTTTACATTTACATGCCCTGCACTTCTCAGAACTACTTTGAATTCTGCATGTGTGTTTGTGCCTCTCTTTAAGAAAGTTTTGCTCTGCCTTTGAGAAATGTTTATTAATATTTCAAACACTGAATAATATAAGGTCGTTGTTAATTGTTGTCCAACATACTTGCATCTATGCTGTGTTCCTCATTGAAAAGAATAATTATACAATAAAGAGAAAGCACATGGGAGTTGTGTAAATTTAGCAAATCAGCTATTATAGATTGTCACTGCACACTATATACAAATAAAGCAGAACATAGTGTGTCTTTATAGATATATGAAAAAAGTATTTGTAATATAGTTTTAGGCAGTGGAACATTATGATGTAGTGGCTTGTGTTAAAGGCCACCCAAATGTAGTCCTGTGATGACATCTAACCCATTTTTTCTTCGTTACTAACTCTAATCTATTCTTTGCTGTCTTCCTTGAATGAGTTTATAATGCCTGAATACTAACAAGTGCCCCCCCAAGCCCCCCCCCATTTCTACACAGTGGTAAGTGATTTAATGAACAGTGCTGGAATGTAAAGCAACTACTCCGAGCTTGAAAGGTACCTTGAGGTTTCCTCTTTTTCCGCAAACAAGATGTTACGTATCGTTCCAGCTCCCGTAATGTGGACGCCTTTAATGTCTCAAAGTCAATTTCAATCTCATCAGGATTGGAGTTTTTGAGTGCGGGTTCTCTTGACTGGATGATATGAACAACTCGGCCTAGTTTCTCACCAGGTAGTTTGTTAATGTCCAGGCTCAACTGCCTTTTTTCTTCATAAGACATTGGCTTACACTTCTCCTCCTCCTCAGACTCGTAAGCGGGAGGCGGCTTGGCAGTCTTCACGGCCACTGGCTCCTTTTTACTACTTAAACAAAAATTATAAGGCATTCTTGTAAGAAAAATAATAACTTTAAACAGGCAATATCACACTCATCTAAGACATGCTATTAATTACACTTCAAACTCCCCTCCCCCCCATATCAGTATGAGAACTGATATAATCTAACATTTAGTAATCTATGCATTTAGGAAGTCAGTCATAAACAGATTAAGTTTAAGCCATCATGTTACACTCATCATTTTATACACCCTCATTTACAAACTAGGAATTATAATGCTGGTCTTACTAGGGTAATATACATGACCAGCCCACAACGATCAAAGGTGTATTATTGTTTCATCAACTTAATATAGTTAAAAATGACGAATACGTAAGAGAATGCTCTGCTAACTCTGTAAATAATAGAGTATTAAAGTGTTGCCATATAAGAGTTAATTACTTAAATGGAGAAAAATGGACAACCAATGGTTTTGAGATAGCAACTACAATGTAACTGAGTCATATATACGAGCACTAGCAGCAGTTTGCTTTTGTAGTTTCTGAATAGTAGATACTCTCTACCATACCACATTCACACACTGCTCAAACTCAGGAATTCCCCTACTCTAAGCATGGACAATAGATCTTAAGATATAAAACCTGCCTTTCAGTAACAAAACAAAACAAAAGCACAGGGGGGAAACAAAGAATGAAACATAAGTCATAATTACAACTGGCCAATACAGTTATCTATTCAACATAAAATATCTTTAAGCTACTTAGATCAAATGTGATGTCTTCCAAGAGCTAGAATGTGTGCTCCTGCAAAGTAAGTCCACAGATACCATTTTCTGACACACACACACACACACAAATGTATACCTTCTTAATGTCTTCTATATAAATATCAGAAAGAAGGATTTGTATCTAGTTAGCCCTAAAGCCTTGAAGATGACTACACTTTGGAAAGGCAAGTTAAAAAAAAAAAAGAAGATAACACTATTTAACTCGTTTCACTATTACATAATTGACAATAGATTTCAAACAAGCAACTTTAACTATTTGCAGTAATGTAGAGTCTAATATTCTCCTGACAACACTCTTGCTCCTCAACTCACACAAATCAAACAGAAATGGCAGACTGGTAGACACACAGGGGGAGCTGACCTTGAGTTACTGTTGCCGTTATTCTTCTTAATTTTCTTAGCTGGTGGATCCTTGATTTTATTTTTCTTATTCTCTTCTACTTCTTCTTTCTTTTTGTGCTTCTCCTTTTTCTTTTCTTTTTTGTCTTTCTCTTTTTTCTTTGGTTTGTTCTGTTGCGGCTGAGATAGCGCAGCCAACTGCTCGTGCACTGCTTTAAGCTAAGGAGCAGACATACAGATAAATACAATTTTTTCCCTTATAGCCTCCTCTTGATTTCTTTGTTTTACAGTAGACCCTCACATAACGACATTGCTTGGTTCCCCAAGTAGCTGCACCATCTAGCAGCAAAAACTGTCATTATCCGCACAGCGACGTTAAAAAACGTCGTTAATCGGCACGACGGTTTTTCATCGTTTTGCGGATAGTCACGTGGCAAGTGATGACGCGTCAGTAAGCGGAAATGACGCTATTCGAACGCATCGTTAATCGAGGGTCCACTGTACTTTCATCCACCCCCCTCTGATGCAGTGCTCTTTCATGTTTGCTTAGTGGTGTACTTAGCTGTTCCAAAAATGTTGTGCCTTCCTTATGCAGCACTAGTTTTCTCTTAACTACGAGAGGAGCACAGACAAACAGAGCCTTTCAAGGCTCATCTTTGGCTCCACGACTCTTCCATCAGCATACAATAAAGAAGCAACAGAAGCTGAATACTTATTTCATAATTAAGTACACATCTCCTGATCCCAGTAAAGGTGCAAGGAGTATGACTCACTGACCCCAAATATTCCACCTACCATAGCAAGGGCAAGCCCACTCCATGGCAAGCTCTGTTCACAACTTTAAAACGGCCAAAGTGGTTGAACTTTTTCCATGGAGTGGACAGGGATTCCCACCCACATCTTCAGCTCCAGAGATAGGAGGAAGCTTTGGCATCCTTCTCCCAAGCAGTTGCTTGGCCAAGATGCCCAGAGTTCCTACTAAAGCAGCACCCTTTCATTCCTTCCCCACTGGTGTTCCTTGCTCTAATGCAGGAAAGGCCAATGGCATGCAGGTTGAATACTGCAACTAGAAAGCCTTCTGTTAAATAACTGCTTGACAATTTGTTTTTGGCTTTGGCTACATGCAAAAAGAAGTTGTGTGAACATAGGTCCGTGTAAATTATGGAGATGTAAATGACGAGGTATCTGGCCATGAAGCAAACATGTACCTATTCTTACCAAAAGCAATATTAAATTATGGTACTACAGACCAGAGAACTTTGGGTTGTGGCAGTTTCTCTGTCTTTTTCGCAATCTCTTCTCCTCCATGCCATAGACCAGTCATGGCGAACCTTGGCACTCCAGATATTCCTGGACTTGAATTCCCACAAGCCCAAGTCTCTGTGAATCCACACAAATGAGTTTAGTAAACTCATTCATGTGGATTCACAGAGAATGAGCTTGTGGGAATTGAAGTCCAAGAACATCTGGAGTGCAAAGGTTCACCATCACTGTCATAGATGGTGTACTATATAAATATGCATGTGAAGAGATGCAGATCAAATGTATGGCTGGCACACAGCAGACCAAATTAATCCTGACCCGAAATTGAAAACTAGACTCAAGCAGAAGGCTAAACAGAGGAGGATACAGTTAGATTCCCACGCAGGATACATAAACGTTTTACCTGTTCTTGAAGCTCTGCTAGTCTCTGAGCTCGCTCTTCTTCCGAATCATCTGATGAACTATCGCTATCAGAGGAGCTGTCACTGCTGCTATCACTGGATGAAGGTGGGGGCACTTTGGGTGGGGGCTGCACCACTGCCGGAGAGGAAGCTGGAATCACAGGTTCTTCAGGTTCATCTGGCATTTTAGCAAACCGCATTTCAAATACATCCTGGGGGAAATACAATAACCCACACAGAGTTATCTAACAGTTCCTCGGAAGCTGCCTTTAGGAACCAACATATTCTTCCCCCCTGGTAACTGCCAGAATGGAGCAGATACACCCATGGTTTCCCAAATTTCAAACTTAGAAAGACAGTCCAGAATACCATGGTCAGTAGATACAATGCTCCAGGAAAATCAATGAAATTGCACTCCCTTTGACTCTACTGCCAGCACTCATTGTCCAAACCAGGTCTGAAGCCTGGGACTCTAGAGTAATTAATGTTTTTAAAATAGAAAATTAAGCAATCTAACCACAGCTCTCCAGTGTAACATTCCTATTAATAATAATTTGCTTTCAAAATTAGTTTTTGACATTTAAAAATTACTATTTCAAAGCAAGAAATTATTTTGAATATATCTTTTCTTTACCTGCAATTTCCGTGCCATAGCAACCACTTCATGATCAGGTGGGTTATACTTGTAACAATTGGAAAACATCAATCGGACATCAGCTGCAAATTCCTGAGCATCTCTATATTCCCGGTTCTCTAGTTTGGACTGGAAATGTTTAAAAAAATCTGCCATCAACTTTTCAAGCATGGCAAGTAAGGAATGTAGGACAAATAAACCACTACTATGAAGTTATACCTTGTATATGAACACACTAGGTACTTTACGATTTACTACAGGAAGTGGTCCTATTTCAGATTGCGTGCAGTATCCTACAGTAAACTGATGTCTAGAATACAATTCCCTACTCTGGTTCCCTCAGATGTTTTGGATTGTAACTTCCATGATTCTTCATCAGTCATGCTGACTATGGCTCATGGGACAGTTCAAAACATCTGAAAGATACCAAGGTGAGGAAGGTTCTGCATCTTTAGCTGGTCTTTAAAGGCAAAACCTCCTCTACTATCTTTTCGGAACAGATAGGAATTGCTTCAACAATATTTTTATATATTACAACAGAGTAAATTACTGTTAAGGAATGTAGGTACAGCTGGGCTTATCTATATGTATTAGGAAACAGCTTTCCATACTTGGAAAACAAAAAAGGCATATGATATTGCTGCCTTGCCGCATATCAATCATTTGCCTTTTCATTGGCACTACTTCTTTGGTCTTCTTTTGCACAGTGGGCACCATCATTTTCTGCGTAAGAATTTACAAAATCTATCTAGGTCTACAATTTTCTCCTGTTCTGCCCAATAGTGTCAGATAATCATGAGTTACCAGCAGACTTTCTGAACAACTTTAAATTAAACACTCTCCCTTGCTATAAAAACTGCTTGTGCACTGAGTTGCTGGTCTAAAAAGGACAATGCTAAGAGCATTTTAAATAATCATGAATTCACAGAATATGAGAACCTCCTTTAATTTAAGGGTAAAGGAACCTAGATTTTTTTTAAAAAAAATATTTTATCGGTTTCACTTCAACAGTATTTTGGTATTTACAGAAGCATATAGCATGTGCACTCAACTACATCCATATGTTTTCCTCTGACCAGCAAGTACAAGAGCATTTGTATCCAACTACCCATATTATTCCCCTCTTGGTGGAAATACAGCTGAATATAAGTGGACATAAGGTCAATCTGCCATAACTGTCTTTCAACGTAAGAACAATATTTATATTAGAAATCAAACTCCTAAGTTTCAATCAACATCCCTATTCACAAGGAATACTATAAACAACCTTAAATTCTTAGGGTTAAGACAAATGTCAATGTTGTTTTTAGGGAATTTTTTAAAAGAATATCTCCATCCTCTATTAAGTAAAAAAATAATGCTGCTCTGGTGTTCTTCTGCAAAACCCCATGTTTCATATACAGCTAGCCAAGTAACCCAAAATATATAGACAGCTCTCATTTGCAAAACATAGATAAGAAGCAAACATTCCCACACATGCGCATGATTACAGCTTCTTGAAAACTGAGTAACTATACAAATTTTGGGGTGTATGTTCACCATGTGCAATATAGATTTGTGCCTACCTTAATTGTGCTCAGATCCATGGGATGCTTAATGATATCCCGATAATCATGAAGTCCAAGTGCTTCCACATCCACAGGTTTGTAGAAGGGCCATGCATAGGCAGCATGCTTCTTAGCAAACATCTCTTTTATGATACCACTACAATACTTTAATTGCTCTGATACTTTGTTACTATTACTCTTCTCTACAACATGCTGCTGAGAGTCTGGAACATCCTTCTTGGGAGGTTTCACAGGTCGGCTTTCCCTTCGTGGACCTGTCTTGGCGGACTTGGGTTCAGTGGGCAGGGAGGGTGATTCATGAACTGGGTCTATTGTTGTTGGAGTTGTAGTGTCTGCTTTCCTCTTCACGCCTTTTTTTGTCTGTAAAAGCAAATTAATGCTCTTTGTAGACATTCCTTCTTTTAAATGCTGTATTGTACCATAGAATGATCGTCACAATAAAAATACTTCATGCGAGAAATGTTCTGAAAGAGTCCTACTGTGGTGGCTCCTGCCTGATTTTCTCCAACTTGCAAGCAGGAAATTGTCCGATTTATGTTCTCCATACAGAAAAAAATGTATTTACAGAGGACTATTTGTATGCTTTCCATACAAATAAGGACTTAGAAAATTTACAATTTTTGCTAGAATAGAGTGATTATACAACAGCAGGAGCCTCTCCTCTGCAGACTCGTTGCTCTTTGCATGGAGAAGAGAGGAGCATGGAAGACAGAACAGGTAAGCAGTCTCTGAACAGGGCTTACAATGATAAAAACTGTATACAAAAACCATTATATTGGTTTGTATGTACAGTATATAAGCTGAGGTTATCTAATACAGGTATAACAATTATTACTTTATTTAATTGAATATAAAAATTCTCAAAACCCAATGTGGTATACTGTAAGAACCAAAAGTGAAACTATGAACCACAAAGTCTCCGATTCACACCTTGGCTAAGATGTGAATTCACTAGGTGGCTTTAGGCAACCATTTTACTCTCTGCTTCTTGTCTGCCCTCAAGGAGTAGTAATATATATATATATATATATATATATATATATATATATATATATATATATATATATATATATATATATATATATATATATATATATATATATATATATATATATATATATATATATATATATATATATATATATATATATATGTGTGTGTGTGTGTGTGTGTGTGTGTCTTTTTATAAGGCAGCAGTTAGGATTTTCCCCGAATATAGGACCTCCTCCCATAATAGGACACCCCCCCTTTTTTTTCCCCTGCCTTTGAAATATAAGGCCCCATCCAAAAATAAGACCTCCTTACCTCCTGGCTGTAAGGCGGCAGGCGTGGCCCATAAGAAGACTTGCCGCATCGGAGTCTCGATTGCCTCCCCGCTCACAACCAAGAGAAGTTTCCCCTGGTGAGAGCGGGATCGAGACTCCGACGCAGCAGGCCTTCTTATGGGCCACGCCGGCTGCCTCACAGCTGAGGCCAGTCTCGATCGCGCTTCCCCACTCACAACCAAGGGACGCTTCCCTTGGTTGTGAGTGGGGAAGCGCGATCGAGACTGGTATTCTTCTTCATGGAAAAATAAGACATCCCCTGAAAATAAGATCTTGTGCTAATTTTGGAGTTTTAAAAAATATAAGACAGTGTCTTATATTCGGGGAAACACGGCATTAGTGTTATTAATAACGTAAGATTGGATGGGCTCTTACCACTCGTGACCAAAACAGTGATCAAGACAAAAATCTCTGCCAAATAAACCGAGGGAGATTTTTGCTCCCTTTAAAATTATACACAAATTTATTAAAGCAGGTTCCAATAAAGCTGGATTGGATTTATTTTTGGCAGCTATATAAAGATTTGGCTTTTGTTTAACAGGTCTTTGTAAGAAGGGATGAAAAACATTAAGAACACAGGAAGAGCCATACTCAGCCCACCCAAAGGCCTGTCTAGTCCAACAGTCTATTCACACAGTGGCCAAACAGTTGTCTATGGGTAGTTCCCCCACCAGGACTTAAGTATAACTGCACCTCTGTCTTGTGTTCTGTGACAAAAGATATACAGATGTACATTGCCTTCAATACTAGAAGTGGGGTACAAAGCCATCTTAATCAGTAGCTACAGAAAGCCCCAACCACCATGAATGTACCTGCTCCCCACCCGCCGCATTTAAAGCTACATTATACCCTGAGGAAGCAAATTCCTTATTTTAACTCCCAAAGGGAAAAAAGGTCACCCGTTTGATTTAGAGCAAAAAGGTAAGACCACAGATCACTCCTCCACCCTCACTCAAAATGAGGCACACTGAAGAAGTTTATTGTACTTTAACTTCCACTTCATTCAAATGTTACAGCATAATCCTACTAGCTATTCCCTTCTCTCTGAGGGTATGACTAGACATGGAAAAGTAGAAATCAACCATAGAATTTGAAAGAGTCAACATCTACAAAGAGCAAACTAGCAGCACAAGCTACTGTTACATAGACTTTACTAATCCAGTTTAACAGATCTGTACTTGGAAGAAGGAAGTCATCCTGTGTATTAAAAGGCAGACTGCTGGACAATCAAAACCCCATCCCCTCACTCTCTTTAGAGAATCAAAGAGTGGAGCTCAAGTCGTGTTTAGTTGAAGTGGAACTTCAATGTGCAAGAACGACGTATCAATATGCCTATGTTTTGAGAGCATGCAGTGGGTTTATTCTTTGTCAAAATGTCTTCAGTCATGAAAAATGAAGTCCCCCCATCGCTCTTTTGGAATCTTTCTTCTGCTATTTTTGTCCCCATGATACAAACCATGATTTCCAGTGACTATATTTTCTAGCTAACTCACAATGGCTGTAAAATTGTACATTTTTTATTATTCTTATTGTGAAAATGCACAATTCAGTATCACACTGAAATATTTTTAATTTTTTCCCAGAAAGTAGGAGAGGAAAAAAGAATTCCCCTCTCCTTCAAACACAGCTTCATATTCTACAGAAAATGAAATTCAAATAAATCCAACAATCTAGCCATCTGTACACTGCTAATCATATACTGTAGTTCCATTTCAGAATGCAAGTTGCCTTACTGAAATAGCATTTACACTTATTGTATGCTACCCTATAATGCTTAGTGCATTATCTGGGCGGTTCACATAGGCAATTAGCAATTTGCCCCCAATGCACAGGGTACTCATTTTACCAACCTGGGAAGGATGGAAGGCTGAGTCAACCTTGAACCCATCAAGATCAAACTCAGATCATGAGCAAAGTTTTGACCACTGCCCCATGTGCAATATTCAACTCTAGGAGTTGAATTTCAGAATTCTGCATACCAAGCATGTGTCCTACTACTCAACTAGTGACCTCTCCCCGGGGCACTGGTAGGGAGCATTTTCTGGCATAGCTTCTTTAATTCACATATGACAAAGACTAGACAGCAGAGTTCTACTTTACGTACCTTCATGGGCTGTGTAGTTGTTGGGATAACTGGCGGGTGTGTCTGAATGGGCTGAGGAGCTGAAGCTGGAGGCGGAGGAGGAGGTGGAGGAGGGGGTGGGGGCGGTGGGGGTGGGGGTGCAGAAGGCTGGGTAGGCACCATGGTCATTACTGGTGTCTGGACAATAAGATCAGGGCTCACAGAAGGAAAGGAATGAGTTGTTTGTGTGGGCTGAGGATTCTGTTGTGAAACCTGTGTCTGTGGTGAAGACGATGCTTGAGTTGCATTCTGTACCGTTGATACTCCAGCCTTGGCTGTAACTGTCAGAAAAAGAGAGAGAATGTCAAATTCAAATGTACATCCAACCTCTTAAGTACAGTGGACCCTCACTTAATAAGTGACTCGCTTAACACAAAATTCGCTAACAAAAGGAAATCCATAGAAAATAGTGGCTCGGTTAACAAATTGTTTTCAGAACGGATTAATTAGTTTTCTATGCATTCCTATGGGAAACCATGTTTCGGCTAACAAATTTTTTTCCAATGCATTCCTATGGAAAATTGCATTCAATGAATTCCTAAGGGAAATTTGCTTTACAAATTTTTCGTAGTACTACTGGGCAGTAGCAGCAGCAGAAGGTGACACTAGCAGTGGATTTTCCATAGACAATAGGAGTGATACTACATTAGCTCGTTACAACTGCAAAGAAAGTGGCAACAGTACATGACTTTTTATTACTTCAAATCTTGAAAAGCCATTGATGAGAAAACCTAAAATGAAAGGTGAAATAGTGTTGAAAGATGAAATCTCCCAGGTTGGAAGCTACTCCAGCTACTGAGAAAGAGAAAGGACAAGTTCCAACAGTCCTGTCTCAACTAGATTAGAGGCAAAGGATGACTAAAACTAATGAGGATGAATCATTGAATTTCAGTGCAAAACACAAAAAACAACACATCCAATGCTGAACAACACATATAACTGCAAATTTAAATGCAAGGCCTATACCAAGGCAAACCTTAAAGCAAAAAAGAAGAAATTGAACATTTAAATGTTGCAGTACTAGAAGTGAGAAAAAGTGAATTGGAATGGGAGCACTTTCACTAAAGCAATTGCCAAACTATTTTACTCTGGAAATGACAAGATCAGTAGGAATGGTGTTGCCCTAATTCTGAGGCAAGATATACCACAAGCACCTAGGGCTCTAAGACAAAGCATGACAGCATAATATCAGTCAAGCTTCCTGAAAAACAATATAACCCTCATTCAAGTCTATACTCTAAAGCAGGGGTTCCCGCGGGCCTAGCCCGGCCCATTACACCAATCAATCTGGCCCATGACGCCAATCAATCTGGCCCACGGTGGCCACCTAGGCACCACTGGAAGCTCCCCACCACTACCGGAAGTGTCCAAAATGTGACGGTGGCAAGCGCAATTGCACTGTTTTTCCAGCTGCATTTGCAGCCTCTGCCACTTCCCATGGGGGTGGGGACATTTAAGCCGCATTTTGGGCACTTCTGGATTGGTGCCAGTGGGTGCAATCACACCATTTTTTCAGCTGTTTTGCTGCTTCCGCTGCTTCCCAAGGCGGCAGCGGCGGGGGTGACATTTTTGCCATGTTTTGGTAATTTTTCGCTGACAAATTACAGTGGTTAAGCCAAATAGAAGACAAGGATGAAAGAACCGCTTTCCTCCATAAAGATAAAATATTGGAAGATTTTATATACCTTGTTCAACCATCAATCCAACTAAGAGACTGCAGTCAAGAAATCAGAAGACTGAGACTTGGCAGGACAGTCATGAAGGTACTAGAAAAATCCTCAAGTATAAGGATGTGTTACAGGAGACCAAGGTAAGGATCATCTCTGTGTTATGTATGTCAAGTCACATCTGAATTTTAGCAACCCCGCTAAAAATTTTAAGATAAGTGACATATCGAATGAGTGGTTTGCCAGTGCCCTATGACCATGCATTTCTATGACCAACTAGGGGTTTGAACTAAGCTCTCCATCACTCTCGAAAACACCACACCAGGCAACCTAGCATCATCTGTCACAGTATGGTATTCCCGATGATTATGTATGTCTGCAAGCGTGGAACGGTGAAAAAAACTGATGGGAGAAACTGATTCATCTGAAATATGGTGTTGTAAGACAACATACAAATAACATGAACTACCAGAAAGACACAGAAGTGAATGCTAGATTAAATCAAGATTGAACTCTTGTTAGAAACAAAAATTACTAAACTGAAGCTGTTGTGCTTTGGGTACATCGTAAAAAAGCAAGACTCACTGGAAAAGACAATAATGCTGGGAGAAGTTGAAGGCAACTGGAAAATAAGATGAATTCAGAGGTAGATTGATTCAGTAAAGGAAACCACAATCTTGAGTTTGCAAGATCTGAGCACAACTGTTTATGACAGGACCTTCTGGAGGTCATTTATTCATAGTTACCATCCAGTCAAATGAATTTTAATGGTGCATAACAAATAATTTCTTAACAATACCCTATTCAGTATTGACAAGTCCCCAACTTTTTCTAGCATATCAGAGAGTAAACAAAAGAAAAAGAAAAAACACATTGTGGCACTTTAAAGATTAACTCCTGTATTTAAATGTGAGCTTTCGTGGATCAAATCCATCTGATGAAGTGGACTTGATACACGAAAGCTCACGTTTAAATGCAGGAGTTCATCTTTAAAGTGTCACAATGTGTTTTGTCTTTTTTGTTTACTTTCTGATATGCTTGCACAGACTAACACGGCTGCCTCTTGAAAAACTACAATGAAATAAATTAGTTTTAAAGGTGCCACAATTGTTTGTTTTAGGCAATGCTACTATTTACAAATACAAGTTCTCCTTCCCTTTGTAATTATACACACATGTAATAGCTATGAGCATTTTACAAATTCAAAATAAAGTACAAAAATTGATTAACTCAAACAGTAGACCCAGTACCTGCTTCCTTCCTACCACGGCCTCTTCCTTTTGACTGGACTATAACAATTTCGGTTTCTTCCTGGGTCATTTCAGATATTTTCTGCAGGAAAAGCTTTTCTAAAGCTTCTGCCATTAAAACAATATCATCCCCTGGCTGAAAAAAGAAGAAAGAAATTCAAATATTGACACACATCTGAAGAGATCCGCATGAAAAGATAAGGCACACCATTTGTTTAAGTTTTGCAACACATACAGTATGTGTTTGACACAAGAAGCCTTAGACCTAGGTCCTAGGGCAATGGTGGCAAACCTTTGGCACATGTGTCAGATGTGGCATGCAGAGGCCTCTCTGTTGACATGCATGCTGTTGAGGGGAAGCCCCGCCCATCCCGACTGGCACCAATGGCAGCACTACTTCCCCAGCATCCCTCTCCCTCCGCCAATGGGGAGGGGAGGCTGAAATCCCACCTGGGAAGTGGTGGCGGGGGTGAGGCAATGTGTTCAGACCCTCCCTCCCGCCCCTCCTAGAAGTTAGCTGTACCCATAGGGGGATTGGGCACATCCACGTGACTTCACTGGAGGCGCACTGGTGACATCGCATGGGTATGTGGGCACGCGCAGTGCCTGCCCACACACCTCCTCCTCCTCTTTGGGTACTCGATCTCTAAAGGTTCGCCATCACTGACCTAGGGGAACTCTGGTATACCATCTATGCCAACTGCTCTTGTTTGCAGCAGGGGTGAAGAAACAAACCTGTCCTGGTGGGGGAACTACCCATAGACAAAAACAGAGAAGGCAGTCCTGTATACCTTATTGTAGATGTAGCAATTTGTAAACATTGTATTGAAGTCCTGAATACATTCTTGAGCATTCCAGTAATAGTTACTCTCCAAGCGTTTCTTTATTGTTCCCATGTCCATAGGAGTTTTAATAATTTTATAATAATCCTGTGGGATAAAAAATAATTAAGTAAAAAAAAACTGAAAACTGTCCATAAAACTTTTTCAGATACCAAAGTTTAAAGAACATAATTTCAATTTGTTTCTACTCTATTAACTAAATGTAAGTATTTTGGTAATAATGTCTGGAAAATCAATAATCTTATACCTAGAAATATTCAGCTTTCAATCAAACAATTGGTAAGAGGAAAACTGAACTTCATTATGCAACACATTATGCGTATAATTATAATATTTTGCTTAATAACAGCTTTCACACAGACAAATATGTTGGAGACCCATCATTCTGTAGAGAGAAAAGAACATGCTTCTACTTATAAGAGCAATGCTTTCAAAATACCACTTTTAAAAAGTCATGCAGAGGTAGGGCTGTGGGTAAAGAGCTGGAAGGGAAAAGTAATATTTCCTCTTATGCCATTTCCCTAAAGAAGGAGTTCTCAACGTTTTTCAGCCGCAGGCCAGACCATGACCCTCAGACAGCTAAGCGGGCTGGACTGGTGCCGTAAAACATGTCCGCAGCTATCATAAATGCATTTACGACAGTTGCAGACTCATTTACAGCTGTAGTAAATGTGTTTACACGGCCATAAATGAGTCCGTGGCCAATTCTGGCGGCAGCTGGAACAAGGTCGGGGGCCGTGGGTTGCCAACCCCTGCCCTAAAGGATAGCCTCTCCCCTCCTCTACTAGGCATAAAGAGCAATCAGATAATTTGTGCCACTTTTTAACCTTAGATGAAATTTATCACCTGTTTTGGGCTGTATTCTCAAGCAACCCGACTCCAAGCAGACCTTGTCCCAGTATTGCAAGGGGTGCTGTTGGCCTCATAATCCGCAGGCTGTGCCTTGATCAGAAGAACTTGGGCCCCCTTTCCCTTTGAAGGGGTGGGAGGAAGAGGGAGAGGACCTGCTAGCCCAGCCCAGCTGACTGAACCCATCAGGACAAATCCTCCAGGTGGACTCTGCAGATCTCACACATTTCCCTCTTAGCAGTTTTCACGCTCTCTTGTACTCTGATTATTTGTCCTACCCCATATGCAGAAAAATCCATCTAATCCAAACATAGCAGTGAAAATAGTGCTATGGCTCTGAATTCAACACTACCCCAAGTAGCTGATTTTATCCAAAGAGAAAAGCATTGGCAGATTCAGGGTGGGTTTAATTTAAGTCACAATAATTTAATGCATGATTTAAATCACGGTTTAAGTCACTATTCAGGAAACTATTTAAACATGTGTTTCTCCCACCAAAGAGGAATATTTTCATGCTGTTAAATTTAATGTGAATTTTTCACAATCCAGGAGAGTGACAATTCCAGTGTTTGAAAATGTGTGCTGTCAAAGATGAGGTTAAGAACTTTTTTACATTGTTTTCTTGGAAGGACAACAACCAGGGTTTCTACTCTAAAGAAATCAGCTTCAAAGGGAAATAATTAAAAGCGATCGTGGTGATTCTAAAACGTTTTGCAGGAATTTCTAACACTTTAGAATAGTTAGGGTAACAAAAAAGGTACCAGAGCAGGAATAACTTCCATCAGAATTGATCAAACCTCCTACATCTCATCTACATACACTGCTGTTAAAAATCTCTGGAGTAGCTTACTTAAGAATTTCATTTTTTTCTGATAGCATCTATTAGACTGAGAATTTGGGGAAATAGATTAATCTAAATCAATCAATCTGTATATATAGAAAACCCTAAGTAATCTCATAAAATTGCAACCCCATTCCAAGAATTGATGGACCTTATTTACAAAACCTAAAGAAGAAAATTATGATAAAATGTTACCACAAAGATGCACTTCTGTCACATCCAGTTTAAAACTTTAAAATTCCAAGTTCCCTATGTGATTCTCCTGTTTCAGGTCTGTTTTCTGAGCAGTCTGAAATGAATCTAGATTCTGTTGATTTCCCTGCAATAAAATTTATTTCACTCCTGACAAAACATAAATTCTATTCTCCCAATGATAGCTAGAAATTATACTCATTCTTAAATATAATTTGGTGTCAGAAAGTATTCTGGGTTGAAAGGATTTTTGCAGGAAAATCTCAGCTCAGGGAACGCCCAAATGAGGCTCAGCTCCCCCGGTGGCTTAGTAGTAAGATGCTGAGCTGGAGACTGGATGGTCGGGTTTCAAGACCCGAGAGCTGCACTTGAGGACATGAAAGGAGCCTCATTTGGGCGTCCCCTAAAAATCCTTTCAGCCAAGGGTAATCTCTGACACGAATGAACAAGCAAGCAAGTATAACTTGGTCTGCACACTCTCCCATTATCTACATCCTTCCCATACATTGCTCTTTCTCATTAACAATGATCTAAAATACTACTGCTCGTTTCCTTCTCTTTCAATCATACTTACAGGGAGGTTTAGTTTGACAGCATCCACAGGCTGTTGAAAAGGCCATGAAAATTGGTGTTTCCATAGTGTCTTGAGCACCACTTTGAGCAAATACTGTAGTTGGTTGGTCATACGCTTGGGTTTATTAGGATTTGAGGTCTCTGGTGGAGATGGGTTAAGGGCTCCAGTATTGCCTTGTTGAGACTGGGCTTGCGACTGTGTCGTAGACATTTGCGTAGCTTCTAGTCCATCCCCCATTACTGGTAAATTTCTCAGTCTTGTCCCTGGGCCACTCTCCGCCGACATGCTATTGATCCCATTGCATTCTCCACCAGGCACTCTGCAAAGCAAATGCAGTAACATTAAACACAGAGTAGATACTTTTAACTATTTATAAGCAGCACAGAGAGGGGAGCCATCTATGCTTTTAATTGACCAGAGCAAAGGGGGTGCCCGAAAAGACAACATATAAGGCAGGTCACCCTCTTTCTTCATGTAAAACATACATAAGCTAAATGATTTACATATCTGAATATCATGCAGCTAAAAATCAGGTGTACAGGTGAAACTCGGAAAATTAGAACATCGTGCAAATGTTCATTCAGTTCAGTAATGCAAGTTAAAAAGTGAAACAAACATATGAGATACTCATTACATGCAAAGTGAGATAGTTCAAGCCTTACTTTGTTATAATATTGATGCTTATGGCTTACAGCTTACGAAAACTCCAACCCCCCAATCTCATGTACCCCACAAACATTACATTATGTCATGTACGCTGTATGCCATGATCATCACAATTATAACGAATTAAGGCATGACATCTCTCGCTTTGCATGTAGTGAGTCTATCTCATATATTTGTTTCACCTTTTAAGTGAAAAGAATGAACATTTGCACGATACAGTATTCTTATTTTCTGAGTTTCACCTGTTGAGCACTCAAGTTTATTTATTTATTTTATTTTATTGTCAAATTTCTATACCGCCCACTCAGCCAAAGCCGACTCCGGGCGGTTCACAACAATGGGTAAAAACATATAAAAACAAATAAAACAGATAAAAACCAGCAATAAGAACCCACCCCTAAAAAGTTCAAAGTTATCTTCTCCAAACCATGCTAAATATTTTCCATCATTTCTAATACCAATATGAATGGTATAGTTAATGCTTTGATTGTTTGTTTGATGAGTTTTTAATAGCTGGACCTGAAGCACAAAGAGCAAGAATTAATGTTGTATACAGAATCCCATTTTTTTTACTCTTGTGTACAAGCAGCAGATCCTTCTGACTCCCCCCCCCCCCCGACTTAAGTCTGTTACTATAGGAACTTAACTTCTGATGTGAAGATATAGATACAAGAACAAGCTCATCACGAGAACAAGCTCACCACCACACATGCATAAATAGGTAGATAGTATGAGGACTGGAAAAGGGAAAGTCCTCTGCAGAATCAAAGTGCTGGAAAGAAATGCCTGTACTCAAGTTTGTTGCCTGGTTCCTGAATGCATTTAAATTTATGGTTTGCTCAGATTATGTCAAATCAAAACAGATTGAGTCAGGATCACAAAACTTCTCTAAAACAAAGACTTTTTTGAACAAAGACACAAAATCATGAATTTAAGTATATTAACTCATTTGATTACATTCTAGACCAGGGGTCTGCAAAGTTGGCTCTCCATATGTCCTTGGGCTTCAATTACCAGAAGCTCAAGTCAGCACCCCTCCTGCCGATCAGGGCTTCTGGGAATTGAAGTCCAAGAAATTCTAGAGAGTCAAATTTTCAGACATATGTTCTAGAGACAATAGTGTCTTACTTAAAAGCTTACTAAAATATAAGGCTAGATTTGGTGCAGTAAAATATACTTCCTTTACAAATGCCATGTCTTATATTCAATTTTAATCCAAACAAGAACAGCTGCGTCAAAAACAATAGATAATTTCCACTGGATGGATATGCTGGTAGAATGCTATCTTTCATTCAACATTTCTTGTTGTATGTTGAATTACATGGCTGAATATAGAACATGTATGATTTGTTGAATTAGAGCAATGCACTTCCCAAAATTACAATGTTTCCCCATTACACTGTACATTGCAAATGAGTGTTTTGGTCAAAGGCTTATGTTAAGTGTTAACAAACACATTCTATTCATTTCAGTAGCTTGCCTCAAGTTGGAATTAAAATTCGTTTGCTCTTTTAGTAAGTAAAATTTTTAATACTTGTGGTTGTACTGTAATATTATACATGCCATATTTGTGACATTATTTTTAAAAGATATTAACTGAGTTTTTGAAAGCAATATTGCTTGAAAACACTGGTATACTTATACAGTAATGGAATTTTTCTCTGCATCAGCTCTTTCCTCTGTCCCACACCCACTCATCAGTGGTTTTTGTAACTTTATGCTTAGTTTGCTGCTGAAATAATATTCCAGTCACTACCTGAAATGTGTATGTTATGCATCATCAAGACACATGTTTTATGACACTCCTAATAAGTTTCTCAAGTTATGACTAATTTTAAGGCATCCTTTTCTTGAAGAAAAATCACAACTTGTCAAAGGGTTTGGTTTTTTACTATTTGGATATGTATGGTAACCTTTAAGCGGGAATAGCAAAACACCAGCCAAAATCCCACAGTATAGTTACTCCACAGAAACAGTAATGGCATAATTTTTGTAGGCAAATTTCCTCAAATTAAGATATCACCATAAACATGCCACATACTCAGCCACATGATTTAGTATACAACAGATAATACCAACAGTGATTTCTTAAATTAAGGCAATCCAATTCCAAATGTCACAATGTTAGCACTACAGTGATAGATAAATCTTTATTGTCAATGTCCTGCACAGAACAACAAGATTGGGGGGGGGGAACACTTAACAACCCAACAAAACCTAAACAAAACACAACTATACAAAATTATCAACATACTCCCACCCCACATATACACATTTAACCCCTAAAACTCTAAAAGCTCTAAAACTCTAAAACCCTAAAAATGCAGAATTTTGGCCACTGTCACTTAATCTAAATTGAACATTATAGCTTTATAGACCAGAAACTACACATCTCCTTCCTAACAGATAAGTAGGCATTATTTCTGACTCTGACTTCCAACATCCATTGCAAATTTCAAGAATGATTTTCTCTCTATCTGGGAACAAGAAATAAATGCAAGACAAAGACAACTGTCAAGGTACTCTACCAACTATAAATAAAACAGTTCTAAATGAAATTATTATACTCAGCTTTCATTGCAACCTGTTTCAAGACACTAAATGTCACTTGAACAAAAAGAAAAATACTGCAGTCGTTGTAAGACATCTATTATTATGAGACTGTGAACTTCATCTCTGTTTACCTTGAAACTCCAAGCTCCTCACTGAACTGATGTCAGATAATGCTTTTAAAAAGTGAAATACAATTTGCACATATAGATTGTTTCTATTTCCGATTTTCAATTGTGTAAAGTATACCTATCAACTATCCATTCGTGTATCCTTTCTAAATCAGAAAAAAAGGAAAAAACAGGCTCACATTGGTTGATGACTCTGGGGGGTAGGGAGGAGATATTCCAGGGATATGTACACCTTTACATAACCATTATTATCAAGCTGCTAATTCACTGTTCTTGTTAAAAACAGTAGTTATTGTCTATTTTAGCAAGCAACACTTGTACTCCACATTGTTTCAGAAATGAAATTACTCATTTTGAACATAAAGACAAATCAATTTTCTATTATTATTAACCTATGCTCAAGTAAGGTGTTATAAGTGCCTCAGAGGCCCGGTGACATCCCTATTTTTACACGTGTGTGGAATTATTTATACCCTCTTAAAAGTACAATAGCTGGTTAAAAATTACATTCAAAAAGAATTGTATGAAACTAAGACATACTTTATTCAGGCTTGCTCTGCTGATATTCCCACCCTATTCCCTCTGAGGAGTCGCAAGGATAGGTATATGCACCAACATCCTGCAGAAGTCATTCAGATTTTAAACATCTCCGCACTGCCTTCACTCCAAGTCGTGGTGAGGATGAAGCTGGCCTAAAGCTATACTTACAAGCATAAGAAGTCATAAACTTGTCAACACAATACTACCAGTAGTTGCACCTCTCTAGCTTATGGAGCAAAAATATTTTTGGAAACAAATGTGTAATAAAAGTGTCAAACATTTTTTCCTATTCTAGAAATGCAACATAAACCTTCCCACAAGTTAATTTCACTGATTTCAATCTTGACTCCTCCAGCTGAGCTGTACTGAAAGTCTCCTCCCTGCATGACTTGCAAACCAGCATATGTATACAACATCCACGTGCAATATGCATCTGGCAGCTAGTCTAAATAGTTGTACTCCATGGTGCTAAACTTCTATCTTAAAGGCTCTGAGAGGGCAGCTGTGTTTGTTGTAATAAACCGATATAAGCTATCCTCAGTTGCTGTCTCATATAGTTCCTAACTCCAGAGCAAACTGTATACTGTTGGTATTGCAAAAATAACTATCTTCTCACAATGCAGATATAAAACAAAAGGTAGGCTCTAGAAACATTTTGGAATTGTCTTTCATTATTTTGGAGCATGTGTGGCCAACGTGGGTGTGGTTCCTCCCACCGCTTCCAGGTTTAGCGGCAGGTGCAATCGTGGTGTTTTTCAGCAGCTTTTGCAGGCTCTGCCACTTCCCATGGCAACGGGAGGCAGGACCGAACACTTTCACCGCTTTTTAAAAAAATTTCCTTTAGGGGAAAACATGCTCCACTCCCTATATAACTTTATACAACTCTGTCATCTCCCCCCCCCCCCCCGGTGAAACAGCTCAATGTTGGAAACCTTGTGTTGCTCTGCTACTTCTGATCACTTTGCTTGTTTCTGGCCCTTTCCAAGCAGCCACTCAACTAAGGCATTTAAAGTGATCTCTGTCCCTCAATTACTACAGATTAAAATGTGCCTAGAGATCATCTGTACCCAAGTTCTTAAGTGTGCTCAAGGTGTCTGCTTAAGAGGTGTGGTTGCTTCCCATTGTTGGCATGCAGAACCAACTTGCTCAGACCCACTGTGGCTCTTGGATTGTAAAAATTTAATAAAATCCCTATTCATTTTACTATTCTTGTTCTACTCTGGAGCTTAATTCAAGTTTTAAGGAGTAGACCTGACTTTGCACTTCATTAATGGCTTACTAACAGTGCTGAACACTATCCCTCCCCTCCTGATCTAGCCATCTTCTTGTCCTGTTTGATGCAATGGAATTACAGTCACTGCTCAAGGGCACACAGTCTCTAGCTTTCTTCGTCATATGGTACAAACAACTGTTATGAGCTTACACTACTGTCACACAATGCCCATTGTCTTATAAGCAGCAGCAACAGCACTGTACGTTGCTGAATCTGAGCCCCATTATTTGTTGAATAAATATACTTGTCAAGCTCTTTTTCAAGACAGGCTACATAGGTCTCTGGTCAAGTGCAGTCTCCACTTCATAGTATAGGCAAACGTGCCACACTGGAGAAAATATTATTTGTACACTAGTGTGATGTAGGCAAGTGCAACTACTCCATTATTGTCTTTGAAGCTCCAAAATTAAAGACCATAGGTTAGTCTGTCAACAATGGGAGCTTCCAAGAAACGATGGCCAACCTAGATCCTTTTTGTCCTTGATTATGGAAGACAACACATAAATTTTATTACTTTTTCTTCTTCTCTGGGTCTATCTTCTTCCTAGCATATTTCCACAAATGTGGGATCCACTCTTCAGATCCTGGATCACAGCTTTGTCCACTCCTTTAGAGTGGAGCCACTGATAGTGTCCTGCCATGTCTGTTTTGGTCACCCACATGGCCGTCGACCATCAACTCTTCAGCTTGTAAGCAGTTTTGGCAACACTACAGTGGAAGGTGCTGGTTTGGGGGACATGTCCATATGAACAAACCTGGCTTTCTCTCATCTTCTGAAACAATAGGGGCCAAACGGTGAAAACCAATGGAGGAAGAATATGAAACCGTTTGTGGAAAACGTGGATAGTAATAGAGTAAACAGTCTGTTTTTAAATATAATCTTTTATGTGTAAATATCTTATTTCAATAAAGCTTGTAATAATGCTCTTTAAACACGTAGTATTGTACTTTAAATCCAAATTGAAATAGTATCAAACAAAGATATCCTTATAATTCAGGTGAGTATACTGATGAAGTGATCTCAAAAATACAGTTCGAAGCCTGTGCCGGCTAACAATGTGCTTTTCTGAACCACAGTTCTTTTCTCAGTTCTTTCCGTGAGGACCCGGCGGAGAGGGGAAGGCACCCGCCCGACACTCTGATGTTAAAGAGGAAAGGGGGGCAGTTTTTCCTCTTTAATATTGAGGTGTCCGGGGGGGGGGTGCCATCTCCTCTCTGCCGGGGTCCCCAGGCTCCGGAAAGGTGGGGGGACAGACCCCTTTGTCCCCGCCATTCTGCGAACCCCCGAAGCTTCGCTGAATGGCGGGGACAAAAGGGGTCTGCCCCCCCAACCCTTCCAGAGCAATGGGACCCGGCGGAGAGGGGATCACACCCACTGGACACCCCGATGTTAAAGAGGAAAACTGCCCCCTTTTTCCTCTTTAACATCGGAATGTTGGGCGGGTGCCTTCCCCTCTCCGCTGGGTCTGCACGCACTGCGTGGGCTGTTAGCTTGTAGATCGGGCTGGTGGTACCCCCACCCAGCCAGATCTACAAGTGGACACCCCACGCGGTGCGTGCCTTGGGCGGAAGCTGCTTTTTTTGTCATTGTCCAATGAATGCACCGGACAACGACAAAATCCGCATAACAACACAAATTGGGAAAACAAGTTTTGTTGTTATCCGGGGTATTACTGTATATTGTTTCCATCTAAAATAAAAATCAGAGTCATTCCCATCTTACATGACAGTAACCACTATTCATGCCATTCTAGCAGTAATCCTGGGCAAAAACCACAAGAAGAACTGTGCTTGTCTGCTTCATGCTCTCCTAAATTTTGTATTATTCAGCTTTGCACTAAGAAATTAGAAATGTACAATGATACTTAGCAAATGACACTCTAGCATTGACCTATCATAACTAACTGTGGTCATATACAATTCCAAATTGGCGACAAGACTAAAACCTATAAACTAGCCTGTTATCTTGTGTAAAAATGTACAAATATGCATACAGTACTGTACATTCAAAAAAAAACTATTCACTGTAGAGTTTTACCAGGAAGTTCTATCCTACTTTGCAGAAAAGTGTTTCTTTGTGATAGCTGCTGTAATTTCAATAAGGCAATACATGTTAATGGAAGCTAGCTTGTTTTTCATTTTTTTAAAAAAACACAAATCACGCAATGGCTATTAGCCATAGCAGGGGTTGCCAACCTTTTTAAGTCGGGAGCTGGGGCATGCTCCCTCAGTTGAGGGGACCGGACTGGTGGTTCCCCCGCCATTTACAACAGCCATAAACGAGTCCCCGGTTGATTCTGGCAGAGGCAGCTGCAGCAAGGGTGGGGCGTATTATTTGGCACCATGAGTCGGATCCATCCCACGGGGCCGTAGGTTACCCCTGAGCTATAGCAACAAAAATTACTGTTCCAAGACTCTTAAATTCTTGGACACCAGATGATGGAACAACAAAGAACTAGTGACTGTATCATCTCATCCTTGAGAATTTTCCAGAAAGATCTGGTTAGCAGTTAAGTAATTATCATGAAGTAGGGACAGAGAAATTTTATCTCCAATACAATTTCTACATATAAAAAGGAATGCACAAATAACTACAGGGAGTTTTGTTCACCAAACAGACTATTTAAGTTATGATTATATACAAAACTATGGTCATTGTTGTAATTTCTAAACAATGGGTTTCTATAGCCTTAGGTGCTAAGTTCTCATATGTGCCTGGTTGCTGTACAGAAGATTATAGGGTAGCTATTAAGTTTTAAATTGCAAAAACCCATGAAAGAAATATATTTATTATGCTCAACAGATCAGATAAAAAGCGATGGAAATTAGACAGATGTTATTTCTCTTGTGACACATCAGCATTAGCAGTTCTGTCCCAGAGTCCCTGAAGAACAATCTCTGGCTAAAGATACTCTGAATAATAGCCACATAATGCTCAGATGTTACATATGCTTTGGTGACATGTTTTAATTGTGTTATTTGATGTCTGTATAGAGCAGCGATGGTGAACCTATGGCATTCATGCCAGAAGGGTCACTCAGACCCCTCTGTCAGCACGCGTGCTGTCACCCCAGCACAGAGTTTGCCCCACCCCTCTGCTCAGCAGCCCAATGGAAGCACTTCCTCCCTCCCCACAGCACAGAGTTCACCCCGCCCCTCTGTTTGGGCACTCGGTCTCTAAAAGGTTCGCCATCACTGGTATAGAGTATATCAGCCAAGCTAGCTAAAATTATTGTACATGCTTCTCAGCACAAATGTGAGTATAGATCCCCCGAACCTCTTTGCAGTCCTTTTGACACAACATTCTGTGGACAAACTTTATTAGTGGTGGATGCCTTCAAACAAGTTGTCTTGTTACTAGATGTAATGAGTTACATCTCATTAATACTACCTTAAAACTTTTACACAACCTCAGGATTCCTAAGAGTAAAGTTAGAAGGCAATGGTCTAAGGCAGGGGTTCTCAACCTACAGCCCTAGGGCTGAATCCAACCCACGGCACCATTCCATCCACCTTGCCCACTTGATCCTGCTGCCATCCTTGTCCCCTCCATTTGGCTTGGCGTGTCCTTAACGCCGCTCCGTAGTAGGCTTACAACATCCACCCTGCTACACAGTAGCGTTAGGGAGGAGGCCAGGACAGCAGTGGCAGAAGCAGTAGACCCCCCACGGCTTTCCTGGGGGCCACTCTGACCGAGCACAGGCAAGGACAGTCAGGACCCCTCCTTCACCCACGGCAGGCCAGTAAGCAGGGAAGTGGCGGAAGTGGCGTGTTATGTTTGTGGGCTGGACTGGTGGCATTGAGAGGGAGGGAGAGAGTGTTGGCAGAGGCGGTGGGATGGTGGGCCCATCTTTGGTCCAGGCCACCCACAGTATGAGGGGGTATGATCCAGCCTCCATCTTAAAAAGATTGAGAACCCCTGGTCTAAGAGCTACTGAACTGAAGCAATGAGGGCAAGTCCAGAAATTGGGGGAAATCTGCTTTTCTCAAGCTCATGATCTCATTCCTGCCTCAAAATAGAAACAGCAAGCTCCAACCTGGTCAGCAAACAAACCCATGTCTATAGGATACCATGGGGGGGGGGGGGAGGACTGGAAACACTCTACACCAGTGTTTACCAAACTTTGGTTTTTGGACTTCAATTTCCAGAAGCCTAAGTCAATTCCCCAAAGCACTGATCACCCAGTGTACTGACTGAGGCTTCTGGGAATTGAAGTTCTCCTGTGCAGCATCGTGTCCCACGTTGGGAACCAGTGCTCTACACTATATTCCAAGCATACAAAACATTTATGCAATAATAACTTGTGGCTTACTGACACAGTTAAACTGTTATCACTGCAGACTAATCTGAGGAAAAGTTTAAAACTATTTTAAAGACTATCAATAAGCAAATACTCCCTCATGTATTCTTAATTTCATTCTTCTTCTCTTAGTTACAAATCCAGCAAAGATGATTTTCACATTAATCTAGAGCAGCTCTCAACCTTTTTAAGCTGGAGGCCGGGTCACAGTCCCTCAGATAGCTTCGGGCCCTTCCTCCACCACATGGCACTTCCAGGTGCGGTGGAGGCAATGGGGGGCACATGAAATGCTACAGTGGGCCGCATCTAGCCCACAGGTTGAGAATCCCTGATCTAGAGCTATTCCGAGCCCAAAAAGGCAGAAATATTACACAATTAGCTCTTATTTTCTACAAAAGTATTAAATAATCAAAAGAAACAGACAAAAATCAAAAATCCCTGAATCTGTTCTTCCCAGTCTCCAAACTCATACAAACTCTAGACCTGTGGTCCCCAACATTTTTTTTTTTTGGCCATGCCCCACCTACATTCTGATTTTAAGTTTTAAAATACTGTATTTCTATACTATATATGGGATGAGCAGATGGTAAAGTTGTTCGGGCAGAGATGGAAACAGAAGGCTAAGGATAGAACATTTGGATTTCAGTTGATTTGCGCTTAAATAGAAAAGAGAAGACAAATCAATACTGGATATTGTACACAGTATTATCAGGGGTGTTCAAAACTATGGCCCGTGGGCCAAATCCGGCCTCAACACCATTCCATCCAGCCCTCACTGCCCTCAGAAGAGGATGGGAAATGTGCCTGCAAACGCACATGTGCGGTAACATCCGGAACCACTTCCATGAACGGCGCGGAAACCTTTGCGCATGTGCGGGGACATCTGGAACCACTTCCGGGAGTAGCATGGATGCATTTGCGAATGCGCGGGGACGTCCGGAACCCCTTCTGGGAGTGATATGGATACATTTGTGCATGTGCAAACACGTCCGTGCCACTCCTGGAAGGGGTTCCAGACATGCATGCACAACCTGCCCACTTCTGAGGTGAGGCCCACTCAGCTGTTCCAGAGGCGTGGTCAGGCCCCCAGAGCAGAAATTTTGGGTACCCCGGCTGTATATGAAGCTCCTAAAGCAGGAGAGTGCCCAGACTACGGCCCACAGGCTAGATCCAGGCCCTGATGCCAATTCATCCGGCCCACGCTGCCCCTGGAAGCAGAAGTAAAATGTGCCTGCACATGCACAGAATGCTGCCGTAAATGCACTCACAGATGTCATAAATGCATTTATGACAGCCGTGTGTGCATTTACGGCAGCATTCTGTGCATGCGCGGGCACATTTTACTTCTGCTTCCAGTGGAAGTAACCACGTGACCGGCCCGCTGAACCACAGCCCACGGCATGAAAAGTTTGGGCGCCCCTGCCCTAGAACCATAAGAAATACAAAAAAGTCACTGCTAATAACTCATTCTTGAATTGCTCCCTTTAAAAAAATAAAATTATCCACACCCCATGGGGCATGTGGGAACTACGGCTCTAGAATGTTCACTTAAATGTGAGCTCCTAAGAGTCACAATTGCAAAATACATTCAAAAACAGATTAAAGTAGTGCCACTAGAGCAAGGGGAATAAAAGAGATGCAGGAAAAGAATCAAGGTAATAGTTAACTGCAACAAGGAAAAGTTACTAACAATATTTACAATATACATTTCTTTCTTTATTATATAAAACATTAATTACAACTGCCCTTTATTTTATTACATTTACATCCTGCCTTTCACCCAGTGAGATCAAGAGGATGCATATGTTTCTCCTCATTTCATCCTCACAACAACCCTGTGAAGTAGGTAAATGTGAGAAAGAGTAACTGGCCTAAAACAATCCAGCTTCAGTAATACCCTGCATGTTAAAATGAATTACAAAGATTGTTAATAAATTCTGGTGTCGTTTGTTGTTCCACGATCCTTAACGTTGTGTGATTTTTAACATTGTGCGATACATGTATCGCACAACGTTAAACCCTATGGGATGTATCGCACAACATGGCGGCCACTTCCAAGGAGGCACCGCTTCCAACGGCCTCTCCATTCACCGGCTAAGCCTCCGTGGTGACGTAATTTTTTTCACCCATTTCAGCTTCTCCGCCAGCGCGGGTTCCTCTGTTAGGCTCCAGGGAGGCGGTCTGCGTTGTTTCCGACACACACACATCCGGCGATGCTGCAAGTAAAAACCTCAAGCTGACGACTGAGTTTTCCCCGGCGTTTTGGCTTGGAGCATCACCTGAGGGGGGGGGGGGGTCGTCGCAGGGGTCAGAAACAACACGGATAGCCTCCATGGAGCCTAACAGAGGCACCCGCACTGGCAGAGAAGCCGAAATGGGTGGAAAAAATTATGTGGTGACATAATTTTTTTCCACCCATTTCGGCTTCTTCGCCAGCGCGAGCGCCACTGTTAGGCTTCAGGGAGCCGATCTGTGTTGTTTTCGACACCCCGCGCGCACACCCCAGCTGATGCTGCAAGGAAAAACCTCAAGCTGACGACTGAGTTTTACCCGGTGTTTTGGCTTGCAGCATCGCCGGGGGGGGGGGGAGGGGATAGGAAACAATGCTGATAGGGTCCCTTGAGCCTCTCAGAGGGGGTAGAGGGGGCGGAGAAGCCGAAATGGGTGAAAAAAAAATTCCGTGGTGATGCGCTAGGCTGGTTTTCCCTCTGGGGGGGGGGTGAACGTTTTTCTGCCTCCCGGACAACGACAAAAAACGGACAATGACACGACTTGTGGAACCAAGTTTTGTCATTGTCCAGGGTTCCACTGTACTGCCTTTTCACCCACTTGCTGGTCACCATCATAATGAGCTCTATTCTGTCATTATCCAAACATATAGAATCCTCATGTATTGCAGAGAGCATGCAAGCCCTTCCTCTCTGTTGTTGCTTTCGAACTCTGAAAATGACATCCAGAAGAAGAATGGGTTTCTTTATCCAGGTAACCTCTTCTCATGAGGCAGAATCGTGATGGGGAGAGCTCTGGTTCACGTGGAAGAGCTACATGAATAGAAGAGCTCCCCTCCCTTCAGACGGTTGCTTTTATTCACAGAGACAAACAATAGAGTGGACTAGCATACTGCTTCAACACATGTTAAGTTACACAGTAACTTAATTGGGCATTCATTATAACAGACCCCCATTAACACATGCAGACAAGGAGTGGCGCAATGCAATTAACATGGTGACTTAAAAGTATACTGCTTGATCTCAGCCATCCCTCATCATCCTTACCATAATTGCTCCACATTAGCAATGATAGTAGTAACAGTGCTAGAGAACTGAAGTAAAACGCCAGCATTTTCCCAAGCACAGTACCTAGTTTAATTACCAAAAATATTTTCAGGAAAGTAAAGTGTATTGCAGCAGTTCCTTCAAAGACAACTATCCTGTAGGAACATATATAACTAGGTGACTACTTTACAGATGTTGACAAGTTCTATTGTTTTCCTTGGAATAAGAAGTACTCTACTGTGGAAGTCAAGGATGGAAAGTTGTTCCATTGTATTTGTTTGTGATTATGGACAAGCTGCTGTTGAGGTTAAATGATCTAATTCCTCTGCTCAGAAAATACAACAAAGCCAAGCTTGATCTAGCAGGATCTAGAATTAGCCCCATAGAAGAAAACTGTTCTAGTTTAGTACTTTAGGCTTTGATCTAACACAGCTGTTCCCATTTAAGGGTTTTGCTCTTTTTGAAGTCTTAGTTTCTTCTCACTGTTGGTGGTGATGGGTTATTTCTTGGCATTTCTACATCCCCCTGCATGTATTAATGCTTCCTGACACACACATACAATCAAATAAAAAGATTTTGCCTTCAGCAGTAGAATGTGATATATGAGGACTGGTGGTGATGAGTTGCCAAGAGCACTGGGAAAAATATTTCCTACCACTAAATTCTTTATACAGAATCTAAAAATGACACTCTGGACGCAACTCATGGTAACTAATACAACAATTAGTACAACAAATATTCATTCATCTAAATACTGGTTGTTAATTATTGTTTCCAACATTAGCATGGTAACTATTTTAATTCAATGATCTAGAACTATAAAACACAAAATATTCAAATAAATAACCAGAAGGTTAAATTTTCATATGCCAGAACCTGTGTATCACGTATGGTCTGAAATAATGGCATGTTACCTTGATGTACAGTTTATCCTTCTCTATTCTCTTCCAATTAGTACTTTCTGATCTCCATGCTTGATGCTTAACACCAAAGTGTAAATCTGTAAGAAAAAACAGGATTAAATGTGTTTTAAACTAATGAAGTCTTTTCCCAATTTTTATGATTCAGCTTCTGAAATAATCCTCTATTCTTCAAATCTAGATTCAGCTCTAATATTTTTGTCTTTAAATATAAGATCTGAACAACAGAACTGTCTTGAAGCAAGCTGACTGTGTGTCTATTTCCAGCCCTAACCATACAAACGCCTCTGGACAGCTCGCAGGCAATTCTAAACATATTATCCATCTCCCAATCCTTGACCTACTGTTAAGATTTATAACCCTCTGAACACAAAAGTCTCAGTTCTGGATAATATTGTAGATGGACATGTTTTCCAGGAAGGTTTGGTTAGGAACCCCCTGAATAAAACTGAATTCACTTTCCTGCATTCCTCAACACATACAATACCTGAAACTGTTATGCAAATGGTACTCAGTATACAAGTGATAATGTCCACAGAGATTTCTTAGCTTAAAATAGTTCAGTTTGTGTTAACTTGCAAACATCCGAGAATACAAGTGTACTTTGGAAACCATGTACAAGACATGAACTCTACACACACACAGACATAGGCTATACACATTTCCTTCTAAAAATACTTGTTTGTATAGAAATCAAAATCTTAATCCTGCACTAATATGAAACTATTTAGATTTACTTTGTATATAAGAAACAAATATATGATTAAATAGTGTACTGGCTGCATGTCTATTAGTTCAGTACCAGATTAGAACCCTGATTAGAACTATGACCTAGGAATGATTTTACTTGGTATAAAACACAGTAATATTGGTTCACACTCAGGCTATATTCCAAGAAAACCTAGTACTAAATGGGGTAATTTTAAAATTGTATTTTATGTTATAGGTGGGGAAAAATAACACGGGTGCGCATTAAATCAACAGGACAGGACAAGTAGATCAGGCTTCCAGAAGAATGTCTGAGCATTAAGACTACGCAGGGGGTGGCTTGCTACTTAGGGATTAAAACTGGGGGACAGAAGGCAATACGGAGTGTATCAGGGAACAAGGGCTAGAGCCCCAGCAGACAGATATTCCAGATGACAAGCTTATGGAGGATAGAGAATAGAATGAGAGAGCAACAACATAGAACAGATGGACCAGGTTCCCAGGTATCGCAGAGACACATGCTAAACCAGTGGTTCCCAGCCAGGGGACTTCAATTCTCAGAAGCTTAAGTCAGTGCTTTGGGAAATTGACTTAGGCTTCTAGAAATTGAAGTCCAAAAACCAAAGGTTGGGAAACACTGCTCTAAACACTTAAACTACCCCCCTCCCAGCACACCAAAATGCCCAAACAAGCACATGCAGTGTAGCAAATCAGCACTACATGAAGTAGTGTTATATGAAGCACCATGGCACTGTATTCCGAGTTCTTAAAAATCAAGGAGACTGGAATGGAAAGATTTCTTTTCCTGAATAAATACTCTAAAGTAAACAGGAATATCCAACAGTTAATGATGCTCCCAAACTTCAGACTTTTGGCAGGTTCAGCAGGGATCACACCAAATGGCATGCTGCTCCTCCCTGCAAACTCAAGCGGCTTTTTAAAAGATGCACTACACTGTACATCTTTCAGTTATAACGACAAAATTATTTGTAGAAAACAAGGAACCATTCATTAAATAGATTTGTACTTGCAGCCCCAAGACATGGATTGTTATTATAAATGAACCTTTCCTATCTGTCTGATTTACTCCATTATGGGTTTCATTACTGTAGCATTTCCTACAAAGGTCTCAAACTTTCATATTCAACGTATAAAAGACCCATTTAAGAATGCATACAATGCAAATCTAAATTTAAATCCTTTGATGTTTTTTGTCCTACAAATATGTCTGCATTGAGCAGGGGGCTGGACTCAATAGCCAAAAAGGACCCTTCCAATTCAGTGATTCTATGATTCCATGCCATGCAGGTACTACTGTATAAAGACATTCTATACACTCTGCTACTCACATCAACTGTGCAGGAAAAGTTGGAAAAGAGTGACATACAATGCAAAGAATAGGATTTCAGTCACAACTGTACTTAAAACATTAAAGCAGTGTTAAGTGAATCTATCAATATAGAAAGTTTAAGACGGTATGTACAAGAAATAACTCCTGATCAATTGATATTACTAAAATCAGATATATTATAATCAACACATTTTTACTCAAGTTATTACTACTTATACATAAGTCATACCCCTGACCATGAGGTGGTGATTTGTGATCAGTTTTCTATTCTGGCAAGATCATTTGACGGCTTTGCAGGCATAGTAAGATGAGCTATCTGGTTCCTTGCAAATTATATTGTTCACATTGCTTCAGTCATTCAAAGTATTGCAAACCGAACACTGTATTACTGTATTTGTTTTCTATCCAGTACCCATTGCAGTCTATTTCATCACTGCCTGTCAATGACTAGACACAATGTTAAGCATTAAGAGAACAGCAAGAAAATCCCAAAGGTGACCTGCTCTGCCAAAGAAACATAAGTTAACTCAGGACTATGTCCTACATGGACCAATATTTTAAAAAGTGCTATTCTGCACAATTACTTACGCCAGGGTTTCCCAATCTTGGGGCCCCAGATGTTCTTGGACTTCAATTCCCAGTAGCCTTGATCAGCAGGTGTGCTGACTTGGGCTTCTGGTAATTGAAGTCCAAGAACACCTGGGGGCCCAAGGTTGAGAAACCCTAACCTGTGCCTTAGTAGGATCACAAAATGCTAGAATAGAACTATATTTTTTCCTTTCTTCTAATCCACAGAAAATGAGAAAATAAATACATTAATTTCGTGTCAGAAATTACTCTGGGATACAGTGATACCTCATACAACGTACAGATTTGGACTTTGTATGAGGCATGCAAAATCCTAGCCGCGATGCCTCATACAACATCCAAATCCTAGTTGCGATGCCTCATATAATGTCCAAATCCTAGCCGCGATGCCTCATACAACGTCCAAATCCTTGCCGCGATGCCTCAAACAACGTCCAAATCCTTGCCGCGATGCCTCATACAACGTCGTTTCCATAGAGATACATTGTACTGTAACAGCACAGACTTCAGGGCAAAGTCAAGGAAACAGACAGGAAACTGACAGAACTTTAAGAAATCATTGTCTAAAGGCTAAAAACATTACAAAAACATGTCAAACAACCCTGATTGTCCAAGAACCTGAAGAATGCTGGAGGGAAAAACCCAGGAATGCTTCTAAAAATTCTGACAAAAAATTTCAAAAAAATCCAAAATCGCGCTCAAAACCACTCCTAAACACTCTTCGCCTCATGCAAAACCCACAAGAGCAATGCATGCATGTGTCCTGCCTTTTATACTGCCCAGGCACAATGCAACCTGGGAAAACCCCAATGCCTCATACAAAGTCGCACGACTTTGTATGAGACAACTTTTTTCAAGGAATTAGGCGATGTTGTATGAATCCGATGTTGTATGAAGCGGACTTTGTATGAGGTATTACTGTATTTAAATTGACTTGCTGGACAGCTCAGTGTTTAGGTATCTAGCTGCAGAACCAGAGGTGCAACTGTACCTCCTTCACAGGGAGTAGACTTGATGATCCACAGAATCCCTTCCAAGCTTTATAGTTCCAAATATTACACTGTATGTAATCTGATGAAGTTATCAGCTATAGAGTGATAACTCTAGTTAACGGTCACCCTTGCTCGAAAGCCAGTAGTATCCGACTCTAGCGTTCAGTGCCCACCTCTGTTTATAGCCAAAGAACCTGCGCTGTCTGAATCTGTAGACTTTTCCGTGGACATGCGGCAGGCATGCCTCGACACCAGAGTGCACAGAACGTTGTTTACCTTCCCACCAAAGTGGTCCCTACTTGCAATCTCTTGCTTTCGAACTGCTAGGTTGGCAGGAGCTGGGACACAGATGGGAGCTCACTCCGTCATGCAGTACCCAGGAATTGAACTCCTACCTTCCAGTCAGCGAGTTCAGCATCTTAACCACTTGAGCCACCGCAGTCTCTACAGAGGGATATTAAATTGTCTTGCACTTAAAACAGAACCTCTTCTAATTCCAGAAAAGACAGGCTTTAGACCTGGCAAGAGCTGCATTGCTCAAACCTTAAACCACATATAAAAGATGATTTTGAAATGCATGAAATAACTGCAGCAGCATTTGTCAAACTTACAGTAGCACATGATATTGCCCACTATCAACTGCAGCTCAAAAAGCTCTACCTGCTTTCTAAACAGCATGGACTAACAGAAATGGTTGTCATTTTACTTCAAAACCAAGGGATTTTTGTTGAGTTTCAAGGGAGGCACAGTCACTAGAGGAATCAAATGAAGAGCCTCCCACACAGCAGTGTCCTAGCACCATCACTACGTCTCCTTGTCTGTAGCATCAATCTAGTGCAGGAACAGAAAACAGGCGAACACACAGGAGAACATTTGCAACCTGTGAAAGTTTGGCAGCAATTTCTGTCGTCTCCAACACTGCTCTGCTTCTTCTCCTTATTACCCATCATAAATGCGGAATACCTCATCTGCAAAAAGAATGTGCTAAACCATTTTATCAACCAACAAATTTCTATTAGGCACCAAGGGGGGAGTCTTTTCCACAGCATTTCAAACTGAAATGAAACCTTGATACAGTCCTTGAAAGGGTTGTGCTTACCAACAGGTCAAATTCCTATTATAGGAATACTCCTTGACTCTGCACTGTTGCTGGATTCCTAGGTGGCAGCAGTGTTAAGGAGTGCCTTTGCCCAGCTTTAGTGTGTCAACCTGGGTCAGTTTGACTTAACGGTCATCCATGATTTAGTTGCATCATGTCTTGACTACTGCAATATGCTCTTGAAGACTGTAAGAAATCTTCAGTTGCAGCAATACGTGGCACCCAGGCTGCTAACTGATGCAGCTTTGCAATCATGACCCTTATACTGAAAGACTTACACTGACTGCCAGTTACTTACAGTATTAGGCCCAAGTGTTGTTTTTAACCTAAAAAGTTCTAAAAGGCTTGGGGTCTGGCTATCTAAGGGGCTACCTCTCATTTTGAGCCTGTCAAAATCTTCCAATGGGACCAAGTCTACTAACAGTGTCAGAGCCCCACCTAAAACATTTTAGAATGGCATATGCTGTTTAACCTGTTCTGCTATGGTGTTTTTAACTGGAGACTTAAATGATCTTATTCAATCAATCAATTAATCAGTTTAATTTATATCCCGCCTTCCTCAGCCGAGGCCAACTCAAGGCGGCTAACAATATAACCATACAAAGGTACAATAAATCAAAAATAGGTACAATAAATCGAAAAAAATGGTTTAAATGCATCTAGGTTTTACAGTGGAACACCATCCTCTTGGTTGAAGCAATGGGGGTGACGTTTACTCTTTCAGTTCTACACACCTGATTATTTTTGGAAGAATACGGATGGGAACTCATACCTGACTGCAAGAGTTACAGCATTTAAGTTATTTTCAATCTTTAACTAAATTGTCCCCAATCTGTCCATCTGTCTGACTACCTACCTATCTAACCACTGTACATTTATTTTACTTATATACTGCCCATTTAGTAAAATCACTACTCTGGACAATTAATAAAGCAATATCACATAAAATATTAATTATCAGAGAAAAAAGGAGAAACAATAAAATAAAAATACAGCAATAAAACAATTCAGACAGTAGCAATGAAATCCAAACATTATTCATTATGCCTCAGGATGACCACTGTAAAAGCTTCTCTAAAAAGCTTGGTATTTGGTACTTTCCTGAAGATTTGGAGGGAAGCAGCCTGACATATCATGCGTGGGAGTGTTTTCTATAAAGATGGAGCCACTGCAGAAAAGGCCCAGTTTCTGGTCAAAACCCTACAGGCCTACCACAGATGTAAGGCCTTGAAGAAACAGGTAGAATGGGTGTTACACCTTAGAAAAAATTCTCCAACAGGTAACAAGGGACCAAACTGTTCATAACATTTTATAGGTCAACACCAAAACCTTTAACCTAGCATGGAAGCACATGGACCAGGATCAAGGAGATGTATTCTATTTTGCTCACACTGATAAGCAGTCTGGCCACTACATTCTGGACTAGCTGTGGCTTCTGTACCAGCTTCAAGGACAGCCTCATGTAGCCTCACTGCATTCCCTTTATCTTTGAGACTACCAATGTGTAGACCAATGGTGTTAGAGATCTGACATCAAAGGTGCAATTGGGCAATCCACAAAAGTTGGAAAAAGGCAGAGTGAACCATGGCAGCTATTTGTTGTTCCATGGACAGTGTCAGCTCCAGCAATTCACCCAAGGTGCATGACTGGTTTTTAAAGAGACCAAAGCCATCCAATTTAGGAGAGCTCTCCTCCAAGCAGACACAGACAGACCAAAATCTCTATCTTGTCCAGATTTAGCTTCAAGCTGTTCACCCTTGTCCACTCCAGTATCACAGCCAGGTAACACTCAAGGTGCTGAGCAGCACCCATTGCAGAATAGTTAAAAGAAAAACAGATATGCATGTCATCCTCATATTGCTAGCAGAAAACCCTAAGTATCCAGATGACCTCTCTCAGCAGCCTCACATAGATGCTGAACAATTCTGGGGAGATGATCATTCCTGAAGGATCCCACAACTAAGGACCTATAGGGAAGAGATAAGCCCTCCCATGCTGAACACTCTGGAAATCATTCCCAAGGGAGGACTGGAACAAGTACAGTAGAACCCTGCATAACAAAAAAACTCTGTTCCATGGAGCTCTTCACTGTGCAGGTTTTTTTGTTATGCGAAGCTAATAGGAGATGCCCCAGATAACGAACAAAAATGTTGGTTATCCAGAGTTCCCATTGACCGGGCATACCCCAGTTACCAAAAAACCCCACATAACGATTTTTTTTTTGTTATGCGGGGGTATCACCATTGCCTAACGAACGCTTTGTTAAGAATTTTTTTTCGTTATATGAAGCGTTCATTATGCAAGGAATTACTGTACAAGGCTAGATGTCCAACCCCTACAGCATCTCCAGGAGGACACTATGGTTAACAGTACCAAAGGCCACTGAGAACTAAAGGAGAACTAATAGACCTTGTTACCAGTTAAACTCCCTTAACAGGTCATCTTGCAGCATGACCAATGCAGTTTCAATGCTCTGGCACAACCTAAACTCCAACTGTAATGGATCAAGGGAACTGATCTCCTCCAAGAATATCTGCAAGTGATCCACCACAACCCTCTCAATTAATTTCCCCATAAATGGAATACTCATAATCTAGTTGTTTGTTTATTTATTGCATATTTTATACCACCAATTCTTGGAGCTTTAATCAAGAAAACATCATCCCAGGTGTTCTTACAGGTGGTGAATTAAGACTCTGGTAAGAGGTAACCACCACCACCACTCTCCCAAACAAACATTCCTGTGATTACCAAGTTTACTTGACATTCAGTTCATCACCCAGTATAAGATATGCTAATTAACAGCTTGACAGTCCCCACTTGTGTTAACAAACCACTGTCACTTGGTTTTCATCAGGTAAGACAGGTAACGGTCACCCTTACTCAAAAGCCACTCATATCCGACTCTAGGGTTCAATGCACATCTCTGTTTATAGCCGAAGAGCCAGCGTTGTCTGTGTTTACGAACATTTTTGTGGTCATGCGGCAGGCATGCCTAGACACCGGAGTGCATGGAACACTGTTTACTTCCCACAAAGTGGTACCTATTTATCTATTTGCAATTTCTTGCTTTCAAACTGCTAGGCTGGCAGAAGCTGGGACAGAGACAGGAGCTCATTCAATCGTGCAGTACTCGGGTATCGAACTGCTGACCTGCTGCCTTCCAGTCAGCATCTTAACCACTTGAGCCACTGCAGACACAGGCACAAATTGCATAACCAAATTTGTAATTGCGAAATGTCCAACCACAAATTTGAAAATACTGTGCAACTAAGGAAACCAAACTCAGGGGTCACTGGTTATACATTTGACTTGGCTATCTATCTTAACTACAGCATCCAAACCAGACTGCATTTGTGCAATTTTATCAAAATAAAATAAAATAATAAAAATCTTGCGACCACTATAGCAAACATGGTATGTAATCTTCTCTGGGGTTGCACAGGTTTAGATTGCAATAGCCAAATCATAGACCATCTTTGCCAAGGAAGTTTAACAGATGTCATTCCGCCATCACTATCATCTCACTGATCTACGTACAGGCACTATTACATGGCCTATCAATTTGCCTTTTGCACTACCTATATTCAGATTCACTTCCTTCTTCTTCAACATCTAGGCTGGCTGTGAAACTGTCAAAATGAAGGCACCCTTTGGTGAGTTCATTCTCCAGTTCCCTTTGCCTGACCCAGTGTGAGAAAGGTTAGCCAGCAACACAAGGTTGCCATTACCAGGGTACACCAGATTGTGGTTCAAGAATACTGTACTATAATCTTCAATGGGGGCTCTTTCTGTGTAACCCTTCAGGCTCATTGATTTACAGTTTTCAGATCATCAGAAAACCTAAACAAACAGCTAAGGTACTGAATCAACTACTCTACCAAATCATTTCTCTTAACTACCAAATAAAGTGCAAAGATCAAAGATAAAGTGCAAACATTGAAGATACGCCTATATATACCGCACAATGTTTCTTAGTGAACAATTTATTAATTCACAGATGGTTGAAGATACTCTTCAAAGTATGAATATAAAATAACCACAAATGCAGATGTAGTTACAGATAATCATGCTCTTTCTTGCCAAGAGGCTATGAAAATGAGAGGCTGCAGATCACATATTTTTCATTCCCCCCCCCCCCAATAAGAGTGATGCCAAAATTTATACTGCTACTAAACACACAATGCTTTACCAAAGAAGTGGCTTATTTCTGAATTTAATATTTGCCAGGGTGTCTATACAAGGGAAAATGTCCTGGACAACGTCCTTTGTAGATGAATAAGACAGCAAAATGCTGTAGAGTGACTAGTTTTAAAAATATATAAAACAAAAAAGATAAAGAAGACAAAAAGTCATGGCACCTTAAAGAATAACTACTACATTTTAATGTTAGCTTTTGCGGATCAAGTCCCCTTTGACAAACCACGTTTGCACAGACTAACATGGCTACCAAATCAAAAGTTTTAAAAAGGATCACTATTCTTTTTAACTAATGAAATTTTTTTAAAAAAACCATGGGTAATAGAATTATCTACAACCTAACAGATCTTTCCAAAGTTCACGGCTTCTTTACAAAAGTTTTACCTCATCTTTCAGATTTTTCAAAATAGAGGGTTAGTCAATACAAATCATGTGAAAAAGTAATTGATCAATTTGCAGATATAGGGATTGTTAAATAAATACTTAATTATGTAGAAGCTGAAGCCAGAAAGAGAAGAAATGGAAATGTTTGCACAACTGGACAGCAAAACCAGAAGAATTCACCAACACTGCTTTGTGCTAGCAGAACTCCCTTTATGCTTGTGTGTAAGACAACCCTGGATCTAGCCCATGTTCACTCTGAGGGCCTCTGTCAGCCCCCTCTTGGTCTTATGCCCCCCCCCCCACACACACACACACACTAGCATTCTGACTATTCAGAGTGCTTTGCTAGCCAGCAGATTTCAGGTACTTGTAACATTAACTTTTCTTCACTGACCTTTGAATGTTTACTTTTGATCTAAATCAATAAGTTGTTTTTTGGGGGTTTTTTTACATTTTGATTTAAGATGCAACCCTATTTAGACACTGGGCACTGTAATGCAGCTTTCATGTCCCAGGTTTGGGGACTATTGCACTAGATCCCCACTGACCCTGGTAACGGCAACTTTGTGTTGCCAACTAATCTTTCTCACACTAGGTCAGGCAAAAGGATCTTCTGGATGAACTCACCAAAAGTTGCCTTCATTTTGGCAGTTTCACGTTTGGCCTAGACACGGAAGAAGATTCAATGGATCTGGTAAAGGTCGCCCTTGCTTGAAAGCGAGTCGTATCCAACTCTAGGATCCATCTCCGTTTGTAGACAAAGAGCCAGAACTGTCTGCGTCTGCAGACATTCCCGTGGACATGTGGCAGGCACAGAACACTGTTTACCTTCCCACCGAAATGGTACCTATTTATCTACTTGCAATTTCTTGCTTTCGAACTGCTAGGTTGGCGCAGGGACAGATGAATCTACTCTAGTGGAATTTACTATGCTAAGCAATAGATGGGTTTGGACAGTAAGAGACATTCCGCTACCTCCTGTGTCTTTATTTCAGTCTTAATACAAATCTTTCTCCAAAGATGAAAGGTTAGATAAAACACTAGAACGCTAAAGTTTGGGTTTGCCTAATCTCTGTTAGAACACATTATGGCAAAATATCTTCCTTTTTGTGTGTGTAGTGAAAATAAAATCCCATTCAAGAGCTGTAGAAACAGTGGGAAATGATCCAGTCATGCAGGTAGACTACATGTTCATCCATTTATAATTTAATAAAAAGGTTAAAAACAAGGCAGGGGAAATGGAGGGACTAGATCCTTTTTATAAAAAAACCCTGCAGTTTTAACACTAAATTTTAACTTTTCAGGCCACATTCCAAACTTCTGAGGGAGTCAATGTAGCAACTGTTCAATGTCATTGAGAGATCAAGAGAGGTTCACCCAAACTTCAGTTATAAGACCAATACAAACAATCACTTGTGAAACAATTCAACATTTGGAGTGGAGACTATCTTGGCTGAACTGGGAAAAGACCTTTGCCAGAAGTGAGAGAGAATGCTTCTCTGCTGGTTCTCCTGCTCCTCTTAGGGGCTTTCATTACTACTGATATCATCCTGCCAGAGAGGGATGATTTAATGTTTTAATGTGGATATGCTTTTATTTGGAAGATTAAGTTCAGAAAGTGAAGCTAAGAGACAGCACTCTGCCTGATGGAGATACTGCTTTACTCTCCCACAATGCTGTCCCTTTTTAAAAAAACGAAATAGTGAAATTACTGGATTGAAATATCACAATGCTCAGGTACCTTTATCCTTCGTTTTGACCAACTACAAGTGAAGCAGAAACTATTCTCACCCAGTGCTTAGACTGTTTAATGGAAAAAATTAAAAAAAACTGAGATGCAAATGAGTTTCCCTAATGCATTTAATAGGTTGTAAGCAGCCCTCAGTGAAGGTGCACTCCTTGGAAGGAAGAGATCTCTGGTCCAGTGGTTCTCAATGGATCTAGCATTCTCACCTTAGGACAAATGGTCTCAATACCTTACAAAGCTTTATATCACCTTCAGCCAATACCTGGGCTATAGTTTTCTAAGCATGACTAGTAATGTCACCAACTTTCTGCAGTTGTTATACCTGGGCGACTGATTCTTGGGAGACAAGCTATGAGAAACCTGGGGAACATAGTGACAAGTAGAGACATTGCAAACAAAAATTCACATAGTCAAAGCAATGGTATTCCCGGTAGTATTGTATGGTTGTGAGAGCTAGACCATTAGGAAAGCTGAACGCAGAAGAATAGATGCCTTTGAAATGTGGTGTTGGAGGAGGGTTTTCAGAGTCCCCTGGACAAAGAGGAGAACAAACAGGTCAATCTTAGAAGAAATCAACCCTGACTGCTCCTTAGAAGGTCAAATAGTAAAGATGAAGATGAAGTACTTTGGACATCAAATGGGAAGAGAGGATTCACTTGAGAAAGCCTTGATGCTGGGAAAGGTGGAGGGCAAAAGAAGTAGGGGGCAGCCTAAAATGAGATGACTAGATGGTATTGTAGACACAATGGACACAGAGCTGGGTGGTTTGAGGATGGTGGAGGACAGGGGGTGCATGGAGAACAACGGTCCATAGGGTCGCAAAGGGTCTGAATCGACTGTGCGACTGAACAACAACTTCTGAAGAAGAGCCATAATCTTCAGTCAATACAAAACAAAACACCAGAATGGGTATTAGGGTTGACTGTTTTAAAAATGCCACTGCTTTGGCTACACGGTTTCTCAGTCAGTTCCTAGCCTGAAGATTTTAGAAGTCTACCTAAAGTCACATCTTTTTTATGTTACCAGCCAATTGTCCAGACCTGCCCAGTATTTTTATTACACACATTAACAAACTATTCATTAGTCAAGTTAAGATTATCTTTTTTTTCATAAGACATTTAATCTTTAGTTTACAGCTTTTCCTGACATTCTATTACTGGTTTCCAAATACTGTATCTTAATATTTTACATCAAAATCAACAGTTTCATTGATTATTTTGCTTGTTTTATGTTTCCTCATTCAGCCATAGAAATCTCATGAGCAGTAGTAATGGTAAAACCACTACGTACTTAAATATCTCACATGCCTTGAAAATTTTATTAGGGTATCATAAGTCTGATGTAACATGCCAAGAAAATGATTATATATTTAGCACAGTAAGAACGTATGGATGAAATTCTGTTGCTTCGTACTATAAATCATACTAGACTGAGCCCACTGGATCAGTGGGGATTTGGTAAGTCAACTCCTCTATAAGTTTTGTTGACTCAAATGGGCCTACTCTAGTTGCAACTTAGCATACTAAGGTGCAACTAGTGTAGACTCACTTGAATCAACAGAACTCAGAGGATGTCATTCACAAAATCCCCACTGAGTCAATGAGATTACTCTAATGTGACTTACAACACCAAAGAAAAGGATTTTAGCCAATTACTTTCTGAGACTATGTTGGGACAAAGTGCAATTTTTAAAATTCCTTTGAAATAATTGACAGGTGAAACTCGGAATATTAGAATATAGTGCAAATGTTCATTCAGTTCAGTAATGCAATTTAAAAGGTGAAACAAATATATGAGATAGACTTATTAAATGCAAAGCGAGATAGTTCAAGCCTTACTTTGTTATAATATTGATGCTTATGGCTTATGAAAACCCCAACCCAATCTCATGTACCCCATAATCATCACATAATCTCATGTACGCTGTACGCCATGATCGTCACAATTATAACGAATTAAGGCATGACATATCTCGCTTTGCATGTAGTGAGTCTATCTCATACATTTGTTTCACCTTTTAAGTGAAAAGAAAGAACATTTGCACGATATTCTAATTTTCTGAGTTTCACCTGTATTTATTTTCCTTCTGAGCCTTGACATTTATTACTTACAGTTGTATTTTTATGTAATATTTGATATTTCTACTTGGGTAAACATAGTCATTACCTATTGCTTTCATCCATTTTCTAATGTGATTGTTAAGTGTTATTTTTATTATCTCTTAAACCACCAAGAATAGGTTGCTAGTGGGTGGTATAGAAATGTAAGGGATAAATAATAAATTCAACAAATTAATTGATTCAGCCATAAATGGCCAAAACATGAAGTATTGTCTTGAAAATGAATACATTCGGAAATAATTGTACTAATTTTAGTATTCTTCTAAATCCAGAGAAAGGCATTCCAAATTGAGAATTAAAATAAGCAATTATTGCAGACTAAATACAGATTAAGCAAAAAAATGGACTGTTTTGGTGTTAATCTGATCACTTATCTGCATGTACATATTGATAGAGCATAGGGCCATTTCTGGGCTCAAAGCTGCGCTTGACACAGTAACTTACAGGCGTATACAGTAAACCCCCGGTTTACGTTGCGTTCGGTCAACGTCATTTTCGGTTTATGACGTGACTTTTTGTAAAAAGTCATCTCTCGGTTAACAGATCTGGCATCGTTATCCGAGGCACCGTGTTTCATCTCCTACCTTCCAAGCTAGAAAATCACCATGGGGGGTGGGGGTGGGTTGTCCCTGTTTCCAGTTCTCAGTCCCCAGCAGTGTGTGGGAGGCTTGGAGGACCTATTCTGCACTATTCCTGCCTTCCTAGGTGCTCCCTGCGCCACGCAACAGCTGATAATTATTGTGGCCGCCATTTTGATTGTTTTTTCAAAATGGCGGCCGCAACTATTATCAGCTGTTGCGCAGCACAGGGAGCACCTAGGAAGGCGGGAAGGCAGGAATAGTGGAAGTAAGTATTCCAAGCCTCCTACATACTGCTGGAGAGGCAGAGAGCCTGAAACAGGGACCCTACCGACGGCAATTTTCCAGCTTCCAAAGGTAGGAGATGTCATTGTAGGGATGGGCAGAGGCGTGGATTGCCTCCCCACAGCCTCCCAGAGGTGGTAGGAGTGGCGGAGACCCAAAAATGGGCAGAAAAATTTCTCCCATTTTCTGCCCATTTTCGGGTCCCCGCCACCCCTGGGAGGGTCGGGGGAGGCGATCCAAGCTATTTCAGACCCCACCTGACCTTTTTCGATGCTGCTGCAAGCAAAAATCTGCTGCAGACGAAGGGATTTACCTCAGGGTTTCTGCTTGGAGCAGCATCAGAAAAGGTCCGTGGGGGGTCGGAAACAGCTTGGATCACCTCCCCTGAGCCTCCCAGGGGTGGTAGAGGTGGCGGGGACCCAAAAATGGGCAAAAAAATCCCATCACGACGGGATTTTTTTGCCCATTTTCGGGTCCCTGCCACCTTTGGGAGGCTCAAGAGAGGTGATCCAAGCTGTTTCCGACCCTCACGGACCTTTTCCAATGCTGCTCCAAGCAGAAACCCTGGGGTAAACCCCTTCATCTGCTGCAGGTTTCTGCTTCCCAGTTAACGACGTTTCCCAGTTAGCGATGCAACGTTGGGAACCAAGAAATGTCGCTAACCGGGGGGGGGGGGGTTACTGCATTCTTCAATGACAGCTGAGTCAGGCTATATGTAAACATCTCTACAGGAATTACTCTGAGACAGTGATACAGAAAGGTTTTTTTTAATGATAAATCACTCTTGTCCTGAATCTTAATAACAAAAATTGCATTGAAATACATTTTCACACTAAGCCTGACCAGTATAAGACCAATGAACTATTTTGACTTACAAAATCAAGTACAACTGCTTTTTCATGCCACTGTCAGACAACAACACTATTAAAATTAAAATACTTTACAGTCTTAGCTCGGAAAGTGACAAAATCTTATTCCTCCTCAGAAGACTTTAGTGCTAAAAAGTAATGGCTAGAACAGAACTGGTAGACCTGTACCACATAATCAAGCAATATACTTGAAGTGCATTTATGTAAATAAAGCAAAATTTTCAGACTATATACGGGTGACTGACATGATAAAAGATACTGTAAATTTGACAGGGAATGTAAAAACCAATTAACAAAAAACTGTTCCCACAAGCAATATACTAATTTGAACCAAAAAGTCATCCTCAGCTCCATCCTCATGAAAAGGGAAACTGCAGCTCCAACATCCCATGTGTGACAGGTCCCTACAGAATTATTCTAGTCTCAAACAACTCAACTTGGGGTGGGGGTGGGTAGGGATCAGGTTATCAGCATTGGAATTTAAACTTTTTCATTCCATCATATCTATCCCTTCCTTTGTCCTAAAACAGACAAGAAAATTGAGTGCCCCCTGACAGACTAAAAAAAAGCGGGAATACCTTGTGCTGGGAAATTTGAAGCTAGCATGCATTGATAGACAACCGGCACATTTTAAAATTTCATTTGCTCCTAAGACAAGTTTGGGAAAAGTTCAAATGCCATGTTCATTTAATTTCAATATTGATCAATATGAAACACTATGGGATGGGGTGGGATCCCCAAAATGACATCTCAAAATAGCACTCCATCCTCCAGGACACAGCTAGGCCAAGACCATTTGTTGCCAGTACCTAAGAACACTCACTTGCCCCACAGCCCAGCCAATCAGCCTTCAGCCAGATGATGAAAATACCACTGTCCTGAAACAAAATATGTGAGGCCTGGGGAAAGGGCTTTTCCTTTGCTCTCACCCCTTTATCATGATGCAGACAAAATTACTGTTTCTCTACTGCTAACAGACACAAGCTAACAATAATTTGGATCAAGATGTGGGGTAGGATGGGGGATATTAATCTGCCTGTTTCACAGCACCTCCTGCTCTCCCAATACAGTATAGGGATAAAGTGAAGGGAAGCATTATGTGAAGACTCATGTCTGCCTTCCAACCCACCACCAAGCATGGCATGCAGCCTCCCAGGGCTAAAAATGTTGCTCATCCTGCTGTGCATCTTTAGACTCCTCTTCTTTCTTTCTTTCTTTAAATGACCATAAAAAAGTCAAGTGATGTAAAACTACATTACAGTTTGATCACCAGTAAGTTATCACCTAAAGCTGCATAACTGTTCCATTGAAATGCACCAATGATACACAGTAAATGTATACTTTATAACCACATTTTCTACCAAACAACCCACTATGGATAATTTACTATTCTGAAAACTCAAAGACTAAGTTGAATATGCTTCTACAGCAGAAGGAATATTAATAATTACCTGCTCTTAACTACCAAGCTATCAGAGGGCTATGCAAGAAGCAATGCTGCTTAGCAGACAACTCCACCCTAAACATAGATTAAGTTACCAAGTGTATTTTAAACATTTTTCTGCATCTGCCCCTGTATCTTATCAAGATTTTGCTCAACTACTTAGTAAATGGTTCAAACAGATCCTGCTTTAGTACTCCTTGCTGGAATTCCTACTAGAATTAAATTAATCCAATCCATATCACCATCATCTGTTGCACTAACATAACAAGAATCTCAATAATGATATCAGAGAGTAAACAAAATAGCAAAAAAAGACAAAAAAATGTTGTGGCACCTTATACAGACTAACTCCTGTTATTAATAATTTTGTGTCAGAAATTATTCTGGGTTGAAAGGATATTTGTGGAAGAAACTCTGCTCAGAGAACACCCAAATGAGGCTCTTTTCATGTCCCCAATAGCTGGGACAGAGATGGGCGCTCAATCCATCATGCAGTATCTGGGTCTCGAACTGCCGACTTGCCAGCCTTCTAGCTAACAAGGCGAACTTCTTAACTACTGAGCCACCACAGCCCCTAACTCCTGTTATTAATAATGAGTAATCAGTGTTAAGTGCTGTATTTTCTGGTGTATAAGACTACTTTTTAACCCTGAAAAATTTGTACCAAAGTCGGGGGTCGTCTTATAGGACAGGTACTTAACTGCAGCTGACAAGTATATTCCAAACTCTATATTTTAACTGGAAAAGTTGGGGGGTCGTCTTATACGCCCAGTCGTCTTATACGCCGGAAAATACGGTAGTTAGAATCCTAGTGACTGAAGTTGGGGAGTGGTAGAAATAATGTGGAAGTTTCAGAAGTAAGGTTACCACAATGTTCTTTTCTCCATGAAAGCACTCGTAACAGAACGTATTGTCATATTATGTATGCAAAAAAATTATTATTATTCAACTCTATACAGTATATGTGCTATATATACAAGTTTCCTTATCTATGCTTCCTTAAGAAAAGGTTGAGCAGACTTAAGCTAAAGCACAGTTAATATGAGATGAATTACTATCTTTGACTGGTTCAAATCCTACAGATTAAACAGAGTTTGGAAAAGATATTCAGATTACAACCTGAAAATTCTCCAATCAGCACAGCAGTGGCTAGGCTGGCTGGAAAATTCTGGAAACTGTAGTCTCAAAAAGTTGTTTCCATGCTCTTGGATGAAGTAGCCATTTTATGGGCATCACCACTGTGAACATGGAAAATTCAATATATAAGACACAGGCTAATTATAAGAGTATCCCTACCATGATGTGATCCTAAGAGTTCATCATGATTAATGCATGCGCTATAAAGTTTAGGAAGACATTTTAAGATGGTAAGCTGTAGTGCATATGGAATGCATCACACAAGATTTTAAGACATAGAGTGGTACCTCATACAATGTTTTTAATACGTTCCACAGGGCTCGTTGTTGTACGAAACTATTTTCCCTATAGGATGCATCGTACAATGATTTTATTTTTATTTTTTTGCTAAGTGGTTTTTCCCATTGAAAAATTATTATACGATTTTTTGGAAAATTGTTATGCAAGATACCATTTTCCCCAAAAACCTAATTGTTATGCGATTTCACACGGAGCAATTGTTGTATGAGGTTCCACTGCAATGTCATTCTACTCCCTAAGTAGCCCATAAAACATTTAATTTTAGGCCAACTACAGGTTCTGTTAACAGTATTCAGGGGGGGGGGGGAAACTACTAGCTACCTATGTGGCAACAGTACAATCCTCCACATGATGAAACCAGCAAATGTGATTGCTACTGTTAACGTAACAAATGAAGTGCCACCATTATGAAGATAAAAATATATATTTATCAAATTATCTAACAGTTCGTTTAGCACCCACTTATTCCTCTGCTAAAAACTACGTTTGTCCTAATTAAACAAGATGAGACAATGACATGTTTAGTAACTGTTGCAAGTATTTAAAAAAATCAAGTACAGTACTGTACCAGTAAGAGTATGACAGTACAGTATCTGTTACTATTCAGCCAGAATTCTCCAAATTTCCTATTATGCTCCACTTTAGTCAAGAAAAACGACGTGTGTCTAATCTTTCTAGTCTTTTTACTACAGCTCCTGAAAACGAATGAAGCCTCCTACCCCGTGCTTGCATGTAGATCCCACTGGCCTATGTGGGAGTACAGGACTATGGCGCTGCTGCCAAGGGGGTTCTGATTACTGTAGGGGGGTTTAAGAGAGAGCAGAATGAGGTGATGTGGTTCGGGGACGCCTAAGATGAATACAAGCAGGCTTTAAAGGCGACACAGTGGAAGGGACCCGGGGTGGGGGGGGGGGTTGAGGGGAGACACTTGAGGAAAGCCACTCCTGGCAAAGCTCCGGATCTGGCCGCGGGAGGGGGAAAGGTCCGCTGCCCACCGAGGCCTCACAAGGCGGGGCGACTTTTTTTGTGTGCCGCGCATCCTTCGGCTTTTCTTACCAGGCTTTACAAAAACAGGGGGGGGGGGATGACCCCGAAATGGAGCCGCTCGGGCCCAGTAGCCAGGCGGCGGCGGGGGGCAAATCCCTGTGTGTGTGTGTGAGAGAGAGAGAGAGAGCCCTCCTGTCCTGGCCCTGCCTTCCGAGACGAGGGGGACGCTGAGGCAGGAGGAGGAGGAGCGGGCGGGCGGGCGGGCGGGCCAGGCCTAGAGGAGGCAGGAACCGCAACCTTGGGCAGGCTGGCAGGCCGGGGCGCGGTGCGAAGAGGCGGAGGAGCCGCCCCGGCGTGCCTTTTTTCGGGGAAGGAGCCAAGCAGCCCCGTCCACTCACTCATCCCCCGCCCTCCCGTCCACCCCCCTCAAAGCGACACTGTGCCCGGCGGCCGCTCTTCGTACCGGAGCCGCCGCCGCCACTACCACCACCACCAGCACCGCGGCTTCCCCCTCCTCCTCCTCCTCCTGCTGGATGACAAAATGGCGGCGGCAGGAAGTCCCCTCAGCCGCTCAGCCCCCGCCCCGCCCAGGTTCGCTCACACACTGCGCCACCCGCGCACGGGACACGGGCGCCCCTGGCTACGCAGCGCTCTCTTGAGGCACGGAGAGGAGGAGGAGGAGGAGGCCCACACCACACGCCCCGCCGCTGGAGAGGGCAGCCCGGAAGCGGCAGGGAGCGAGCGAGCGAGCGAGCCAGCCAGCCATGGTGGTTTCTCTCTCTCACGCACACGACGCTGCTCACTCAGGCCCCGCCGCCAGGGAAGGAAGGAAGGAAGGACGGGAAGGGAAGCGGCGGCGGAGGCGCCCCTGCCTGCGCAAACGCCGCAGCCATGACGAGCCGTCCTCTCCTAGTAGGCCGGCGCCACCGCAATCCGCGTAGCTGTACGAGCGAGTCATAGGCGACGCCACAAACCCCGACGCCTTCGAAGTTTAATAACCGACAACTGGCGAAGTGGCCGCAAAACGAGGAGGGAGCGACGGAGCGGCTCCCCTTCTCCCGCGAAGGGCACGGCGGATTCGGAAATGTCCGTCAGCAGGACAAGGCAAACGGGGAAGGCTTCCCCACCACCCCCACCACCCCAGTAAGACCTTTGCGCCACAGGAGGCCTCTGCGCAAAGCACGCATGCCGCCCGACGCAACGGTCACATTACGCAATGCGGGTTACGCCGGCAAGAGTAACGCAAGTGATCAAGGAGAATACCAACCCCCGCAACGCCGCTTGGCCCAGCCAGCCCCGGCCCCATTTCCCTACCTGACGCCAGTCAGTCGCGAAGCGGGCCGCGCGGCCCCAGGCCTCCGCCTCCTCCTCCCCGAAGGAAACCTCACGCAGCAGCCCCGGCCGCAGGCGACGCCCCCCCCCCCGCACTCCACAGAGAGAGGGCCCCAAACGGCCGCGAACTGGTCAAGGTACACAGAGAGCGACGGGCAGCGGGACCAGCAAACGGCGGCGCTTCCCTGACTGACCTCATCACGCGGCGTGTTGCGTCACCACGCCACAAGCCACGCCCCCCCTCCACGGCGGACGCAGCCTGGGAACCTGAGGTTCCTTTCCCTGGGACTAGGAGCCACGCCCTCTTTCGGTGGGAAGCCTTTTGGGGACGGGAAGCGAGAGAAGCCATTTCTTGCTTCGCGTTGCCCTCCGACGCGAGAAGGCGCAGATTGAAGCAGAACGCCGCGACCCAGTGGAAGGAGTGGGGAGGACTCAGGCGGCGCCATATCGGGGGGCGAGTGAGGCTCGGGAAGGCCTTGCAGCGGCGCTGCGGAGGGGAGGGAGGGAGGGAGGCTTCCCGCGAGCAGGGGAAGAAGGGAAAGGTGGGTGCGCTCCTCCCTGGCAGCACAACAGACGCCGCCGACTGCGTCTGCGTCTGCCTGCCTCCCGTGTGTGAGCTTGACTCCAGTTTAGCCCCCCAATTTGCGGCTACTACTTTCCCGGTGGCCGGGACTGCAGGGGCTAAGTGGTTAAGACTCTGAAAGGTCGGCCGGTCAGCAGTTCGAGACCCGAGTGCTGCGCGACGGAGGGAGCGCCCGTCTCTGTCCCAGCTCCTGCCAGCCTAGCCGTCCGAAAGCAAGAAATTGCATGTAGATAAGTAGGTACCCACTTCGGTGGGAAAGGTTACAGTGTTCCGTGTCTAGTCGTGCCTGCCACATGTCCACAAAAACGTCTGCAGACACAGACGTGGCGCAGTGGTTGAACTACTCTCCTGCACCCAAGACACTGTGAGTTAGATCCTGTGGGGAGTCAAGGTTGACTAAAGCCTTCCATCCTTCCGAGGTTGGTAAAATTAGTGCTCAACATGTTGGGGGGGGGGAGGGAATGCTAATTACCTTGTAAACCGAACAGAGAGTACACCAAGAACTATGGGGCAGTATAGAACTGTAATTGCTTCCTCTTGGATCTCTGTCACACACACACACACCCAACCAAATGCCGCCCCAGTCAAGGTACTCAGGAAGTGCTCACCAACCATCCCTGTCCCTTGAAGGATGAGCTTTTAACAGAAACACATGCCAGTGACACCACAAGAGATGCAAACAAACATGTCCTTTCCCGAGGAAAACGGTCCAGTTGAGCCCTCCAAAACATCTGCCATTCCCAGGATGGGAACCGCTTCCAGGCCCATTGGAGGGGGGATGATGCGTCCTCATTTCTTCGACTCAGGCAATGTTTTTGGCACTCCAGTAAGGAAGTGGGGGAAACTGGGAGAGCCTCCCGGTCCACGGGGGACTTTGTGTTCTGATGGTCCCACCCCTTGCATCTGCGACAGCTTGGCTTTACAGCGTAATGGGCCAGCTACATTTGAGACCAGAAAGCCTGCTGATGGAGTGAATGACCTTTAAAGCCCTTCATGGCAGTGGGCCAGGATACCTAAGAGAACGCATCGCCCCAAGGTTTTCGACCCTTCCTACGAGGGCAGACCGTAGGGGCTCTCTGGTGGTCCCATCAGCCAGGGAAGCATGCCTCACTGAGACCAGGATGAGATCCTTCTTGGTATCCGCCCCCGCCCTATGGAACCTCTTGCCACCAGAATTGCACCTCCAGGTGGAGTTGACCACCTACAGGAAGGCTCTAAAGACATGGCTCTGCCAGCAGGTGTGGGGTGCAGCTGGCACCACAACCGAGCCCTGCTGGCTTATCTAGCCCTGTCTGGGGTTTTAATGAGGGGTTAGGGTGTTTTATGGATTTTAATGATTTATAGTTTTGGTACTGATTTTATTGTATGGGGATGATTTTTAAACTGATGTGAGCCACCTTGGGTCGCCGAGGCGAGGAAGGCGGCCATATAAATGCATAAATAAATAAAATGAGAGCTCATGTCTGGGAAGACTATCTGCCTACATCGATCCACTTCATCTCTTCAAGGGCAGATGCATGACTGACACCTGCCCAAACCAAAGGCTTGAACAGAAAATCCTCTTGGATCACACACCTTCTTTTGCCTGAGATCACTGTTGACAAAGGCCTTCCCATTCCTAACTATATAAAGCGTGTAGAGGAGGGGTGCCCAAACTTTTCAGGCCATGGGCCAGTCATGTGATTCCTCCCACAAGAAGCAGAAGTAGAACACGCATAACAAGACTGTGCATAGTTCTGCCATAAATGACCTGTGGCTGTCGTAAATGCGTTTACGACAGCTGTGGGTAATTTACGTCAGTGCTATGCGCATGTGCAGGTACGTTATGTGCCCACGCATGCACATTTTATTTCCGCTTCCAGGAGCGATGAGGCCTTATGAATTGGTGTCAGGGCCAGATCCGGCCCATGGGCCGTAGTTTGGGCACCCCTGGTGTAGAACAAACTTGCGCAGAAAGCAGAAAAGTCACCATTTAGCACTAGCAACAGGAAGCCATGATACTGCCTCTGACCCTAACCTTAATTAAAAGCACTTCTATGTTTAGGTCAGATCATAAACTGACAAAATGAAGCCACCTTTTGGTGGATTCATTCCACAGTTCCTTTCGCCTGACCTAGTGTGAGAAAGATTAGCCAGCACAACAAGGTACTGTTGTGTAGTCTGGGCATTCCCAATTGTTGTTAAAAAAAACCACAATATTGAAAGCACTAGTAACTACAGACAAGAAATGGGGTGGTGTACACTATGCCATTCAGGAAATGTGACTTTCCGACCACTTTCCAAATAAGTGCAATAGCTGTCATACACTAAAGTACCTAATACTTAGTTGCAGCTGCATTTTAAAATGAATAGCATTACTTTTTCATGTTCAGTTCTAAGCACAGTGGAGGGAGAGCTGCAAATGAGACAAATACATGTCCACATAGTATTTTTGGCTGCACAGTTTATTGGGAGAAGGAATCACTTCCCTACTCTTTTACAGGACTTAATATAAAACAAGCAAGCTAGGCCCTAGTAATATTCGGGGCGGGGGAATCATTTTCTAAAAGAGATTTAATCATTTTCTTGACAACATTGGTGACGCAGTTATCATTTCAACTGCAGAGGCATGATCTCATTCTAATGCATTTTAGACAAAGAATTTGTTGTGTTTGACTAGAAAACATTACACACTGCTTTTACTACCATAAAATGGACCTTAGCTTTTCTTCCTGTTAGCTCTTCCATTTATATATCTCATGTTTTATGTGTACCCCTGTACTGAAAAGTTTTATAAAAGTGTTATTGAGAGGATCTTGCAGCTAAATGTGATCATAATTTGCCACAGCTTGATTGGTAACGTTATTTTTTTTAACCTCTAGCATTTCAGTCAAGCCTTCGCCTCCTTTTCGTGTTTGTCTTTTTTGCTTCCAATGTTCTGTTGATAGTCATCTTTCTTTGACCAGGCAACAAGCATGGTGGTTATCTCCATATCCTGAAGACTGTTTTCACTACTTTAACTGTAACTACAAATGGAACTGTAAAGAGAGATACATTTTCTCTACTTTAAATGCTTCTAGTGATTTGATCATACAAAGTGTTAGTTTGTGCAGAGGAAGCCAAATGGGGGGAATGGGTTGGCTGAGCTAATCTCTCTGGGTTTTGTGCTCTTGCTTTTTGTATCTCATAATCTGCTAAGAATAACCAACCTTCCCCAATGGTGAAGGGAGCTTGACTGCCTGTTTTTATCATTTTTATCACTGTTTGTTGTTGTAGCAACTAATAAAACTTTGCTACTTAGAATTAAAAGATTTGCCTGAGAAAACACATTGTGGATAATAGAACATAAAGGCTTGCAAGAAGATACTGTGTATCTGTGGGGGATGCACTCAAGTATCTTCCATGGATGCCTGAAATTGCAGAAAGCAACAAACCCTCTATTACAGTGCACATACCTGAGTCATATAGGCAGAGGGGTAGAGTGGAAATGCCTCCACCAATCTTCACTTGTGCTTATTAAACAGTTCTGGAGGAAACATCCATTAAAATACCGTTCCGTATCAACATTACATTGTAGATAGTGGCCTCTAGTAACCAGCTCTAGCAATACATCTTAGAAATATGTAATTTATATATATTTCAAAGATTTTTACTGAATATTTTCAATCCGCAGATAAGTGAAACCATGGATGCCACAACTGTGGATAGGGGGGGAATGGGAGACCTGTGATGGTTAAGGAAGAATGGGAGGAATGAAACTTATATTTCCAGAAGGGGGGCCAACCTCCTGTTTGTTATCCTTCCCATTCGCTCGTGAAGTCCCATGGATTTCTCTTCTGTTCCTCCTACTATTTAATATATACAGTGGAACCTCGGTTAGCAAACGGCTCAGTTAACATAAAAATTGCATAACAAAAGGAAATCCATAGAAAATAGTGGCTCAGAACGGATTAATTGGTTTTCAATTCATTCCTATGGGAAACCACGTTTTGGTTAAAGTATTTTGGTTTACAGTGCATTCCTATGGGAAATTCTGTTGAAGTAATTTTCTCTGTAAGAAACGTCCCAAATAATGCATTAATTAAGTTAACTGAGGTTCCACTGTATATGAAACCAGAGGGGTTGGGGTTCAGTGCCAACCGTATTCTGATTACGCCCAACATTATTTCTCCTTTCTGATTTGAGAGAAGTTTGTCCTAATCCCATGTTAAGGGTCACTAATGGGCAGATGAGGGCAAATAAATTGAAACTTAGGGTGTCGCTACATGGCGTTATACCTCATAGTTTGTGCAGATTACAAGGTTAAAATCTATACATTTTTCAATGACTACACAACGTAAAGCTAGTTCCACCAAAGCCCAGAATTCCTATTTTTATTTTAACAACCAGTAGGATGCTTTTTATTATACTGTATCAATTTCCCTTGCATTGTATAACCTCTTTTCCTGGCGTGTATGAGCATCTACTTTGGTCCAAAAAAAAGGTAGCTCGTAAGTAGCTAAGGTATTGTCGACACTGATGTTGTACTTGGGAGTCTTTATATGAAGCCACAGGGGGAGATCACCCGTTCCCATGGGATGAGGTATCATCAGTAAGCTGATGATGCCCAACTTTACATCTCTGCCTGTGATGATCCTAGCGAGGCTGTCAAAGTCCTTTCCAGGTGCCTGGAGGGTGTGAGGTTCTAGATGAGGGACAACGGACTACAGCTTAAGACCGGCAAGAGTGAGTGGGTGTGGATAAGGGGTCATGTTTTGTCAAAGGAATTACACCTTTGCAACTGAATGGGGCTATTTTGCCTCAGACAGACCTGGTGCATAATCTGGGGGTTCTCCTGGACTCACAACTCCTGCTTGAGCAGCAGGTGGCAGTTATGGCCAGAAGGGCCTTTGCTTAAGTTTGAGTGATTTGCCAGTTACGCACATTCCTGGATTGGGACTCCTTGCTCATGGTCACTCACGCACTGGTCACCTCCCGGTTAGATTATAACATGCTCTACATGGGGCTGCCCTTGATGACCACTCGGAGGCTGCAACTGGTGCAGAATGTGGCGGCCCACACGGTGATGGGGTGTGGCCGTTATGACTATGCCGCACCCTTGCTGCAGGAGCTGCATTGGTTACCGGTGTGCCTCCGGGTGCAATTCAAGGTGCTGGTTTTGACCTTTAAAGCCCTACATGGTAGTGGACTGGGTTACCTAAGAGACCATGTCACCCTGGGAGCATCTGCCCATCCCATTAAGGCAGACCGGAGATTTTTATGGGTACCAACGGATGGATAGGCTAGCCTTTCCAGCACTAGACGGAGGGCATTTTCGGTATCCGCCCCGACCCTTTGAAACCTCCTGCTGACAGACCTCCGCCTCCAACCACAACTGCTGGCCTTTAGGAAAGATTTAAAGACATGGCTGGCCCAGTGGGTGTGGGGTGCTGCTGTTGGATCTACTCCACCCCGCTGGCTTATATGACCATATGACAATTTTGTTATGGGGATTTTAGTTTTTTAGATTCGAGATTTTGTTATTTTTAGATTCCAGAGATTTTAGAGTTTTTCCGATGTTTTATCTAGATGTATGGGTTGTCGGAGTGTGTTATGTTGGGGGTGTTTCTTGTGTTGTAAGCTGCCCGGAGTCGCCTCGGTGAGGGGGCGACTAAACAAGTCAAAATAAAATATTACACACTATAATCTCCATCAGCATACTGTTTTCTTTCCTTATTTTTTAACATGATTGTCACACTTAGCACCGTGGAAGTAAAGGCTGCAGTGTAGCCTTGTTTCATTTATTCCTCTGCTCACTTCAATATCTGATATTTCATCAGGACAATTAATCTCTTAACTATGTTCTTTATACGATTAATAGCACAATTTCAATATCTGAAAAGCCTTTTAAGTTAACCTTAGTACTGTGCCAATTCTGAAAATAATAAAGTTCAAATTGCTGGGGAAAGTTGCTTTTTATATTATCAGGAAGGAGGACGGCATTGTGTTCAGTCAGTTGAGTGCGATCCTTTGGACCACAGCACAGCAGGTTCCTCTATCGTCTGCCATTCCCCCCAGTCCATCCAGACATAGGCCCCCTGCGTCAGCGCCCTCCTCCTCTGCCGCCCCCTTCAAATGAGCGGGCATTCAGCACTCATGCAAAGACATTAACAATGTGCATGGCCCATTCCATCGTTATATCACTGGCTGGTCACTCTACAGACTGCAAGTGCTCTGGGGACTATCTAATGTCACAAGCTGAAATTAATCCCAAAAGTATAGCCAGACAATTAAAAACAATAAAATCTCAGGACTATTTTGAAGAACATTTTATTTCTTAAAAACATCAGCCAGAAATACAAAGCATTTGAGAAAGAAATCTAAGCAGGAGTGAATTTTTTTCCATCTTTTTAATGTGTGCTAGAAATAATTTCTCTTGCAGCTTGGATTGTGTATCCGTAGTAACAGAATGCTTCTGTCTTTAGCAACGATGTGTTCAATGGAGACAGCACATATTTTTCTACCCACTAAATTAACACTAAATAATGGTTTTCAGTGTGGGAAATTTATTTAAAGGCTACATACAACCAAAGACTGCAGTCATTCAAAATAAGATGAGTGTTCATTCCACTTAAATTTTTTATGCTACAGGCATTAAACAGAACATTAACAAATCAACCTTTTTTTGGGACATACATCCAAGTCAGTATTTGACAAACTATTATGTGAAATATACTCCTGAGACATTGATTCATAGGGGAGAACGTATACTTTTCCGTGTTGGCATAACTTTCGTCTTTAGGTTATGCTTCTCTACTAGCATACTTACTACAAGGAAAATATAACATTGCACCATATAAATGTTAACCTAGGTGTAACACACAATCAGTATGGTGCTTAAAATTATCATCAGAGATGCTATTTATCATGCAATACTGCAAGCTGGATAAATAAAATTAACAGTCCTCATGGCTGTCTTTTTCTTTTTCCAGAACTTAACAAAGTAATTTGTTTGATAGAAAAGAATAAAAACAATTGTGTACTTCAACAAGAAAACTGATATAATTTCCAAATGCAATCAGATGTCCTCACTACAGAAACCTAAACTGACAGGGGCTGAAAGATCAACAATTTTGATATTCAAATAGTAGTACTTATTTTCTTTAAAATGCAAGGAGGTATCAATTTAATTATCTGAACTCTAACCCTAAAAGTGAAAAAGACTATTTCATTTTCTACACAGCAACAAAGCACAAGACCTTCCTGCAATAAAAGACCAAAACTGGCAGGACTCCAGCAATGTATAGGCTGGCACTGCACTGACATAAAATTTGGGAGGGGTGGGGAAAGATTATACAGGTAAGCCAGGAGAGAGCATCTTCTTACAATCATTCCTACGGTAACTCTGCACTTGCTGCCGTGGATTCCTCCATGGCATCACAGCTTTCAACTGCTGCCATCTCAGAGGGGTTCTCTCCTTCTCCCACAGGCTGCTGGACTTGCACCTGACCCTCTTCAACAATGCCCTGGTCAGGCGTAGCCAGGTCTTCTGTTGTTCCTGCCGCCTCTTGTTCTTGCTGCTCTTTCGGTACAGATTCATCATTAGAACCATCTTCAGCAGAGCCAGCTGCCTCATCCCTTTCTGGTTTAGCAGCTTCATCCACTTCAGCAGTTTTGATCTCATCCTCACTATCCTCTTTTTCCTCTGCAGCAGTATCTTCTGCAGCCTTTTCACCCTCTGCCTCCAACGAGGCCTTAGGTTTAGTGCTGTCATCTGCAAATGGGTCGTCACCCTGATAAAAGGAGGAAGCATCACATTTATTGATTATTTGAACTTTTTTAAAGCACATCATACCTACCTAGAATGCAGAAGTCTGCAACTGTGTGACTGAAAACTGAGTAACCTTCTTTCAAGGAATAATTGTATAAATCTCTCCTTTGCTTCAAACTACCAAAACCAGACTGTATTTTTAGTAAAATGCTTTACTTTTGCTTACTAGAACCTTCACAGTTCAATGGAGCTATCTAAAAATTGGCAGTCTCTACCTCAAAAAAGAGCGTAATGAAATTTGCCAAATGATAGCTGTTAACACCAGAGAGGGGCAATGCTAAAACAGGAAAATGGTAAGCCTGAAAGCAAAATGCAGTACTGCAATCTTTGAAGACGGCTCATTTCTTCACCTTACTTTCTGACCACTCTGTGTAATGGCAGAGAAAGTAAATGATGCATTTAATGATATTGCTAGTTATTTCAGCAACTGAGATATATTCAGCTGTCTCATCACCCTATTTCAAATATGAAGGCCAGAAGAAGACAAACAACTATAAACCAATGATGGCTACTCACATTTTAGTAATCTCATTAATTAGGACACTGTGTCCAATAAATGTACTTGAGGACTATACTAGGAATTGCTTTTATAGAAGTTAGGGTATTCTTACTCAAACTAAAGTTAGGATTTACCACTGACCACAACAGGGCAGTGCTCTGCCTTGCCTCTGGCTAAAATTTCTGTTCTCTACTAAAGAAAATACCATTCAAAGCAGAAGACATACACTAGTGGTGCTTCATCAGTTCTCAAAATCTCTATCTGTCCTATACTAGAATGCTATGCTTAAAACTATTTCCTTCCAGGTACACAAGGGAAGAAGGCACCATTCAGAGGGCAAGAGTCTAGCCTAAACGCTAATGACAATTTCTGAACTCCTGCACACAAGAGGCACAGGAGATCAGGTCTTCCTTCCTTCCTTCCTTCCTTCCTTCCTTCCTTCCATGGAGTCCCACTCATGAAAACTGGAGTGATTTTTCAGTTAGAGATTTCTGCACCCAACAACTAAATATTTCCATTTCATGGCCAAGCTGGATCAAGTTCAGACCAGACTGCCTCTTTGAAAGATTATCCATGCAGGTGAAAAACAAATATTGTTATCTTCTCTGGTTGAAAATCAGCCAATCAGTTTCTCTTACTGATGTTTTCCAGTTTCTCAGAGCTCCAGGCTCAACCCTGCGATTTGGATTTGTCCATCAATCGCCAGTTTTAAAAAGAATGGGGGGGGGAGGGGGAGGATTCAGAGTCCCCAATTTGTGAGAGACTGTCACAGGCTTCCTCAGGATGGGCAAGGCGCCAGCATCCTTTAAGAGAGGAAGAAATATTCAGAGCAATATTCAAGAAGTATCTCTTGATGCCAACAGCCTCATCCTGCCTTCAGCCTTCCTTTCTTGGGGGAAGGACTAGGAAGATTTGTTTTGTTTTTGATGGGGCAGCTCTGGCATTACCTGGAATCCTTAGATTTCCTTCACCCCTTTCAGCTTGGTTTTGCACCTGGGCATGGTACGGAGACTGCTGGCTGTGTCGAAGATCTCCTCCTGCTGATGGACAAAGGTCAGGAGTCCATGCTGATTCTGTTAGACCTGTCGGCAGCCTTTGATACTGTTGATCATGAGGTGTTGCTGAGGCACCTGCGGACCCTAGCAGGGGTAGACGGAGTTGTGCTTGAGTAGTTCCATTTTTCCTCTCAGAGGGTGGGTGGCACTGGGCGACTGCTCATCGGCCCCAAGGGCTCTCTCGTGTGAGCTAGGTAAAGGTTGCCCTTGCTTGAAAGCCAGCTGTATCCGACTCTAGGGTTCGGTGCTCATCTCCGTTTATAGCCAAAGTGCCAGCGCTGTCTGCGTCTGCAGACGTTTCCAGGGACATGTGGCAGGCACGCCTCGACACCGGAGTGCACGGAACACTGTTTACCTTCCCACCAAAGTGGTACCTATTTATCTACTTGCAATTTCTTGCTTTCGAACTGCTAGGTTGGCAGGAGCTGGGACAGAGACGGAAGGTCACTCGTCGTGCTGTACTCAGGTCCCAAACTCCGATTTTCCAGTCTTCAAGTTCATCATCTCAACCACTAAGCAACTGCAGCCATGTGAGCTACTGCAGGGTTTCTCTGTCACCCCTCTTGTTCAGTGTGTACGAGAGGCTGCTAAGGGAAGACAGCCTTAGTGTGTAGGAGACCAGTGCCGACAACAGGCTGATGTTCTCAGCTCAAAAGACTCTTTCACTAGGCCCAGAGAGCGGAGTCTCAGTTTTGCTAATGTATGCCTAGGAGCGACTGGACAGTTCGCATGTGGTCAGTCTGTAAAGACCAAAATGTTGCCAGAGGAATGGACTGGGAGAAATGTAGAAAAGATAGCAGAGACAAGATCTGCTCTCTCATGTTTGCCACAAGAGTCCTGTTGAAATCTTGGTTGCTCTGGGTTCCCAGGGCACAGTAGCAGCCTAACTTGCTCCTTTTCATCTTCATCTAGTCAGACGGCTGTGTTCCTTCAAGCAAAACTTGTTCGTGGCCATGCGTGCTACGCACACAAACACTTGTCAGTCATGCAGAAGTGTCCGTGAGACCTTAAAAGCTCATTTGGGCAGCTAACATTCCTGTTACTGGCTTCTCATCCCCGGACTTAAGAGACCATGCTGTCTTTTCAGCTCTTAGCAATGCACTGTCTGTAGCAGTTCCCATTAGCTCAGCTAATCTCAGGCTTCTTCCACAAGGGAAGAACAAAGAGGCAAGCAGCAAATGTTCTTACTTGGGAATTCCAGTTCCAGTCAGAACGGTTAGTTAACTTACTATCAAAAGCAAAGCAAAGCCTCCACTTTCTCTCAAAATGAAGTCCACCCTCATGCTTTGTGCTTTGAGCAGGAAACACAACTTTATCCCCAAACCAGGTAAAAATGCTTCAGTTGGGCCCAATGCTCCCTTCAAACTGAATGCTATTTTAGACTTTATGACCTAGCTGGTAGCCCTGAAAACAAAACATTTATACTGCCGATCTGTCAGGTTTTCATTGCAGTGCTTTTGATTGCTGTCAAATTAACAGCTAGATTTTTCTTGTACTGGCTGACCATTGTCAGTGTACGTATCCAACACAAAAGAAAAGAGCTCCTTCTCTTTAACAAAAAAAGTATGACTGAGCAGCAAATACCCTGCTAACTTACCTTGAGGTACCTTTCTAGCATTTTTGTAATGTGTGTGCTATTCAGGATACTCTTAGCTACATGGAAACTAGCCGTCTTGAAATGTTCAGCTGTCATCTAGAGAGAACATACAAGAACAGATAAATATTGTAATAGTTAAGCACAAACCCAAAATGCTTGAGTAGTTGCTAGGATTGGTGAGATAAAAACAGTCTTCATCCAACAGAAGCTTTTAAGTACAGTAAGCCCCCTGGTCAATGTCATTTTCGGTTTACGACGTGACTTTTTGTGAAAAGTCATCTCTCGGTTAACGATCTGGCATCGTTATCTGAGGCACCGTGTTTCATCTCCTACCTTCCAAGCTGGAAAATCACCATGGGGTGGGTGGGTTGTCCCTGTTTCCAGTTCTCAGTCCCCAGCAGTGTGTGGGAGGCTTGGAGGACCTATTCTGCACTATTCCCGCCTTCCTAGGTGCTCCCTGTGCTGTGCAACAGCTGATAATAGTTGTGGCCGCCATTTTGTTTGTTTTTCAAAATGGCGGCCACAATGATTATCAGCTGTTGCGCGGCACAGGGAGCACCTAGGAAGGCGGAAAGTCAGGAATAGTGCAAATAGGTATTCCAAGCCTCCTACACACTGCTGGAGAGGCAGAGAGCCTGAAACAGGGACCCCACCGACGGCAATTTTCCAGCTTCAAAAGGTAGGAGATCTCATTGTAGGGGTGGGTAGAGGCGCGGATCGCCTCCCTTCCAGCCTCCCAGAGATGGCAGGGGTGGCGGAGATCCGAAAATGGGTGAATTTTTTTCCGCCCATTTTCAGGTCTCTGCCACCCCTGGGAAGGTTGGGGGAGGCGATCCAAGCTGTTTCCGACCCCACCGGACCTTTTTCAACGCTACTGCAAGCAAAAACCTGCAGCAGATGAAGGGATTTACCCTGGGGTTTCTGCTTGGAGCAGTGTCGGAAAAGGTCCGTGGGGTTCGGAAACAGCTTGGATCACCTCCCCTGAGCCTCCCAGGGGTGGCAGAGACCCGAAAATGGGCAAAAAAATCCCATCACAACGGGATTTTTTTTTGCCCATTTTCGGGTCCCTGCCACCCCTGCCACCTTTGGGAGGCTCAGGAGAGGCGATCCAAGCTGTTTCCGACCCCCACAGACCTTTTCCGACATTGCTCCAAGCAGAAACCCCAGGGTAAACCCCTTTGTCTGCTGCAGGTTTCTGCTTCCCGGTTAACGACGTTTCCCGGTTAGCGATGCGACGTTGGGAACCAAGAAACGTCGCTAATCGTGTTTTTTTTTACTGCATTCTTCAATGACAGCTGAGACAGGCTATATGTAAACATAAATAAGCACTCTAAAACCCATCTTTCAAAATAATTATAATAAACCAGGGACATATTATTATTGCTTACCCTGCGATTCCTGTTGTGATCTGCAGACCGCAAGTGCATTTGAAGAAGATAGTGTTCTGAAGGAATTAGCATATCACAAGCAATGCAATGAGCTGCTTCTATCTTTTTAAAAAAGTGTTCCTGGCCAATTCCTTTAAAAAAGTACATCATGAATTAGGTATTGCCCAAAACAAGTGAACCTAAACAGTCCTAACATCATTTCTACCAACTGGCCACATTAGCTGTTTTAGATGGAGACATTACTTGTCATGGGATTACAAAATAATATAACTACAACAATAAATGATATTCCAGGGCAACAGGATTTAGATACATGGACATCAAAATAATGTCTGTAACATGAGATTTCTTGTGTACATCTTCACTCCAGTTACTTAGTTCTCTTTCTACCACTGAGTTCATCTGCAGAGCTCTTAAAAGCATTCATCAACCATCAATGAAAACATCTATCTTTTCCATGATTATCACAATACATTATTCTTAAATGTCATTCTGACTTTACACCAAGAAATGTAAAAGGGTAAGAAATTCCAGAAACATTAAAACAAAAGGTTGAAAAGCCAGAGTCTAAGTTGCGTACATAAGCAATGGGTTACTAGACTTTGCAGTAAAGAAACCATTCTCATTCTCGTTTCTGCCCCATTCTTAGGTACGATTTAATCTAACAGTAACAGTAAACCTAACTGGTGCATGATAGCAGAACTAATAAGCAACAAGGGGGAAAATATCAGCACACTTGGTTCTTAATGAAAAAGTTGGATGTAGGGTTAGTTCAAAGCCCTTAAAGCAGGGGTGCCCAAACTTTTAGGGCCGCGGGCCGGTAACATGGTTCAGGAAACCGGTCACTATGGCCCCCGGGCCACAGTTTGGGCACCCCTGCCTTAAAGGATGCTTTCTGAAGCAAGTCTCATCATGTTGCTAAGTTACTGCACTTCTATTTTTAGGTCAAAAGTAGCCCAAGGATCCTAGAACAAGCAACCCTTGCATTTCCACCCATTTTATTCTAACCCAGGGATTCCCAAACTTTTCAAGCTGGGGGCCGGGTCATGCTCTCTGTCAGCTTTGAGGGCCGGATGGCCATTTTGTCCCAACAGTTTCAAAGGGGTGGTGGCCATTTTGTTTCTCGAATGCCCAAAGGGGTAGGGGGAGCCACAAGAAATGATGCTGCGGGCCAGATCTGGTCCATGGGCTTTAGTTGGAAACCCCTGTTCTAACCAATGTCTTTCGAAGTTCGAGTTTCATTTTTTAAAAGCATACCAAAGGGGTATGGGTAAAGGACTGAAATACCAATAAAATAATGCTGAGCTCATTTTAATAATAATTCACTTACCAATTAAAGGATCTGGTCTGGGTTTTGCACCTTTCTCTTTCAGCTTTTGTCGGCGCCTCTCTGTCTTCTTATTTCTGTTCACAATATATTTCTGGGGATTAAGAAAAAAAAACCAATTCATTACATGTCACTTTGTCAAATAAGAATGAAAAAGCTAGACATGACACAGATGACTAAAATTCATGATCTACAAGTACTGGATTCATCTTTGAAGGATCTGAACTAGTCACTAAAGCAGCAATCTTTTCTTTATACTTTCAAGTACAAATGCTATTTCACATATGCTATCTGAAATCAATTTCCCTCTATGGAAAGGCATATAGCACTAAACACTTTTTAAAAGTGTCCTGTCATACAGCAAGTGCTTTCCAGTCATGAAGCATGCTACAAATGGTATAACAATAGGTTAACAACTCTAGTTTTACACAAGTTTGTGATAATTTACCATTGGGAATATTTTAGGTTAGATTACATATAAACCCAACTGCTCAACAGTAAAAGCATTTAATTCAGGGGTGCCCAAACTTTTCTGGCCATTGGCTGGTCAAGTGGTTCAGCGGACCAGTCACATGGTTCCTCCCATCAGAAACGGGAGTAAAACATGCCTTGCAATCTGTTTGGCAACAGGATGAGATAGATTTTAAACTGGCATTTTCTCTGCTTAAAAAAGGGATGCCCAAACTACAGCCTACGGACCAGATCCGGCTATGATGCCAATTCATCCAGCCCACGCCGCCCTTGGAAGCGGAAGTAAAATGTGCCCATATGGGCACATTTTACTTACACTTCTGGGAGCAACACGGGCCGAATTAATTGGCATTGGGGGTTGGATCTGGCTCGCCGGCCGTAGTTTGGGCACCCCTGGTTTAATTGATAGTCCAGAAGTTGCACCATCATGCAAAACTAATAGTTCTGAAATTATATACCTGCAGGAATTCTACAGTCTTCTCCGGTAGCTTGGTTGCAATGTATTGCAGGACTTCTTTGTGAAATTTGCTCTGGAGATGAACATCAATTTCTTTTTTTTCAAAACTTTTGAATTTGCACACAGAGCAAGCAAACTGGATTCTGCAGGAAGACAATTGTGTTTTTACTTTTTGCCTACCATGCAACTCTGAAGTAATTTATTACAATCATCTCTTTGCAAAATCATCATAAACATTATTGTGGTAACCTAGAAAATTACCCACTGAATTTTAAATACTGTACAGTACCTGTGTGACTTCAATCTGACACTGCACTGTTTACAACACTAAAATGCAGCTTTGCTATATTCCGAAGTTGCACCTACAATAAATCTTCATCTGGAGGCTAGTAAGACTTGCTAGTACAACAAACTAACAAAAAAAAAACCACCTTACTGACGAAATGAGTTCTCACAGCAAAGCACCATGGTGCCCCATTTGTAAGATTTTTTCAAATAGACTCTGACTATACCAGCTAAGATAAAATAAATTCCTGAAAGAATAGATTATATTATGTTTTATAAAGCAGATGTAATGAGTGTCACGCGGTGGCTAACTAACTTGGCAACCCTGAGGACTAGTGGCCTTGGGTGCCAAAATTCACAGGGAAGGGTGATGGTCCCTAAGTGGATTAAATCCCACTTGAATCCATCTTGATGTAGGGCAGCAGCTTCATCAATACTGGTCTGGAGCTGACGAGGACTTTGTGTGCCAAAAGGGCTCAGGATCATAAAGGCCACTACATTATACTTGTTTCCAGGACAATCTTCATGGCTGATCGCCATGATGATTGCCCATATTTGGATATAGCAAAAGAAGGAGAAAAGAGGAGGAGGAAGAGGAGGAGAAAGCAGAGGTTTAAAGAGCTCTAATTCAGTGTCACTGTAAGTGGAAAGCGCTTGACGGCATATAAGAAAAGGGGGCAAAAAAAAAATTGGTATACTGGAGTAGTTCTGAAGTCTGATGAGTACAAATGTTACAAATCAAACAAGGATTCAATGTATTCAATATGTTGCCAGATCAATATGAGTTAAGATACAGTATAAATACATTTTTCTTGTTGTTCTGCTGTATCCGAATATTGCCAATATTCGGATACAGCAGAACAACAAGAAAAATGTATTTATACTGTATCTTAACTCATATTGATCTGGCAACATATTGAATACATTGAATTCTTGTTGTTCTGCTGTATCCGAATATTGGCAATCTTCATGTCAATCAGCCATGAAAACTGTCCTGAGAATATAATGCAGTGCTCTTTCATCTGCCTTCTGTATCACAGCATGATCCCCCATACCACTGGTTCAGTTCCATGAGTCACTTTCAGGTCCTGAGCCCTTTTGGCATGCAAAGTCCTCATCAGCCCCGGCCAATATTGTTGAAGTTGCTGCCTTCCATCAAGATGGATTCAAGTGGGATTTAATCCATTTGGGGACCATTACTCTTCCCTGTGGACTTCGGTTCCCAAGTCGTTAAGTCCTCAGGGTTGCCAGGTTAGTTAACTGTTGCCTGACACTTGGTGTTGAGCCACTGGCAGTATGGACTACTCTATTACCATAGCAGGATAACCTGGCCAGACACTTATAAATACCTACGCTAACAATTCAATGAAATTGTTAGTATCCATTTGACCAATGGAGATATGGACTTGTTTGGTGAGTTCTGACATGCTGCTGCTGCTGAGACCACTGCTGGTGATCAAACAATGATTTTTGGCAATTAAAACCTCCCCTGCCCTGCATCCCAAGGCTTTTAATGGCTCTCTGGGGCAAAAAAGACCCCTAAGAAGCTTCTGATCCTAAAACTGGGGGAAAAGCTTTTACTAGTTTAAACTCTACCAGTATAAGATAATAACATTGCAATAAAAATTAACACCAGGATTGTTAGATTTGAGAGAACAAAATTAAGATGCACCAGTCCCTAGTAAATTGAGTGAACAAACCTAGGAGACAATGGACATTGTTCATTAATTTTGCCTTGTATTCAAAGACTAGATGTGATGTGGAACCTAATGTTATTCAGGAAACCAGAACTGAACTGCATAAGACAGTATATTTAACCCAAAGATATATTTACCTGTCTATAGCACGGTCACGCATTTGAGCTTTTAGTTTGTTTACTTTTTTTGGTTTTACCTCTTCATCTGCACAACCATCGCCAGTTGCTACGAAAAAGTTGTTCAAGGCAAAATAGTTACTTACAATTCTAATTCAATTTATTAATACTTTAATGTGATTTTATTCATAAGAGGCAAGGTACAGGAACATGGTAGTATAGATGGCAAGGTCACATGGACAGGGGGGATAATAGGAGTCGCCTATGACAGAATACCACCTTAAGGATTGTTGCCTTTCCGTGACAAGGGGGCTTGCATAGTTCAATGAAGCTTTGGGCTATGCGGTATAGTCACCAAAGATGGACAGGCTATAGCAGAGAACTCGCATTAAATACAAACCACTGGGGAAGGACCCGGCAACCCACTCCAGTGTCCTTGCCAAGAAAATCCCATGGACAGTACTAACAAACTAAATGATGTGACGCTAGAAGATGAACTCCTCAGGTCAGAAGGTGTCTAATATGCTACTGGGGAAAAGCGGAGGACAAGTAGCCCAAGAAAGAGTGAAGTGGCTGGGCCAAAGCCGAAAGGATGCTCTGCTGTGGATGGATCTGATGGTGAAAGTCCAATGCTGTAAAGAACAATATTGCATAGGAACCTTGGAATGTAAGATCTATGAATCAAGGCAAGCTGGACGTGGTCAAAAATGAGTTAGAAAGACTGAGCAGTGATTATCTTGGGAATCAGTAGACTAAAGTGGACAGAAATGGGTGAATTTAACTAAGGGGACCACTGTATTTACTACTGTGGGCAAGGTTTCCTCAGAAGAAATAAAGTGGCCCTCACAGAATAGTAGCATTTTCATTTTTAATCCTATTTCTATTATCTTCTTGATCTGTTTTATTCAGGACCAACTGTAGATCTCAAGTGACAAGTACAACATTAAGAAACTATTTAGTGTTCACAAGACCATGCGTGTACATCCCCTTCAACCAAACCAGAGCCCAACACTTTATGGTATACGATATAGAATTGCCAAAATAGCCCTAGAAAGAGCGATTGCAGTTGTTGTACATATCTTATCTTAGTAAAACCATATTTAAATAACCTCTAAGTGAGCATTGCCATGCTTGAGCCACCCTTAAAAAAGGCCTAAGCCACCCCAGTATAATAATAAACAGCACAGGGAATATGAATTTCTTAATGGGCAATGAAGTGACAATTAAAACAATGCATGCTGGATTTTTCCCCTTGCCCTCCAACTGCTTGTGCCCCTGTGACACTAGGAAAATGAAACCATAGAACACGTTCTCTGCATCTGCCCTTTCTATAGAGATATTCCGGAACAAATTCATCTCTCTGCTGCTCTGTAAGTATCCTGGTCAAACACCTCATACACCCACTGGCTGCTATGTGATGAAAAACTCACCTTCACCCATTACACTGCCAGGTCCTGCGCCGCAGCGTGTAAGATCAGAAGAACAATCCTGGCAGATCCTTTAGCTAAATAAACTACTAGCGCTACATCATAGACTTAATAGTTGTAACATTATTAATCTTATGTACTAATTTTTACTCCTCCTTAACATCGAGCAGAAATGCTCCTTTTAAAATATATTTTAAGTACCCTCATTTTAACTTCTGTTCAGTTTGCTGTACTATGCTGGTCTTGGACCATAATAAAGATTGATTGATTATTGAGATTTTATGTTGTTTGGTCTACTTGGTCTGGCTGTTGTAAAATAGCAACCAGAAAAGATTTTATCTCTGGCTACAAGAGACAGGTGAAATCTACAGGAAATTTCCTGGGACATTTCTGCACACTTTGAAGCAGTAAAGGCCACAGGGCAAGCTTTAGGGAAAAGGTGGCGGGAACGTTGGGTTGCTGGGCCCTTCCCTACTCTCATTTCAGAGGACTGACTCCCTGGGTTCATTGCAAATACCCACTCGGATTTTTATATAATGAACAGATATTCTTAGGAGGAAATTATATGAGTCTATAATACTAGTTAAAATGTTACATTCAGATATTACGAACAGTTAATAAAGTTACTGCCAGTTAGTTTTTCAATTAAATGAAACTGAATGCAGGTCTATTGAATGAATTTCATCCTACCTTTTTTTTTTACTTCACTGCTTTTCTTGTGCTCCTTTGGGAAAAAAGGGAACCATATAAATCCATTAATTTTTCCATCTCTAAATTTTTAATGGAAAATGTACTGTTATTAACTATGTCAAAAATCAAAATATTCATCATTTTAACTAAAAGCTTTCAGAATTCCAAAGCTGAAGATATCACTAGAAATACTGTCTTCTATGGTATTACAGGAAAACCCCAACTTACAAATGCCTAGAGTTACATAAAATTTGACTTATATAATGATTTTATGCTAAAACCATGTCCCAATTTACATGATTTCCTATGAATTTGCTTCGAGTTACATAAAGATTATTTTTCCTATGGGTTTGCTTCGAGTTACATAAAGATTATTTTTCCTATGGGTTTGCTTCGAGTTACAAAAAATTCAATTTAAGCAAAAGCTTACGGAACGTACTTTTTTCGTAAGTAGGGGTTTTACTGTATTGCCATCTCACCATGATTTATGAGACATCTGTTTAGAGCAGACACCAAAGGATTTATAGGTCTTGAAAATATGACATTTTATATCTTACTGAAGGCAGATTCCCTCCAATGAACATTTCAAAGTTGTAACAAATTCAAGGCAAAAACACAACCATTATTTCAGGGCAGATGATCACAAGTCAGAATTTCTAGGGGGAAGCTTCAAGATTCTTGTGTACCCTTATCAAATCCACTTTATAGCATATATAATAATAGATCAGGGCAATTTTGCATTTATATTATACATTCTCCTAGCATTACCATCTTGTTACTGGTTTGAAACATGAAAACATGTAGATCAATACAGAGTTTAGAAAGCACATGACATTTCATGTGCATGGAAAATCACTTAGAAGCCTGTGACTTTTTCTGTTACTACTGTACACTGATTCTCACTTTCTTACATGCATTGTTGAACCTGCCCTAATATATGTAATGTATTAGTTTTTATCTATGCAACCACACTTTGAAACAGAACTGCATTAAAAAGAAAGAGCATTAGATAATTCTTTGTACTTAAAAGGCTGTTTTGCTTCTTCTTTCATTTCACTGTGTTAAGAGTCTTTGGGCATTAAATACCTTGAAACACTGGCTGAAATCTAGTAGTCAGTCACAATTAGAATAGGTCCACTGAATTAATGGAGATGTGGTGTATCAACAGTTATGTAATTTCCATTGAATTATCCTGTAAGTATGACTTATTACTAGATTTCAGCCAGTGCCAGAGAAATGGACATGTACATTTTATTGTGGTTTTACAGTACTTTTAAACAAAATTCTGTACCCTCAGTTGCATAGGGAAAAGGAAACAAATTAAAAAGATCTACTATGTTTTCAGTTTTACATGAAACAACTGTAAATGCAGTCACATTTGCAAAATTATATTATTTAAAAAGCATTGTGGAAAGCTACTTACAGTTTTATCTCCTTCATCTCCTGATCTGTCTGCTCCGTCTCCCTCATCTGTAAAATGGATGACACACTATAAGAAAAGCTTTTCCCTTCTTTACAGTACATAAAATAACAGCAGTTTTAGAACAGAGAAGAATCAATGTTTAAATTGTAAGACTGTTTCCATTTATTGATAATTGAAAATGTATTGCAAAGAGAAGGGGAGTTCGGTTGTACAAATTCCACAAAACATATTGTTTGATCCACAAAGCTAATAATGAAAAACTGAAAATATTTTGTTGGAATATATTTCGTCAACTGTTTCCTTTTATTAAAACGATTCATGGTACTGACTTCTCTAACAAAGTGAAACTACTGTAAAGGCCCTGTATTTCACAATACAGTGATACCTCATACAACGTCCAAACTTGGTTCCACAAGTTTGGACTTTATACGGATTTGGACTTTGTATGAGGCATGCAAAATCCTAGCCGCGATGCCTCATACAACGTCCAAATCCTTGCCGCAATGCCTCATACAACGTCGTTTCCATAGAGATACATTGTTCTGTAACAGCACAGACTTCAGGGCAAAGTCAAGGAAACAGATAGGAAACTGACAGAACTTTAAGAAAACATTCTCTAAAGGCTAAATACATTACAAAAACATGTCAAACAACCCTGATTGTCCAAGAACCTGAAGAATGCTGCAAAAATCTCAGGAATGCTTCTAAAAATTCTGATGAAGGATCCAAAAAAAATCCAAAATCGCGCTCAAAACCACTCCTAAACACTCTTTGCCTTGTGCAAAACCCACAAGAGCAATGCACGCATGTGTCCTGTCATTTATACTGCCCAGGCACAATGCCTCATACAAAGACGAGCGACTTTGTATGAGGTAACTTTTTTCAAGAAATTAGGCGATGTTGTATAAATTCGATGTTGTACGAAGCGGACTTTGTATGAGGTATTACTGTATTCAACAGAACTAGGATTTTACAATAACATATTATGTGAAGTGATCAAAAGCCAGATATACTGGCATAATTACAAAGACTAATGATTAAAAAAAACAGTTTGAGGCAGGAATAGTTGCTAAATACCTTTTACTGCAAGAATGTGGAGGAGTAATGAGGTAATATATCAAAACTACTCCGGTAATGCCAGTTTTTTGAAAATATCTTCATCAGGATTTCTTCAGGATTTGATTTTAAATATTTGTCAAGAAATCTTAATGTGTCTATCAGATTCAGGGGGGGGGGGGAACATCCATATTTGGGGACCATGCCACAACATTTGGAAGATCTGAACGTGCCCAGTCCTGCCTTAAAGTGAAGAGCCCTCATGGCGCAGTGATTAAATTGCTGTACTGCAGCCAAAACTCTGCTCACAATCTAAGTTCGATCCTGATGGGTGTCCAGCTGACCCAACATTCCATCCTTCTGAAGTTGGTAAAATGAGTACCCAGCATGTTAATTACTTTGTGAACCACCCAGAGAGTGCACAAGTGTTATGGGACATTATACAAGTGTAACTGCTACTGCTAAGAAGAAAAGACAGCATGTGAGTCTCAGAACAAAATTAGATCTTTACCATTGTCTGATTCATCTCTTTCACTTTCAGTCTTTGCTTGTTTGTTGTCTGGTTCATCTCCACCATAGAAACGTTTGCGTTTACGCGGTCCTCCTTCATTATCTGAACGACCACCCAGATGACCACGGAAAGGTCTCCTCTTTGCCTAGAAACACAAATTGCATAAAACATTACTGGCTAGTTTATCAATGCCTTCAAAGAACTCTGGAGAGTTTCAAAGTTTCCTGCTTCAGCTGTTTTTTTACCCCAAAGCCTTTGACAGTAGTGGCAAACCTTGGCACTCCAGTTGTTCTTGGACTTCAATTAACAGAAGCCCAAGTCTCTGTGAATCCAAGTCACAGAGACTTGGACTTCTGGGAATTGAAGTCCCAAGAACAGCTGGAGTGCCAAGGTTCGCCATCACAGGCCTATGATATCACCTCAAGTGCAGAATATTGCTTGGACAACATTCATAACTCCCTTGTCTCAAAGTAAGACATCCTTGCATAGCATTAGACTCAGTCCCAATGAGACTGAAATCCCTAAAGAATGCTATTTCTGTCAAGATGATTTCCGACCTCCTGCAGTGCAAAATGAAAATATTCTAAAAAGAACCTATATTAAAATTATGACTATCTTCTTTTTCTGTTAACAAAAGCAATCATCTACACAGAGGAACTGTTGAAGTAGATGCAATTATGTTTCCCAGTGTGAGCATGTTAAACTTACTCTGCCACGCGATCTCCCAAAGCCAAATGGCATGTTCCTATGAAATCTTCTCATTCCCGGTCCAGGCATTCCCATCATGCCACAGTCATAATCCCCATAGTTGTCGAAGTCTCCGTAGTCTCCATAATCACCATAATCTCTATATTCTGGGATGAGTGCTTGGGAAAAGAGTGATGGAAGCCTGTTAGGTCCAGGCCCTCCCATATTCCTCCCGCCCATGTAACTCATCGCATTCCATCGTGGTGGCGCATGTTCTGAACCTGATGGCCTGAAGCGATCACGACTGAAAGTGTTTTGGTGCCCTCGATTCTGGGCCCTCCCTCTATTAAAGCCATAGTTGTTTCTTCTGTTACAGGGCTGGTCTCTCTGGTTATCAGCACCATCATAGTGGCTTCCAAAAGAATCATTCTGATCTGATCCACCTTCATTATAGTCGTAGCTGGTTCTGTACAAGTCACGATCAGGCACCGAAGCTCTAGAGTCATAGGACTCAAAAGACTCAAATCTGAAAGAGCTGCATCAGAAGCAAAGAAATTGAGTCAGTATTTATAGAAGGCTTAATTGGTAGGCTTGACAAAGCTACATGTTGCCATACTTCAGGTTTTACAGTTTATTTACTTTGCTAGCAAGAAACCATTCCTGTTCTGAATGCAGAAGGGTCCCAATCAAAGGTACTTTTGGTTTAAAAGGATCCCAATTATTAGGGCTGAGAATTAGCTGTGCCTGAGAGGCTAGAAAACTGCTGCCAATTGGAACAGATTATATTGGGCTAAGCAGACCTATAAGAGTTAGCTTAATATAATTAATGTACTGGAAATAGAAAGCTACAAGGTTTGGGGTTTTCAGATTTTCTGAACAACAAATACCACAATTCTCCATTCTCAGATCTACCTACTTTATAGGTAACTTTACAAATATTGTATGTAAATCTGGCACACCTGTGAAACAGACAAATTAGCAGGTTTTAAAGCTTAGTTGTGTCAAAAAAAGCTCCCAGCTATCACAGGGGCAGGAACAAGAAGCAACAAATAGATGAAATCCCTTCTAAGTCTATCAGGTGAATCTCTTTCCTAAGCTACAAAATGAAAGGGGTATTTTGCAAAGTTCTGAAAATAATGTAACATGATTCCCTGAGGTTTTATGAAGCTTAAAACAAAACAATTAAATAAAAATAAAAAAGAAATAAAAAGAAATCGCTGCCTCAACCAGAAGGATTATGTCGCTCACAAATACAGACAACTACCACATGAAATCCCACTTTAAAATCTCAGTGATACTTCAAGTCTACAAGAGACAGCAGACCTTTACTACAACAGCTTATTTTATTTTGCATAAATCAAATGCCATCTAAAACAAGCATACTTTAAAAGTATTAAAATATTAGGAGGCATTATAGTCAAAGAATGTATACTGTCCTATAAATTCTTGAAATTCAAGATAATTTGAAAGTGAAACAGACTTTATGAAACAAAGAAAAATAACTTCAGTCACCTTTCCGGATCGTCAACACCTTCCCCACCGGTGCCACCACGTTCCTTTAGCATATCCAATCGCTGGTTTATTTTTGCTACAATAGATTCACTTTTTTCTGTGCCCAGTGCTCCAGTATTATAATTTGCAGCTGACATATGGGCACTCCTTGGCATATCAGCATTTTTAGAAGTGTTCCAGGTATTTGGAGGACCAGCATCATCATAGTTATATGCAGGAGCTGCAGAAGAGTTGCCACTTTGGCCACTGTAATAATCATAGCCTTCATATCCTGATAAACAGAAAAGGTGGCATAGTCAACAAAAGTTCCAAGAATTTGAGTTTTCATAATTCTATGGAAATTATCACCAAATAGAAAAACAATACACCTGCAAAATAATTAAGAGTTGTGAACTTATTAAGACATTGCTGTCATTACAGATATTGTATGTTGTTTCAGTAACTTATCCATTCTAGGTTACTACACCAGTCCATGAGCACTTTTATCCCTGTCTTAAACTTTCTCTGTAAAGATGCCTACCCCGTGCTACATGACAGGAAAGAACACAAATTATACCAAAGCACTACACCATCTACATCACATTGGCTAAAATCTTGTTGCTAAGCAGTTAGTTGCAACTACAAGGTAGAGCCCTAAAAACATGCAGGTTGGGGTGCCAGCTCTCCCACTCCACACAACTGAAAATCCTTGTTGTTCTGTAGCAGCCCAGATATTGGTCAGCTTCACAGGCCACTATTATAATCTGTCTCCTCCATGACCAGCTAATTTTTCGTCCATGCTCCTGGAGCAATTCTTGCCCCTCGAAGACTGAACCAGTGGCATGCAGCCAGGTGAATGTCTTCACCTACCTTCTGACATCTCACTGTGGGCAGCGCCACATGTTCTAACAAGATCTATCTTGTGTTGGCGGTATGGGTGTGTGGAAGTCAGTCAGATGGAAAGGGCAAGGTGGCGCTAGAAGAGTGAGTGGCTCGTGGATTTGAAGCAGGGCTGGCTTTGGCTCTGGGCCTGCCTTTCCCCCTTCCCAGATCCTCCCGCTCCTCCCTCTCTGTACCCAATAGGCTGCCTGCTTGCAATGCTGGTCTCTCTTCAGGTGCAATGTGGCTGAAGGGTTAGCTAAATGTAAGTAGGGCAACCACTGCCTGAGCAGTAGTTGCTGCCTTTCGGGCACAAAGGGGAAAAAGTAGGGGACACAACTGCCTCAGCAGCCACCATATCCAGCCAGTTCTGAGACCCAAGCAGCCATCCAGCATGACAGCCACAGTTGCACCACACGAGCCCAGCAATGGCAGCTCCAGCTACCAGCTAGGGCTCTTGGAGTCACCCGCAGACAACCATAGTACCAACACCCAGTGCAGTCAGGATAAGTCTTTCACTCCCTGCCCTCGCCCCCCCCCCCCCAAGTTCCTAGAGATGATCACTGCAGGTCAAAAGCAATCACTGAAGATTTATTATTATTATTATTATTATTATTATTATTATTATTATTATTATTATTATTATTATTATTATTATTATTATTATTATTATTATTATTATTATTATTATTATTATTATTGGGGGGGGGAATCTGTGTATTAGTGGACTCATGCAGTTAAAACTGACATTGTTAAAGGGTTCACTGTAGAACATTCCCAAGAGAACTCAAAGAGAATTGACTCACCAATTCATCACTGATTTAATGGAGCTACTCTAGTTGTGAACTTACCACACTAAGCAACAGGATTTCAGACATTGCATCATATATTAAACTGTAAGAAAATATTTTGATTTTCCCAATAGACACCTATTACCAAAGGCTGTGGCTAAGAAGACTGTTAACTCAATATTGGTGGGAGAAAGTTCTCCTTCTATGGACTAGTGTTGGTGAGATGCTGCTTCACAAAGTGGGAAGTATGACTTCTGAACACGCCAAAATGCAGCCTAGCTGTCTTGCTCTTTCCATATTGCTTTTATTCCCATTTGATTCATTCAACCATTCTCTACCTCTGATCCTTCCACCTCTGATCTCCTCCTCTCATCCTACAACTGTCTGCTTTATGTCTCTCTTAATTTTTCCTATTTCTGCCCCCACCCCTATTAGAGTCATAGCAAAGTCTTAAATCTCCCCCCTGATTTTTATGGAGTTTTTACTTCCATTTCTAAAAATATTTTAAATTAGATTACTATAGTTACTGAGGATATGCCATATTGGTATAATAAAAGGGTATCCTATCCGCTTTATATCTTCCTTCTTTACTGCAATCCTCTCTCTATTCTATTTCTTTGTTCGAAAAAGAAATCAAGGAATAAGACAGAAAGAGACAAGCGGTAGATAAACCTACAAGTACTCACCCTTATAATCTCTAATAAATATCTTCCCTTCTTTCACTTACCCTCCTCACTCCATCAGTTAGTAGACAAGCACTGTTCTACCAGGCTACCGTGCCCACATATCCTCTTTATCAACCATTTCTGTCTCAATCTCTCCTCCACAAAATTTTCTGGCCCAATTAGCTCTCCATGTTCTGTAGCTACTGCTACTACTAAGTAGTTCCTTGATAAGGGAAGGTCATTTTTTAAAACTTCTCTAGACCTAGACCTTTGGGTTTCCTCAAGCTGACACCTCTCCTCTAGTTACCTAGTGGTTCTGTGTGGGACCATGTTCAGTACTAGAAAGGGTTATATGAATTCAAGTACCAGTCAGAGTACAGTTGTAACATCAAATTATTTCTTATGAGTAAACAAACAGAACAATCAAAATAATATTGGGGAAATGGGCAAGACTCTGGATGAAGCAAACACACTAAAAACACATACCTTGCCAACCCCCTTGGTTTGCAGCATAAGCACCTTGTAGAACAGAGACAAATGAAACATATGCATCAACATGTTACCATAAAATGAGGTTATTCTTTTGGACATGTTAAATTATGCATGTTTAATTAATCAGAAACTATCTGAGGATGGATTAATATTTTCCTAACTTTCATTCAAAATTTTCCATAGAAACACAATGGTACATAAAGGAGATAAATTGCAACTGACAAGGAATAATTAAAATACATTATTTTGCAAAAGTCAAAATTGTGGTTTATTTAACAAATTTGATAGACAGGCCACCCCCATTTACATGGGTTCAGTATCCATGGTTTGTTATATGCATGTCTAAAAATATTCAATAATAATCCTAAAATATGTATATCAGAAAGTAAACAAAACAGCAAAAAAATGGCCAAAAAAATGTGCCACCTTAAAGACTAATTCCTGCATTTAAATGTGAGCTTTCGTGGATCAAATCCATTTCATCAGACAGTCTGATGAAGTGGATTTGAACCATGAAAGCTCACATTTAAATACAGGAGTTAGTCTTTAAGGTGCCACAACATTTTTAATCTCTCTCTTTTTTTTTTTTTTGCTGTTTTGTCTACTCTCTTATATGCTTGCACAGACTAACACGGCTACCACTTCAAACATTTCAACTTTGAAATACAGTACAGTATGTGTGTAGTTCTATGGGGCATTACCAGAACTGTCCACTACAGGCCACTGTCTGTAGATATAACGTTCACTATTATCCATTTTCAGGTACAGTATCTGCAGTAGGTCTCTGAACAAATCCCCACCCCACCCCACCCCGATACAGGCGGGGACCTGTTTACAGCTTATAAAAGAAGAATTACTGAAACTAAAAATAATTACATATTAAATAGTTTAGTCTAAACAAAAAAACATTTGTGCATCTGGTAAATTGAAGTTAAACAGATTTTTATGATTCAGTTGTAAGACTGTTGATCATAAATATGTCGTTCTTAGGATTATAATTAGGAGTCTACACACACACACACACACACACACACACACACACACACACACACACACACACACACACACACAGTGTGTGTGTGTGTGTGTGTGTGTGTGTGTGTGTGTGTGTGTGTGTGTGTGTGTGTGTGTAGTTCTATTTGTTTTAATTAAGAACTGTGACTTACCTTGAGTACTACCACTCTCCTTGCCCCAAGACCCATAACCTGTAAAATAAATATTTAGTGCCTCATTAATTCATATAAAACCTCCATAGGTTGCTTTGCTTTTTTTCTCTGAACCTTTTCTATCTCCCCTTGCAATGACAAAACAGATGTTCTTTTTTTTTGGCCAAAATAAAAATGTCTATAACAGAACCCCAAGAACAGCTGGAGTAAACGCACAGTAAACCCATTCGTGTGAATTCACAGGGACTTGGGGTTCTGGGAACTGAAGTCCAAGAACAGCTGGAGTGCCAAGGTTCACCCATCATGAGCCTATAACTACTGCTACGCACAATCTTTTTAGTCGTTTAGAGCAGGCATGGGAAACCTTGGGCTCCCCAAATGTTTTTATCAGTCCCCACTACAACTCTCATCAGCCCTATTCTGCATAAAGGCTTGCTAAGAGTTGAGGTTTGTTAAGAGTTGAGGTCTAAAGAAAGAGCTGGAGAGCCGAACATGCTTCACAAGTGATAAAGAGGTTTGTTCCTAATGTAGTAACTGTCTTTAAGCCTGATGGAAACACCTCCTTAATAATCAAAACTGCCACATTACTGAAGAGATGACACAGAAAGGAACTAGGCAAACAATATATCTTTTCATACTTCTATGCACTGAAAAAGTTTATTCTTTTCTCTTATTTCATAAATCCCTGTTTATTCATTTCCAAAAAGACAGTTTCCTGCATTGCCATTTTCCCTTTTCCTTTCACTAGATTGTATTCTAAAAACTCTCTCCATATACAGTGTTCACTTTTATCAATCCTTTTTTACCTTAATCTCACTTGTCAATTTAATAGCATTAATAGCTGCATTCTAAATTTCTTTATATCATTCAATGAGTACTGTATACAGTATTCACACATGAAGGATAGCTGGAAACAGCATAAACAAGACTGATAAATCTCATCAGGAAGAAAAAATAATAATAGCTGTCTATTGTTATAATTTTTTCTTTTGAAAAGAGTCAATTTTACAGTGTAGGTAACTTCTTCAAGTGTTGTTCTTTCATCTGCAGACCAAAATCTAGTATGGCACATTCTTTTACATCATATAATAAGGGAACTGTAGTTCTCTCTCAAGCAGTGACAATATACTGCAGTGTGAAAATATTCCCAGACATGCTAATTTCACAGGGACATTTTCTTTTAGGTTTTCTGAAGGAGTAAAAATGGGTTAACATAACAAGTACCAAGCTCACTATATCCTTCAAGGGAATTTCACCCTAAATATTCATTAGTACATTACATTAATTAATGACTGAGAAATTCAAAAATTGTAAATAATATTTACATACTAAGAGTTCCAAGAAAATCAAAACTCACATTTCACTTCTTCTACTATAATAATAATAATAATAATAATAATAATAATAATAATAATAATAATAATAATAATAATAATAATAATAATAATAATAATAATTTCATGTCAGAAATTATTCTGGGTTGAAAGGATTTTTTGCCAAAGAAGCTCTGCTCAGGGAACACCCAAATGAGGCTCCTTTTGTGTCCCCAAGAGCTGGGACAGAAAAAAAAAACGTAATTATACAGGGCAATAAAAGCTGTTTAAATTCCAAAATGAGGCCCCAATCCTGATTAAAATATTTTCAGAAAACCAATTCATTCAAACATTTCTGAAGCAGGCTGGCAACAACCTACTCAAGTAAAGTACTCAGGAAAGTTGTATTGGCAACTGGCTGCAAAAAAAGGACTTTCTTTTGACAAAGCTGGCACTGACCCCTTCTTTCAAAGAAAATATATATATATATATATATATATATATATATATATATATATATATATATATATATATATATATATATATATATATATATATATATATATATATATATATATATATATATATATATATATATATATATATATATATATATATATATAAATAAATAAAAGTATATTTTAAGGGGGGGTAGTGAATCTTATATGCCAGTAAATAGGGTATATTTCATTTAAAAAGTGCACAGGAAAAATATGATAAATGACAGCCCAGCAGCTTTAGAGAATTATAAGACATCAGCTGTGTGGCCTTTGGCAAGCCCAAATTCCAGGGTTGGTAAACTACTCAATGAAGGTGTCAACCCAGTGTGCCTCAGCAGTGAAAAAAGCAAACTCAATGTTAGGGATCATTAGGAAGGGTATAGAAAATAAGTCAGCGAGTGTCATTTTGCCTCTTTATAAATCTATGGTGAGGCCCCATCTGGAATACTGTGTACAGTTCTGGTCGCCATACCTCCAGAAGGATATTATGGAGTTGGAGAAAGTACAGAGGAGGGCAACCAGAATGATTAGGGGACTGGAACACCTTCCTTACCATCTGAGGCTGCAACGGTTGGGCCTTTTCACTCTTGAACGACGGCGTCTAAGAGGTGACCTGATTGAAGTTTATAAAATCATGCACGGTGTGGACAAAGTGGATAAGGAAAAACTGTTTTCCCTATCGCACAACACTAGAACTAGGGGACACTCCATGAAACTTTTGGGTACTAGTTCTCAAACAAATAAGAGAAAGTACTTTTTCACCCAGAGGATTACTGGTCTATGGAACTCCCTGCCAGAAGAAGTGGTGACAGCTGTCAGTCTTGACAGCTTTAAGAAAGGATTAGACAAGTTCATGGAGGACAAGGCTATCAATGGCTATAATTATGGCTACCTAAGGACAACCTCCGGGTTGGAGAGATAGGCAGGATATCTCTCAATGCCATTTCCAGGGAATCCTAAGCAGGTGAAGGCATCTCCTTGGGAATAACCTGAAGGAAATGGTGAGCCACTGTGTGAGACAGAATGCTGGACTGGATGGGCTGTGGCCTGTTCCAGCAAGGCTGTTCTTATGTTCTTATGTTCTTACTCCCAAATAATCTTTACCTAGAAAATCCTGAAAAGAGTTGCCATAAGTCAAAGGTGACTTGGTGGCACACAGTTAATTAAAATCTCCAAAAAATCTAATTAGCTAATAGCTCTTGCCACTATTAAGCAAAAATGATGCCAGAAACAATTACAAGACATACCAAAAGAACACAATCTAGAACCTAACTAGCCATGGACACGACGATACAGGGAAACTGCCATGGTTTTTCCTTCATGGCAAGTTATTATGTAACAAAAAAATTAACATCGTGCATGTGATGAGGCAAGATATAAGACAAGACGTTGGGAGCTACAAGGAATGCTATTAATTAGACTCCATAAAAAACCATCAGTAATTTTCCAAGCACAGATCCTGAATGCGATGATTCTGAAAGCTTTTGTACAAGCACCCAACAGGAAACGGCTCATACTCAAAACAAGATATACTGTACTTATAATCAAAGGTGACTGGAACACAAAAGGAGCAAAGGAGAACTAAACGGTTGGAAAATTTGGTCTAGGGGACAGTAATATAATAGGAGAAAGACTCAAGAGTTCTGAGAAGCCAACAATCTTTTTATTGCTAATACATACTTTAAGCAACCCAACCGATGTCTGTACATGAGGGCATCACCAGGGTTCAATAGAGAAATCAAATAGACTACATAACTGGACACAGGAGATAGGGAAACTGTGTTTTTATGCCATAATAAGACCAGTAGCAGATTGTAGTACTGGTCATGAACTGCTAATATCCAACATCAAAGTTGTAAAACACTAAAAAAAATCTAGTGACAATCCATGATTTCAACAACTTTCCTGATCAAGTTGATGTACACATAAGGAATAGATTTGCATTATTAAATTTAAATTACCAAGACCAAGAAAAAAGTGGACTGAATTTAGAGATATTATAAGGGAAAAGGTAAAAAAAACAACCCTGTAGTCAAAAGAAAAGAAAAACCTAGATGGACGATAGAAGAAACATTTAAAATTGTGATGAACAGAAGAGAAACAAAAGTAAACAGAAATAGGATGTACTGTATTTTCTGGCGTATAAGACTACTTTTTAACCCCGAAAAATCTGTGCCAAAGTCGGGGGTCGTCTTATAGGACAGGTACTTAACTGCAGCTTGTTTCCCCTTGCTTCATATGTCCGGCGCATATGGTGGGGGGTGCCACGGCCGAGTCCCTGCTCTGTGCGGGGAGTATGAAGCAAGGGGAAGCAAGCTGCACACATCTTCCTGTACCTCAAGGAGGAGAATGTGAGCATGGATTGGCTCTCCACCAGAACCTGCCCATTCGACTCGGAGGGCTGCGCGTCTTCGGGTTGAGTGTGGGTTAATTTTTATTTGGTGTGCATTGGAAGAGAGGTAGTCTTATACGGCAAGTATATTACAAACTCTATATTTTAACTGGAAAAGTTGGGGGTCGTCTTATACGCCGGAAAATACGGTAGTTTTTCAGCAAATGTCAAACAGAGGTAAAGAGAAATATTACAATAACCAGCACAAATAGATAAAGAACAAACAAAAAAACAAGAGATCTCTTCCAGAAGATCCTAGAAATTAAAGGGATATTTAAGCCTAGATTTAAAATGTTGAATGATTAACAAGGAGGCACACTATCCCACCAGAAAAGGGGGGGGGGAGAGAGAAAGTGGCAACAATACACTGAAGCCCTAATTTGGAAGAGGCAGAAGAATGATACTCATTTCAAGATGAATCTTGTGACAAAGAACCTGCAGTTGTTGTAGAAAGTGACGTGAAAGCTGCTCTGAAAGCACTAATAGTAACTGCATGCAACCATGTCAATTCTGACTTACAGTGACTCTAAGTCAGTTGACTTACAGTGACTCTTTTCAAGGAAGGCAGCAGGAAAAGACCAAATACAGATGGATAGGTTCCCTAAGGGAACCACAGCCTTAAATGTACAAAAGCTGAGCAAGGCTTTTGAAAAGAGAACATTTTGGAGATCACTCATTCATGGGGTCCCAATGAATTGGGGTGGCTTGACAGCAGGTAACAAGCTGCCATAAGTCCTTCTAGGCCAGGGACAGAAAGGCAGTGTAGAAGATAAATGAAGTAAGGGTCATGTACCTTTATGTGATTTAAAAGCCTGGGTACAGATAGATAGGGTTTTTCTGTTTAAACAAATATGTGCTGTGAGCATGTTATTCTATCTCTAAAGAAGAGCTGGTTCTAATTGTATCAGAAATACTTTGCATCAACAAATTCTGAAGGACAGACACTACACCCATTCCCTCCTGCAGGGCTGTGAATTGAAAGCATCTTACCAAAAACAGAAATAACTCGGACAGAAAAAAGTACAGCTATTAGTGTTACTTCTTACTCTCTGACTGCTTCCGTCCTCCAGTTTTAATGAGTAGCACATGGCCTGGCAGACCTTCTAAAAAAGGTTAACGGACCTTCCCGGTTGCCATCTGTGTGCCACTAATGAAAGATCCAACTGCACACTACTAGTCAGGACCATAAGATACTGTACTTGCCGGGAAGGGCAGGAACAGAAAAAGGTGTGTGGGGAAAAACCTAGCAGGATTGAGACACCAAACAAGCTCAAGGTCTCCCTTGTTCAAAAGCCGTAGTGTGCGACTCTAGGGGGCGGTGCTTGTCTCCGTTTAGCCCAGTGTTTCTCAACCTTTGGCTTTTGGACTTCAATTCCCAGAAGCCTAAGTCAGTTTCCCAAAGCGCTGATCAGTTAATGTACTGACTTAGGATTCTGGGAATTGAAGTCCAAAAGCCAAAGGTTGAGAAACACTGCGAAAGTGCCAGCACTCAGATGACTCGAGTCCGCAGACATTCCTCGTGGTCACGCGGCAGGCGTGCCAAGGATGCAAGAGCGCAAGGAACGTTGCTACCTTTCCCGCCAAAGCGGGCTCTATTTATCTCCTTGCAATTTCTTGCTTTCGAACTTCTAGGTTAGCAGGAGCCGGGGCAGACGACGGGCGCTCACTCCGTCAGCACTCGGGTCTCGAACTGCTGACCTTCCGGTCATCAAACTCAGCATCTTAACCAGTACAGCTCCACAACCTAGAACAGTGTTTCCCAACCTTCGGTTTTTTGGACTTCGATTGCTAAGAAGCCGAAGTCAACCAATCCCCCTCAAAGCACTGGTCATCAGCCAATGTACTGATTTAGGCTTCTGGGAGTTATAGGCCCCACGTTGGGAAGCGCTGCCCTAGAGGCTACGGAGCAGGAAGGCCCCCCGATAAGCGACTGCCAGCAGGTGCCAACGCCCACCTTCGGCGGGAGGGAAGCGCACACCACGCGCACGCAAGCCCCGCCAACGACGGGGCGGGAGGGAGAAGAAGCGCCCACGTTCACAAAAGCGGGGCCGCCTCGCCGCCATTTTGTGTCGTCTTTGGAAATAAGCCCTGCTTGTCCCGCCTCTTTGCCAAGCAGCTCTCTAATCACCAGGCGAAGCCCAGTGAGGGACAAGCGCAGTGTCCAATCAACGCAGCCGACGGCTCGACAAGGACGCAGCCCAAGCGGCTTGGTTCTACCTCTAACCACTATGCGAAACAGACGCGGCGGCGGCGGCGGCGGTTACACTGGGCCCGAAACCTCCCCCCCACACACACACTTTCCGGGGCTCCTGCCCCCCTCCCCCCCTCAACAAGCCCTCACCGTAGCCTTGGTCCATGGCTCCGCTCGTCGTCAACCTGCCGCCCCGCACCGGAACCCTCGCCCTGAGCTGCGCCAGCGTCCTCTAAGCCAACGACGATTGGCTTTCCGCGTCCGCGGCTAGCTCGCGCTTTCCGACGGGCGTTCGTCTCGAGGCCCCGCCCAGGCGAAGCTGCCCTGCCCGCGCCTCCCACCCGCGTCCAGCGACGTTCCTATTGGCTTCTCTGCGCTTTGGATTCAGGCGCGAGGGGAGGGGGCTAGGCGAGGAGAGCTGCGCGTGCGCGAAGCTGGTTCGGGATGGGTTTTTGCCGTTGGAAGGAGGGCACGTGGGCCGGGTCTGCTGCGGCTTGGAAAATCCCCCTCGCGAGGGCGGGAAACGAACGCAGCGTTGCCTCTGAGTAAAGCGGGCACTTACAAGAGCCCCTGGTGGCGCAGGGGTTAATTAAGTCAGTGGTGGGCATCAGCCCCACCCGTCCAAGTTTTTTATTTATTTATTTTATTGATTTTTAATAATACACAAAATCAAGAAAGAACATAAGACATACATTCACTATCAAAAACATAAAAACACTTTTTATAAAGAAAATAATTCAAAGAGGAAAGAATATATAGAATTGAAAGCTAAATCCCTTACATTCTCTAACATATATCGACATTCTAATAGTAATAAACTTAATTGCATTACTACTAATTATCATCCTCTCCTCTAAACTACCTTCTCAGCAAATTCTACAACTAGTGAGACTAAATAAATCACCATGTGATATATTACAATGCCAAAGGGGAGCTGCATCCTGTCTCTTATCATTATAACCAAAAATTCAATTGATCCAGTACTGGCATATAACCTCTTTTCTTTAATGTATGATCAAGAAATGGTTTCCAAATTTTCCCAAAATTATTTTCTCTTACAATTCCTTTCTTTTCATTTAGTTCCCATGTCAATTTATCATTCAGGGCCAGTTGCCACGTTTCCCTATACCATTCATCCAACTTTATTTTCCTTGAATCTTTCCAATTTTGTGCTATACACTGTCTTCCTGTAGACATAAATATCGCAATTAATTCTTGTTCCTCCTCATCTAACTTTAAACTGTCTAAATCCGTAAGCATGGTGGCATGTTGTTGTTGTTGTTGTTGTTCAGTCGCACAGTCGACTCCGACCCTTTGCGACCCCATGGACCATTTTCCTCCAGGCGCCTCTGTCCTCCACCATCCCCCTTAGCCCTCCCAGCTCTATGCCCATTGTGTCTACTATGCCATCTAGCCATCTCATCCTTGGCCTCCCCCTTCTTCTTTTGCCCTCCACCTTTCCCAACATCAATGCCTTCTCAAGTGAATCCTCCCTTCTCATTTGATGTCCAAAGTACTTTAGCTTCATCTTTACTATTTGACCTTCCAATGAGCAGTCAGGGTTAATTTCTTCTAAGATTGATCTATTTGTTCTCCTCGCTGTCCAGGGGACTCTCAAAACCCTCCTCCAACACCACATTTCAAAGGCATCTATTCTTCTGCGTTTAGCCTTCCTAATTGTCCAGCTCTCGCATCCATACATTACCACTGGGAAAACCATTGCTTTGACTATTCTAATTTTTGTTTGCAATGTGATGTCTCTGCTTTTCACTATGTTCCCCAGGTTTCTCATCGCTTGTCTCCCAAGAATCAGTCGCCTTTTTATTTCATGGCTACAATCCCCATCTGCAGTGATCTTTGATCCTAAGAAAGTAAAATCTGTCACTGCTTCTACTTCTTCCCCGTCTATTTTCCAGGAACTGATGGGGCCTGTTGCCATTATCTTGGTTTTCTTGATATTGAGTCTCAAGCCAGCTTTTGCACTCTCCTCCTTCAGCCCAATCAAGAGATTCTTTAGGTCTTCCTCACTTTCTGCCATTAGGGTGGTATCGTCTGCATATCTCAGATTGTTGATGTTTCTCCCAGCGATTTTAATCCCATATTGTGATTCCTCCATCCCTGCACTGCGCATTATGTGCTCTGTGTATAGGTTGAATAAGCATGGTGACAAAATGCAGCCTTGTCTTACTCCTTTTCCTATTCCAAACCACTCTGTCATTCCGTGTTCTGTCCTAACTGTTGCTTCTTGGTTCATGTACAGATTTCTCAGGAGGCATATGAGGTGCTCTGGTATTCCCATCTCTTTAATTACTTGCCACATCTTGTTGTGGTCCACACAGTCAAATGCCTTGGTGTAGTCAATAAAACAAAAGTAAACTTGTTTCTGGTATTCCTTTGTTTTTTCCATGATCCAGCGTATATTGGCAATGTGGTCTCTAGTCCCCCTGCCTCTTCTGAAACCAGCCTGCACCTCTGGTAATTCTCTCTCCACATGTTGCTGAAGTCTATCCTGTATTATCTTGAGCATCACCTTGCTGGCATGTGGGATGAGCGCGATTGTTCGATAATTTGAACATTCTTTGGCATTGCCCTTTTTTGGGATTGAGACGTATACTGATCTTTTCCAATCCTGTGGCCACTGTTTTGTTTTCCAAATCTGCTGGCATATTGAATGCAGTAATTTGACACCGTCATCTTTTAGCGCTTTGAAAAATTCAACTGGGATACCATCATCTCCACTAGCTTTGTTGTTTGCAGTGCTCTTTAGGGCCTTTATGACTTCGCTCTCCAGGATGTCTGGCTCAAGTTCTACTTCTTCCTCATTGTGATTGTCAGGAGTGTTGAGGTCCTTTTTGTAAAGTTCCTCTGTGTACTCTTTCCATCTTTTCTTAATTTCTTCTGCATCAGCTAGCTCCTTTCCGTCTTTGTCCCTTATCATGGTCATTTTTGCTTTAAGTGTTCCCTTGATTTCACCGATTTTTTTGAAAAGATCTCTGGTTCTGCCTCTTTTGTTGTTTTCCTCCATTTCTCTGCACTGTTCTTTTAGGTAGTTTTCTTTATCTCTCCTTGCTTTTCTTTGAAATTCTGTGTTCAAATGATTGTAGTTTTTCCTTTCTCCTTTGACTTTGGCGTTCCTTCTTTCCTCTGCTATTTTAAGAGCCTCATCAGACAACCACTTTGCTTTCTTACTCTTCTTTTCTTTTGGTATGGTTTTCTTTGCTGCTTCCTGCATGATGTCCCTCATCTCTGTCCATAATTCTTCTGGTACTCTGTCTACCGAGTCTAAGCCATTAAATCTGTTCATCACCTCCACCGTGTATTCTTTAGGGATGCTGTCTAGGTGATATCTTTCTGGTCTCCGTGTTTTCCCTATTTTCTTTAGTCTAAGCCTGAATTTTGCGATCAGTAGGTTGTGATCTGAGCCGCAGTCTGCTCCAGGTCTTGTTTTTGCTGACTGTATTGAGGTTCTCCATCTTTGGCTGCAGAGTATGTAGTCAATCTGGTTTCGGTGTTGGCCATCTGGTGATGTCCATGTGTAAAGTCGCCTCTTGTGTTGCTGGAAGAGAGTGTTTGCTATGACCAGTGCGTTCTCTTGGCAGAACTCTATCAATCTTTGCCCTGCTTCATTCTGTACTCCAAGACCAAATTTGCCTGTTATTCCCTCCACTTTTTGATTTCCTACTTTGGCATTCCAGTCTCCTAATATAATTTGGACATCATTTCTTGGTGTCTGTTCTATGAGGTGTTGTAAGTCCTCATAGAACTGGTCCATTGTGGCTTCATCTGCACCAGTGGTTGGTGCGTATATTTGGATGACAGTGACATTGAAAGGTTTGCCTTGAAATCTGACTGACATCATTCTGTCATTTTTAAGGTTGTATCCCATTACTGCTTTTCTCACTCTTTTATTGACAATTATGGCTACTCCATTTCTTCTAAGGTTTTCTTGCCCACAGTAGTAGATATGATGGTTTCCAGAGCTGAATTCCCCCATCCCTGTCCATTTGAGCTCACTGATGCCTAAGATATCAATGCTTATTCTTTCCATCTCATTTTTTACCACTTCCAGTTTACCTTGGTTCATTGATCTCACATTCCATGTCCCTATGCAGTATTGCTCCTTGCAACATTGCATTTCCCCTCCCCCTTCCTGTCCCTCCCCTTCCTCCCCTCTGTGGTGTTAAGCATCCTGTATCACCTAGCCTGCCCCTTTGTTTTGCCTTTTGTTTTGGTCAATAGGGTTCTCTTGGCAAGCTTTGTGGCGTGGTTTGCTGGTGTCTACGCCATTTTTCTCTCCTCATACGTTTTATCACAGTTTTTAAAGTTCAAAACATTTAACACAACATATTATCATGCATATTATCACACTTTATACACAGTCTCTATGTCAATTTCTGTACTTAGTTAGTATAAAGTCTCTATGTCAGTTTCTATATTAAGTCTTCTACATCTGCATAACAGGTACTTATCCTCTGCCCTCTTCCCGCCTTTCAGTTGGTCTTCTCTTGGCCTTTCCGCTGCTCCACCGGCTCTCCTCCTCCTCCTCTTCCTCACCCCCCGGCTGGGGGTGGTTGTCCGGCGGCGGCCGCGGCTGGCCCTTCCGCCGCTCGCTTGCCCGGCTGGCTTGCTCTCCTCCTCACCCCCCGGCTGGGGGTGGTTGTCCGGCGGTGGCCGCGGCTGGCCCTTCCGCCTCTCGCTCGCCTGGCTGGCTGGGTCTCCTCCTCACCCCCCGGCTGGGGGTGGTTGTCCGGCGGCGGCCACAGCTGGCCCTTCCGCCGCTCGCTCGCCCGGCTGGCTTGCTCTCCTCCTCACCCCCCGGCTGGGGGTGGTTGTCTGGCGGCGGCCGCGGCTGGCCCTTCCGCCGCTCGCTCGCCCGGCTGGCTGGGTCTCCTCCTCACCCCCCGGCTGGGGGTGGTTGTCCGGCGGCGGCCGCGGCTGGCCCTTCCGCCGCTCGCTCGCCCGGCATGGTGGCATATAAATATTAAATAAAGAGGATAATATAGATATTTTGAGAACCTTGTGGGAAGATGATTTAAACATAAACATTCCGGAAACAAAATGGAGAGCTTTGTGGAAACGGAGAATAATGAGAACACTGTCAGTTAGAGTTAAGGAACATAATTATAAAATGATGTGGAGGTAGTACTTGACTCAGGTGAGATTGAATCAGATGGATAGGACAGGAAAAAAGTTATGTTGGAGATGTAATAAAAGTGTGGGAACCATCCAAGTTTTGAAATAAATTAGTCCTAATTCGGGTGCAACGTTACACAGGGCTTTCCCCATGGCCACGCCCACCATACCACACCTACAGTGTGGTAGTTAACCCACCACTGGGTTAAGCTGCTGTACTGCAGCCAAAAGGTTGTGAGTTTGATCCTGAAGCAGACACAGCCTAAGGCAGGGGTGTCCAAGCTTTTCAGGCCACCCACGGGCCGGCCACGTGGTTCAGGGAGCCAGTCACTATGACCTGGCCCCCAACGCCAATTCATCCAGCCCACGAAACCCTTGTTGCTCCTGGAGCAACAAGGGCTTTGTGGGCCAGATGAATTGACTTTGGGGGCCGCATCTGGCCCCTGGCCTAAAGCAAGAGCAAGCAAAACAATCACACTTATATATTGCTCCATAGCACTTAGTGCACTCTCTGGGCGGTTCATCGGAAGGATGGAAGGCTGAGTCAACCTTGCTTCCTGGTCAGGATTGAGCTCACAACCTTTGGCTGCCTCTTCCATCCTTTTGAGGCTGTTAAAAGGAGGATCCGGCATGTTGGCAAAATGCTAATGACCCTGTAAACCACCCAGAGAGTGCACTAAACAAGATTTAGTTGCTGACTCCATTATACTTTCTTCCGTGTCTAGGCTAGGTGTGAAACTGCCAAAATGAAAGCACCTCTTGGTGAGTTCATTCTGCAGTACCTTTGTGAGAAAGATTAGCTGGCAACACAAGGTTGCTGTTATTAGGGTATGCCCGATTGTGTTGAAAAATACCACAATCTTTGAGGAGGCTCTTTCTGTGTACCCCTTCATTATACTGTAGGAGTCCGACAAAATCCTGTGCTGCTCAAGGAGCGTAGCAGGCAGAAATTCCATGGTTGCTTTTACAAACTGTTTCTGTTGAAGGCAAACAGCGTCAGACTTACATGATCTGCTTTCTTTTGGCACCAGACTTCCCCACCTCCACTGGTTCTTCTTATGTTAGGATTACCTAAACTTTACAGGGGAGGCCCTGCTGTTTAAAAAAAAAAAAAAACGGGAGGGAAGCCCATGATTGGGAATAATCAACATTTCTTCCTTTCAGCCAAGGGGTGGGGATTGGGAGGTGAAACATTTATTTATTTCTGAGATAGCGTCTGAACCCCTTGTACTGCCAATGACCAGTGAAGCTGCCACCCTTGGTTAGTCCCGGCCTGTGGAGTCTTGGTGATGATGACCACAAGCCACAAGGAAAGAAAATAAAATGTGATGACTGAGCAGCACGGAAAGCGATTTAACTTTCCCACTAAAGTCGTACCTATTTATCTACATACAATTTCTGGCTTTCGAACTGCGAGGTTGGCAGGAGCTGGGACAGAGATGGATGCTCATTCCATCATCCAGCACTCAGGTCTTGAACTGCTGACCTGCCAACTTTCCAGTCATCAAGTTGAGAGTCTTAACCGCTATGCCACCGCAGCCCCTTGACTGAACAGTTAGGAAGATGTCTTCATGGCTGATCTTCATGAGGATTGCCAATACAGTATTCAGAACAATAACAATGTACTGCATTTATACTGTATCTTAACTAATATTGATCTGGCAACATATTGAATACAATGAATCCTTGTTTAATTTGTAACTTTTGTACTCACCAGATTTCAGAGCTGCTCCAATACTGTATACCTATTTTTCTGCCCTCTTTTCTTATTTCCATCAAGCGCTTTCCACCTAGTGACACTATGAATTAGAGATCTTTAAACCTCTGCTTTCTCCTCCTCCTCCTTCTGCCATATCCGAATATAGGTGATCAGCATGGCGATTAGCCATGAAGATTGTCCTGGGAACAAATATAATGCAGTGGCCTTTATGGTCCCAAGCCCTTTTGGCTAACCTGACAACCCTGAGGACTAGCAGCCTTGGTGAAGCCCACAGGGAAGGATGATGGTCCCCAAGTGGATTAAATCACACTTGAATCCATCTTGATGAAGGGCAGCAGCTTCATCAATACTGGCCTGGGGTTGAGGACTTTGTGTGCCCAAAGGGCTCAGGACCAGAAAGTGGCTTGCAGAGCTGGATCAGTGGTACAGGTGTTACACTGCAATGCAAAAGGCAGATGAAAAGCCATGGCATTATATTCGCAGGACAGTCTTCATGGCTGATCACCATGAGGATCGCCAATATTCAGATTCAGATACAGCAGAAGAGAAGGTCAAAGAGCCCGTAACATTTCCAACTCTCATACTTGTCAGTAACTACATGAGCTGTTAAGTATAAATGAAAAATTCTCTAAATTCAGTGCTAAATTTCCCATACAAATTCCTAGTTTGCTTTAAAGGCAGCACAACTCACATAGAGATTTTCAAGTGTAGGTAGGAGTCATTATAAGGGATCCAGTCCAATTTTCACCCACTAGAAATGCTCATTGACTAGATGGTATCCTCACTCATCACAGTGGTTCATAATATAATGGAGGAAGAAGAGATCACTCCTTGTTCCAGTGTACCTTCTCCATATCTGTCCACTCTCAGTGGACTCACCCTCAGTGATACTACAGTAATTAGGGAAAGTAATAACTGTTTATTTACTTTTTTTCTTAACAGCAACAAATAGAGTAAAAAGGGGTAACATTACATAACAGAAGAACAGCCTTGCTGAAACAGGCCACAGGAGCCCATCCAGTCCAGCATTCTGTCTCACACAGTGGCTCACCATTTGCTTCAGGGTATTATTCCCAAGGAGATGCCTTCACCTGCTTAGGATTCCCTGGAAATGGCATTGAGAGATATCCTGCCTATCTCTCCAACCCGGAGGTTGTCCTTAGGCTTGGTGTGAATATCATTTGGAAGTACGGTACTCTTTCCCCCAACAAAGTTATGCAGCAATACTTGCTTTTTAATAAAACAGCCTTCTCCTTTCTGTTATCATTAGGACAATTTTTTCCACATCCAGATTTTTAAAAAAAGAGTGATCTGGTGTGAGAAAGATTAGCCAGCAAAACCACTAATAAGTCTTGTCTTTTCCTTGTCCATTCTCAGGACAACTGCACCAGCAACTAGATTGTTAAAGAAATGACCACACAGCTGCACCAGTACCCAATATCAACCAATATTAGCCTCATTTCATCTGTTTGTCCATGTGAATATATGGCCTATGGTGCATAGGCCAATTCCTGACTGAAAAAAAGTTGGAATTGTTCTGAGTAGCTAATAACTCAGACATTGTAGATTGAATTTTAGTGCCAGCTAGTCCCAAATCTTAATCCAAAATATACCCATGGAAATCAGTGATATTTAAATGGTTTTAAAATATTTTGTTTTACAGAGCAGGCTGTATGTGCTAATTGACCAATAAAATGATGAAAATTTTATTTAGCTTAAAGCAGGCAATATATTGGGAGTATGCAGGCTGGGCAGCTGGTATACATTCTCCTTTGGAAATGCAACTGGGAAATTTCTGTTATAAGAGAATGAGGAAGGATGCAGCAATCTAAATCATGGGTGTTCAGAAGCCATCAGTTCTCAAACTGGGTTGTATATTCAGATGAAACACCTAGCTGATAAATTTCAGAAATCCATTCTCTTGGGTAGTTCTCATGAGGTTAGTAACACCACAGGAGATTACAGGACTTCTAACTACAGTGTAGTGGGACAAACGTATACAGTACTTGTAAGTTCAATCATCTGCACTAGTGCATTTTCCAGTGGTGAACCTTCCAGGTGTTCTTGAACTTCCATTCCCAGAAGCGCTGATCAGCAGGAGTGCTAACTTGGGCTTCTGGGAATTGAAGTCCAAGAACACCTGGAGTGCAAAGATTCACCAGCACTAGCTTATTCCATGGCAAGTACGCTTGGATACGAGTTGCAGTTGATGACAGATATTTCTTACAAAGATGCACATTGAGATGGCATGGGCCTTACCGACTTGTTGCTCCTGGAATATAGTTCCCAACCTATATCCTGAGGGAAATGTGGTATTTTTCATTCAGTTATAACGACAACCACTGGATGAATGAGGAATGGGATATTTTCATAGAAACTAGAGCCTGATCTAAGAGCATGTTTACTGAGAAACTTCATGAATCATTTTTAAATACTGTACTGATAAGTTCACATCTATATAATTTGGAACGAACCCCCACTGGTCGCAATAGTAACCTTCATAATATTCTTGCACAATGTTAGTCTTTTAAAGATGCTATAGGTCACCCTTGTTAAAAAGCCAGTCGTATCCGACTCTAGGGTTCAGTGTTTATCTGTTTATAGCCAAAGGGCCAGCGCTGTCTGCATCTGCAGAAGTTTCTGTGGACACATGGCAGGCATGCCTCAACAACAGAGGACACAGAACACTGTTTACCTTCCCACCAGAGTTGTACCTATTTATCTACTTGCAATTTCTTGCTTTTGAACTGCTAGGTTGGCAGGAGCTGGGACAGACAGGAGCTCACTCCATCGTGCATTACTTGGGAATCAAACTCCGACCTTCTAGTCATCAGAACTGCATTTCTCGGCTAAGCACAGATTCCCAAAGTGATATGGTAAAGAGAGCAAAGGATGAGATTTTGCAGGTCAACTGCTTAAATCTTCCTCATCAATCAGTTCTTTCCCAAAGCCTTTTTCTTCCTAGTTGTCTTTTGAGGGAGGAGCAGGGAGATGAGGGATGGATTTTAAAAGAGGCTGTGTGTGTGTGTGTGTGTGTGTGTGGGGGGGAGGGAGCATAGAAAGGGGGGAACAAGTTAGGACAGGATTAAAAATTTCTCACTCTTGTCAGCTGCCCCCTAAAATGCTCCAGCCTTACTTTACAGTTACAAGACAAATACTGGCTTCAGATCCCCATATTTACCCTTTTAAGGTATACTTCTTCTAAGGTTGCAATCTTAAGCTGATTTACTCAGAAGTGAGTCCCACTCAATTCAGTAAGTCCTGTTTTGAAGTAAACACATATGATATAAAGGGCTGGTGAAAGGGGAAAACACAGTAGACAACTGAGTCTTTTTAAGAGCATATAAGTCTTATAATTACCACTCAGTTGGCTTTTAACTAGAGGAGAAGTGCCTAAACTATGGCCCACAGGCTGGAACTGGCCCCTGATACCCATTCATCCGGCCCACACCACCCTTGGAAGCGGAAGTAAAATGCACCCAAAATCTCATCCTGTTGCAAACTATATCTGTGGCAAAACAGATTGCAAAGTGCGGTTTACTTCCACTTTCAGTGGGAGGACCCACATGACCGGCCTGTTGAACGTGATCAGCCCACGGTCCGAAACGTTTGGGCACCCCTGAACTAGAGATTTGGTGTATGGTATGTAGACAGATGCAAGTATACTTTGTACTATTAACATTGCATAGCAACCCCATCTATATTACTGAACTCTGTTCAGACATGGATCTAAAATTTTTGAAGCAACTTGTGAAACACACCTAACTTCCACAATCAGTGGAAGCACAGAATAGCATCTGGACTGGAAGACAAGAAGTTGGCCACTTCTGGTTCAGATATTAGCAATCTCTGTCACTACTGCTCACTGCAGCAATATCTTACAAGCCACATACTTTCTTAGTGCTTAACAGATACAGTATCCTAGAATTTCTCTTATTCACATAGGTGACAATTTTCAGGTAATTTCATTACTTCCAACATTCATGAAATTTATTATCAGGAACATCTACAGTTTCACTGAGTACAAGACATAGGCGGAATTATCAACACTTGTTACACATTTTTAAGGGAAAGCTGCACCCTGAAACCTCCATTAATATCTATTCCTGCTTATTCACTGAATATTTTCCAGTTTGTTCACACTATTTTCCTTCCTCACTCTATTACCAGATTCTATGTGATCCAAACTTTAAGGCAACAGAAGTACATTGAGGGGCCAAAGCTAGTTAGAAAAACATGTCCATCAATCCTTTCCAGTTTATTTTACTGCTGGAAGAGTGCATGTACCTTAGGAGGAACACAAGATAATAAATGGAGCATGAACAAGAGCAGTGGTAGCTGCACTACTATTGCTTCGTAAGGTGTTTTACAGATAGCAGTGGAGGAAAAATAAACTGACATTATTGCCTGGGATTGCTTTTTCTTTCTTTCTGAAACACAGTGAAGTAGCATTGTACTGTTGAGGAAAGCATTGTAAGAGGTTTTAGAATAAAACAACTGCAAGGAGCTATACTGAAGGGGGTGTTTAATATTTCTTCAACACTCTTCATTGGTAGATTCCATAAGGGCTACTGTCACCCAGATTTTACAGAATAGCAATCTGAGCCAAACAGGAAAAATAATGTCCTCTAAACTCCAAAGGAACAATATGGAATTGCCTTTTAAGAATGTACCAGGGCATTATTGTCCCTCTTTGAGTCTTCCTAGACATCTGTAATATTGCTTCCTTCAGACATTCACACACACAGGTAGTGCCAATACAGAGCTTTATCTGTACCTGCTGGAGATATTAATATTAAATAAGAGCACCCCAAAACCTTGTGCTAACTTCCAAGTATAGTCTTTGCATATTAAAAAATAAAAAGATAGAAGAATGCTACAGTGACATGGAAATTATTCCAATCATACAGGATTTAAAACCCAGAATTTTGCTACTGACAATTCCAGACAAGGCTACAGAAGGAACAAAAACATTTTCAACTATATACAAAGTCAAAGGGAGAAGGAAAGAAGATATTTATCCCCCAAAGTTGTAGCATGGTACAAGCCAATTAACAAAATTTGTTTTGAGTATTCTCAATTTTTTTCCTAGTACAAAGCCACTTAAAAATTGTACTGCACAAAACCTATCTAATACGATGAAGATTTTGTTAAAAAAGCTATTTCCAAAAACACTTTACAGATAAAGGCTTTAAAGTGGTGTAACTAGGTGAAAGTGTAGTTAATGAGAACCAAAAAGCCGCGTGCCATATAGTGTCACAAATACAATTATGGTTGTAAAAGTTTTAATGCAGTCTCAAAATGTTTCAACCATCTTTACATGTTCACTCATCAGGTGGCTCCATCTCCTGTAAAGGAATGATTTCTTTCCTGTCTTCATCTTCATGCTCTTCATGCTCATCTGCAGGGGCTGCTTCCTGGGAAGTGTTCTGCTCCTCTATTTGTCCTGCTGGTTCTTTTCCGCCTTCCTCTTTATTTTTTTCATTACCTTCTTCAACTGGATTTTCCTCAGCCACACTATTGCCACTCTTTGTTTCCTCTTCAGCTTTATTGCCCTCCTCCTCCTCCTCAGTTGCCCCTTCATCCATATTCTCACTTGTTCCAGCCTCACCTTCCTCATGTTCTTCCTTCTCTTCAGGATCATCTGTAAAGGGATTCTCGCCCTACAAAATAAGACAATGTCATGATGTGGCACTTAATCAAAAACTTTCTTGCTAGGCAGTAACAAATGCTCACACTGTAGAATATGCAAATGCATAGCTGTTGATGTTATGTGCCATCAAAATGCCTCAAACATATGGTGAGCCTAAAAGGGTTTGAGATATATTTTCTTTTTCTTTCTTTATTTTTTATTTATTGTTACATTTTTATACTGCCCACTCAGCCAAAGCCAACTCCGGGCGGTTCACAACAGTGGGTAAAAACAGATAAAAACAAATAAAACTGATAAAAACCAGCAATAAGAACCCACCCCTAAAAAGAGAGGGGTGCAGGAACTGAAGAAACCGTGGGGCAGGCATCCTCCCCTATATTAACCACCCAACGGAAGCCACCCCTCCACCTGCACCCCAAACTTGGCCCGCCAGCCAGGTTTTTAGTTCTTTTCTAAAGGGCAACAACTCCGTCTGGAGACGCAGTTCCACAGGCAAGAGGTTCCAAAGGGCCAGTGCAGACACAGAGAAGGCTCTCCTCCTTGTGCCAGAGAGGCGAGCCCCCTGGCCGATGGCACTATTAGAGAGCCGCTCTGGTTGGACGGACAGACCTCCTTAGGGCGATGCGGTCTCTAAGGTAACCTGGCCCACTACCATATAGGGCTTTAAAGGTCAAAACCAGCACCTTGAATTGCACCCGGAGGCAAATGGGTAACCAGTGCAGCTCCCACAGCAGTGGTGAGGCATGGGCATAACGTCCACACCCCATCACCACCCGGGCCGCCGCATTCTGGACCAGCTGCAGCCTCCGAATGGTCATCAAGGGCAGCCACATGTAGAGCGCATTACAATAATCAAGTCTGGAGGTCACCAGAGCATGAGTGACCATGAGCAAAGAGTCCCGGTACAGGAGCGTGCGCAACTGGCGAATCACCCGAAGTTGGGCGAAGGCCCTCCTGGCCACAGCCGCCACCTGTTCTTCTAGCAGCAGCCGCGAATCCAAGAGGACCCCCAAGTTGCGCACTGGGTCGGTCTGGGGCAAAATAGCCCCATCCAAAACCAAAGATGGTAGCTCCTGGGATAACACAGGACCCCCCATCCACAGCCACTCAGTCTTACTAGGATTCAGCTGTAACCCATTTGCCCCCATCCAGACCCCAACCGCCTCCAGACAACTGGAAAGGACTTTGACTGCATCACTGGGGTCCCCACGGGCCGAGATGTACAACTGTGTATCATCCGCGTACTGATGGTACCGCACCCCGTGGGAACGGATGATCTCACCCAGCGGCTTCATGTAGATGTTAAATAGGAGAGGAGAGAGTACCGAGCCCTGAGGCACCCCATATTTTAGGGACCTAGGACTGGACTTCTCGCACTCCAACCACACCGACTGGGTGCGATATATGAGGTGTTCCCAGAGTAGCAAAGTAATCTCTTGAGTACTAATCAAACATTCTACTACACCACACTGGCTCTACAATTACATAGCTAGAAAGTGTGAATTGATGGAGTGAGTTCTGCAAATGAAAGTAATCATTTGGCTTCATATACTACATGAAGTTGAATTTCTTGTCTGCTTTAAATCACGCTGGAAAATCTAGCTTTCTAGCTCTTTAACTCCCAATATTCTTGACCACTGGCAGGGCTGATGAGATTTAGAATCCAATATCATCTGGAAGACAACAGTTTCTCTAACCTTTTAACTTGGAAGAAGCCAAACACAACCCATAGGCAGCCCCCAATATCTATTTCTGTTCCTTCATCAGCAGAAGCAATAATGCCACACATACAGTAAGAGTATACTGTACTCGACATTTTTAGGAACTATGGAATTCCAACCCCCAAGTGTTCACCACTTTTGTAGTTGTTTTTTTTTTTGGGGGGGGGGAATAGATTATGTTCTTGCTTTTCTACTTCTTTTACACAACATAGATTTTTTAAAAAAAGAGTATTCTACTCACAGGGAAACACAAAATTTTACTGAATTTTACTAAATTCAGTTATTTGCCATCAAGTTGGAACCATCCTAATAGTGGTTTCAACATAAACGATAATTAAGCAGTGGTTTTATGATTTCCACTCCCCTAATGAGCTTCTATGGCCAAATGTGCATTCAGATCCTGGTCTTCTGACTTCTAGTCCACTACACCACACGGGGTTCTCTTGGTGTTTACCATAGAGCAACTTAATAGCAATCACTGTTTATTCTGGAGCTAAAATGAGATGATTTTAAGTAAAGAAAACAGATGTAATGTCAAAATCACAAAAATAAGAGTACAGACTTTTTATTGAAGTGGTAATGTAAAGCGTATTTCTGGATGCTCAGATTCAATCAGAATGAAACTTAGTTATAAACTCTCCACTGAGTATGGCAAATGGAGGGTCGTGGATTGACATTTTATCTTCCCTTTTAGCTGCAGGTTCTCGAAGAAATTCCAGATGCTCACAGATGTGCTGACAACTAGACAGACAAGGCAGTGTTAATAGGGCAAATACAGAAGAAAAACTGAAAAAGCGGGAAAGGTTAGCAAAACTTACAGTTGTCAGAAAAGCAGGGGAGGTCAGTAATATGTATAATAAATGTACAGTGAAGATGCAGAGACAGAACAGGGGGTCAGCAAAGAGCAATCCAAAGTAATAAAGGTGTTTAGCAAAAAAAGGTGGACAAGACAGAATGCAGGATAACATGTATGTTTTTAAGCTGAACAGAAAGAAGGCATTTCCATGGAGAACCTTGGGCTATGTCCAAAATTAGTCCCAGCTGTAGTAAGTTATGTGGGTACCCAGTATGGTGTAGTGGATACTAGGACTCAGGAGGTCTGAGTTTGAATCCCTGTTCAACTATAGAAGCTCACTAGGATTGTGAACTTGTAAAATCACTCCTTAAATATCTCACCTTGAAAGCCTTCTTAGGGTCACTATAAATCAGTTCCAACTTGATGACACATAACAGCAGCAGCAGATAGGACTTGCCAGTCAAAAGTAACGTAAATTCAGTTATTTCAATAGATCTGCTATTCTTATAAGTACTAGATGTAACATATATTAGTAAAATTTAAGGGTGACCATCAGAGGGACATTTCTAGCATATATATGCTTACCTTCAGATATTGCTCCAGTTTTTTACTGATAAACTTATTGTTAAGAATACTTCTTGCAACTACTAATGATGACTTCTTAGACTGTTCCATCATCGCCTTGAAGACAAAACAAGAAGAAAAATCAGTCTGTAACAACTTAACATTTTATTTATAAATATCTATAGACTTTTTACAAAACCAAAATGAATGCCATTGGCAGGTATATTGCTGTTCCGGACGTAGTAACACAGTAGTGATATAAATGTTTCAGGTAAATACTACCAGCTCTTAAATAAATTCATTAAATGTATTACCTGAACAAGAGAAATCAAAACACTAATTTGTATACAATACAATGCAATTGCTTTAATACGCATCTCAGTCTTTAGAAAGTTCAGTCATTTAATGACTATTCAGCTTGCAAATGTCTAGCTTTATCAATGGTCAGTTTAGCAAATCTACTTACCCTGCGGTTGTGGTTATGATCAATGGACTTCAAATGTTTCTGGATAATGCCATATTGCATTGGGATAAACAGGTCACAGGCCACACAGTGAGCAGCCTCCACCTTTTTAATGAAGTGTTCCATACCTACATCTGAGGAAATGTAAGACAGATAGAGAGCAGAGTCTATACACGCACCACACTACAGATCACTATGATTTTACAAAACAGAGCACATGGCCATTTAAAGCAGGGGTGCCCAAACTATGGCCCACGGGCTGTATCCAGCCCTCGATGCCACTTTATCTGACCCACGCCACCCTCGTTGTTCCTGGAGGTGGAAAAAAATGCACATTTTACTTCCGCTTCCAGGAGTGACAAGGGCGGCATGGGCTGGATAATACATGCGGCTGCAAATATACTGATAAGAGCAGAATAATAATAAAAGATGGAAAGCCACTGGAACAAAAGTGAGAATAAAGGGGAATGAGACAACATGTACAGATTATTACCTATGCAAAAGAAAAGCTTTTAAAAATGAATTTCTATTCTACATATCCCACGACTGTCTGTGATATCACTAAATGACTATGGTTTACTAACACAGTGCTGTTGCTATCCAGAGTCACAGAGAGGCTATTCAGTACTCATAACAACTAGGAGCGAAAGTAATTTAGGGCTATATTCCTTTTCAGTTCAGAACACCATACCATTTGTTCAGTGTTCTCTATATAGCATGAGCTCTCAACATATTCACACAAGAAAACAATATAATGTATCACTCCAAAGCTGAACTTTAAGATACCACGTCTGCATCTATTGCAAGACTTGCACATACCTTGGGTAACATCTTGATCTTTATAAATCTGTTGTATAACTGCATTAATATCTTCAATAGCTTTACGTCGTGCTTCTGTTTTCTTTGTTTTGTTAGTAACATATTCCTGCAATTTAAAAGAATGTATGAACTCAAGATAGAACTGATAAAATGCAAACTGTCATGATAAAATGCAAAGTATAATTATCCTCCCCATACAAAATTTACCCTGCAAACTGCTTTACCCATATCCTTGCTAAACTATGCACTTTCCTGCCTCAGATCTTTTCATCAGCTTCTGTTCTAAAATATTAAAAGTGAGCTAATAGCTGGATCTCAAATAAAAGCACAGCGTAAAACTGTGAGCTAGAGATGTTGCTCTGATGCTTTTTCCAGTATTTATCTCAAATGATACTTTTCTTGGGCTTACGTGAAATGCTTCATAGCCAAGTGACACAGAGATGCTAGGAAATATGAAACAAAATGCTGTGTATCAGTACTCAGAAAACAAGCTCACCTGAAGGAATTCAGCTGTTTGTTGGGGCAGCTTAGTTCCAACAAATAAAAAATGTTCCTTGTGAAATTTGCTTTCCAAATGATTGGACATCTCATCCTCATAGAAAGTGCGATATTTGCACAATGAGCATAAAAATTGAATCCTGTTAATAAGACATCAAAGAAAAAGCTTCACTACAGACCTTTAACTTCTGGAGGGCAGAGCAGTAACTCATTTTTTTAACTTTATGCTGTCCAGCTAATATGATTACTGTGGAAAAGGTAAAATTCATCAGATATGTGCTATAATAGAGAATGACTGAAATCTCATTCACGTATGCCTGCAGAAAGGTAATGACATCATCGGCAGGGGAGATATTTTTGGCAAGCAAAGATTTCTTCCTTTCCCATACCTTTGAAAGGAAAACCGAATGGGAGAAGGAAGTCTTTCAATGTCAAAAGTCTCCCCCTGCTGACAGCAGGACTTCAGACATAATGCATGTTTTAACCTTTGGTTTTTACTTTATAAATCAGATGTAATAGCCATGGTTCCTGAACTGCTAGAACAATAATAACTTTAGCCCTAATCCCTTGATCCAGTCTTGCAAGTTATTTTCCAAAGTGTGCCCAATTCTGATGAGGAATTCAGCAGAGAATTGGAAGGGCCAGAGATAATTTGCCACTGTTTTGTATTTCCCCACATTTAAAATTGTGTAGGGGACATTTAGAGCTGATCCGAATAACAGCCATATTTAGAGCTGATCGGAACAACTGTCAGAGATCATCTGCCACTGCCAGCTGTGGGAAGCTGTATTGATTTGCATGATTATCTGTCATTCTGATTTAATCACTCTATATGAACTCTGTATCATAGAATAAAGGGACAGGTCTTGTCCTGGATCAGCAACTGGTTAAGGGACAGGAAACAGAGGGTAGCACTAAATGGACAGTTCTCCAAGTGGAAGGAAGTAAAGAGTGGGGTCCCCCAAGGTTCAGTACTAGGACCCCTGCTTTTCAACCTCTTCATAAATGATCTAGAAGTAGAAGTAAATAGCAAGGTAGCCAAATTTGCTGACGACACTAAATTATACAGGGTAGTGAAAACTGTGAGAGATTGTGAGGAGCTCGAGGGATCTCTTGACACTGGGAGAGTGGGCAAATGAGCTTCAACATTAGTAAGTGCAGAGTGATGCACATTGGGCCAAAAAAAACCAATTACATTTATAAACTGATGGGGTCTGAACTCTCTGCAACAAACCAGGAAAGGGAACTTGGTGTCCTGGTGGACAGCTCAATGAAGGTGTCAACCCAGTGTGCCTCAGCAGTGAAAAAAGCAAACTCAATGCTAGGGATCATTAGGAACGGTAAAGAAAATAAGTCAGCAAGTGTCATTTTGCCTCTTTATAAATCTATGGTGAGGCCCCATCTGGAATACTGTGTACAGTTCTGGTCGCCATACCTTCAGAAGGATATTATGGAGCTGGAAAAAGTGCAGAGGAGGGCAACCAGAATGATTAGGGGACTGGAACACCTTCCTTACCATCTGAGGCTGCAACGGTTGGGCCTCTTCATTCTTGAACGATGGCGTCTAAGAGGTGACCTGATTGAAGTTTATAAAATCATGCATAGTGTGGACAAAGTAGATAAGGAAAAACTGTTTTCCCTATCACACAACACTAGAACTAGGGGGCACTCCATGAAACATTTGGGTACTAGTTCTCAAACAAACAAGAGAAAGTACTTTTTCACCCAGAGGATCACTGGTCTATGGAACTCCCTGCCAGAAGAAGTGGTGACAGCTGTCAGTCTTGACAGCTTTAAGAAAGAATTAGACAAGTTCATGGAGGACAAGGGTATCAATGGCTATAATTATGGATACCTAAGGACAACCTCCGGGTTGGAGAGATAGGCAGGATATCTCTCAATGCCATTTCCAAGGAATCCTAAGCAGGTGAAGGCATCTGCTTGGGAATAATACCCTGAAGCAAATGGTGAGCCACTGTGTGAGACAGAATGCTGGACTGGATGGGCTATGGCCTGTTCCAGCAAGGCTGTTCTTATGTTCCTATGTATCTGGGGTATATAAGCTCATGCCTTGCTATTTCACTATGTCTGATGCAGTGGACTTGATCTATGAAAGCTCACATTAAAATATAGCAGTTAGTGCTGCAGTGTTTTTGCTTTCTGATATGCTTTAAAACAGTTTGTTTTAATTACAATTCTTGGAAGTATGGCATGAAGAATCAACCTCCACTACCTTGCCAAAAATTGATCATATTATTTTACTTGTGAAGACATCTAAATATATTGGCTGAAATCCTGGTGCATTGCTACACAAAAAGCTAACTTTGGGGGGGGGGGCAGATTGCCTCAAGTTAAGTCTCCAAAGATATTGTTTGTTGCATACTGAGTCACATGACTTAACATGCAAAAGATAATGTCTACAGAACATTTCTAAACTTAAGGCAATTTATCTCCAAATGTCATACTTTTGCATAGTCGTGCAGCAGGATTTCAAAACCTCACAAAATCATCTCATAGTGCTTGGTCTAGTTCAGTATTTCCCAATGTGGGGCACACTCCCCACAGGGAGGCTTCAATTCCCAGAAGCCTAAGTCAGTACATTGGCTGATCAGTGCTTTGGGGAATTGACTTAGGCTTCTGAGAATTGAAGTCCAAAAACCAAAGGTTGGGAAACATTGGTCTAGCTAGTATCACCCTCCCAAGTCTTCCAGAAAACGGGCTTACCTTTCTACCATCCGATCACGGTATCGTTTCTTTTGCCTCTCCTGAGTTTTCTTACCAGCCTGCAACTTGCGCTTGATTTGACTGATCTCTTCTTGGATTGTCAGAGCTCCTACATGAAATAAAATTACCCTGTTTTTAAATGATACTTGCTTAACAGACTCTACTGAAGTCAACTTTCTTAGATGAGATGGGTCTCTGGGTTCCCAGACTTGCTACCCTAAAAAGAACATGCAATTGTTCATGCATGGGGCATAGCTTTCAGGAGTTGAAACAAAGCTGGTAGCATAACTGTACTTCAAAGGTTTTTGTAGGCTTTAAAGCGAATGTAATGTTTGTTGGAGAGATAACTACAATCTGCACAACACAGATTTTTCATATAGGAAGCAGGGAAAGTTGCATTTGTGACTCATTTTGAGCCACCATATGACAACATGTGGTTGACCCAGAGCTTACATTTTCAACAGCAGTGGCGGGCACAATTGCACCATTTTGGCTGTATTTGCAGCCTCTGCTGCTTCCCATGGTAACAGTGGTGGGAGGGACATATTCACATTTCTGCTGCATTTCGTCAGCTAAAATGAGGGGTTTTGTTTTCACTTCTAGGTGACGGGAAGCAAACAGCTGATCGTCGGGGATGAGTTACCAGAGCTGGCCACTAAAGGCCACTGTCAGAAGTGCTGAAAATGCATAGGAATGCATTGAAAACCAATTGATCCCTTCCAGAGATCAGAAAAATGGGGGAAAACATCTATTATCCGTTCAAATCTCTTTATAAAGTGGTGAAAACATGGCAAAAAATTCCAAAATGCAATTTATAAAGAGTTTTGAACAGAAAAAATACGTTTTTCTTTTTAATCTTTTTTTCTGGGCTCCAGAACGGATTATTTGTTTTTCAATGCATTCCTATGGGAAACCGGATTTCGCATTACGAATTTTTCGTAGTACGAAAGGACCCATAAAACACATTAATTTTGTAAACCAAGGTTTACTGTATCTTAATCACAGTCAATTCACTACTGAAAATTACATGTCTTTTTAGTTTATACTTGTTTAGTCAGATCTTCACTAGCCAAGTAATAAGAATAATTTGATATTAAAATGACTCTAGGAACAGAATCCTATTGTAACATTCCCTCCCTGACAAAGAAATAAAACTAAGCTCCTTATTAGGAATATGTTAATACTAGCAGGGGTGCCCGGCTTCGCCCTGGTGGTCCCAACCCGGCTAGCTGAGTGCCAATGTTGCCTGGGAAACCCACTGGCCAGGAGTGGGCCTGTGATGTGAGCTCGGCGATGACATCACAATCCCCCCGGTTGGCCTATTTATTTATTTATTTATTTATTTATTTATTTATTTATTTATTTATTTATTTATAGTCATATTTGTATATGCCGCCCACTCAGGCAGAACCCGACTCAGGGCGGCATTACAACAATTCTAAAAATACATAAAAACATTATAAAACATTATAAAACCCGCATCCCACCCCATTAAAAAACCCATATCCCACCCAACCCCATCCATCTGCTATACAAAAGGAAAGAAGAGAGAGTTCTTATAGCACTGGGGCAGACACAAACCCTCCTGTCAAATATACCCCCATTTGCAGATCAATTTAGGGGGCAACCCCCGGGCTTTGGGACCCTGACAGTGACATGCTCACGTACGCAAGGTCCATGTGTGCCAAATCTCATGGGGTTTGGTCAAGGGGTGCGGCAGCCCATTCCAGACACCGAACCCACACCTTTGCTTTATAGGTATAGATAGTCACATTTAGACTTGCCTTTCTCAGAGTCTCCTTTTTTTTCTTCATCTTCACCTCCTTCTCCCTCTCCTTCTCCCTCTCCCTCCTAGAATATAATTAAGGATATTGAAGCACAAAATTGCACTTGCTTACAGCCATAGTCATAACACAGCTGAAGTAAATCTTACATTAAGCAGTCAGGAAATGTTGCTCACTACAACAGGATTTCTGGCTCAGACACTTGCACTTTAAATGTTCTTGCACATCTGATTACAGTAGAAGCTGTTCTTCGAACAAATCCAAATAGAACAATATGTGGCAGACAAGTGCAAAATATGCCTACCTAGCAAAACAATCAATCTTTTTGCAGCCTACATACCCATAATGCATGAATAACAGAATGTAATTTTTATAAATGCAGCCTTACATTTTTAGAACCCTTTTCAGCAGCTTCTCCTTCAGGACCCTCTTCTGTAAAGAGCAAGGCATTTGCATCATATAAAGTGACTAAAATATTCAATCAGCAATACTTGTTTTTTTAAAATATCATATTTATTAAATTTTAACAATACGATAAATCTTTAGTCATTGTCCTGTACAGAACAACGAGATTGGAAAAAATCTACTTATGAATTTAACAAGACCTAACAAATTACAACTATACAGAAAATTAAAACATACAACATATATAATAAAAACATAAAAGTACATTAAAAAACAAAGTTTCTCCAATCACTGAGTTATAATACCATTTCTTTCTTTATATAGTTCTCTTTAACATCTTTAAATTTCCCTATTTATTTCTATCTTCAGATTTTAGTTGTTTCACCCTGTGCTATATACAATATTTGGAATTTACTATTTCCACATTTACATTATTAATTTTTCCCCCCAAAAAGCTAATTATATCAGGTGCAGGTTTAGTTCTTCTGTCTTTCCCTTTCCCTAAAGCATATTCCACAAATGGCTTTCATATATCCCAGAACTTATTGTGTGTGGTCATATCTTTTTTTAAAAAAAAAATCATTTCACAAGTGAGTTTATCATTCAGAGCTATTTCCCATACACCAGCAATATTTGTTTTGGCACTGGCAAACTAAAGATAAAGTTATCTCAAACTAGAAAAGCTTGAGTTGTAGACTCTTACCATTATCAGAGTCTGAGTTATCCGAGCCATCAGTTTTTGCTGCCTTGCTGTCAGGTTCATCAGAATTATTGGCCTGTTTTCTCTTATTAGCTATTGGTTCATTCTTTATTCTTTTTTTCTATGAAAAGACAGACAAAGATATTTTAAAACATTAACACAATCTGAGATGTTTCATATTAAAAACCAAAAAATTTACATGCTACCACATTCTAAATTCTTTACACTCAAACTTTCTTAAACAGATACAGTTCATACAACACTTCCTAGCCATCCTAATTATGCTTTCTGGATATGATTAAAAGTCATGGTTAATCCTTTTAATACTACAGCTACACATTAGATGCAACTAAACTTTCCTGCAACTTTAAAAAACCTAAAATTAAGTGATAGAAAAGGAAAACATTTCCCCTAATAAAGCAATTAAAATGACAAAGCCGACTCTCAAGGCAGTGTCTCTTAATGAACAGTGCCCATAAAAATGGGGCAAAAGACAGGTGGCAAAATTTTGCACAAGTACTTACTTTAAAATCTGCATCCCATATTTTCCAGTTCCGTCTTATTCGTTGTTTCATGCTGCCGCCTCCAAAGCGCATGTTGCCAGAGAAACCTCGCAGTTCCTGGAACATTTTGTAATCAGGGAATAGTTTGTGAGAGAAAAGGGGTGGAGGCCTATTGGGACCATGGCCTCGTCCTCCCATTGGGACTGGTGGGTCATGCCACTGTCCGCCCCTGCGCCCCGAATATCCAGGTTGCATGGGTCTGTGATTCCTCCTGTCTCTGGCCCAGTTCTGACCCCGGTGGCCAAAGTTGTCCCGTGCTCTGTTGTGGTACTGGTCCCTGCGGTTCCCATAGGAGTTGTCGTAGTGGCCTTCATAGGCATTGTCGGCGTCATGTTCAGCCTCACAGTAATCATAGCCGGATCTGTATAGATCACGGTCATTCACTGAAGACCTCGAGTCGTAGGACTCATATGTATCATACCTGCAATAATTGCACAGTAAGCAAGGAATGTAGTCAGTAGCACATTGTGTTAAAGATTCTGCCCAAAAATGGCAGCAAAAATAGATTCCATTAAAAAAAAAATCACCTCAGAATTGTTCTAGGTCCACTTAAGAAAAACAAGAAAACATAACAAGTTTCAATCCAGTGTATTTATCTCCTCTATAAAACAACTATGCAGAAGGGCACAGAAGGGTCCTCAGTAAGAGCAAGATTGAACAAGAGTTTTCTTTAGCCTCCATCATACTACTTTGATCAGAGTGAACAAACTTGTTTTGAATGTGGATGTTTCCTATAGGTTTTAAAGTTCTGAATGCCCTTAGTTATGCTTCTTCTTTTAGAGTCATATCTGATTCCGAATATTGGTGATCATCATGGCAATCAGCCATGAAATCTGTCCTGTGAATATAATGCAGTAGCATTTCATCTGCCTTCCGCATCAAAGCGTGACACCTATACCACTGACCCAGACCTTTTGGCACACAATGCCCTCCTCAGCCCCAGGCCAGTATTGATGAAGCTGCTGCCCTCCATCAAGATGGATTCAAGTGGAATTTAATCCATTTGGGGACCATCACCCTTCTCTGTGGACTTCGCCAAGGCAAAGGTTGTCAGGTTAGTTAACCGCCGCCTGATGCTCGGCATTGAGTTGCTGGCAATATACTCTATTTATCACAGCAGGATAACCTGGCCAGACTATGCTGGTCAAATAAAATTCTCAGATGCAGCATTATAAAATCAGCTCCAATCAATTATTACTAAAGAGAAAAAGTACTGTTTTTTTTTAAAAAAAAATAAAGAAGAAATTATTGACATTATTATGAGTTGGTTCACATGTACATTTTAACTATAATTATTTCTGTGGGGGGAAACATGTGAGCAAACCTAATCATTTCATGCTCTGTTCCTTCTATAAGTGGATGAGACAAACACGATAACTTGATTCATCCCTTCAAACTACAGCCTTAAGGCACAATAATTTTTGTACAAGTGTTTAAAGTGGCAGAGAATCTTTAAACCGTACATACTCGTGTAAAAGTGTCTACATGTGATTCAGTAACAAGCTCTATGACAGAGATAACACACCACAAGCCCAAAGTCCAGACTGTTAGTGAGAGCATGTGGCTTTGACTTTGTGGCAGAACAAAACAATATCATGCTGCATTCCAAAAAACAGCATTGGAAACAAGAGCACAAATTATGCATTGTGTAAAGAATCTGCAAGCAAGGAAATGTAAAGGAAACAATGGCTGAAGAGGAGACTTTAAAATCCAACTTGGAACAGAAATACTAAAAGCCATCAGCCAGAGCTAGGTTACCACCATCTACCAACTCTGCAATCCTCATGACCATTTAGTATAATACAAGTCATAAACCTAAAGCTATCTATATCTTCTATTAGACATCCACTGCAAACAAAGAAATCCATTTCAGCATCTCTGATACTCATCTGAGCTCACTTTAATTAAGCAAAAGTGAACACTGTTCAGTTAACCCATTCTGATAAAACCGAAAATCAGACACTGCACATTTACTTAGGAATAAGCTTCACTGACTTCAGTGTGCAAATGGATGCAGCTTTAGCCATGCTTGCTAATTTGAGCCATGTCCAAGTTTCATGGCAACATAAGTTAATATATTACCCAAAAGTAGAAAGACTACTTTTGAGCAGGGTGTTTAAAGCAGGAGATATTAATATATGCTCTGATATGTTAAGCTACTTCTTTTTCTTCTTCTTCTGCCATATCCGAATCTGAATATTGGCGATCCTTATGGCAATCAGCCATGAAGACTGTCCTGAGAATAAACGCAGTGACCTTTCATCTGCCTTCCGCATTGCAACATGACACGCGTAACCACTAATCCAGTTCCACGAGTCACTTTCTGTTCCTCAGCCCTTTTGGTACCCAAAGTCCTCAACAGCCCCAGGCCAGTATTGATGAAGCTGCTGCCCTCCATCAAGATGGATTCAAGTGGGATTTAATCCACTTGGGGGCAATGTGGACTTCAACACCCAAGGCTATGAGTCCTCAGGGTTGTCAGGTTAGTAAACCGCCGCTTGACACTCGGCATTGAGTCGCTGGCAGTATGGTCTACTCTATTACCATAGCATGATAACCTGGCCAGACACGCGTTAAGCTACTATTAGAAAGTAATACACGAAATGTCAACACAAGAGGCAGAAGATACAGAAGGAGGCTGCCCAAAGAATGAGCGGGCTGTAAACACATTTGAGCAGCAACAATAGTACACTGTTGGCTGATCATATCAATTGCTTCTGACACACACACACAAAGAAAAACACAAAAGGCAAACAATGTTACATGTGATTTTACTACAGTAGTTATACAATGCAGTCATTCCAATAAGATGTGTGAAATTAAATAACAGTTTTACTGCAATGGACTCCTTTGACACTTCCAACATATAAACGTTTCCAAGCAGAAATGACATATACTGTACATCCTTTTTAAACTAAGTTAATCATATTACTTCTGGAACAGATCTACAAAACAGTTTCTGGTAATCTCTAAATTAAATCATAAATATACCCACTCCAAAATTAGGAGAGAGAGTGCAAACCTGTTAAACTTCAAATTTAAAGTAATTAACTCTTCCAATCTTTCTGTTTGAGTACAACAAGAAATAAACACTGTTTGCCTCAACAGTCTAAACCTATCCTTCTTTATAAGCAAATAGTCCCTTGGGAGATTTCTGACATGTTTTCATAGAGTGAGAAACGCAGCAAGAAAAATTATACAAAATATTCTATGTATTCATTTTGTTCCAGTTGGCTGAGGCAAAATCCAGAAAACAAACAGTATACAGTATTATTGTGATCAACTGTTCCATAAACTGGAATAGGATTTGGAACTGCATCTTTCAATATATTATTTTCACAAGACATATAAAGTTGCTAAATATTCCACTCTTCTTTCAGAACAATAAAACTCACTAATTAGCCACCAGTATTATTAACAAGCTTTCTTCACTCAAATACTTTAACTAGGTGAGCACCTTATTTTCAAACCCCAAGCTGAAGGAATACAACTTCACTAATTATATTTTCCCCAAAAAAGTTCTTTACAAATATGCAGATCTATAAACCAAACATCACCATTTGAACAATATCTCTCTTGAATACAGAAACTACCTGGTTTGTGGACTATTACTGAACCTCTTCATCTATTTCTTTATACTCACCTGTCTCAACCTGAACCATAATGCCCCCTTGCATTGTCAGTTACTAGATGAGATACCATATCTAAATGAAATGTTTGAAGAGGTAGCCATGTTAGTCTGTGCAAGCATATCTGAGAGTGCACAAAACAGTACAGCAATAAACAAACAAACAAACAAACAAACAAACAAATAAATATTGTTGCGACACCTTAAAATTAACTTCTGTACAGTGGTACCCCGTACAACGATTTTAATTTGTTCCTCAGTGCACGTCGTTGTATGATAAAATCGTTGTACGAGACACACTCCCCTCCACCACCACCCCTGATCCAAAAACAGATAGCCCAGGTGGGGTCTCCACTTTGGGATCAGGGAGGCTGCAGGCTCCATCCACCCCTTCCGGGGCTGTCCGTTTTGGGATCGGGGAGGGTGGGAGTGGAAGAAACCTCCAGCCTCCCTGATCCCAAAGCAGAGAGCCTGCCGGGGCTGAGATCGGGGTGGGTGGGGGTGGAAGAAACCTCCAGCCTCCCTGATCCCATACCTGGGGCTGTCCGCTTTGCGATCAGGGAGACTGAAGGTTTCTTCCACCCCTACCCACCCCGATCTCAAAATGGACAGTCCAGGCCGGCTTTCGGCTTTGGGATCAGGGAGGCTGGAAGCTCTTTCCACTCCCATCCACCCTGATATGAAAACAAACAGCTGAAAAGCATTGCATTGTAAAACTACTAAAATCGTTGTATGATGCAAAAAGCGTTTTCAAAATGCCATCGTTGTACAATTTAGTCGTTGTGAGATGCAATTGCTGTACGGGATCTTACTGTATTTAAATGTGAGCTTTTGTGGTCTGATGAAGTGGACTTGGTCCACGAAAGCTCACATTAAATATAGGCGTTAGTTTTTAAGGTGCCACAACATTTTTGTCTTTTTATTTATTTATTTATTTATTTATTGCTGTTCTATTTTGTTTATTCTCACATATCTTAAATGTGGGTTAACATTTGTGATTACATCCCCATGCTGCTGCCAATTCATGTTTGTATCTGAATTAGGCATTTCCCAAGAGTTTGAAATGGCCATACCCATAATTGCCAGAGTTATCCTGATTGTATCCATATCCATAATTATAGTCTTCGTAACCTGAAATAAAAAGCAATAGTCAATTTTCCAATTAATCAGCAGTTGTGACATATAAACATCTATGTGGGATTTGCTGATTGCATGAAAAGTATGTCCTCTTTTAAGGTACAGTAACTGTGGCTAACTATGAAGTATTTGGGACAAAAGGTTTTGTTCCCCACCCAATATAACACATAAACAGTATATTTCTTATATATGTGGCATCTTCTGTTGAAACCAGTTCATTCTTACCCCACATAGATCTGCTACAGCAGCAGTACTACTCTCAACTACAGTGGCCCTCTCAATCCCCATCTCACCAATAGAAAGCAAAACACACCTATTTTAGGACAAAACCAATTAACAGCACAATTATCCTTGTTCCAGGTTTATCCAGTTTGCTATAAACGCTCATGTTAGTAGGCCCTTACTAGAGATGTAAAGGCCCGGGGAAAAACTGGAAAAATTCAGGGGAAACCGAAGAAATTGAAATTTTTTTAAAAAAATTATGGAATGTTTTATTTTAACATGATGAATAAAATATTTTAAGATAAGGCCGGGTTCAAATATTTTATAAATCATTTCTAAAAAATATGTATGGTATCAGATTATTTCCAATGTTTCCAAAAATTTCCGCCGCCCCCCCCCCGAAAAAAACATTGTTTTTTCTGAGCTTCAAAATTTCCTGAGATTTTACATCTCTAGCCTTTACATAGGTAGCTATATGTTTGGTGCAGAAATCTGCAAGGGAGCAGGAGTCTTGAATGGTGGGTTTCCATCTCTTCAAGGAACAGAACACCTCCCTCATTCTATGGTTATCTCTTTACATGACAAAGTAGCTGAACTGGCAGAGAGTCAGGAAGCCTTCTAAGAAACATTCACAAACTTTGGCAACCGTTACAAGAGTATACAGTACGTTAGCAAAACAGATCACAAGGTACCAGAGTCCAGTTTTACAGGACACTGTATAACCCAGGAGTTCTCAACCTTTTAAAACCAGGGGCCGGGTCAAGTTCCCTCAGACGCCTTCAGGGTCCAGACAGCCATTTTGCCCTTCCTCCACCACGTGGCAATTCCTGGTGTGGTGGAGACGGTGGGGGGCCACCATGGAGGTATAATAATGGGAGATGGTGCTACAGACTTCATGCTGTACGTTGCTTTGAAGCCAGTGGGCGTGGCCTGCCACCATATTAGATGGCCCAAAACATTAGCAGGCAAACTACTGTTTACGATGGCTTGTTTTTATACCTCCATGGTTCCTCCCGCCCCCTCCTTCCTTCTTTCCTTTCCTCTCGCCCCTCCTCCTCCCTCCTTCTTTCACTCTTTTGTTGGCGGCCGGTTTCCTTTCCTCGCTGTCTCTCTCGGGAGGGCGGCCTCTTGAGTGTCCTCCTCAGTTTCCCTAATCGTCACCTTCAGCCTCCTTTAGTTGAAACTTCTGAAGCGGTGTTAGTCTCTGTGTGCCTCTGTACCTGATGTGTATCATAAATCGATGCCATGAAGTCTCTCACCCTTATGTCTGAGGAAATGGACTTGATCCAAGAAAGCTAACATTAAAATACAGCAGTTAGTCTTTAAGGTGCCACAATGTTTGTTTGCTTTTACTCTTCTGATAAGCTTCTTTAGGTTATCACAGATCTTTCTCCTATTTAGTCGGGGCATTGACGTCTGGTATAAGTTTGAACTTTGTGGGGCGCCCAGCCAGGAAGCAGGAGGATTTTACTTCTGCATAACTTAAGACTCGCAAGCACTTGGGTGCCGCCTGACTGTGTGGCTCTTGTTTGTTGCTTCCCCACACACATACGTTAAAAGATCCACACAGGGCCAGTGGCCAGCCCACGTTGTAATCTGGAACGTTTTTTTATAAAAAAAGAGGTAGCCTTATGTACCTGAAACCGAAGGGAGTTAACGATAGCAATTACACCTGCATATCCCCTCATAGCGCTTAGTGCACTCTCTGGGCAGTTCACCAGTTAATTAGCATTTTGCTCCCCAACATGCTGGGAACTCATTTTACCTACCATCAGAACGATTAGTACACCCATAAATGACGCAAGCTGGCATTTTCAATCAAACTACTTTCACAACTCCACACAATCTAAGTACCATTAACCAATGTTTGGGGGCAACTAACATGGCGGACTTTCACGTTCGTCGGCTTCAAGTTTGTGATGTCATGACAACTCCCCTTATTATACCTCCATGGAGGCCACATGAAATGGCGCCGCAGGCCAAATGCAGGTTGAAAATCCCTGGTACTGTATAACCAATTGCCTCCATTAAGACAAAAAGTAGAGAAAATGCAGGCCAAACGCCTTAGAGCAAGGGTCCTCAATCTTTTAAAGCCAGGAGCTGGATCACACCCCTTCAGACTGTTGGTGGGCCAGATAGGTGTTGCTGCTGCCAGAGGTGGCACCGCTGGCAGTGTGGGGGGACCAGCCCGACCGAGCCACCATCACTCCACCCACTGCCAGTGGCAGTGGTAGCGAGACCACCCCCAAGCCACCCACCACTCCACCCACACCACCACTGGCAACCACCCTGAGCCACCCACCATTCCTCCCATGCCACTTCCCTGCTTATTGGCCTGGAGGAGCTGCATGGCACCAACTCACCCGACCCTGCTATGGAGCACCATTAGGGACACACCAAGCCAAGCAGAGGAGACAAAGATTGAGGTGGTGGTGATGGCTGAAGCAAGGTCGTGGCCCGGATTGGATCTGGCCTGCAAGCCATAGGTTGAGAACCCCTGCCTTAGAGGCACTGACATAATACTCAGGTCATACATACATACCATTATTCTAGAACAGTGCAATTGTATACTTGCTTGAAGCTAAACTCCATTCTGTTCCATGGGGTTTATTACCAAGAACGCACAAAATTTCAGCCTACAAATGAATTCCCACCATCCATACAGCCTGAGTAAAATTGCATAGGATTGAACTCTTAGCACCATCAATTTTGTTCTAGTCATCTGCTAAACCAGATGTAGGAACATGGAAACAATAAACTGCAGTCCGAATTCACTATGCAGATTATCAAAGATCAGCCATAGATAAGGATATGCACTATTGTGCTCACATATAAAAAGAGATTGCAGCATGAGCCAGGATTTAACAAATGATGGAGAAGGGTGTAGTAGGGATAAGATGATAGATGTAAAAAACCAGAAATACACTGAATCTGTGAAAAGCTGAACTCTGATTTTATGATACTTGCCTCTATTTGTACCAGAATTCCAGTTTCCATAACCTACAAAGAAATATAAACGGTTATTAAAACTTACAGTAGTTATATTCTAAAATAGTAAAAGATAATGGTATTTAACAATACCAGACATCACGAGCATCCACTCAATAAAAGCTAAATCAAAAGATAACATCTGAAGAAAAATCCACCTAACTAAACATTTTATTAGAAGAAAGTTTTGTCTTTGAAAAGGACAACTTTACAAAAATGTTGACCAACAAACAGAAGGAATACAGAAAAGGAAAGCTTGGCTTACCCGAAATAGTTACGGTAACTCCTTTCATTGGAAGGAAAGAATAAAACAACAACAGGTTTTGCCCCACCCCCTGTGACCAGTCAGTTATTGGACTTTATTTCAGCTTTGACACACACAAAAACCCACTATCTAATAAAAAACAAAACAGTGAACACAACACAAGAAGGAACAAAGAGAGAGAAAAGCAATAACTAGATGGGGCATTTGCTAGCAGGAAGATTAGAATCGGCGGGTATGGACTATATCTTGCGCTCGCTCTCTCCCTTCTAAAAGTCCAGAAGAATCCTTCATAGTAAATCCAACTTTCCATTCTCAGTCAGCAAGAAGTAGAACATATATAACATGCCAACTTAGGCAGTAACCTACTTCTTAAAGAACCTGTAGTGTCAACCTCTCATCAAACAAAGCTCCAGGTGAAGTGTACTTGTTAATTTTGTAATGATGAGTGAATAAAGAGGGGTGTTTCCAGGTGACTTTAGAGTTATCTCCCAGCGAGTGTTACTGTACTGTAAGGAAATTTGTTCTTTTTAACATAATGTGATTTGATCCTTTTGGGAACCTATGGTGATTGGCTCCACAGGCTAAGCCATTCCAATGATGGTATTTCTCCACACTTTTCTACCTTGCTTCCCTATTTGATAAGAAACAAAAAGAATACCAGAATGACACAATATTTTCTTTCAATGCTAGTTCCCTTCAAGCGTACGGTCGAAGGAACTTATGATTTGTACCATTGTTTTTCCTTATAATGCACCAACTTGGGGAGGTAGATGTGAGGTACCAACACTTCCTGAGTTCAATGGAAAGCAGAATTTACAATAGTAGCAAAAGCCAATATATCTGAAAGACCATTTTGTCAAATGTGACTCATGGACAGATTCTACTAAAGAAATTGAATATTACCTATCTTCCTGGCCATGGCAAGTACTACAAAAAAAGTTCCTTAGGGAGAATGGTCCAGAGGTTCAAATGCTCCCCCACCCCTGCAAAATCTGACAGAAAACATGTTTATCAAAAGGATAAAAAAATTTTTTTTAAAAGTACAAAGAAATATGACCTGCAAATACCTATATGAGAGTGAAAAAGTTATTTCTTAAAACACAAAGAGCCATAGCTTGCTACTTCAGTGTAGTGAGAACTAACCCAGACAAATAGCCTTCTTTTCAAATAAGCTCTTGGCAAATGAGTGGATTACCGAAGAAGGAAATGTAATGGAACATGCTGTACCTTTACCTTTCTGTTAAACTTTTAAATTGTTTTAAAGTATTTTACTTCCATAGATAATTCAATATAATATGTATAACATGATTTAGATATTTTGGGGTTTTTGTTTCGCATACTCCTTTGTGTCCCTGCAACTAGGAGAAAGGCAAGTAAGTTTTTTATTACTATACTATCCAAAGGTAATCTGCTTCATTTAGTAAATGTTGTTGGGAGATTGTGGGTTTCATGCCAGGATGGTTTTGGAGTGACAATGAAGGACCATCCAGAACCTAATTATTATTTCAATAATATTAAATAATAATAAATTCAATATTATTTCAATAATTAATGGTTTTGAATTGGGTCTTTTAATAGGGTTTTAAAGGTTTTTAGTATGAATGTTTTTATACTGTAAATCTGGTTGTGAGCTGCCCAGTTGCCCAGGCGAGGGGGCAGCAATACAAATTGAAATAAATAAATATTCAATTTCTGAACAGTAAGTTGGAGACAGCTTGAGTCCAAACAAAGGGTTAGTCTTTGAATCAGTATATCATGTAGTCTTTGAATCAGTATATCATGTTGAACTGGAATTCTGATCCAATGCTAAGACTTGATGTTCAAAGGTTATAACGACTAGAAACAAAAAGGACACCTCTCTAAGAATCTGGGCCCAGTATGCTCCATTTTAATGAGATGTCTGTGGCTGGAGAAACACCAGGAGAAAGGCAAACAGTAGTGCTTGAGGATGTGGAGTTGACAGAATATTGACTTCATCCAATTACCAACACAAGAACAAGGATTAAAAAAACTGGGATTTTTTTGTGTCATTTAGAAAGAGGTAAGTCACATTGTTTCCCCGCTTGACAGTAAACAGAATAAAGACTTGAGTTTGGAATAACTGCTTCCTATGCTGGGTCAATACTCTGTCTACCAACACACTGATAATTCTGGGAGATATTCCAGTATTACTTAAAGATAGTTCAGATAATCCACAGATAGGGAAAGAAAACGTTTCTTGGCACATGACAGGAATACGATGGCTTTTTCCTGTACAGCTCAAGTGACTGATGCATTGATCAATTGATTGTATGTAAAGCTAAACCCTTGGTCTGGGTACCTCGTACTCCCCATATTGAGAAGCCTGTATCCATGGTCACTTTAAACCAGCTTTCAAAATGATCCAAATGGGCTGGATCCATCCACATTATGGATAGCTACAACACTTGTAGAGAGATGTGAAATCCCTATTTAAACTTCTGTGACTGACACTTTAACAGAAACCAGTGCAGCAGGCATTGTAGTTTGTCCCTATCATGAGATAGGGATACTTCTCCAACAGTATCTCTATTTAGATGACAGTTTCTCCTTTTAGTATGCCTTTAGTATCCAGGGCAGTTTCTGCCTTTTGGGAAACTGAATTATCTTCCTGGTTTCACTCCTAAATGATGTATACTTAGGAGATAAGAACATAATAATTCCTGTTTACCATAAAATTGTAGTATTCCATATGCTAAACATTTTAGCTATCAATATCCCTACAAAGGATGGAAACTGAATCAGTAAACTGTCCACACAATAGGACAGGGATGCCGAAACTTTTTGTGCCAGGGGTCTGACCATGCCCCCAGAAGCGGGCATGTTTGCACATGTGCATCTGGAACCACTTCTGGGAGTGGCATGGGTGTGTTTGTGAATGTGCAAATGCATTCGTGCCACTCCTGGAAGTGGTGCAGGCACATTTACACATGCGCAGGGGTGTCCCCATCCACACATGGGAGTGGCGCAGGCACATTTGCACATGCATAAACTTGCCGATGCCACTCCCGGAAGTGATTCTGGATGCGCACTGCCGTTGCAGGCCATATTGCACCCCTGCAATAGGACATTCTAAAGCAAAGTTGGGCAGGTGCTGTTACCAAGAGGGAGATGATTAGTACCTTCTTTTCTCTGTAGGCCACTAGAACCAGAGTCATAAGACACCTTAAGATGTTCCCCTAATGAAATAATTCACTAGAACTTGGATTGTTGGTTCATCTTCCAGTGTCACAGCCATAGCTCTTGTGAACCATGTGCTGATGTCATGACCCTGGCTTCACCCAATAAACAGTCAATGGCAGGATCTATCATAAACTCAGCACTTCAAGCCATATTCTAGAGCCAGAAGGTATTTCTGGAGGAAGAGCTTAAATCTATTAGACAAAAACTTACAATTGATGGTATCGCCATTGCATAACGAATGCTTTGTTGTGCAAATTTTTCGCTATACGATGCATTCATTATGTGAGGTACCACTGTACTGTAAACAAACCTGTCTTATGTAAAACCATTAAAATCAAGCAAAATGCATTAAAACAATAAAAAGCACTGTGAAGAAAGCTAAGCATCTAAAAAGACAAGCTTTTATTCTTTTCTTAAAATCAGTCAGATTGCAACTTGGAAGGGACAGCATTCCTAAGTTTGGGACCCAAACAGGAAAAGACAGGCTTCTGACATTATCTGAAGTTTTAAGAGGACCTCTCTTGGAGACATTAACATCTGGACAGACTCATGAGGAGATAACTGCTCCCTTAGATAGTAAAGACCCAGCTGTTTAGGCTTTAAAAGTTAAAAGCAGCACATTGAATTGGGCCTGGTAAACAACTGGAAACTAATGTATCAGGGTCACTAGAAGCAAGAGGCAAATATATGTCTAGCATAAACCACAACTTCTTTACTACAAGATGATGTGGAACTAGTACAAAACTGTAAATAGGATGAATGAATATTGAAACAATCTTACCAGTTAAGACTTCACTGACAACTCTAAGAGATCAAAACTATCTGGCCCAAAAGAAAATATGTTTCTATTATTCTTTATGCCCAAATCAGATCCAGAACAAAATGCAGTAAACAACTGCCATGTTTCCTCATCACATCAACTATGAGCTAAACTTATTAACCCTACTTACATGCTGCAACCTGAATATGCTCTGTTCTCAGCTGTATAAGGATGTATTTATTATAAGCTGTATTAGTACTCTACTCATGATCAAGACACTCATAGTTTTGTCTGGATTCCTGATGCTCCAAAATGAGCAACTATTGGTTCAAACCAAGTCTTGTATTGAGAGGTTTATGCTACCTACATCCTATGTATTATAGAAGGAGGGCTGCATCTTAAGACAACACCGAAGCCATTCTCACACCAGCATGTTTTCAGAAACTAGCAGAAGTGAAATCAGATAATGGCTTTTGAGATCTACACACAGGCAAAAGCCATGCCCAGAAGACTCACCCCCGTCGTGGTTACCTAGCCATTTAGTGAGCTGACCATAGCCCTACTTTCTTTCATGTCCTGATCTGACCCTGGATTGCCAAAATGTAGCCACTTTCTTGGCTTTGTCGCTACCCAAACGTAAGTCCTCATTGGTGCATGTCTCTGGCAACAATCGGCAGACCGGACTCTGTGTCTCTCACATTCACACCATGTGTTGTTGGCCACTTGAGCAGGCTAGTCTTGCATCTAGGGCAGTGATGGGCAGTCTTGGCCCTCCAGCTGTTCTTGAACTTCAATTCCCAGAAGCCCAAATCAGCACTCCTGCTGATCAGGGCCTCTGGGAATTGAAGTTCAAGAACAGCTGGAGGGCCAAGACTGCCCATCACTGATCTAGGGACTCCAACCTTTAGCCTTTTCAGGGTCCTCCAGGTGATGTAGGGGAGATTGAGATTTTCAGCTACACAGTGTGTGTGTGTGTGTGTGTGTGTGTGTGTGTGTGCGCGCGCGCACACACACACACACACACACACACACACAAATGATCAGCCAGTTCATGACAATACAAAACTGTTTGTCTATGTGGACAGCACAGCAATGGCCATCAAGCTTTGATGAGGTAGCTGGAAATCTTACTGGAGCACATCAGCTTTGGCCCTGAGTGTCTCTGCAGCATTGTATGCTGCTCCAGGATGGAACACATCCATACACGCAAAAAAAGATGACATCGCTGGTAATGAAGCCATGTGTATAGTGACAGGATGCCTCAAACCTACACCAGTTGAGAAAATATACCCTCTTGTTGGTATCACTCCACCTAAGATAAGGAGAAAAGTAGCAGCAGATGCTGAGAACTAAGCAAGAGAATGATCTTGGACACCCTCTAAACAGATAAGAGCCTCAAGTCCTCTGGCTCAGATCCAGGAAGAGCTTTATGGCGAGAACAAACATTTTTGAGGGTACACAAGAGCAAAACCAAATTAGAAGATGGAGGAAGGAGCTCAATGGGAAAGGAACATCATTAAAGGAGGATATAGCTGAAGATCTCAATCACCTGGAGGACCCTAAATAGGCTGAGGGTTGGAGTCCCTAGATGCAAGACCAACATGTTTAAGTGGACAGCACACGGTGTGAATGTGGAGAGACATAGAGTTCGGCCTGTTTGCTGGTCTGCCAATAGCTGCCAGAGACATGCACCGATGAGGACTTGGGTTTGGGCAACGACAAAGAAAGTGGCTTCATTTTGGCAGTCCAGGGTTTGATCAGGACAGGAAAGAAAAACCTTAGAACCCAACATAAGCCTACTCATAAACATGACTATACCTTGATTCAACTTGCTACTTTTATGAGGCCTTGCCTCTGCTCTAGGAGCTGCACTGGTTACCAGTTTGTCTCCGGGTGCAATTCAAGGTGCTGATTTTGACCTTTAAAGCCCTACATGGTAGTGGGTCAGGTTACCTAAGAGACCGCATCGCCCTGAGGACGTCTGTCCGTCCAACAAGAGCGGACCGGAGGGGCTCTCTAATAGTGCCATCTGCTAGAGGGGGCCGTGTCTCTAGCACAAGGAGGAGGGCCTTCTCTGTGTCTGCATCGGCACTCTGGAACCTCTTACCAACAGAGTTACATCTCCAGACGGAATTGCTGCCCTTCAGGAAAGAACTTAAAACCTGGCTGGCAGGCCAAGTTTGGGGTGAAGGTGGAGGGGTGACTTCCGCGGGGTGGCTGGTATAGCGAATCCCAGCACCCTCGGCCCCTGCACCCTTTTCTACTGAGTGGGTGGGTAGTTTTTAAAGCAGTTTTAACTATGTTTTTAATTATGTTTTTTTTTATTATGCTGTGAACCACCCTGAGTTGGCCTTGGCCAAGTGGGCGGTATAGTATAGAAACTGAAATAAATAAATAAATAAATTTGCACAGAGGTTTGTGTGTGTGTGTGTGTGGGGGGGGGCGGCCACCAAAGAGGGCAACCAATAGTGCCCGTTCCCCCAAGGAAAGCCACGGCTGGTTTTTCAGATGGGGGCGGTTTGGCTGCGTTACCTTCCCCGCCTCCACCCGTTGTCACCGCCGCTCACGGAAGCCAAAACGGCGGGGTGCGCCTGTGCAGAGAACGGGGTGGCGGGAAAGCCCCTTCTTCCCTCCGACTCAGGGAGCGCAGGCCAGAGAGGATCGGGCTGGCCCGGGGCGCTCCGACGCCCTTGCGCCTCTTCGTGTGTGTGTGTGTGTGTGTGTGAAAGGGGGGAGGGGAGAGAAGGCCCTCCCGCCACTATTGCCTTTCTCCCCCCTCCCCCCTGTCCCCACTTGCGTCGCCCGAAAGAGACCCGTTTAAACACCGCTCCGCTCCTCCCCCTCCTTCTTCCTTCCGCCAGCGCAACCCAGAGCCCGCCCCGGCGGTCTCCTCGGACACCGCTTCGGCCTCGGGGCAGCGGGGAGGGGAGGGGAGGGACCGGCCCGGGAAAAGGAGACCCGAGCAGCGAAGCGCCGCGCCGCTGACCGCCCCCACCTGGGTGGGCCTCGGGCCTCCTTCCGCCCCCTCTCACCCGGAGGGCTCCCCCGTCCCCTCAGGGCTCGCCAGGCACCTCTGTTTCCACCCCCACTTCCCCTTCCCGGCGGCTCACCTGAATAGCTCATGATGGCGGCGGCGGCGGCGGCGCAAACCCCTCAGGGGCCCCCTCCCTCCCTCCGCTCCTCCTCACGCCCGCTACTTCCTCCTCCTGCGCCCGGAATGGCAACGGAAGAACGGCAAGCGCGCTAAGCCCCGCCTCCCGACACCGGCCGTTCACCGCGCTTGCTGGAGCGCACAACAACGCCCGCCTTCCCCTCTTTCACGCGCTATTGGTTTAGAAGCCCTGACGCCCTCTCGTTTCATTGGTCCCCGGCAACATCTATCAGGGTCGCTTCGAGCCACCGACAGGCGGCGGCGGATGCTACTCAAATAGCGTCAACAAATAAGGGGGAGGCAGGCGTCTGTCTTATTGAGGTGATTGGCTCTTAGCGTTTGTGAAGTGTAATGGGGAGGGGAGTAGAACGGCGGGCGTTAATTGGTACGCAGGTTGCTGCGATACCTTTTTTTAAAAAAACCTCTCTGGTTGGTCTTTCAGTGGGCGGGGCTAGCAGGCCCTCACGCGGGCCAGGAAGACTGGGGGGGGGGGGGGGTGGCACAGAACACAGGAACGCATTCAACAACTGACAGAGACGCGACGGCTGCGGGCGATATGCTGGCAGTCTGGGACTCACTCCCCCGGCAAAGGGACGGCTCTTGGGCTGCTGCGCTTCCCCGCCGCCGCCGCCGTCTTCTTCCTGAAGGCGACGAGGTGAGCCCAGCCGTCGCTTTGAGCGGCGCCTATGTGCTCCAGGTGTCCTCCTCCCCTCCCACAAAAGGGAGGCCAAGGTCCGTGGCGTGCCCTTGGGATGGATGTGGCCTCTCCTCCGCTCACCCTCCTCCGGGTGAACCGGCAGTACCTTCTGTGAAAGGAGCAGCCCAACCAAAGCGCCCCCCTCCCTCCATGGTAGGGAAAGGAACGGAGCCCACCGCCCTCTGCTCCCCCCCCCAACTGGGGGGTGAAGAAGAAGAAGAAAAAGAAGAATGATGACGGAAGGAAGCCGCCGGGACCATACCTGTCAAGTTTTGGATTTGGAAATAAGGGAAATTTCCCGCAAATACGGGATACCTGACAGCTATGCTTATCCTGTGCTGCCCTCCAATGGCGGCAATAGGGCATTGCAGTCTAATTAATAAGGGATGACGGTTGGAAAGAGGGTAAAATAAGGGGTTTTCCCGGCCAATAAGGGATACTTGACAGCTATGTTTGGCACAGGAGGGTTTTCCCTCTTCTTCTTCCAAAGAGGAAAATGTCCATTGAATTCCCTTCCTTCCCACCCGCTTTGAAAATTGGCAGTCGGGGAATTCTTCTTCTTTCGCTTCCCGATCAAACCAGTGGTGGGAATCAGCAGCAGGTTGGCACCAGTGCGCCAGAACCAGTAGCAGAAATTCTGGCTGGCCCTTCCCATCCAAGTTTTGAAATAAAGTACAGTACTGTAGTCCTAATTCAGGTACAATGTAGGGCTTTCCCCCTGGCCATGCCCACAGAGTAGGTAGTAAAAAAAATTGAGCCCACCACTGGATCAAACCCTGGACTGCCAGAATGGTGGCCACAACAATTTACTGTACAACCACCTGGCACCATTACACGACCTTCCTGAACCGAACTGGACAATCCACACATTCCTCCTTTCCCCCCTCTTTTCTACTTAAAGACTTGTTCACGCACTCATGATCCCAATGGTCGAGTCGCCCTTTCCAGCTCCCTGACAAGAACTGGAGATGGCCAAAGCCTATACAGTAAAACCCCTACTTACGAAAAAAAAGTTCGTTCCGTAGGCTTTTGCTTAAATTGGTTTTTTTTATGTAGCTCGAAGCAAACCCATAGGAAAAATTTATTTTTTATGTAACTCGAAGCAAGCCCATAGGAAAAATGAATTTTTTAAATGTAAATCGAAGCAAACCCATAGGAAAAAGAATCTTTATGTAACTCAAAGCAAACCCATGGGAAATCGTGTAAATTGGGACCTGGTTTTAGCACAAAATCATTATGTAAGTCGAATTTTATGTAACTCAAGGCATATGTAAGTCTGGATTTTACTGTATTACGTTGGTTGCCTTTGTGTTAACATTACAGCAACTATGGATTTTAAAATCTAGCTGATTTACAAGTATTACCATAGTTTAACCTTCCAACCCAACCTATTTAATGCAAATATGGAACTCAAATTATTTAAAAGTCACAATAGGCCTTCAGCCTGTTTGCAAACCTAGTCACCACCCCCACCAGAAGGCCCTCTAACGAGATTTAAGCAGGCTAACCACAATGTACCTAAGCAAAAACGATAGCAGTTTCTGACATAGAATATATTTCTGAAGAGTGAAGCAAAAGTGGTCTGACCTGTGTTTAGTAAAATCCCTTTGCAAGAATAAGGTGCTGCATTGCAACTGAGGACTTGGAGAAGCCATGCTAAATGTAATTCAAATTTAATTTAATTGTGCAGATGGCACAAGTGACAAACTGTAATCCCCAAACTCTGCTTATTATTTTCTCTTATTAGGAATGAATACTGTCTGATACAATCTCTCCTTCCATCACAGCTCAACTAGTACAAAATTAGAACAATGTGCAGTGAGGTACAAGGTGGCTATATTATCAAAACAATGTGTTTAGGGTTAGAAACAGTAACACATCACTATATATGCAGTACCAAATATTTTTAAAAAATCATTTTATCAAAAACAGATTATTCTGAATTACAGTTGACAGGAATATAAGCAGAAACTATTTTGGACATATGCTCTGTGTCCTTTAATTTTTGGGAAACAACTACAGAGCACTAAGAACTCCAGTTGTAAAATATTAATAGTGGGCTAGAAGAATCCCATTGGTATTTCTGTGAGGTATGTGTAACTTACTGTAGCTAATTGCAGCTAATTGACAAGGAGGCAAGAGGCATCTTGGTCATATTAACAGGTATGAAACTGGGCATGGAACTAAAATGTAGCCCGGTACTTTGTCAATTAGCCACAATTGCATAAAACCAACAACAATGTAACATCTAGAAATTGCAGTTTTGACAATACTTTGTATATTCACCTTGAATTAAAAATACTGTACTGTCTATATGTCACTTATTATATTATCCTGTACTGAGCAAAAGTATTTCTTAAGCTTTAAAAGCAATACGGTCAGTCCATAAACTGGCAAAATTATGTGAGTCAACTGAACATATGCTTGGTTTCTTCTTCTCTTACACCAGAGGTTCTCAATGTTTTCCTGCTGCCGGTCAGAGCATGCCCCCCCCCGACAGTTGAATGGGCCGGACACGTGGTTCAACTGTAAACACTGCCGTAAAACATATTTGTAACTGTTGTAAATACATTTACAACAGCCACTGTTGCATTTACAGTTGTTACCAGCTGTTTCCGCTACTTCTGGCAGTGGCAGCAGAAAGAGTAGCGTGATTTTGGCTGTTTTAGCAACTTCTGCTGCTTTCGGCGGCAGGCGCAAAAGCGGAGGGCAACATAAAATGGCACTGCAGGCTCGGTCCGGCCCATAGGCCATAGGTTGAGATCCCCTGTCTTACACATTATCAAAGTGACTGCTAATGGTGTGATGGCTTAGCCAAGCTCCAGAAAACTGGAACATGCCAGCAATTATTTTTTGTCCTGGGATTATGTTTAGCTTCCCTTTCATTAAAGAATCACATCAGAATATTACAGAAACACAAACAATAGTATGCAGATGACTCTCTGGTTGCAGCCTGGAATAAATACAGCACCAAATAACTTTCTCCAACATGCACATAGGAAAGAAAATACAGGAGTCTTCAGTTCTTTCTCCATACAGGAATTTTCCACACATGGAATCTACCTCAGGGCATATTCTGGATCAGTTTGATCCAGTTGACCCTGATGAAGTGGACAGGCTCCTGGTAGCTGTTTGCGCCACCACTTGCCCATTGGACCCCTGTCCCTCCTGGCTAGTGAAAGCCTCCAGGGTGGTGACAGGTGCCTGGGTTAGTCAATGCGTCTCTACGGGAGGGAGTGTTTCATGCACCTTTAAAACATGCTTTGGTGCACCTCCTCCTAAAAAAGCCATCCCTCGACCCAACGGTCCTATCCAATTATAGACTGGTCTCCAACCTCCCCTTTTTGGGGAAGGTATTGGAGAGGGCAGTGGTGCGTCAGTTGCAGGGGGTCCTGGATGAAGCAGATTATCTGGACCCCTTCCAATCTGGATTCAGGCCCAGATATGGCAATGAGATGGCATTGGTCGTGCTTATGGATGATCTCTGGCGGAAGCAAGATAGAGATCATCCGTCCATCCTTGCTCTCCTTGACCTCTCAGCAGCCTTCGATACCGTCAACCACGGTATCCTTCTGGGACGGCACAAGGGGTTGGGGATCCAGGGCACTGTGTTGTCCTGGTTTTCCTCATTTCTGAAGGGCTGGACCCAGTCAGTGTGGTTGGAGAGTGAGGTCCAGCCCTAGGCCCCTCAAATATGGGGTGCCTCAGGGTTCAGTGCTCTCTCCTCTCCTATTTAACATCTACATGAAGCTGCTGGGCGAGATCATCCATTCCCACGGGTTGCGGTACCATCAGTATGCGGATGACACTCAGTTGTACATCCAGCCCATGGTGATCCAAGTGATGCTGTCAAAGTCCTATCTGGGTGTCTGGAGGCTGTTGGGGTCTGGATGGGTGGGGGGGGGGTGTCAATGGACTTCAGCTGAATCCCAGCAAGACTGAGTGGCTGTGGGTTCGGGGTCCTGCGTTATCCTGGGAGCTGCCATCCTTGGTCTTGGATGGGGCTATTCTGCCCCAGACAGACCCAGTGCACAACTTGGCGGTCCTCCTGGACTCATGACTGCTGCTAAAACAACAGGTGGCGGCCATGGCCAGGAGAGCCTTTGTACGACTCCATGTGATACGCTAGTTGCGCCTGATCCTGGATCGGGACTCCTTGCTCACGGTCACAAATGCTCTGGTCACTTCCAGACTGGATTGCTGCAATGCGCTCTACATGGGGCTGCTGTTGACGACCATTCAGAGGCTGCACTGGTCCAGAATGCAGCTGCCCGGGTAGTGATGGGGTGCGGGTGCTATGCCCGTGCCTCGCCTCTGCTCCGGGAGCTGCACTGGTTACCAGTGTGCCTCCGGGTGCAATTCAAAGTACTGGTTTTGACCTTTAAAGCCCTACATGGAAGTGGGCCAGGATACCTAAGAGACCGCGTCACCCCAAGAGTGTCTGCCTGCCCAACCAACCAGAGAGGACCGGAGAGGCTCCCTTATTGTTCCATTGGCTAGAGGGGCACACCTCTCTAGCACAAGGAGGAGGGCCTTCTCCGTGTCCGCTCCAAATCTGTGGAACCTCCTGCCAGGTGAATTACGGCAGCAGATGCAATTGCTGCCCTTTAGGAAAGGGCTCAAAACCTGGTTGGCAGGGCAGGTGTGGGAGGCTGATGGGGAAGTGGCCCCCACCCGCTGGCTCTTCTAAAATAAGTGCCTCTCTTGTATTGATGGGGGTGGGTAGGCTTTTTAACTGTCTTTTAATGGGTTTTTACAGGGTTGTCTTTTTAATGATTTTATGAGATGATTTTATGTTTTATACTTGTGAGCCGCCCAGAGCTGCCCTAGGGCGAGGGGGCGGCATATAAATTTAAATAAACAAATAAATAAATAATAAGCCTCTTAGTTTGGCATTAGAGATTTGACAAAAAACATTATTTTATCCAATATAACTGCAAATGTTCCATGATTTCTAGCCTCAAAGAAGAATTAAGTGTTGGCAGCATTCACTGAGATTTTCCTCCAAGTGGTTTGGCTCACAGATATAAAGGAGTTTAATAACATTAATACTGTCTCATACAAGGAATTGTACTATAATGTATGCTGAAGTATTACTCAGTTTGGCTTCTGCTTAGCAGTTTCATTTTTGCTTCATTTCAAATGAAGAGGAATCATACAAGATTGATTTTCAGTCTTCAAAGAAAGGAAAATATCTTGCCCAGCATCTTTTTGTGCAACCAGAAGCAGATACTGTATGTTATTTGAGGACCCAGAAAAAATAGGCTGACTCTCAAAGTAATAAAGGAAATAATCATTTCTCTCCTAACCTGGAAGTTCAACTTATCTCTCAATGCCTCTTCAGAAAAGCTGAATTATCTTAAACACTTCCTCCGAAAAATCTGTTTCTTAATTTCCTTCTCTGCCCAAACCATAAAATGAACTGAAGTTGCTGCCTCTTTAAGACAAAACATTCAAGCATTCTACTCATTAGGAGATAATTTGTTGATTGATAGCAAAGCATGCAAGGAGAATAAGCAGTAAGAAGAGCTACTCACTGTAGCAAGAACAAACTATACTAGTAAGAAACAAATAGTTGATTTAGTGTCAGGAATACTGACAAGAAGGATCCCTCTGATTTTAATATCTATGAAGATACAAGAGGTAAGAATTTCAAAAGGTCAAAGAGCTGCAAAACATTTCAAACAGGGCTATAATCCAGGTAATAATTTTTTAATCAGCTATATAGATATGTTAATCAATAGATGTGCATAGTAGTAAAGGTCGCCCTTGCTCGAAAGCCAGTTGTATCCAACTCTAGGGTTCAGTGCTCATCTCTGTTTATAGCCAAAGAGCTGGTAGAAGTCCTGTGCTTAAGATCATGCACGCAGAGCACAGCAAGTGTCTTAGAAGATACTGTATGTCCTTAATTATAATACTGAGAATGCTTTTTAAGTTAGTGCTATCCATTTGCAATTCCTTCTTTTAGAAACTTAAAAAATAACACATTTTCTGCAGTCTAGTACAGGATAGAGTTCTGCCTTCTGCCCCATTCCAGGCTAATTCTTCCTCAGGTAATACAACGCAAAGCGGACAAGTTATAGTGCTAATTATTTCCCATAATTGCAGCAGAAGAAACATCTGCTTCTTGTGCTTCCCTTTTGTCAAATTCACTAAATTGGCACCTGATTTCATACTGGAATTAATGCTTTCAGGTTAATGTCAGCTGTGATGGACCACCTCAACGAGGTGTTATAATCTTAGTGCTTCAAGAACTTTCAAGTGTTATACACATTTGATCTTGACACTTTTCCCAGCCACCTTGGGAGGATGGATGTGATGTGCAAAACTAAATTCACACAAATTTGGAACCATGTTGCCATACTAATTAATCTACTGTTGGGAATATGTTGGGAATATGGTGCCCCAACACCAAATAATGCCAGTCAAGGCTGCTAGAAGTGCCAGAACAAGAACCTCTTATCTCCCTCAAGACCTGAGGGGATCAATGAGGAAGTAAAGAAAAAGAAGTATGAGTGGTTCTGAGCTGCAAATTTTTATACATACATTTAGTTAGATACCTGAGTATATCAAGCCCTTGCTTCAGTATAAGAGAAAGATGGTGCAATGTAAGTTGATACTGTTCTCACACCTTGTACATGGGCATCTTTGTATGGTCTAGAGGGCTAAAAGCCTAAGAAGAAAGTTTTGGCATCATAGTCTTGATTTTCGTGCTAATCTGCCTGCTGTGTGATACACTATAAAAATCAAACAGGATGAAGTTATATGTGGCAAAATTGGTGGCTATTCCTGATAATAGCATATATTCAGTGATGTGTTCATTCTATCCTATTTCATTCCTATTATAGATTTAGGGTTCCAAATTTATTGTTTACTGGAATAAAGGAAAGTAAATGCTTTGTTTTAAAGTACCCACTGGAAAACTTACTTGGCCAGGCATGCTTAAACAGCAAGTGATGCTGTTCCTTTCATTGCATGAAGAAACCAAGGCCTACACAGGAAATATTATCCACATAGATTAATAAGGTATTTGGATTTCATGCTGTGGAAACTGCAGTACATTGTCCACCTCCCTCGCATTTCAGAGAATCAGAAAGCACACACTCAAGTTTCTCATTTTGTTTCCAGAACAGAAGTTTAATCTAATATACATATTCCTAGGTACAATAATAACCAGAATATGCCAATTGAAAAAGTTAAAAGGTAATTTCTCTCCAGGCTCTGCTCAGCCTGATTTCCAAATAAAAACAAACGCTTGCCATTTCTACACAAAACTAGAGTTTAAAAAGTTGAGGTTCTATGAGAGAGAGAAGAGAGAAGAGCAACAGTAACCAACAAAACTGGAAAAGCACATTCCAAGAGGACCTACTGTTGCTGACTCAGGAACTGCACCAACTTCTGCTAGAAAGGAGAAACACAGAATCCCACTACCGAGAAGTCCAAAGACCCTGCTGCCCCCTCCCTCCAAGCCTGTTGTATACACTTAGAAAGGATTTGCCTATCCAGAGTTGGAGAAATGGACAAGTTATCCCTATTATCAGGCAGAGTTTGTGTGTGGTAAAATCACTAACCATTCTTTAGTTCATGTCTAAAAACAGAAAAAAGAACCCTTTTCTGCCAAAATCTCATTGCCTTCATAGGCAGAGCTGGATTCTTTAGGTAAAGGGTCCCACAGGAAAATGGACAGAGCTAATCAACTGATATCATGTGGTGAAATGTGTATGGTCAAGGAGTTCATGACTTCCCATTTAAACCAAGGTGGGACTGAGACCACAGGAGACATAATTAGGGGACGTGAACATGCACAACAGGACCCAACATCTACAGAAACTAAGGACTTGTTACCTAAGGAGTCAAACATACATTAACTTTAGGGTCACAAACAGAAATCAACAGCTTCCCCACAGAGCTCTGCAGTCACCCTCCCAACTCTCCTGTGTTTGGGTTCAAACAGATCCTCGCAGCCACAACTTCCACTGGAGCCTCATGTTCCAAACTCTTGCCATCACGTCTCCTAGAACCTGAACTGCCACAGAGCAAGTGCGTGTGCTTTTCCTCTTTGTAATGAGAGGTTTGTCTTTGGAGAAACCTGCATATTCACTGGAAGGATATAAGGAAACTCCCACTATTGTTTTTATCCGCACCCTCCCTTCTGTGCAGACAGAATGCAAACAAGCAGACTGGATTTTACCACTGCCAGCAATAAGGAGCATATCTCCGACAAAACAGCATGGTTCAGTGAGTGCTCAAGCTTTTGGATTTTTTTTCCTCCAAACCCACCAAAGTCCAAGTTAGTCTACAGACACTCGGCCTCTGAAATTAAGCTGTGGAGCCCCCAGAAGGTCAAAAATGCTGCTTCTGCCCCATCTGTTAGCCATTCATCTTGTCCATTTGGAAGAGCAAGGGAGAAACCCTGGAACGCTGGTGTTTCCCGTAAGAGCTTTGCTATTGAGCCTCGGCTACAGACAGTGCTGCAGGCATGCTGGTGCCGCTTGGTAAGCCATCTGCCTTGGAGAAATTGGTCTCCAAAATGTGGTGCTGGAGGTGCCGCACCCACTCCTCTTGGATGGAGAGAGGACCCTGGAACTCCACTTCACAAAACCTGCACACAAAGAGAAAAAAAGAGTTCCTGTTGGAATCAGCACAAAGCCTTAGTAGCCATGATAAAGTGAAACTCACTCATTAAGCCTTTCCTTAAATGTCCACCACCAGGGAATTTAGGGTGCAGCTACCATCAACTGCAGCTGACCATGTCCAGTAATGAGGGGATAACTGGAGTTAAAGTCTAGAATAGTTGTAGAGCACCAGATTGGGAAAACTGCTTTTAACATACATAAGGGAAAGAGGAAATGAGATGGCCTCCCCTCTTGCTGCTTCACCACAAGAGGCCTACAGCAAGAGGACAGTCCTCGGTAACACATCTGAGATACTGCTATACAATATAGCCAAAAACACTACTACAGCGGAACCCCGGATAACGACAAAACTTGGTTCCACAGTGTCGTCGTCTGATTTTTGTCATCCGGGGCATGCATTGGCTAACACTAAAAAAAAAGCCCGGCTGCCTCCTTGAGGGTCGGGGGAGCTGTTCCGCGCCTCTGTCAACCCCTACATAAAGGATGATTTGATCTCCAACCTTTCCACGCTGGGACCCAAAAATTGCGATTTCTTTTCATCCCCCAACCAGTGTGGAAAGGTAGATCAAACATGATGCATCGGATAACGACGCAATGTTGTTATCCGGTGCATGACTTTTCAAAAAATATAGCGTCGTTATGCAGTTTTGACATTGTCAGATTGCGTTGTTGTCTGGGGCTCTACTGTAACTGTTCCGATTTCATAAATCAATTGCCAAGAGGGGAAAAATGATACAAACCTGCATTTTAGTGTGTAGATATTACCGACAAATTTCACCAAAGACGTCTGAGGTGGCCTCGGAACCAGGGAGGGGACTGGTCTCACTCTGGGAGGTGGCTGGCGGGCCTCTTCCGTTTTCTGCTGGGAATCACTCATCTCCTCTTCTCGGAGAAAAGGAACCTCAACAGGCTTGGCCTGTCTCCGTTCAAACTCTAACAAGCAGAAGCAAGGTTTGGATCAGAAAGTATTGGGGGTGGGGGCAGCAAACATGAAATATACAGAAAGGAGAAACTTACGAAAATTATTTTGATTTGATAAAGACTAAGAGAAGGGAATTACAGGCAAACTAGGAAAATTAGAATATTGTGCAAATGTTCATTCATTTCACTTAAAAGGTGAAACAAATATATGAGATAGACTCACTACATGCAAAGCAAGAGATGTCATGCCTTAATTCGTTATAATTGTGATGATCATGACGTACAGCATACATGAGATTATGTGATGATTATGGGGTACATGACACGGTGTGTGTGTGTGTGTGTGTTCATAAACTGTAAGCCATAAGCATCAATATTATACCAAAGTAAGGCTTGAACTATCTCGCTTTGCATGTAATGAGTATCTCATAGATTTGTTTCACCTTTTAAGTTGCATTACTGGACTAAATGAATATTTGCATGATTTTCTAATTTTCCGAGTTTTACCTGCATAAGAACAGAAAATCATGCAGGACTTTCTGAGCAACTCTGCCTATCCCAGAGACTTCTGGTTTGATGCAATAAAAGCATCACACTAATATGAATTTTGGGATTTTTCTCACGGCCAATGCAGCTACCCTAACTGTTCAAATGTGGCAATGACATCTTTAGCATCTCTAGTAGTTTCTCTGAAGCCCTTTGCCCGAAGTACATAAACAACAGGACTAGCAGCCAAAGCTAGTGTGGGATTTGAAAACAGTAGCAAACCACATCAATTTCTGACACACACACACACCCCGACATCCCACCAAGGAAAATCGTGCTTCCTCTGCCAAGGCTTTCTTTGGCTGCCCAGCAAGGCTTCCGAGGAGCCCCACACTGGCATGTCGGGAGCAATGACTCACTGTTGATGTTGTGTTGTTGCTGCTGCTGCTCCACCTTTACCAGCGACAGAGGCGATGTGACTACAGGCCGCTCATCACTGCCGCCGCCGCCGCCATCCACAGCTCTGCTGGGCTCGCTGAGCATCATCTCCCCGCCGAAGCTTCTGCTCACCAGTGGAGGGCTGCCTGCTTGCAGGCTCAGGTGAGCCCTCTTCCCAGCGGCATTAGGGTCACGCAGGTGAGAGGCAGTGCGAAACTTCTTGGTGAAGGGCCTCCCACCCTGGATGTAGCTGCGATAGGCTCCAGCCTTCTGGGGGCGGTGCTTGATCCACTCACTCAAAGTCTCGATGGGGGAGCCATTCACGCACCATTCAGTGACGCCAAACTGTCTTAGATGGGCACGAGCGTGGCTGGCCAACGCCTTGCGATTCTCAAAGTAGAGGCCACACAGTTCACAGCAGGCTTCGGTGGCTGGGAGCAGAAATGATAGGGAGCGCGACTGAGCAGAAGTCTCAGTAAAGCGAGTTATGCAGCACCAGTTCACGAATGGAGCACTGTGTATTAGTTGCTCCACGCCACTACTTCTATTATCCCCATTAAAAATACTCTTGAGCATTAGAAGGAAAGGCATAAGTCTGCCTGAAATTCCTAAAACACTGCTTTCCAATCTTTCTTACCTGCAATTTACAAACTAAGTAAATCCAATCTCACAGTCTTTCATACATAAATCAGCAAGCTGCATACTCTGACCATTTAAGATGTTTTGGCCAGTGGCTGAAGGCATGGGTGTTTATTCCCTTTATTGATTTGCCTGAGGTACATTCTCCTCCCCCCACAAAAAAACAACAACAAAAAAAAACCTGAAGTACCTTCCTGTCAGCCAAAAGCCAGCTACACATCCATTTGGGAAGGAGGGAGGAAGAAGTGTATTACCCAGAGTTTTTGGCTAATCTATGTCTGAAATGCCCATCCGGCAGGATGTGGGGCTTGTATCAAAAAACTTGCTGAAAGACTGCATGCACTACTTATTGCCATGCATCCTTGAATATACCACTACACCACCACCCCTTTCCCTCCCAAATCCAGCAAGTCAGGAAACCCTTCCATTCAGCAAGGAAATATCCTGCAACAAAACATCTGGATTCCAGCCATATACTCCCTTCCCCAATGAGGTAGCACTTACATGTATGAGTGGGCTTTTCATGCACATGCTTGGCTTTATATGGCAATTCAGTCTGGATGTAGGTTTTCTGTTTCATTTCACTGTGGCCATCTAGCCGCTCATCTGACAGTGGGCGTTTAGCAGCAGTGAGTGGCGCCAAGAATGCTTGCTGTGATTTGAGTGGTGAAAAAGAGACCTCCCGGCCAAGGTGTGGTTTCCCAGTCCTCCCGCCCAGCGGGGACAAGGCCATGGGATGCAACATTTTCCCTGGGGATTTTGGAGCACTTCCTTCCTCACCAATGGGCTTTGGAAGCTCAATGCTCAATGTGTTTGACTCCTTCTTTATGAAGCATGGCTTGCTCTTTTTCTTAATGATTTCCCGTAGTGTGTCAATGGGGGAGCCATTGACTGACCATTCAGTCACTCCCATCTGGCGCAAGTGAGATCTGGCATGGCTAGAAAGCCCCTTCCGGTTTTCAAAAAATTCTCCACAAAATTCACATCGAATGTCTCGCACAGGGTCAGCACGAGAGGCTGCAAGGGAGAGATGCAAGTACAGAAAAAAATGCTTATTACATAACAACAAAGAATGTATTGCATGCCATGCATCCTTCTCAAAATGTGAAGTATTAATCCCATTTATTCTGGCACAATGATTTCTATAAAGCTATCCATCAAACTTTAGAGTTGATTTGGTTGTACATTCTTGTCACCAACACCTGAACACTCTGCCAGCTTTAGAATGGCAGGACATTTGGCATTAAGAGCATCAAAATGCCCATACAGTATTTTGTTTACAATGCAGACAGCCTCTCAGTGTACTAGGAAGTTGCCATGTACTTCAGATTTTCACTTTCTAAGCCATCCAGCACATCTACGACCTCTATAGTGAAGAACAGGTACATGTAAACACAAAACATCAGAATGGAACCCAATGTTATCACCTTTTTCTTTAAAAAATAAAACAAAAACCCTATACTCCCAACTTCTACTTTCACACACATTCAAACACACTGTCTTGCCTAACACCCAAACTTTACATGGCCATGTCCATTTCCAACACTTACAGAGGTTGAGTGGGGACATCTCCTCTCGTGGTGACCAAGCTCTGTCAGACAGGTGTGATTCATTATGAAGGCCCCCAGACATCATTTCCCGCTTGATTTCCATTCGCAAGTGGTCTTGTTTCAGTTTCTTGTGAAAGGAAGGAGAGGGAAGCCCAGAGAACATTTTCCTGGCCGTTGGGGGAGGTGAAGAGGTAGGCGAGTGCCCCAAGGGGCTCCCTGGAGGCTGGGCCTTCTTTGGGATTGCAAGCACGTGGCCTTCCCCTGGACTGCGGGGCTCCAGAGAACCTCCAAGAAGAGATGGGGCAAGGGATTTCTGACCCTGCTGCGCTGGGGAACTGGAGGTAATGGTCCTTGGCTGAGCTCGCCGTTTCAAAATTTCTCGGAGTGTGTCAATAGGAGAACCATTCACATACCACTCCGTCACTCCCATCTGGCGCAGATGTGACCTGGCGTGGCTGGAGAGCCCTTTCCGGTTCTCGAAATATTCGCCGCAGAACTCACATCTGATGTCGCGCACAGGTTCTGCTCCAGAGGCTAAAGAGACACGGGGGAGAAGGGAAACAATCAACAACAGTGGCTAAAATGTTGGTCGGTCAAAAAGCAGGACATAAGGTGGGCACCAGCAACATGATTCCCCTTCTAGGCAGCATGAAGCAGGCACACAGTGCAAGGGTTTCACGCAAGGCAAAGCCAATACCTCAACAAACTTGGCCAAAAGAAATGACATTCAACCACTAACAATTCCTGTGAAGCATGAAAGTTAGGGAAGGGTATACTGGAGAGACATAGACAAAAGATGGTGAAGAGCAGGCACTATCAAAAAATGCTGAATGTGACTGATTTTATGTCATGAAATTATCTATCTAGTAATGAGCCAAAAGAGAAGCTGTGCACTTTCTACCCCTATCCAGATCTTGAAAAGTGAAGTCCAGGTCTATGCAAAAGAATCTCACATGACATAATAGATACCCTCTACAGTCTTTTTCAAGACACAGGGTCAAGCCATCTGCGTCCAGCACACCGACTTCCTGTATAGCTGAAGCACAACTGAAAATGCTGAATACCTGTCCTAGAATCCCATGCGTGTTTCATTCTGCTTGCCAGGACACTTAAAGGAACCTCACTTCTCAGTGAGCATTAGGGAAGAAACACCAAATGATCTGTATTTTCCTGAGCCACACAGCTTCCCACAGAACAGCCACTAGAAAGAGATGGAACACACCATTCAATGTGTGGTGTCTGTGGCTACCAAAGAGGTTTAAACCATGAGCCTCCAAACAGGTAACCCTCTGACTGATCCACTCTACTCTCTGTGTCCTGAAGGAGGAAAATAAACTGAAATCCCATCCCTTTGAGGAAACTGTCTCCTCCCTCCATGGAACATAATGCGGCATTAGTTCAACATCCGAGTGAAACAGCAAAATAAGAAGCAATCTTATTTCTTACTCCATTACTACTAAGACTCTATGCCAAGGAGGAAAATGCTCATCCTAAGCATTCTGCAGGCAGCAAGTACAGTCAATGCTCTAGGACCGTGATGGCGAACTTTAACACTCCAGGTGTTATTGGACTTCAGTTCCCAGAAGCCCAAGTCAGCAGTCCTGCTGATCAGGGCTTCTGGGAATTGAAGTTCAAGAACACCTGGAGTGCCAAGGTTCACCATCACTAGTCTAGGACATAGGCCCTCAGACTTGGCTCTCCAGATGTTCTTGGACTTCAGTTCCCAGAAGGCCTGATCAGCAGGTGTGCTGACCTGGGCTTCTGGTAATTGAAGTCCAAGAACGCCTGGAGAGCCAAGTTTGCTCTAGGAGGTGCAGCAGTCTGACCAATGGCCCCAAAACGACTCAAGCTATTTAAGATCACAGACTCCCTTTCTAATACTATAGTAAAGTCTTTCTTCATCTGCAGCAAGTCTATTGAATCCACTCGTTGTCTTATGGTTACTCTCAACTACACAGGAGCCATACACAAAGCTTAGCTCTGACAGAGAGATACCATCCATTTGGAGCAAGGTGCGACTACAGACCCACTTCCCAGTCAGGGAAGGGGCAACTTCACTCTATGCAGAAGCCAGCTGGGAAAGCTGCACTGTAGAGAGGCCTTGCAAGAGAAGAGGAAGGGAAGGTATGTGGGCCAAAGAGCTGGCTGCCACACCCCTTCACTGTTTATCAGACGCATGGCAAGAAGAAATGGCAAAAGGGCCTAGATTTCTAGGTGCACAGCTCCATGTCACATAAACAAGACTGAGAAGGAAAGGAAGCAGGGAGGGAGGAGGGCACAGGAGCCAGTGCTGATAGAACCTACAAAGATTGAGTGGAGCCATCTCAACGTCTGATGCCCAGTACGCACTGGGAGAAAGACCCTGTTTCCTTTGTAGACTGGCCATAGCTGACAGCTTGTGGCCATGTGGCTTCAGTTTCTTAGGTGGTGGAAGGGAGTGAAGTGAGAATACAGATGGCTCTTTGCCCAAGGGCCTTGGCGAATGAGCGTGTTTCATGCCTTTGGCAGGCACTGTTGTAGTTGTGCTCTTTGGGCTGGGTCCATCAGAGCTCCCAATTTCCCCTAATACTTCTCCCTCACTAGGGAGAAGAGAGGAAAGACAGCCTTTGAAGTCTTCATTTTTGATGAGCTCATTTAAAACATCAATAGGAGATCCTTTAGCATCTGGATCGCTCACTCCCAGGTGTCTCAGGTGGGCTCTAGCGTGACTCGACAGCCCCTTTCTGGTTTCAAACCAGGCACCACATAACTGGCAGTCAATTTCTCTGCCCGAACCACTATCTACAGCTGTGGGGAAAAAAACACATTGATCACAATAGATACGATCACACAAAGTATGTGTCTCAAGCACCTGTTACAATCTGAAATGGACCTTGCTCTCAAGGACCAATTTGTTCCTCAACAAATGGTATGACACATTAGTTTCTTAGAGGATTTTACAAGTAGCCGCAAACGGAAGGTGTGTGTTATGCATCAATACCTCTGCTACCAGCTGACTGGCTAAGCAGAAAATCTTGCAGTAGTCTTGCATTTAATCAGCTTTCCTCTCACTGGGCTAGGTCAAATGTTCAAACAAAGCTTCTCAATCCTAAATTCATAATTTGCAGACCTTTCTGAATCAATTTAAACCATGATGCTTTCCAGACAGTTGTAACTTTGGGAAAATGGTTCAAAAATTAGCTGCTGAGTCACAAGACACTTAATTTAGCAAAGCTTCCAACTGTCAATGGGCCTCACATCACCAAAGCAAATGGCAAAGTGCCTGGAGTATATTAAAAGAGAAAATTAAACACAGCCTGTCAGTTCACAAGGACCAAAGCATTTCTATCTTCACAGAATGACTGAAAGATCCCATTTACACATCAACCCCAACAGAGCATGAAAGCTAAATTTAACACCTACCAAAATGTACTCATTTCCCATACCTTCTAAGTTTTAAGAACCATTTTCAATCAGAGCCAAGGTCTGGATTTGAAGTCAGAATCAAGACTAATAATGAAGGGGCCTGCAGTGGTTCTTTTTTACTTTGTATATTCCACCCAACATGTAGCAATAAATATTGGATTTACATCAGAACTTACAACTTTTGTCGTTTAATGAATGCAGAACTCCTAATTCAACAGCTTAATTTAGTTCTCACAGATTTATGCCCATTTCAACCATGTGCAAACTGAAACACATGTATGCTCAAAGAAAGCACACAAGCTACCTAGAAAATAGCAAATTATTGGTCGAGTGGACGCTTGGATATACAGCTGGCTAAATAAACACAGTTCACGGTCTTGTCAGCCAAGACAAAGGCAACTAACAAATTACAAAAGCAGATGTTGTTACTGTGATTCCTAGAGCATGACTAAGAAGTATGGGGCAAGTACTTTGTATCAGTAGCAGGGTAAAGATGTATGGAAATTGATTAAAATGTAAAAATAGGAGTGAGAAGCAATAGTAAAAAAAAAAAATACCACCAACGTTCTCACTAATTTGTTTCCAAGTGAATAACTGATGTAGAATTGCATTACATTTGGAGATTCCAGAACTCAGTTCAAATTAAAATATTATATCATAGCAAGAGACAGTTACCCTTCAAGATCTATTTCGAGCAGCAGTGAATATAACACAGAAATCAGGCTTTTAAAAATGAATCAGTCAGGTGAAAGAAGTATAGGGGAGGTATGTCTGATGTATTCTGTGTTATTAGATTTTGCTGCTAACAGGATAATAAGAACACGCACAAAAACTTCAGGTACTGTTATTTCTCTCCATAAAACCAAGGATTGCTTTTACCTTCCTTTATCAAGCTCACCAAGGATTCCTCTTTTTTATGGTTTCACTTACTTTTGTCTAGCCACACTGAGCGAGAGAACCGTGAGTCAGGTTCGCCTGATTGGGCGGCATAGAAATTTGAATTATAAATAAAAATAAAATAAATAACTCACTACTCTCTTGGGCTGCAACAAGGTCTCTGGCTGGCAGAGATGTTGATTTTACATGATCTCCCGCTCAAGCAACAGAGTAATGTGCAAGACTGAAACAAAGAGACTGAATGGCTTCCACCAGTTCTGTCATTTCTCAAAGAACAATACGAAACACAGTTGCTGAATAGGCTTAGCTTTGAGTGTCAAGAGCCCAAAAAGAAGCATTGATAATGTCAGTTTACAAGCAAATCAAGAAGCTCCAACGTCAGCTGCAAGCCTACAGTCCTACTGTCCTGGCAAAGATGGTACACATATCGCATGCATGTTTTTAATGGAGAAAAAACAATGACCCTGAAGCAGATGCCTCGTATTGAGAAATTTAAGGTATCAACAGCAATAGACATTCTCAGTTCTGGAATATTACATAGAAATTTGGTTTTAAATGACTTGCTGCCACCAAGAAAGCAAAAGGTTCCTTAACTTTTTCTTCTGATTAGGAGCAGATCTGCTCAATACTTTTAGAAGGAAACAGATGGCAATTATGGTTGCTGTTCCTTCAGCGGAGAAACATCTCTACTTTCCAACAGTGGTGATATAGCCTCCAGACACCCATCAGGACACTTGGACGGATTTTGTGGAATCTCTAAGGAAAAATATAACCAACCTTCCTAGAGACAAATCGGAGAAGAGGCCTATTCAGTTAGAGCAAGCTGCCTCTTTTGAGAAGAGAGGCCTGTTAGATGGGCATTTAGACATTCCCAAAAATGTACAAATCCTGCTTCTATGGATCAGAAAAAGGAAATACTCTCTCTCACCAGCAACAAGAACCTCACTAAGAACCCCAGCAATTCTTCTAGAAAGAGTAAGGCACTCTTTTGCAGGTGAAACTTGCCTTTTAAGCCCTTCCTTCACTGTGGCTTGCCTGAGATGTAATGTTCGTGATTGCAGTGGTCTGTGTGCAGCCAATGGATATCAATGTGTTTTGTGGGTGTGCAATTCTGCTCTGATCGACACAACAAGATATTGCAAAACCCAAGAGCTCCCTAAAGCATCACACGATAAGCCAGCTCCCTTGCTTGCAAGCAGCATCAGCATCAAACAGACTCACTTAGATTTAAGGGGCCTTCCTCCTCCGGCTGTGGCCACTGTGCTCTAGGAGAACTCTGCAGAGGGCTGAGCGGTAGTAGCTTGGGGCTTTTGTCTTCGGGGTTCTTTGGCAGAGAAGAGCCAGGCAGAGCAGGTGTCCCTTTCTGGAGCATGAGAGATCCTGGCTGGGCAACGTTCTTGGGGCTGAAACCTGGAGGGGATTTGATTGCTTTGTTTACAGGAGGCTCTTGTGGCCATTCTGGAGCTTCGTCGAGAGGCAGCAGTGTTGGCTGTGAGGACGACCCTCCTGTCCCTTCTTTGGGAGAGGAAGATACTTTGCTAAGACTTGGAGAGCTGGGGTCGCTGTCCACTCTGCCCTTCTGTTTCGCCAGTTCATACAGTAAGTCGATGGGGGCTCCACTGCTCTCAGACTCAGCCACCCCCAGCTGACGTAAGTGAGAGCGGGCATGGCTGGACAGGCCCTTGCGTGTCTCGAAGCAGATGCCACAGACCTCACATGTTGTGAGGTTTGGTGCTGGAAAGAGGAGAGTGACTTATTGAGACAACGTTAAGTTCACCCCTCACACTGGCTTTGCTAACAGCAGACGAGAAGCGCACACCAAGTTATCTTAAGTGTTGCTTCTCCCCATAAAACTGATCAGGTATGATCACAAATGCTGTTGTAGACCAACCACACACTGATGCATGTAGTCCAGGGATTCTCAACCTGCAGCCTGTGGGCCAGATGCGGCCCATGGCACCATTTCATGTGAGGGGCCCCACCGCCTTCACCACACCAGGAAGTGCCACGTGATGGAGGAAGGGCAAAATGGCCATCCGGACCCCAAAGCTGTCTGAGGGAGCGTGACTTTAAAAGGTTGAGAACTCCTGGTGTAGTCTTTTACCAACAGATAAACTCACTAAGTAGTTTTAAAGGCAGTTTATTGCTCGTTTTCCTCAAGAAACCCTGCCTCACCAAACAAATTAGCTAATCTACCATGTAACCACCTGCTTGAAACATGCTCACACAAAAAATTAGTTGAAGTATCTTAGACTACTAGCTAAGCTACTGAAACCAATCAATACAAACACCCCCATTTAAAATCCCAATTCCTTCTAAAGACAACATTGCAATTCTCATTTTCAAACATATCTCAAATAAAACCTGTTTTGTCTGCTATCCATTCAAAAAGAAGTAATAGTAGGTCTCTTCCACAAGTTGTTACAAAAGAAGAGATTGGAAGGTCATTTTACCTGCTGAGCTGAGACATCAACTCCACCAGGCTTTTTGTCTCCACAAATTATTTCCATCTCAGTTAGTCATTAAACTTGACGTCTGGGTAACCATTAAGAGCTGGTACCCACCCTCCCTTGCTCTTCACCTTGCTTGTCACCCCTTTCCCTTCGGTGTTCTGTCAATTAGATTTCTTAGACTTTGTACAAGCCGGTCTTATTTTTTATTCTGTTTTTACTGAACTTTGTAAGATGCTCTTGGGAGTCTTTTTAGTTGAAGAGTGTTTTAAATAAATAATAACACCACCTGAGTTGTGATGATACTAAAAGCTAATTTTCCCTTACTTTCAGGAAAAAACCTACAACCTAAATTCAGAAGTGTAGGAACCCTAAATGAAATAGCCACCCCCATTTCCTTTAAATCAGTGTTTCCAAACATGGGGCCCATGCCCCACAAGGGGACTTCAATTCCCAGAAGCCTAAGTCAGTACATTGTCTGATTAGTACTCTGGGGAACTGACTTAGGCTTCTGGAAATTGAAGTCCAAAAACCAAGGGTTGGGAAACACTGCTTTAAAATAACAATACACTTTACATTAAGGCAATTCAGCTGAACAACATAACAAACAATAAGAAGATATTTATCTTTGATAAAAAAATAAGAGCACATTACTGCTGGCAGATCCTATTTACATAAGGCCCATTAACTGGCTCTGTGGTTATTTAACTACTGTCTTTCATCATTTTTTCTGACTTGCAGAACACACAACACATTGAAAAAGAAACATTTTATATGAGGCCAGAAGAGATCAACTTGCAGCTACTCTTACCAAGTTTTACAACCCCCAGTTGTCCTCCACTGCTGCTGAACTTGGTGGCAGCAGCAACAGTAATAAAGAAATCTACCTTTAAAATGCCCTTTCCAGCAGTTCAAATCAAGGATTTCCAGGCAATAAAGTACAGTACAGTAAAACCCCGGGTTATGACGGAGGTCCGTTCCAACAGCCTCCGTTGTAACCCGAAAAAATTGTAAACCGAAACATCCATAGGGATGCATTGAAAAATGGTTCTGAATTGATCGTTGTAAACTGGAAAAAAATACATAAAAATTTTGTAAACTGGGACAGCATTTCCATAGGATTTGCTGTTGCAAACTGCAGCAAACTTAAACCCAGGCAGTTGTAACCCGGGGTTTTACTGTAATTCCCTTAAACCACCAATATTCAGTGGCAGCATATGATTGGAGCCCCTTGCATTAGTCCTTCAGGATTTAAAGAAGCAAGAATTCTGTAAATAAATAAATCAGTAGTCTTTTAAAAGTGAGCAATATTTTTTGTTAGTCATGAAAGTGTGCAGGGTGTGTGCAATCACTAAGATAGAGAAAAATAAAAAGCAATGAAATTACTTTTACTTTCTAGAACAAGACATAAGAAAAGAACTAAGATCTGCAATGTAAACAAGCTAAGGCAGGGGTGCCCAAACTATGGCCTGCAGGCCGGATCCAGCTTCCTAGACCAATTCATCTGGCCCACATCACCCTTGCTGCTCCGTACGGGCGCGTTTTATTTCTACTTCCAGGAGCAAGGGCGGCATGGGCCAGATGAATTGGTATCAGGGGCTGAATCTGGCCTGTGGGCCGTAGTTTGGGCACCCCTGCTTTAAGCAGAGAAAATTGCAGCCTAAAAATCTATTTTATCCTTTGCAAAACAGATTGCAAGGCACATTTTATTTCCACTTCCAGTGGGAGGAACCACGTGACTAGCCTGCTGAACCACTGAACCACATGACCGGCCCACTGAACCACGTGACTGACCCGCAGCCTGAAAGGTTTGGGCACCCCAAGCTAAGGTGGCTTATCTATGGGCTTTCACAACCACAGATATCACAGGTTACTTAACAGCAGACAGACTCACTTTTGGCATCTTGGGAGTCTGTCCTGTTGCTTGATGGTTCTGGAGAAAGTGAGCTCATTATCCTATTTGGAATTTGGTCTAATGACCCAGCCAGAGAATTCTTTTTTGGGAGTGGTGATGATCCCATCTCTGCAGTAATCATCTCTTCCTCCTCAGAGGCCGTAACTATAAAAAGACAGAAAAGGATATGGGGTTTCAAATGAAACCAGAAAATTAACAAATGCAGAGAGATTAAGCATGGCATTTCTTCATCGGCCTAAGAAAGAAAGAAAGAAGGATTAAAAGATTATTTTGATTCACTTTTTTTCAATGTAATCTAACAGAACAATCTTGGAACAATCTTCTCAGAAATAAGCCCCACCAAGTTAAAAAAAATGAACCCTGCTTTAAAAAATCTTGGCATAATGTTATCAAACATGTGGTACTTACAATGCATATTATTTATGACCTGCATTTCCTTCAGTTTAAATGTAAAAACAAGCGTTTAAGTACTGAACAACATAGGTATTTTTGACTTTTTTAAAATCACAAAACAATAAATGAATATTAAATTAATTATACCTATTAAAAGCTATACTACCATATATACTTGAGTATAGACAGAGTTTTTAGCCCACAAATGAGGTCCAAAAGGGGGACTCGGCTTATACATGGGTCAACAACCACGGGGGTCTAAAAATATGAGGTTTTTTTTAGTTATTTGGCACTTTAAAAGTAAGTTTCGGGACTTCCGCGGCAAAAGAATCTGAGGAGCAATTACACAACTGGCCACAAGAGGGCACAAATCGCAATTTTCCATTAGAATACATTGAAAATCAAGTTCTCCTATTCTGAAGTTTGTTTTCAATTAATTCCTATGGAAAACCACAGATGAAGAAAGAAGCTCTACATTACAATTGTGTCTCCCTTCCAAACTGGTGTGGAAAAAGAAAGGATTTCACTTATTGGTACCTTCTGCCTTTGTCTCTGCTTTGCCCAAGATAGAGGAGAAAGCCATGCTTCTTCCTTGCAGAGGAAGCAAGAGGCTAGGCTAGAGCAACACTTCCTGCCTCAGTGCAATTGACCTGCCGAACCCACTTCACCTGCAGCGCCACCTCCACGGAGTGGTGCAAATACAGTTTTAAAAAATCACTAAATATTTAATTTTACTGTATTTTCATGTACAGTAATACCTCGCACAACGTCCGCTTCATGCAACATCCATTTCACACAACGTCGCCCAATTCTGTGAAAAATGTTGCATCGTACAACGTGCATGCGGTGGCCTTTTTTTTTTAGTTTGCTTAGGCTTCTGGGAATTGAAGTCCGAAAAAATCAAAAATCAAAATGGTGGCCGCAAGTTTATTCAGCTCTTGTGCACCCCAGGGACATCCAAGGAAGGCAACAATCACCTGAAAAAGGTCCTCCAAACCTTACAGAGGCTGCATGAAGGTAGGAGAAAACTTCATCCTTTTTGTAATGGGTGAAAAAACCTCCGTCATGATGGAGTTTCCTCCCCCCCCTCCATTTTGGGCTCTACTGCCTGTGCTGCCTCTCTGAGGGGGGGGGGGGCTTTATCCACGCTGTTTCCGATGTCTGCCGACCTGCCCGGGCAATGGGGCAATGCAAAATAGGGGGGCTCCTTCTTTGGCTACAGGTTTTGCCTTTCCACATCACCTGGGCAGGTTGGAGGATGTCGGAAACAGTGCGGATCGGGGCCTACAACCCTACCAAGTTGGAACCAAGTTTGGACATTGTATGAGGTATTATTCTATTTTAATTACTGAAACTCACTAGCAGCTGCTGCATTTCCCACTCTCTGCTTATACTTGGGTCAATCAATTTTCCTGGGTTTCCAGGTCAAAATTAGGTACCTCAGCTTATATTCAAGCCGGCTTATATTCAAGTATATATAGCACAACTTTACTTAAAACTATCACAAGCTAAGTTCATAAATAAGGGGGGAAAGCAGATGTAGACAAAATTATATTAAGAATAATGAATCCAGATGTATTGTCCAACCCACCCCTATAATAAGCTAATCCCTCTGCTTAGATAAGAGCTCAGATCAGTTGAGCTAACCAGATTCCTTACAGAAAAGAAATTAAAATAATCACATCAGATACACTACCAAGTTACTTCATAGTCACAAGTCATGCTTCCATCTTTTATTCAACAGGCCGCACCATATTTATAGCACTTAGCCCACACTAAGTGACATTAAGAATTCAATTATATACAGAAGAATTCTGCACTGATGTTGGAGGAAAATGGTACTGATGACAACAAACTCTTACAAACAAAGCATGGGCACAAGTTATTGTCAGTAAAAAGGAAACAACTCTGGCAGAACAGAAAGGAGGGGTTGTTTTGTTGTTTTTGAAAAACTTAATAAAAATGAAAAAATCAGCAAAGTTGATCTACTATGATCTAAGAAGTATTTTTTTATTGTGTTGAAGCACAAAGAACCCAAAAGAATTATTTTGAAGCACAAAGAACCCAAAGGTCTCCCCCAAGGAAACCAGTGCTCTGAGCATCTAGTTCCCCTAGGTTAGGGTTAGGGTTAGGGGGACTAGTGAGAATCCATTTTGCTAAAAGTGCAGGGGGGCCTTGGGCCGGAGAAGCGCTTTACTCCTGGGAAATGGCTTCTCTGGCCAAAGGCAACCCTGCGCTGACAGCAAAATTGATTCTCGCTGCCCCTCCCTGCTATTTCTGCAAGGGGACAAGTGAGAATCAATTTTGCTAACAGCGCAGGGTTGCCTTTGGCCAGAGCAGCGCTTTACTCCTGGGAAAGGGCTTTTCTGGCCAAAGGGCAACCATGCGCTGCTAACAAAATGGATTCTCGCTGGTCCCCTTGCGGAAACAGCAGGGGGCCCAGCGAGAATCCCTCTCGCTTGGCTGTAGCCTAAGAAGTAAAGGGACATTTTAGGCTGCAGCCAAGCCCGCATTCCCCCAAACCAAGCCAGGGATCAGACGTTGTGATCCCCGGCTTGGTTTGAGGGAAACCATGTGGGTGCGGCCGTGCGCATACCCCCAAAGCAAGCAGGGGATCACAGCATCTGATCCCCGGCTTGGCTTGGGTGAATGCGCACGAGTGCACCTGCACAGTTTCCTCCAAACCAAGCTGGGGATCACAGTGTCTGATCCCCTTCTTGGTTTGGGGGAAACTGCTCAGACTACCGGTTTCCTTGGGGTGAGAGCGCACACGCACGCTCTCACCCCAAGGTAACTGGCGGCCTGACGCTCAGACCACCTGTTTCCTGGGGGGGGAGCGGCTGCATGCGGTCTCACCCCAAGGAAACCGGCGGTCTAATGCTTGGCTCTACGGAGGCCCCCTAGCCTCCCCCAGCAAAGTGGCTTCCAGAGAACTCTGCCTCAAAGCCGCCAGGGCTGGTCTCCAGCCCTGCGGGCTTTGAGGCAGAGATCAAAGTTGGGGAATTTGAGGAAAACTTTTGCATCGCACAACGTTATCTTAACGTTGTGCGGTGCAAAGGTGTTCCTCAAATTCCCCGACATTATCCGATTTTAGCGTTGTCCAATGCATTCGTTATCCAAGGTATTACTGTACTCTAAAACTACCTTTGGTGTATTTGGAGAGAGAAAAATGAAAATGCAAGAAAATGCTATTCTTTAGTATTTACTCAAAACCAATTTATAGTGATCCCAAGGTAAGTGAGATGTTTAAGGGGTGGCTTTACCAGTTCCAAACGAAGGCCTTCTGAATTCTACTCCATCACTCTATCCACTACACCACACCAGATATCCATTTAAAATGCCTAACAAAGCCATAAACAAAATAAAATGAGAATACTAGACGGGGAGGAAAAATTCAAGAGAAATACTGTGTTCTATTCTGACATTACCTGCTGCATTAGTGAATTTAAAAATCACTCCATCATATGAAATGCTGGCTAGAGACGTAACCTACTTACACGAAAACAAAAACTGTAGCTCCAACTATATTTCATAATAGTTCAAATGAAAAATAGTTCATTCCTCACAGAATGACCATTTTTCCTGCATATGAATTTTGTATAATTGTATATTGTATTTTTGAACTGTATTCTGTAATTTTGTGATATGTTGTGATGCTGCCCTGAGTCGGCCTTGCGCTGAGTAGGACGGGGTATAAATTATTATTATTATTATTATTATTATTATTATTATTATTATTATTATTATTATTATTATTATTATTATTATTATTATTATTATTATTATTATTATTATTATTATATTCTGATTCAGTGTAAAACACAAAGTTGTTATTAGATCCACACACACACACACACACACACACACACACACACACAAATCACTTTATAAGAAATTAAGGAAAACCTAAAGAAGCTGCTGCTTAGGTTGAAAGAAGAGAGTGCAAAAGCTGAAAGTTGAAAGAAGAGAGTGCAATATCAAGAAAACCAAGATAATGGCAACAGGCCCTATATGCTGTAAACCGCTTTGAGTTCCCCTAGGGGAAGTAAAGCGGTATAGAAATGTAAATATAATAATAATAATAATAATAATAATAATAATAATAATAATAATAATAATAATAATAATAATAATAATAATAATAATAATAATAATAATAATAATAATAATAATAATAATAATAATAATAATAATAATAATAATAATAATAATCCCTGGAAAATAGATGGGGAAGAAGTAGAAGCAGTGACAGATTTTACTTTCTTAGGATCAAAGATCACTGCAGATGGTGATTGCAACCATGAAATAAAAAGGCGACTGATGCTTGGGAGACAAGCTATGAGTAACCTGGGGAACAAAGTTAAAAGTAGAGACATCACCTTGCAAACAAAAATTTGCATAGTCAAAGCAATGGTATTCTTGGTGGTAATGTATGGTTGTTGTTTTTTTTAATATTTTTTATTAATTTTACAATAAACAGCAAAATAATAATCGAAAGAAAAACATTTAACATACAATACTAAAACGAAAAAGCAAAAGAAAGAAAAATTATATAAACAACCAAGAAAAAACAAAAATAATACTGATAATAACAATGACAATAATAACATATATTCATTATATTCTCATTTTCCTAACTTATTCCTCTAATTTAAACTTAATAAAATGTTATATACAGTATATCAATATCTTATTTGTATATATATTTCAATTCATATTTATTATATTTGTAACAGACTTTCTATTATCTATAAGCTACATTCGTTATTGTTCTATGAAGTTAATACTATCTTAAACACAAAAAAGCATAATAAAAAGTAAAAAATCCAGTGATAGTTATAATGCCTTGGTGATTGCGGTCCTCCACAGCCTTCTCATATTATATCCAAAATCTCAAATGATCTGGTGCTGGCCTGCCACCTTTACCTTCAGTCAAATATAATTCAAAAAGGGTCTCCATATATTACCAAAGTTATTTTCACTAATGAAACCCTTTTTATAATTTAATTCCCATGTTAACTTATCTTCTATTTTCAGTAAAGAGTCATTCTTCCAGTTCCTTGCAATGCATTGTCTCGCTGTTGTCAATATTATAAGTTCTTTTTTATTCTTGTCTATATTCATGTTGTCCACCTCAGTCAATAAGGGGGCACCCGACTCCAGTTTAAAGCTCACACCCATTATTTCTGATATTTCTCTTTCTATTTTTACCCAGAAATCTTTAAGCACGTTACAACTCCACCACATGTGTTCATATGTCCCCAGTACAGTCTTATATCTCCAACACATCTTCATTTTAGTATTATCCATTTGATTAAGCCGAACTGGAGTCAGGTACCACCTCCACAACATTTTATAGTTATGCTCTTTAACTCTAACAGACATAGTTTTCCTAATCCTTCTCTTCCATTTATTCTTCCAATTTGAATCAGAAATTTTAATATTCAAATCTTTTCCCCATATTGTTTTTAATATTTCCTGTGATCCACTATCATAATTTAAGATCTTATATATCTTACTAACCAGATCCTTAATTCCCATTTCACCCTTTCTTATTCTAAATATCAACTCTTCAAATTCTGTTCTATTCCTTGTTAAACTAGTTTCCATAACATATTTATTATTCCATTTATTCAATAATATAATCTGGAACCAGTTCAAATTCATTTGTCGATATATCTCCAATCTTTCCTCTCTATTCAAGGACTGTATTCAAAAAAGGAAATAAGTATAGAAAAGTTAAAGGAATATTTGGGGGGAAAAGGTCTAGAATTAAAATAACGCAAGAACACAGAAATAGAATGGAAGAACTGGTAACGGAGAAAGAAATTAAGGAGGTTATAGCAAAGTTGAAGAGGGATAAATCCCCAGGGGAAGATGGTTTATCAGCTGAGTTTTATAAAGAATTTAATGAAATTTAATGAATATGTGGTACCTAGACTTTTCAAGCTGTTTAATCATATCATAGAAGGTGGAATGATGCCGACTTCATGGTATAGGTCCATAATAGTCTTGATTCCTAAACCAGGAAAAAGATTTAGAGAAAGTAGATGCATATAGACCAATTTCATTAATAAATCAAGATGCCAAGATATTTACTGTGATAATGGCAAATAGATTAAATAGTTTTCTGACTTGCTATATAAACAAGTATCAAGCGGAGATCCATGGCAGACCTAACGAGAAGAGTTGTAGATTTAATGGATATAACAGATCAAAATAAAGAGAGGGTTGGGCTGTTATCATTGGATATTTTCAAGACCTTTGATTCACTTCAATGGCTCACAATCAATGAGATAGTAAAAAATTATGGCTTTGGAATAACATTTAGAAAGGTTATTGAACAACTATACCAACAAGGTTCTGCCAAAGTAAGGGTAAATGAAGTTTTTACAGATGATTTAGAACTTAAAGCAGTAACCCGAAAAGTTTGTCCGTTATCACCAATTCTGTTTATTATGGCAATGGAATTGCTGGCGAGTGCCACAAGGAAAGATATAAGTATTGAAGGAGTAGACGGGAATAAAATTAGTTTGTATGCTGATGATACTTTAATAATTATGAAAAATCCTTTAAAAGTTATAGAAAATGTACAATTACATCTAAAGGAATTTGGAGAAATGACAGGTTTAAAAATAAATTGGGACAAATCAGAAATATTTTGTAATATTGATAAAAGAGAACAGAAGGGGATAAATATAAATATAATAAAGAATTCAAATTAAGGATAGTTTGAAGTATTTGGGGATAAACATATCAAATAAGTTTGTTGAATTAAAGAAGTTAAATTATGAAAAACATAATTAAGGATAAAATACAATATAAAAAGTTAAACTTGTCTTGGTTCGGTAGAGTTGCACTGTGCAAAATGAGGTTATTACTGAGACTTAACTTTTTGTTTGATGCACTACCGATCCAACTCAAGGAAAAGGAAATTGTGATTTTCCAGAATATTTTAAATAGTTATTGTAATGGAGGGAAAAGGCCAAGGATATCAAAAAAATTGTGGTACTTACTGCAGAAGGAAGGTGTGTTAGGATTACCAAATATAAGGAATTATCATAGAGCTTTTCAGTTAAAAAATATTGTGAAGATTTTAATGAAGGAAGAAGTAATTTGGGAGGAAATTGAGATGAAGGAGTTGAGTCAAGTGGGTAAAGCAATTTTTGGTGTTAAGAATAAAATGATAAAAACAGTATTGGCGGTATGGAAGAGACTGAAGAAACAACTAGCACCAGATGTATCCCCAATTATCGAGATGGAAGATTTATAGAGTTTCTCAGTGAAAATAGATAAGAATGTGAAGGAAGTGGTTTTTTTTAAAATAATGTGTTTGTGCTAAGAGATTAGATTCAGATATGTAAGAATAGAGAGGTAATATATGGGTGTGAAAGCTGGACCATTAGGAAACCTGAGCGCAGAAGAATAGATGCCTTTGAAATGTGGAGGAGAGTTTTGAGAGTCCCCATGGACAGCGAGGAGGACAAATAGGTCAATTTTAGAAGAAATCAACCCTGATTGCCCCTTAGAAGGTCAAATAGTAAAGATGAAGATGAAGTACTTTGGACACCAAATGAGAAGGAAGGATTCACTTGAGAAAGCCTTGATGCTGGGAAAGGTGGAGGGCAAGAGAAGAAGTGGGCGGCCAAGGATGAGATGGATAGATGGTATTGTGGACACAATGGGCACAGAGCTGGACAGGCTGAAGAGGATGGTGGAGGACTGAGGTGCCTGGAGGAAAATGGTCCATGGGGTCGCAAAGGGTCGGAATCGACTGTGCGACTGAACAACAAAAAGATTTTTTTAAAAAACAACAACAACCAAATAACACAATCCTACTCAGAAACAAAATAATGTGAAAGTCAGAAGGGAGAGCCTTTCTGTTTCCGTATGGATTATTATTATTATTATTATTATTATTATTATTATTATTATTATTATTATTATTATTATTATTATTATTATTATTATTATATTTCTATACCGCCCACTCGACCAAAGCCGACTCATCCCATTTTGCCCCCGAACCAAGTTTTATGTGCACAAACTCCCTGTCAATGGCTAGCTGCTACCACAGACAGTGACCAAAGCGCTAAAGGCGCTGGCCAAAGGCTCCGGGTGCTGCAAGCCACGTCAGAAACGTCTGAGGAGGAGGAGGAGGTTGGCTGTGTTGGGGGGGGGGGGGAGGCGGGGAGCCCTAAAGGCAGGCTGGCCGGCCTGGCGACGAGAGAGGAAAACAAGGAAGGAGAGGAAGAGAGCGGCTAAAAAGAAAGAAAGAGAAACCAAGACAAGGCCTTGACAGGGACACGTCGCGGGATCATGCAGACCCAACGGCTTCCTCCTGGCACCCAAACCGATCTCGATCCTTCCAGGGAGAAAGAGAGAGAAGGGGGGAAGGGGGAGAAGGGACTAGACTCGCCTTCCGTCAGGCAAAAGCCCCGGAAGCGGCGGGTGAGGGAGGGCGAGCCGCGAGCGAAGGGAGATCAGCCATCCTAGGCTTGACACTCTCCGCTCGGCCTTCCCAGCCTCCCTTCCCTCTTCCTGAGTCTCTTACCAGCCTCGGGAGGCGGCCCGGCGCCCGCTTCGTCCTCTTGGAGCCGCGCCGCCGCCACCGCTTTTGTCGCTTTGGGCTGCGCCGCTGGGGTGGAGGCCGCCATCTTGGGTCCGGCACACGCGGGGCGGCAGCAGCCAGGCGGCACGGCGGAGCGCCGAAACTCCCCGCTGAGTCTAGCTAGGCGAAGCAATCGAGCCCCGAGTCAACCTCGGCGAAGAAGCCGACCCAGGCTGGAGGGGGGGGAGGGAGGGGCCGCGCGCCGCAGAGGCCCGGCGCGAGGCAAGGAGCACCAACCGACGAAGGCACTCGTCCAGACAGAACAACTCCAATACCAAATTACCGATAGCCAGCGCAGACATGCCGGAACCTCCGGCAGACCAGACCAGTGGAACACCTAGCATCCTGCCCACCGCCTCAAGCGTCTGACAGTGTGGTCGAGGGATCTCTGGGCGAAAGGGTTGTGGTTGTTGTTGTTAGGGAGCCGTGGCAGAGAAGTCGGAGCGGGTCGATTTGCCGGCACACGGCAGATGTTTAAAAGACTGAGATTTGCTGAGGAAAATGTTACATAACAATGGCATCCGTTGAGTCCAGCTACGAACAGATTGTACATTTAATCACAACAATAACAGTTACCTAGATTTGAATCCCCCTAACAATAGTCACACACTAACGTAACTGAAAAATCCAAACCTATTTTTCTATTACAAAAACCAAAGTGTTCCGTTAAAATTTTAGACGTACGGCGATAGAATAAGTTTGGGAAATGCTGGTCTAGAGAGCCAGAATGCCTTCAGAACAATATTTTTCTGCTAGAGGACAAACAAGCATTTGTATAAATGAACTCCAAGCAGAATGAAATACGGGTTTGCCATAATGTCTGGCTAACTGGAGCTATACGTTTTGAATGGTAATTTCACCTTGTGTCCAAAGGCCAGGCAAACTAATACCATTTATCCATCTGGAAACATATTTCAGGACATCTGCAACACCTTTTCAAAAAAATATCTTGATTTAATTAGGAATTCCATTTCTTTCAGATTTGCTTATGAACAATCACTGTCGGCCCATCCTTTCACATTCCAGTCCAATTTGGCAATCACAGTTTTGTACAGAGAAGCCAAATCTTATTTTTCCACCACATTGTAATAAATGCTAATGAACCAAGTCAAATGTTAAATGGAAACATTTTCAATAAATTAGATAGGGTGGTTAATGGGTGTGACTGTGACTAAATGAAGAGCACTGGCAATGCTGTGTGAGCTATAGAAGTTCCAGCAAAGATATTCTTCATGAAGTTGGCCCATTCATGCATTAGGGTGAAGAAACTACACTTATGAGATTTACTGGAGACTCCTGTTTAGGAGGCAGTTATGTATGGTTCTGTATAGTTTAAAAGAATAATTCCGTCATAAGATTTGAGGGAAACAATAACTAATTCTTGCTGCCAAGTGGCTGAGAATATAAATTATGTAAAATAAGAGGCAATGAACAGAAGAGAGTGAAGGGAATGCTAGTTCATAAACAGAACTACTGGCATAGGTGAAGAGATGTGGGGAGGAGGAGAGTAAAGAGAAATGGTTGGCAAAGAGAGAAATGAAGAAATGATGAATGAATCACAGAGAACAACTAAGAGAAGGCAAAAGATTGTGAAAAGAAAGAAAAAGCAAAGCAGTAACTATAAGCAACTTGTAAATCATAAGGAATACTGAGGAGGTGACTACTAGAGCATTTGTCCAATTGATTGCTTGGGGCCTTGATTCAGCATATCAAAATTTAGAGGGTGCAAACATTTTCTGCTAAAAAGAACATGAACTGCCCCAAGTGTGCACATCATTTCCAGCTGTTCCTCTGTGTAGAAGGAAACACAACTAAGATAGGCTCAGCTGGAAGCCAACATTACTATCATGGATTCAGATGTAGAATTCCTCCTTGCTCATCCGGTCTCCCACAGCCCAAATGTAGCCAACAGGACAGAAATCCCAGGGTTGCAAAGATGAGAGTTATACTGTAGTTCTGATAAATATTCTGTAATACTGATTGTGGCTTAATGTTAAAAACATTTATACTGGGTTTCCTAGTTATTTTTATTAGGAATTTAACGAGTACTTTATCTTCAGATTTATTACTAATGAAAAAGGAGAGTTTGTAAAAATTCCAAATCACATAAATTATTTCTTCAATCTACTTCAGTAATCCTGATTTCTTAAATTAAACAAAACCTCTTGCTTTGTTGAATTGTTTGTTCTTGATATTGAAACGGTTGAAAAGTCACAGGTAAAGTAGAGAGGGCATAAAGATTTGACACAGAAATCATCTTAAGGATAATGGCATTTGACGAAGTTGAAAAATGCCATTAGCCAAGATTGACCTTATTTTTCTTTTGTTGTTGATCAGTCGTAGTTGACACTGACCCTTCACAACCCCATGGACAAGATCACACCAGGCTCCTCTGTCATCCACCATTCTCCGGAGTTTGCCCATATCCATATCCATCACATCATCGACACTGTCTAACCATCTCATCTTCTGCCACCGCATTCTCCTTTTGCCTTTGATCTTTCCCAGCATCAGGGCCTTCTCCAGTGAGTCTTCTTTTCCCATTGGTAGCCAAAGTATATGAGCTTCAGCTTCAGTATTTGTCCTTCCAAGTACCAGTCAGGGTTGATTTATTTTAGGATTGACTGATTTGATTTCCCTGCATTCCAGGGGATTCTCAGTTTTTCTCCAGTACTATAGTCTAAAAGAGTCTCCCTTATCAAGAAGCTCTTTAGATATTCTTTAGTTCCTGCCATTAGGGTGGTGTCATCTGCACATCTCAGGTTGCTGATATTTCTCCTGGCAATCTTAATTCCGGTTTGTGGTTCATCCAGCTTTGCATTACACATGATGTGCTCTGCATATGCCGGTAAGTTAAATATACAGCTATGTCATACTCCTTTTAAACCAGTCAGTCATTCTATATCCAAACCTAACTTGCTTCTTGATGTGCATACAGGTTACTCAGAAGACAGGTGAGGTGGTCTGGTACTCCCATCTCATTAAGGACTTGCCAGAGTTTGTTGTAATCCACACAACCAAAGGTTTCGGCATAGTCAATGAAGCAGAAGTAGATGTTTTTCTGGTACTCCCTTGCTTTCTCCATGATCCAGTACAAGTTGGTAATTTGGTCTCTAGTTCCCTTTCCTATTCCAAACCCAGCTTGTACTTCTGGTAGTTCTTGATCCACATACTGATGACGCCTAGGGTCTTGAGCATGACCTGCATGAAATTAACACAATTGTACGATGGCTTGAACATTTTTTGGTGTTGCCCTTCTTTAGAATTGGAAAATGAACTGACCAATGCTTTGTTTTCCAAATTTGCAGGCATATGGAGTACAGCATTTTAATATCATCTTTTAGGGCTTTAAATAGCTCAGCTAGAATTACATCATCTCCACTAGTTTTGTTGTTAGTGATGCTTTCTAGGGCACTCCTGACTTCACATTCCATGTCTGGCTCAAGGTCAGCAATCACACCACTGTGGTTGTTAGGGATATTAAGGTCCTTCTTGAATAGGTCTTCTGTGTTTTCTAGACACCTTTTCCTAATCTCTTCTGCTTCTGTTAGGTCCCTATCATTTTTGTCCTTTATCAGGCCTTGTTCCCTTGATTTCTCAATTTAAAAAAAAGATCTCTAGTCTTTCCCCTTCTATTGTTTTCTCTATTGCTATTGCCTTATCTCTCCTTTCAGTTCTCTGGAAATCTACCTTTAGTTAGGTGAATCTTTCTATTTCATCTTTGCCTTTTGCTTTCCTTCTTTCTTTAGCAATTTGTACAGCCTCATCAGCAAGCCACTTCACTTTCTTGCATTTATTTTTCCTTGAGCTGGTTCTAAATGCTGCCTCCTGTACAATGTTATGAATCTCCATCCATAGTTGTTCAGGCACTCTGTCTAGCAAGTCTAATCCCTTAAATCTATTCTTCACCTCCACTGTATGTGATGTGATCTAGGTCATACCTGTATGGCCTAATGGTTTCCCCTACTCTCTTCATTCTAAGCATGAATTTTGCAATAAGTAACTCATGATCTGAGCTACAGTCAGCTCCAAGTCTAGTTTTTACTGACTGTATAGAGCTCCATCTTTGGCTGCAGAGTACACAATCAATGTGATTTTGGTGCTGGCCATTTGGAGTTGTCCATGTGTAGAGGTGCCTATTAGGCTGTTGGAAGAGGATGCATGTCATGACCAATGTATTCTCTTGAAAAAAAACCTCTATTAGCCTTTGTACTGCTTCATATTGTACTCTAAGTCCAAAATTGTCTGTTATTCCAGTTACCTTTTGACTTTCTTACTTTGGCATTCCAGTTCTCTATGACAATAAGGACATCTTTTTTGTGCCAATTCTGGAAGGTGTTGTAGGTCTTCATAGAACTGGTTGACTTTGGCCTCTTCTGCATCAGTGGTTGGGAGACAGAATTGGAGTACTGTGATACTGAATGGTTTGCCTTGGATTTCGGACTGAGATCATTCTGTATTTTTTTAAAGACTGTATTGCATTACTGCTTTCCCTACTCTTTTGCTGACTATAAGGGTCACTCCATTTCTTCTAAGGGATTTTTGCCTACAATAGTATATATAATGGTCACATGAGTTACATTCACCCATTCCTGTCCACTTTAGTTCACTGATTCTTAGGATGTCAATGTTCAGTCTTGCCATCTCATGTTTGACCACATCCAGCTTACCTTGATTCATAGATTTTCCATTCCAGGTTCCTATGCAATATTGTTCTTTATAGCATCAGACTTTCCTTTCACCATCAGACGCATACACAGGTAAGGGTCCTTTCAGCTTTGGCCTAGCTGCTTCACTATTTCTGGGGCTACTTATACTTGCCCTCCACTCTTCCCCATTAGCATTCTGGATACCTTCCAACCTGAGGGGCTCATTTTCCAGCATCATATCTTTTAGCCTTTTGATGCTGTCCATGGGGTTTTCTTGGAGTCTGAGTACTCTGCTATGGCCTGTCCATCTTGGGTAGTCTTACATGGCATAGTCCACAACCTCATCAAACACAAGCCACTTTGCAATAACAAGGCAATGATCCTTGAGGAGGCATATTTTTGCTAATTACAACCAAGTACTAAGTTATAACAAACTCAACAAATATATGATCAGTTTTTTTGTCACCCTTTGTCTTGCAATGAACCTTACAGCCATCTGTAATTGGAAGATCTTTTTAAGTGTCTTCAAAATAAGGAGTAAATGTTGTCTTCCTGGTATCTTCTACATACTTTATATTTTACTTTTCTTAACCCAATCTCCAATTCTTTATGAGTACAGTACAGGTATTTCTGGAGATCCCCCCCCCCGCCCCACCACAAAGTTTTCATATTTAGCATTAAAATAATAAATGTAATTGAGAGGTCACTTGTTATAACTATATATACTATATATACTTGTTATAACTATATATATATTTTTATATATATAAAAAATGAAAATTTACTATAATCTGGATAACTTAAACTTGAATAATAGTTGCTAACACATGTGGAACTCCAACTTCAGAAACTGCTAGTCATGTGTCTGGTTGCATGCAGCGGATACCTTATGAAATCACCATGGCAGCTTCTGCATGCACATACAGTAAATATTGAACAGGATCCTGTCAAATGCTGTATTTCCATCAACGAGAATGGCAGAGGTTCCTGCTCTTGTTCAATCTATTTTTTTCTTCTTTTATGTGTTGGCATCAACATATACTTCAGTGCTTTTTCCACAGAGAAAAAATGTGAAGGCATCTAATAGTCTACTTTTTCCAATTCTGATGGCTACTTAATTCAATTCTGATGGCTACTTATTCAACGTTAAGGGTCAATGAATGATGGCAGTTTAATATTGTTATTTCTTTTCTGGATATATTTAGAATGCCAAAGCAGGAAACGTTCTTGTTCATCTCATAGTTGATTCCAACACATTTGACCAGCAACAAAACCTACCTAAGTTTGCTTCCACATGGCTCTTCATGGTCCATTTTGGTTTCCCTCTTACGGCCCCCGGGGACTTTTTTCTTTTAAACATACACAGACTTACACTTCTGGTAAGGATGTGAATACTGACAAATGATAAGTATATTTCAGATGCACTGATGGTACATATCAGCAACCTTCTAACTAAATATATGATGCCTCCACTGCATAATGGTATCTACAAATCTATGAATAGATAACTTATTCATAGAATAAAAAGTGTACAACAGTAACTTTCAGAGCTTTCCTCCCTATAATCACATCCTCCGTGCAGAAATGCTCACTTGTCCAATGTTCATATAATGAGCCTTCTTGCTAGTTCAACCTGCAGATACTGTATCTTTATTTATCATACTTACTCCCTATCTCTTTCAAGAAATAGGATTGGTCTACATATAGTTATGGGCAGTGTCACATTCAGGCAGCCCATAAAAGCATAATGGGTTAACTTCAGAAATGGGGATCCATCAACTGCTTGCAGATCATTTTTTGAGCCAATCATAATCCCTCTATACCTGTATTTGACAACACAATGAGGCTTGCAAAATTCTTTTTGAATTTGCATTTGAACTTCCCTTTGCTTTTGCTATAGGACATTTGTCAGAGAGGATCTGCTTGTTCACCATATCAACACTTCATGTGGCAATGCACATTTAACACTTCCCTTTTATATGTTTCTGAGTATTGCATATGCATGATGACAGGCAGAATTAACACAATGGCTTTTCTGTTTCCATAATATATCTTCGTCCTTCACAGAAGTATTTCTAACTTCTTGTGCCTGTGTCCGTTCTCCATGACTTTGTAACGGACATAATATTGAGCAACAATGTAAAATGCAAAGGACTTTTCTGCTGAGTCAGAAGTAGTATCCTTCATTGTTGAACAAATCCATCTTGCCAGGTACGACTAGCTGAAAAGGAGGCTAATCTGACCGAGCCAGATATACCCTGAAATAGCTAATTAATATTTTAGCAAATAATTTAACATATAGTGTCAAAAGACATTATCTTCATGCTTGTGTATACCTTGAATTAAACTATTTTCTCTGCAATTTACAATTTATGTGTCCAAATTATACCTAAAACATATATTAGCTCACCAATTTGTATAAACATTGCTCACATACAAGGTTTTCTGATAGCACTGGGACTTGGTAATAAAATAAATGCATAAACAAGTAAAAAGATTATATATGAGTTCAAAAATCCATGCTAAAATTCATAGATTTATCCATCTCTTGTTTACTTAGGGTTGCAAGTTGCAAGAATGTAATACAAGTTTGTGAAGTGTTCCATATTTTACTACATATACTATGTATGTGTCTAAATGATACCCACAGACTTCTAATCAAGATGTTAGATTCAGAATCCTGGTCGTAAAAAGAGTTAAGACCCCCAAGTAGGTAAGTAAGTTAACTTTCTTAAGATATCTGTATAACAAAAAAGGTTGACGGCAATGAAGACTGAAAAAATATATGCCTCACTCAGTTGTGTACAGGTAACAAACAGCTTATATGTAAAATGTGAAGTAGCATTAACAGTTTCTCTATTTTTATTTCTTTTCATTTTAGGCTACTTCATTCAGCAGAAGGTTTGCCCATGAGAAAGCCTCAAAAACATGCCAGAGTGTGTAGGCTTTATAGACAAAAGTCTAATTTTAAGATCTTAAAGTGTTGTTATATGATTACCAAAAATTATATTGATCAAAATATGCTATACTGAAGTATGGTTTTTCAGAATGCCATCCTCCTACTCAAAAATAAGTATCAGGTTTTAAAACAAGCTTCGTGCAATGCTGAGGGGGCAATGTTTCATATCATAGATCAGAAATAGATTAATCAATACTTTCAAACCAGAGTTGGAAGAAGTGCAAACATCTGGGCAGAGAAGTGCTACTAGTTACTTTAAAAAATATACCTACTGACTGGCAGGCAAGTAAGTTTCTAACCACTTGTTTGTGTTGCATTACTCCAGTGATCACTTTCCACTAAAACTTGCCTCTTCTAAGAATCCTTTCCTTGTAAACCTTTATACAGTTATTGTGCATGTGCGTGCACATACACTTTTCTTAAACTCAATCCTTTCTGCCTATTTCCCAATGTTCTCTCTCTCAGGACTAAATAATCTTTGTTGTTCATTACCTATAAAGATTATTTTCCATTTTCACACAACAAAGTGTACATGGCCCCAATCTAGACTGGTATTATCATAGGAGAAGCCTAAAAGTCCCTCAGACAGCCATGTTTTATTTTCAGATTTGTTTTCCCCTGGAGGCAGGAGCCTAAAAAAAAAAAAGTAGGGGTGAGGTGGGGGCTCTATTGGCATAATTTGTTAAGCCACTGCTAGGATGGGACTAATTATAAGATAAAAATGACAATGAGGTTTAAATTTTCCCATACCTGCACGAAGGAGCCAATTTGAATTGGAGACATGCATGCTTCTGTTTTGTGTAACAAAGAAAAAAATTATTCAACTGTAAACTGTATATTTAACAACGTGCTGAGTTTCAGCTTCATGTGAAAAGAGTAAAAATAGAGAGACAGACATTCTCCCTTAGGAGTTGCACTGAGCAAACCTATAACACGCATAAAGGTTTAAAGCTTAGCACCATTTACAAGTCAGATTATTCCATTTGTCTATTCAGGTCCCTCTCTCAGGGGGCTGTTAGATCCTACATTTTGCCTCTTCAAAAAAAAAAAAAGACTTTGCACTTTTGTTTATCAATTTTGTTTATCACTACCTTTTCCAACAAACACAATCATTTCTTTCTTGCTGTCCCATAAAGCTTATTATTAGGGCCAACATGACAAAAGCAATTCTCATAAGATTTAGAAACTGCTTACCATCTCTGATGGCTTGCATGTGCTCATCTCCCCATGAAGAAGGGAAAGAGGAGAAAGGAGATTGTGTAAAGTTGCACTCAGACATGAGGGACGTGTTTTTGAAGGGTCCAAAGCCAAGCATCTCACCCTCATGATTTGGAGAAGAAAGGTCTGTCTCTAGTGTCGACTGAAGGACAGGGTATTCTGAAGAATTGGCCAGAAGCTCCTTCAAAATGTTAATTGGTGAGATGGTAAGCTCCCAGTTGGTGATACCAAAATCCCTCAAGTGGGCCCTGGCATGGCTGGACAGGCCTGCACGTGTGTCAAAGCCAGCCCCACAGAATTCACATCTCATTAAGCTGAAAGTACTTGGATCAAAGTTTGCAACTGTGAAAGAGAAGATGAGAGTGTCACATGAAATCATAATGGCCAAGCAACAAATACTTCTAGAAATCCCTTCTCCCCATTTACATGACTAGACATTAAATAATAGATGGACATTAACAGGACCCTGTAACATCTAATTTTGAGGGAGAAGGCAGACAAACATCTCCAAAGGAATTTAAAAATATTAGGGGGGATATGAAAAAATATATAAATTGAATACATACTACCTTTCTTCTTCTTCTTTTGGAAGGAAAATGTTTGCTCAATAGCTTTCACTTCTTCTGCAGAGATGAAGTGACGGACATTGTAGCTCACACCCACCCTGTTCAGGTGGCCCCGCACATGATTGGCTAGGCCAATCCCATTGTGGAACATGTCAGGACAGTATGGGCATTTCCGCTCTTCATTCTTCAGCATCGACACATCTGCATTCAGAAGATCATCCAGTTCAAATGCTCCTTCGAGGGAGGGATCTAAGAGGAAGACACTTAGGGGAAGAGATTCTTCCATTCCAAACTCTTGGGAAGGTGGCACCTTTTTCTTCAAACGGTTCTTCTTGGATCGTCGTTTCACCTTTCTGGGACAAAGATTCAGCTCCTCAACAAGAACAATAGGAACCATCTGACATAACTGATGCTGCTGCACAGCTGATGCTATTGAAAAATCGATGGCCTCCAAAGTGTCCCTGAAAGTCCTTTTGAGGTCCAAGGCGGGTTGAGGAATTGTAAAAGGCCAGAAATATCTATTCCCTGTTAAGTCTGTTTCTGCTGCTAAAGGGAATTCTTCCATACTCCTATGATCGTTTATGGGTAACCATTTGTGCTGGACTTCTTCCAGCCCACCTGAGTGGCTTTGGCCATTCTCCCTCTCAGTCTCAAGTGGCAGTGTTGTGCTTTTATTTCTAATCTCTGTCAAAATATGGGGTGAATAAACTTTTGCTGAGGTAAGAGCAGACAAAACATTAGCTGAGGAGCTATACCGAGCTCGTTTCCTAGCCCGGAATCCAGGCATCGGGGTTTCTTTTTTGTTAGTGCTATTATTTTTATTAAGTCTCTGGTGGCTCCCTGTAAAGCCAGGGAGGTTATAGTGGGAAGTATTCTCACAGTGGGTAGGGGGGGAAAGTCTATTACTTTTGTTCAAATAATCACTTTCTGAAAATCTGTGCAATCTGTTAGGGCTGTAGGCATCCCTACTAGTTCCAGGCTGGTTCTTGTCTACTTCAAAAGTCTCTGTGTTCCAGGACAAATGGGAATGCACATATTTCATATGTTCCTTCAGAATGTTTTCATTTGGGGCAGGAAAGCTGCAAAGCATGCAAGTGCTCTGACCTTTGCTGCTACTACACAGATTCGCCATTTGAGGTTCATGCTCATTTGGTCTGAAGTGTCCGTATTCATTGTGCATGGAGCTGCCCCGTGGTTCATTACCGTCAGAACAGCCAAACAAGCGCATATTCTTCAGACCTTGATCTTTCCTCACCCTGACATGTGTTTTTGCATGCTGGACAAACACCTTAGACGAGTTGGTTCCAAATACACATTTTGGGCACTGCAGCCTGGCATTGCGGCCTTCATCTGGAAATTCATTGAGTTTCTGAATTTCCTCAATAATTCTTTCTCTTGACTCCTGGTGCAGTCTTCTGTGCTGGTCTAAAGAACCCGTGTCCCCAAATGCCCATCCACACTCTTTACAGGTCAAGTGACACTGACCTTCAGTTCCTTCTGTGCCTTGATCTGGCCCTAGTCCCCTGTTATGCTGAAGCATGTGATCCATCAAATGTTCTTTCATCTTAAAATAAATGCTACACTCAGTACATGTGTACACGGTTGGGTTCCCTTTCTGACCTACATCCTCTTTTCCCTGCTCCTCTAACAGATCATTGCACATATATGGCCTTGTCTCATCACAGGTGCTGCAGGAAGGAGATTTTGCAGACCTCAGAGGAACACAATCCATAGTGTCTCTGCCACTATTGTTCCAAGCATGTTTATGGACAGCCAGGTCTATAGCTGTTGGAACCCCTGATTTCTGTAATGCCCACTCAGCTGTGTTAACAGCACTTACTTTGTCTAAATCAGAGTCCAGAGCCCTTCCCTTACTGAAGGAGAGTGTACTCTCAACAGTCTTTGCTTTACTTGGGTGAGGATTTAATGTTTTTCTAAATACCGGTAAAGCCAACAAAGAGGCTTCCCGTGTAGACTGTCTCCTCACAGACAGATTTGTTGCTATATCTCCTGGTTTGTTTATGCTTCTGTAAGGAGGCCCAAGCCTTTCATTGTGCTCAGAAAGCCAATCGAACCTCCGAAAGCCCTTCTTATCCAACTCATGCCTTCTGTCTAAGGGCTTTTTGCTGAAGGCTTCTAGCTGCTTTGGTTCAGTGCTATGGTATCTTTCATCTTCACTAACACTTTGTGCTCCAGCAAGTAGTGGAGGAATTTCTGCTGCTGACTCACCGGGGACTAAGGGCTCAACCTCCCCTTCTACCTCCCCAGTATTTAACTGCACAGTTTTCATATTGTTGGATTCCATTGCAGAAGTGGCCTCCTTTGGGTGAGAAGGATTTTGCTGCGCTACTTCCTTAGAGCTCACTGAATCCTTCAGCCCAGGGAGTCTTTCTAAAGTGCTTTCTTCTTTGGAGACACTACCCATTGTTTCTTGTGTACAGCAGTCCCACAAAACAGTCGTGCCTTTTTCATTGGTCGATCCCCTCAAACCTGCTTTATAACAGCCTTTCTTGAATTTTAAACAGTCTTCAGTTTTGCTGTTGAAAAGAACAGTCAACATTAGCTAAAGGCTATGTATTGAACTGTATAGCTTTTAAAAGATACATACTGTACATGCACAGTCTCGAATCATGTAAACATTATTGTTCAAAGTCACAGATATGGTCATACATTCTCCTTAGCTTTCCCTTCACAGGTGCATGGAAAATGGATGCACTTGGCCATTTCATATGCCTATTCACATCTCCCTGCACACTACCCAAAACAGTACTATTAACAATATTCCTATAAGAACCTTTCCTTTAGGTTACAGGAGAAGCAAAACCTAAACGCCTCTTTTATTGACTAAGTCTATTGGGGGGGGGGGGGAACTGCTTTTGGACCTACTCTTTCTCTGAATAAACACCTCAATCTCCTTCACATTTCTTATAATGTATATTGCCATGTTTTCATATCATAAATTACTTTTTCTCTTCTTTTCTCATGCTTGTTTTTTATTGTATCATTTTCAGGGGTTCCCAACCTAAGGTCTGCGGCGCCATTACATGTGCACCCCCTCCAAGGGGATTCAAGAAACAAAATGGCCACCCCTTTGAACCTGCTGAGACAAAATGGCTGCCCCCATCATGTAGGCAGGGCAAAATGGCTGGCTAGCCCTCGAAGCTGACTGAGAGAGCATGACCCAGTCCCCAGCTTGAAAAGGTCGGGAACAGTGATGCACTGCAAAAAAAAAATACTACCTACTCTGTGGGCTGGCCAATTCTGTGGGCGGGGCCAAATCTGTTGCCGTGGCCAAACATCCAGCATTATGGGCTATGGAGGTGGGCGGTGCCAACCAAGTGGGCATGGCCAGTGGGAATTTCCGCTACTGGTTCTGTGGAACCTGACAGAATCTGCTGCAGTGCATCGCTAGTTGGGAACCCCTGTTTTAAACTCTAAATCTGAGATCACTGTGTGTGTCTTTTTTAATGTTTTGTACAGCTCCAAGATAACTAAGGTATGCTCATAATAAACAATACCTTAAAGTAGTAGACAGGGACAGTTTCTAGCTAAATAGTACATTATCAATGTTACATTTCAATTGTTCCCTCTTAGAACCTATGCTACTCAGCTTAGCTGGTATGGGCTACACAGGGTTGCAAGGTGGTCTGGTGTGTCATTTGGTCCAATCCTTGCATCCAAATGTAATATGGATCTTAAATGACTCTATTTGGTCTGCACCAGCCAACTCTCAATTTGCCACGCTGGGAAGTGGCTTAAGAAGAGAGTCACTTCAGGATATTGGCAAATTAAACATTCCATGGAAGGGTTCCAGAAGAGCAAAAAAATGTTAAATACAGTATATTGAAGAAATACAAAAGACAAATGGAAAACTTTCTCCTAGAAGCAAGAAAAGACAGCAGAGAGCAACGAGGAGGATTTTATAGAGGTATTATAATCTTAACTTCATGATTTGCAAATTTGAACTCTGCTGTCTAATCTTCTTGTACAAAACCCATTCAGTCTCAGATTGAACTACTTCTAGATTAAGTATGTTTAAGGTTCTTTGGTTCTGAAAGCAACAGTTTTGTGAGGACCAGTCTGAATCAAGACTGGATCATGCAACTCCGCGTGATTCACCAATTACGCCCGCTCCTGGATAGGGACTCCTTGCTTATGGTCACGCATGCTCTGGTCTTGTATTGCATTATTCTACATATACTATTTCATGTATCATTTTTATTCTAATAGATCCCTGAAGAAACTAATATGATAAATCAGAAATTATCCAGAAGGGTTTTGGATATTATTATGGATTATAGAACCTATTATGGATTATAGAACCATTGATACATTTTTGGAATTGATTTTTGTCCGTTTGGAGCAGTTCTTTACTTTATGGAATATACCACATTTAACACATGAATTTTTCTTCTTGTTTTGAGTCTTCATGAACATGAATCAATGATTTTTTGTTGAACCATTTGAATAAACTAAGACTTTGATATTGAGATTTTTGAACGGTTGTTATTATTTCCTGGACACACATGCTCTGGTCACCTCCAGACTAGATTATTGTAATGTGCTCTACATGGGGCTGCCCTTGATGACCATTCGGAGGCTGCAAATGGTGCAAAATATAGCTGCCCATGTGGTGATGGGGTGTGGGCATTATGCCCATGCCTCACCCCTGTTGTGGGAGCTGCATTGGCTGCTGGTGTCCGGGTGCAATTCAAGGTGCTGATGATTACCTTTAAAGCCCTACATGGTAGTGGACCAGGTTACTTAAGAGACCGCACTACCCCAAGGACATCAGCCCACCAGAGCAGACCGGAGGGGCTCCCTAATGGTCCCATCGGTTAGAGAGGCTCGCCTCTCTAGCACTAGAAGGAAGACCTTTTTGGCATCTGCTCTGACAGAGTTGTGCCTCCAGGCAGAGCTACTGACCTTCAGAAAAGGTCTAAAAACCTGGCTGGCACAGCAGGTGTCGGGTGCTGCTGGTGGGGATGCCCCCCCCCGGGGGCTCATATGGAGGCCATTCGGGTTTTTAGTTTCAGTTTTTTAACTTATTGTGGCTGGGAGAGTATTTTAATGGTTTTTAAACGTTAAATGTTTTTGTGATTTTATGGTTGTGGGAAGTTTTATACTTGAATGTTTTTATGGTGATTGTGAGCCGCCCAGAGTCCCTTCGGCGAGAGGGTGGCAATAGAAATCCAGATAAATAAATACTTTCTTAATCAAATATTCCCTGCAGCACCTGTCAGAGTGGCATTTTCAACAGACTACCCCTCTGATGGAAACAGCAATGTTAGAGCAGATGTTAGGAAGAAAAACTGTGCAAGAAGAAAAGACTAAACTCCTTTGTTGTGCCTCATAATCCTACTTTAGATTGGAGCTCTATGTGCATTTTCTCAAAAAAGAAGTGGTCAATAGTAATAATAGATAAATCAATATAATAAGCCATTTGGCCTTCATGCTTTCCCACTGACCATCATACTACAACCATTTTTATTAGTAGATTTGTATTTGCACCACTGCAACTGTGTACCCATACATTCACAATTCTTTATATTTTCCAGATATTAATTTCTTTCAGAGAAAGCTACATACTGTATGAGCTGTTTGCTGATCAGAATAAAAGGGATGATCTGCCTAAAATGTACTATAAATGTGGTTGGACTTTTCTTTTCCAAGTTTATCATATATATTTCTCAGTCAGTATCAGCTCAGATGGAAGGGAGAGGGAACTGAGTGGTTGAAAGACCTACATATATTCTACCAAGCCCATATGACAATGAGGGCTGCATAAGTTTGATGAATTGTTGAAAATAATAATAACAATGTACAGTGGTACCTCGCTTAAAGAGCATAATGCGTTCCACGGGATTGCTCTTTAAGCGAATTTGCTCTTTAAGCGAAGCACCATTGTAAGTGACCAATTGTGACTTCTGGCGAGGGGGATTGTGAACCCCAATTTAGTTGTTAAGCGAGTTTTTGGTTGGTTTTAGTTGTTAAGTGAGGCGACCATTCAGAGAAAATTCTACTCTTTAAGCGAGTTAGTCTCTAAGTGAGGCGCTCTTTATGCGAGGTTTTCTATACTAGCAAGTCGATTCCAATTTATAGAAACCCACACTAGGGTATCCTGGGGTTTAAAGTACTCAGACATAGCACTTTAGCAGTGTGCTGCTTATGCAGTGCTACTGAGCCTAGCTTCTTCTATAAGGCACAGTGGGGAATTAAACAATCTGCTTCTGCAGTCGGATACTTCGATTCTCTGAGCTATCGAGTAAAATAATAAGTAGTTGGATTGTCATTTTATTTAGAAGCCTGATGCTTGAGATTTACCTTGCACCAGAATTCTATGGGCTAGAGCAGGGGTCCTCAAACCTGGTTCTCCAGATGTTCTTAGACTTTAATTCCCAGAAGCCCTAATCTGCAAGTGTGCTGATTTGGGCTTCTGGGAATTGAAGTTCAAGAACAGCTGGAGAGCCATATTTGAGGGCCCCTGGACTAGAGGGAAACAAACTGTTGATACTAAGCTGTTTAGGGCCACTCTCCCTTAAATCCCAGACTGCATGGTCAATGGGCAAGTATTATGAGAACTCTAATCTACAACATCTGGAATACACTGATTTGCCGACTTCTGCTACATAGTTTTACTTAGCAACCACCAGACTTACACATTATGTATCTAGAATTCTAGATAAATGTTCCTAGGATCAATGATCAAATATATTTTAGCTTTTGATCCAGTGACCTGAAGAGCAAACATAGCTTTGCTGTGACCCACTTCAAAGAAAGGCTAGGGAAAATTTCCAGGAAGGATTACATGATTGAGGGTACACGTGTTAAGTTCCACATATTATACTAAGCTTGATGTTCCAGTACAAATGAAAGACACTGGGAACTGTGAAACTGTTAAACATGTTCAAACTCTGTAATTCTTCCTCCTGAAATTTCAACACTTACCAAGTTTTTCCCCTCTGACCAGTGATGGAGGCAACACCACATGAAGAATGACAGTGTTCACCTACAACAGAAAAAAATAACAACAGCATATCCTGACTAGATGGAATATTGTGGTTTCAAGTGTAATTTACAATCCTGTAATTTTAAAGTTTCTGCAGCAAATAAACCAACCCAGCTTGTTTGATTCGCTGGGGGAAGTTTTGGATTAGCATGGGATTTCTAACCCACCCATTTAATCCTGAGCACCAACAATTTGATAATCATTCTTACAGTTAAGCAGTTTAAAATAAAAAAAAAATGATTTGAAATGCAGCAGACCCAAGAATCTTTACAATGAGAAATCAAATTACTTGATCATGCTAAGCTTTGCTAGAGCCAGTCTACAAAATTACTAACTTATTTCCCTTGTAAACTGAGAGACTGCCTTTACATAATTCAAAGTAGCCATTATGATTGCAGTTTTGGCTATAACTCTCAGAGAAAGAAGTATCTTGTGACTGCAGTTTTATAAGTCTGTATAATATTATAATAATAGATAAATACAACTGCATAGTTGCTTCTTCCTTACATGTAGAGAGCAGTGTAGCTAAAATTATATTCACTTTCCAAAGAAATCAGAAACACTAAACTTTCCAAAGTTTACTGTTAAAAGAGGAGAAAATAAAAATTCTGCAACATACATTTTGAGAAGTACAGTAAGATTGCATATTTTGAAATACAGTAGTGTCCTTTACATTGTTTTTTCTTTCTTTCAAATTTTGGGAATGGAGAAACACAATCTCTGAGATCCAACATTTTGGGTTGACTCAAAATTGGGTACAGTCTCAAAATGAACCAAAACCATAACATATTTTCACAAACATTTAACTAAACTCCTTGTCCTCCTTCCTGGTTCACACGTAATCACTTTTAGTAGCATTTATACTATTCTCCCTTACCCAGCTCCTTGCAAATATTTTCCCTTAAATTATTTGATAATGTATCTTGAAGGCAAAATTATGTATTAGAAAATAGAATCTGCTTAGATGTAGCTTAGCATTTAATACAATAATTTATTCTGGGAATAAACCCAAGATATTTATATTTTCTTGATGGAAAAGTAAGAAATGGAAAACAAGAATTAGAGTATATATAGACTGTTTGTGTCAGATGTCACAGGAAAGATGTGCTAAAGCACAAACCATGCTCATGTCTTGACTTTCTATGAATATGCCCACAACCTGATATTCCCAGGTTTTACAACAAAAAGCCTTCTTTTATTTTGGAACAACTGGGCAGCCACCAATATCAATTCAATATTCCTATTATAACCTTCCCTTGCTCCTTTTTCAGTTAGGATTTATGTACACCTCTAAGGACTGGTCCTGTGCTGATATTCACTGTCAGATGTTTTGCCCTAGAAGTGCCACCCCCATTGCCGTCGCTGCAGACATTGTCTGTCAAACAGCAGACCATTTGGGATGTTGAGAACTGGCGGAACCTGAGGCTGTCTGGCGGCTCAATGGCCATACCAATAGCCACATCTCTGGTTTGTGGGGGTTTTAAGTGGGGAGGTGAGGGAGGGAGGGTGTGTGTGAGTGAGAGCCAGCCTTGCCAGCTGGGAATGTGGGGCAGCGCTCCATCTGAAATAGGCAGGGAGGTTGCTGGGGTCCAGATTGGGGTTGTGACGGGCATGGGGCGATATGGCGGGTACCAAGGGGCAGGCTGCGCCCGGGGAATACGGGACCAATGTCTGACATCTGTCCCTCGTTCCGGCCCCTTGGCTACAACTTTTAGATCCTGAGCAGCTGATCCAGGGTGACCCCGCCCTTAGGCTGCTGCTGATGAATGCCAGGTTGGTCTGCAACAAGGCCCCCCTGATTCAAGATTCTATTCAGGAGGGGCGGGCCGACCTGGCATGCATCACTGAAACTTGGCTATGACTAGAGGACGCTGTACCTCTGGCAGAAATATGTCCATCCGGGTTCGGTATTTGGCACCAGCCTAGGGAGGAGGGGAAGGGCGGTGGCATCGCCATTGTAGCCAGGGAGTCTCTGAGAGTTGCTAGGGCCACTGTTCCACAAGTTCCAGGTTGTGAGGCCCTGCTCCTGCGGTTGGGCCCTAAGGGTCAGTTGGGAGCTTACTCCTGTAACTGCCCCCTTACAGGGTAAGAGACTCCCTACCTGAGCTCCTTGAGGCAGTCTCAGTGTTGGCATTGGAATTCCCTAGGCTGTTGGTCCTGGGGGACTTTAATCTGCCTGCGCTGGGGACTGGCTCTAAGGTTGCACAGTTCATGGCTTCCATGGCAGCCATGGGCCTGACTCAGGTAATTCAGAGCCCGACCAGGGGCAGTGGCCACACACCGGATCTAGCTTTCTTGTCGGAGAGGTGGCTGAGTGATCTGATATTACAGAAATTAGACATAACATCTGTGCCATGGTCAGATCACTTTCTGGTGACTCTAGACTTTCTGGGGGCAACACTTCACCGTAGGGAGGCAGGGCCAGTTAAGCTGGCCCGCCCCCAGCAACTTATGGATCTGGATGGATTCCAGCGGGAACTGGGGGAGTTTCCTCTGGATCGGTTAAGCGATTCACCTGAGGTGCTGGTCAACCTGTGGAACATGATGACGACAGCGGCTCTGGATGAAATTGCGCCACTACAGCCTCACCGAGCACGTGGGACTAGGTCATCCCCATGGTTCACAGATGAACTACTGGAGTTCAAACAGGTAAAGAGACGCCTAGAACACTGCTGGGTGAAAACCCGGAGTGATTCCAATTGGACACTAGCTAGAGCCGCTATTAGAGCCTACCTAGTGGCAATGGGGGTGGTGAGCCAGCAATACTACACCACCCTTATTGCCTCCACATCACCCAGCCACCCTGTTTCAGGTAACCAAGTCTCTCCTTGGGGGGGGGGTTGCCCAGTTGGCAAGGTTCGGCTGAGGACTTTGTTGACCATCTGGTAGAGAAAATCAATTGGATTCGCTCGGGGCTTAATCCTGGCATGGTTGGGGAGGGTCTGGGGGGGACCGGAGCACAGTCTTGCCATGTTATCTGGGATCGGTTTGACCTAGTTTTCCCTGATGAAGTGGACAGGCTCCTGGCAGCTGTTCGCATCACTACTTGCCCATTGGACCCCTGTCCCACCTGGCTGGTGAAGGCCACCAAGGAGGTGACAGGTAGCTGGGTCGGAGCAATAATAAATGCATCTCTAAGGGAGGGGGTGTTTCCGGCACCTCTGAAACATGCTCTGGTGCACCCCCAACTGAAAAAACCATCTCTTGACCCAGTGATACCATCTAATTATAGGCCAGTCTCCAACCTCCCCTTCTTAGGGAAGGTATTGGAGAAGGCAGTGCCGCGTCAGTTGCAGGGTGCCCTGGAAGAAGCAGATTATCTGGACCCCTTCCAGTCAGGATTCAGGCCCGGGTATGGTACAGAGACAGCATTGGTCGCGCTGATGGATGATCTCTGTTGGGAGTGGGACGGCGGTCACCCGTCTGTCCTTGCTCTCCTTGACCTCTCAGTGGCTTTTGATACCGTCGACCACGGTATCCTTCTGGGACGGCACAAGGGGTTGGGGATCCAGGGCACTGTGTTGTCCTGGTTCTCCTCATTCCTGAAGGGCCAGACCCAGTCGGTGTAGTTGGAGAGTGAGAGGTCCAGCCCTAGGCCCCTCCAATATGGGGTGCCTGAAGGCTCGGTGCTTTCTCCTCTCCTATTTTACATCTACATGAAGCCGCTGGGTGAGGTCATCCGTTCTCACGGGGTGCGGTGCCACCAGTACGCGGATGACACTCAGTTGTACATCTCAGCCCGTGGGGACCCCAGTGATGCTGTCAAAGTCCTATCTGGATGTCTGAAGGCTGTGGGGGTCTGCATGTGGGCCAACGGGTTACAATTGAATCCCAGCAAGACTGAATGGCTGTGGGTTCGGGGTCCTGCACCATTCTGGGAGCTGCCATCCTTGGTCTTGGATGGGACTATTTTGCCCCAGACAGAACGAGTGCACAACTTGAGGGTCCTCCTGGACTCTCGACTGCTACTAGAAGAGCAGGTGGCGGTCATGGCCAGGAGGCCCTTTGCACAACTCCGTGTGATATGCCAGTTACGCCCGCTCCTGGATAGGGACTCCTTGCTTACGGTCACACATGCCCTGGTCACCTCCAGACTAGACTATTGCAATGTGCTCTACATAGGGCTGCCCTTAACGACCATTCAGAGGCTGCAGCTGGTCCAGAATGCGGCAGCCTGGGTAGTGATGGGGGGTGGGCATTATGCCCATGCCTCGCCCCTGCTCCGGGAGCTGCACTGGTTACCAGATTGCCTCCAAGTGCAATTCAAGGTGCTGGTTATGACCTGTAAAGCCCTATATGGTAGTGGGCCAGGATACCTAAGAGACCGCATCACCCTAAGAACATCTGTCCATTCAACCAGAGCGGACTGGAGGGGCTCCCTAATTGTTCCATCAGCCAGGGGGGGGGGCATCTCTCTGGCACAAAGAAAAGGGCCTTTTCCATGTTCACTCCTGCCCGTTGGAACCTCCTGCCAGTTGAGCTACGGTTGCAGATGGGCTGGATCCAGCCCCCGATGCCAATTCATCCAGTCCATGCCACCCTCATCGCTCTCAGAAGTGGAAGTAAAGATGCGCCCATATGGCTGCATTTTACTTCCACTGTAGGGCACATTTTACTTCCGTTTCCAGAAGCGACAAGGGAAGTGCAGGCTGGATGAATTGGCGTCAGGAGCCAGATCTGGCCCATGAGCCATAGTTTAGGCACCCCTGCTTTAGAAGTTGTCTGTAACTATATTAAAGCCTCTTGTAATCACTTAAACCCCAACATGTCATGTGTATTTCTTATTTATATTTCATATTTAAGCACGTTTGCTCTCACCAAACTTTCAAAAGCTTCCAGCTCTCATTATTCAAATGAAAAGACAGAGATACTGGAAAGAGACAGAACCTGTCCTGATATATAGTATGGAACTGGTTTCTGCATAATTAAAGAAAACAACATCAACATCAGTGCTCATCTCTGTTTATAGCCAAAGAGCCAGTGCTGTTTTCTGTGGTCATGTGGCAGGCATGACTAGACACCGGAGTGCATGGAACACTGTTTACCTTCCCACCGAAGTGGTTCCTATTTATCTACTTGCAATTTCTTGCTTTCGAACTGCTAAGTTGGCAAGAGCTGGGACTGAGATGGGAACTCATTCCACACACACATGAACAGAGAGAGAGAGAGAGTGCCCCAGGCAAGGGACACACACACACCTCCCCCTCCATTTCCCCCCCCCAGAGAGAGAGAGAGAGAAAGAGAGAGGAGACTCACGTAGCGGCCCAGAAGGTGCAGGAGTGGAGGGCGCGGGCCCCGACGAGGGAGCTGAAGCTGCCGTTGGCCTCCCCCTCCTCCTGTGACGATGCCCCGAGGCCACAGTGGAGAAGGATGGGCAGCAGCGGCAGAGGAAGGGGCGCTCCGAAGGCAGCAGCTTGGGCAGCAGCATAGGCTAGCTAAGCCCAGGATCTGCACAGGTCGGGGCTGTGCCTTCCCCGCAATGCCTCTGCTGCCAACACCACTGCCTCCCACCATTCCTCCTGCTCTGAGTGAAGGACTCAGAGCAGGAGGTGGCGGAGGCAGGGGGTGGGGGTGGGGGCTGGCTCTCATCGCAGGGAAGGTGCAGCTCCGACCTGTGCAGATCCTGAGCTTAGCTATGCTGCTGCCCCAGCTGCTGCCCTGCTCCAGCAGCAGCCCACGACGCCTCTCTGACCTTCTCTAGGCAGGCGGAGCAGGGAGGCAGCGGTGCAGTGGCTGGGGCAGCAGCATAGCTAAGTCCAGGATCTACACAGGTCAGAGCTGCGCCTTCCCTGCTTTCTCCTCCTCCTCCCTGAAAGGGGCAGTGGTAGAGCCAAGGGGAGCACCTGGGCAGCAGCAGCATGGCCATGCTGGACCCCCACCATGGCTGCTCTTTCTCCTCCTCCTGGGGAGTAGGCGGCAGTGGCTCCACCACTGCCCCTTGCAGGGAGGAGGAGAAAGAGCAGCTGCGGCGGTGCCCCAGCATGGCCACACCACTGCTACTGCCGCCCGGACTTTTCCCTTGGCCTCCGCCGCTGTCCCGAGTGCAGAGGAGGAGAAAGAGCTGCTGCCAAAGCGCCCTGCCACATACTCCCCGCAAGGTGCAGCGGTAAAGCCAAGGGGAGCACCCGGGCGGCGGTGCAGCTATACCAGGCCTAGCCACACTTCCTCCTCCTCCCTGCCCCCAGGAGGAGGGTGGGGCGGGGAGGGGTGGCCTGGGGAGGTGGGCTGGCTGTCTTCCCCTCCTCCCACAACAACGCCCTGAGGGGAGGGCCCGGGGGGGCCCAACATGGCTCCCCATCCTCCCTGTCCCTCGGTCTGGCGGCTCTTCCTCCTCATCTTCTTCTTGGCTCCTGGTTGCACCCAGAGTGCAGGGAGAGGAAGAGGAGGAGGTAGGCAGGGTGGGGTGGGCAGGTGGGCATGGCCAACCGGTTTTGTTACCGGTATGGGCGATCTGGTGCAAACCGGCTGGTGCCCACCACTGTCCCCAACCCAACAAAATACTTTCTCTATTATATAGTCCTAAAAGTGAAAGCATGTGAACTGCCCAGAGTAGTGTTTCTGCACTAATTGGTAATAGAGTAGACCCTGTTGCCAACAATTCAGCACTGATAGTCAGGCGGCAGTTAACTAACCTGACAACCCTGAGGACAAATGGCCTTGGGTGGCAAAGTCCACAGGGAAGGGTGATGGTCCTAAAGTGAATTAAATCCCACTTGAATCTATCTTGATGGAGGGCAGCAGCTTCATCAATACTGGCCTGGGGCTGATGAGAACTTTGCGTGCCAAAAGGGCTCAAGATCAGAAAGTGACTTGCAGAACTAGATCAGTCGTACAGGTGTCATGCTGCGATGCGGAAGGCAGATGAAAGGCTACTGCATTATATTCTCAGGACAGTCTTCATGGATGATCACCATGAGGATTGCCAATATTCGTATTCAGATATGGCAGAATAATAATAATACATATTTAATAAAGAAGCAAGCAAACCAATCAATCTTTGTGACATATATTAAATATGCTTGATTATGTAGTAAGTATGGCCTTCAAAATAGGAGGAAGGAGTAGTAACAACATGGCAGGATTAACAGGAGACTGATAAACAGCAGAGTATATGATCACCTGGCTTTTAACTATAGAGAAAGCTTGAATTTTTTACATAGTCTATTTTTGACCTTCTTTCTTTGTCTCTCCCTACCTATAACTAAATGACAGAGAGGAAGTACGGTGCGATGACTGCAGAAGATCCTGAGCTACATAAACCATTGTATATGGTGTAGTGTCATAAAAACCAAATGCAAGAAAAGGGTCATCATAATTTAAAGCAGCTAAAGGCACATTTTACTATTGTAATGACCAGTCATACCCTCATTCCTCAGAAAATATTGGGTCTGAGGTCATAGTAGCCAGGACACTTTAAAACTGCAAAGTCTGGACTGGGTTTTTCCTAACCTAAGACAAGCTCTGGGAGATTCACCCACTCAATCCCGTCTTGTCCTCTTCCTAGGGTTAATTACTGACCAATGATTCAGTATACTCTTAGTAGCATAACTTAAACAGGCAGTTTAAATAAACACTTCAAAATTCTTCAAAATACTACAGGCAAGACAAGTTATCTATTTCCCTCACAAAATAATAAACCTGTATTTCTTTCTTTTTCCTCAGATCTCACCTTGTTACCTCAGATCTGTCTCTTTAGGTTATTTTAACTCAGCTAGCTATATCTATTTTTTCAGGTCTCTCTTTTCAGCTTTTTCATTTCTTTCTCTTTCTTTCATTCTGTACTCAGTTTCAGTCTGTCTGACTTTATTTATTTTCTTTCTTTCTGACTCTTTTATGTCAGTCTGTTTTACTGTTTCTGTCAGTCTGTCCTCCCCTCTTTTCCCTCCTTAAAAATCACTTTTTGTCTCCCCCTCAATAACCTCAGACTTTTCTCCTTTTATATCCAACTAGCTGATTACCCGACGTTGCCCGGTGTTGTTTTTCCTGTGAAGAAATGACAGCAGTCACAAATGGAGGGCTTAAGAGGGGCCCAGGTTCTGAAGAGTCAAGTCAACACCGCAGTTCAGCAGACCTTGAACAGGCGCAGATCTCTCCATCCGGAGGTCCCCGAAGCATCCCCAACACACACTGGGGCCATTCAACAATTATGTGATCCTTTTTCTGGGGGGAAATGACCCCCTCCCCCCTTATGTAATCCAACCTTAATTTTCGCTTTGACCCCCTCCCCCCTTAAAATTACGTGATCTGAATCAAATAGTACTGTATTTTTCACCACAAACCAGTGGTGGCGCTGCAGGGGAAATGGGAAGGCAGGCCAATTGCACTGAAGCAGGAAGTGATGCTCTAGCCTAGCCCTTGCTCTCCCTGCAACCAGGAAGCATGGCTTTCCTCCTCCATTTTCACCGCATGGAGAAAGGGACAAAGGTAAATAAAACCCTTGCTTTTTATACACAGGTTTAGTTTCCCACTGTCGGTTAGAAACAGCTCCAAATGGATTACGTAATGTTGACCTGACCCCCTCCGACCCCATGTAATTTTTCTGTAATTTGGATGGGAGACCCTCTCCCCCCTTTGAGATCACGTAATTATTGAATGGCCCCACAGACACACACACCCGCCCACTCTGTGCCGCCTTCCCTCCAACCCCCCGCGCACACGCACGCACACATGCATGCACGCACACACACACACAGCCACAGCCTCCCTGCGCCCCCTTCCCTCCCACCCCATGCGTGTGCACACACACACCTCGCCCTCCCAGCGCTCAATTCCCTCCTACCCTGCATGCACACAGTCACACGCGTACACATGCACACACACACACTGCACCCCTTTCCCTCCCTCCCCACCTGTCGTGGCTCACCCGTAGGTGAACCACAGGACGAAGAGCTCCAGGAAAGCAGACTCAAACAGCAAGCCCTGATCTTGTTTTGGCAGAGCAGAGAAGCTGGGGATCTTCTCTGCCCTGCCCCAGCTGATCTCCATGGAGCTGGTGCTCCAAGGAACTCATCGGATCAGCCTCCCACGCAACCCTGAGGCCCCAAAGGCCCGGCACCGCTGCAGTTCTTGGAGGCCTGCCATGGCTTTCGTCGCTGTCGTGGCTGCCTCCCTCGTGGCCTGGCCCACCCTGCGGCCTCCTACTGCGCTTCCTACTGAGCCACAGAAGGGCTGGGCCAGGCCAAGGCTGGAGAGCCACCACGCCTCGAAGTGGGGCTTCTTGGTCGCCCAAGCCACTCCATCATGCCCGGGGGGTGGGGCACTCAACCCCCTGCCAACAGCGGCGGCAGCAGCTCACGCTCCCCGGCCTCTGCCGCCTCCGGCACTGCCATTTTGTCCGCTGCCACCTCCTCTGAACGCCGGTTAGACTTATGTGTGCGTGCGGACAACTGCGCGTGTGCAGTGCCACCTTTCCTGGTGGGTTGGCCCATCAGTGGGGGTGCCCCCTTTGTGACCCCTTTTGGGGGGCAGAAACCGCCAACGGAAGTTCAGGACCGACCCCCCCCCCAAAAAAATGTACCTCTCCGCATGCCAATGTGGGCATGTGGCAAGTTTCGGCAGTATCCATTCAGAGGTGTGTGAGCCAATTGGGGACATACAAGACCTCACCTCTGTTTTATATCTATGCCTATAAAAAGTGGCCTTAACTGTTGGGTTCATTCAAAGGCTCCTGCACCAGGCCCAACCATCCCTGACCTAGCCCTCCATACTCACCGTAACCCCTGCCTTCCCAACGCCATGGGGTTCTGGTGGTTGCCAGTGGGGTAGCAGCCCCCCGAACATGACCAAAAAAAAAGAACTATGAGTCCCAGAGTCCTCAGCACTGCACAACCCCTCAGCCAATTAGACTGAGGGACATGAGCGCAGAGGAGGCTGGGAAAGCGCGGCATGGTGGTTTTAAAAGACAAACCACGCCAGACCGGGAAAGACTTTCAAAAACCCAGTCGGAGCCGGGAAAAGATAAGTGCGGTCAATGAGGGTTGGGGGAGAAGCACCGCCCCGGTAACCACGCTGCCCCCCCGCCCCACCACCTAGTCCCCCTCCCTAACCTCCACCAACCGCACTTACACTTTGCCAGCTCCGGCTGGGTCTTTGAAAGTCTTTCCCTCCCATTGCGGCCTTCTGCATAGGGAGAAGCACCGGACTGTCCTTCGTCTCTGTGGGCGACGTGGCAAAGGACAGTCTGGTGCTTCTCCTTACGCAGAAGGCCATGATGGGAGGGAAAGTGTTTCCCAGAGGGAACTGATTCGTCTTCCTAGGAGGACGGAGGCCAAAAGATTCGGCCCCCATCTTCCAAGGAAGACGAACACCTTAAAAACGGGAGACAAAGGCCAAGCATGGAGCACCGTTCTTGGCCTCCGTCTCCCACAACCGCCCCATAGCTTGGGGGGAAGGATACCCCCCTCTCCCCCCTAAGCTTCGGAAAGACAGCAGGGGAAAAAAATTTCCCCCACAGCCTCGGAGGCTGGGACAAGCCGCCACCGTAGCATGGGGGTGGAGGATACCCCTCTCTTCCCCCCAACCCATGCTTCGGTGAGGCAACAGGGAAAAACTATGTTTTTCTCCGCAGCCTCAGAGGCCTGCCCAAGCTGGCCCGTAGCTTGGGGGGAGGGGATACCCACCTCTTTCCCCCCAAACCTAGGCTACAGCAAGGCACCAGCCGGGGCCCCTGTAAAAAATACATACATAAATAAAAGAATCCCACCCACCCCAACGCAAGGATTTAACGCGGCCTGGCCAGCAAGGCAAGGCCTCGTTAAACCCTCCCAACCCCAACCGCCCCCCAAACACACACACTCACACTAACACACACCCAAAAACAACAAAAAAACTCACCTACAGGAAACAACCGAAAAAGACGTCCTCCCTGCATGAACACCTCCTCCGCACTGAACATTTCTGAATGTAGTCCACCAGAGGGTGCTATTTTTAGTTAACAAAAATATTAACTAAAAATAGCACCCTCTGGTGGACAACATTCACACACACACACACACACACACACACACACACACACACACACCTGCCATAATAAAAAAATTTAATGTGTGAGTTGGTGGTTGGAGTGGTATTTTTCCTAGTAGTGGTGGTTGTGCAAAACCAAAACCACCCCAAACCACCAACACACACATTAAAAATGCCCGGCAAGGCCGGGCAAACTATGCTAGTATCATATATAGATTTCCTCAGGAATTCCAGCACCTCCCCCATCAATCATTCACTCTCAACAAATCACAGTCCAACATGCAAATCAGCTCTCTCCAACATTCTGTTTCCAGGCCCTGCTATTAATCTGCCCCTGGCCTTGCCTTCACTTTCACCTATACTACTTTCTATCCATTCATTTTCACACACTGCACATGCTTTCATTCTTTTCTCCATTCTAAATGCAGTACATCCATTCCTTACAACTATTCAATGCAATTTTCATTCACATAATAAAGCAAGAAGAACTGCGTATGTCTCATCAGGATGATCATTGTTACATTGTAATACATTAACAAAATAGCTCTGTTTCAATTCAGATTCACAATCTGATTTACGTACATACAAGTGGTTTGAATATTAATTTTGCACCTTCCCTCATACTTTTCATAGCATATCCACTTTGGGGGGGAAAGCTACGAATGTACATTTATACAATATGCACATTCTTTTTCTTATTAAAAACACAAAGCTTGTGAAAAATCAGCTGCAAAACAATTCTAGAGACAGGGAGGAAAATAAGTGTTGCAGGCAATGTAGGTGCTAGTTAATCAGTGGCATCAAAAGATGAAACTTCTTATTGAAACGTGAAGCAGTTTGAGAAATATGTATAACTAGCTTGATTCCAGCTTCACCCGGGTTGCTTGTTGGTGGGAAGCCGGATTACCCGACCTTGCTCGGGTGACCTACCTGGGGCTATGACATTAGCATCACTATGTGTCCGGCCACCTGTGTCAGGCCCCTGTCCAGCTCAATTACATCACGATGATGTCACAATCGGGTGACCTACCTGGGGCTAGCACTATGGATACTACCACTGGGACATATACACACCCTCCTGTCAAGTATACATCCCTTTGCAGATCAATTTAGGGGCATACACCACCACCCCATTGGGCTCGTACCACCGCAGTGACCATCCAGCATGCCCAAGGTATGTGTGTGCCACTTTACAGCTCAATCGGTGCAGGGGTGTAGATTTGTGTTGGGTGACCTACCTGGGGCTATCACTATGGATACTACCACTAGGACACACACACCTCCTCCTGTCGAGTATATTTCCCTTTGCAGATCAATTTAGGGGCATACACCCCCCATGGGGCTCGTGACCCCCGCAGTGACCATCCAGCACGCCCAAGGTACGTGTGTGCCACATTACAGTGCGATCGGTGCAGGGGTGTAGATTTGTGTTCATCACATACAAGAGGACACCTCTGCTTTATATATATAGACCCCACACACAATTCACACACACAACCCCACACACATGCACAACCACACACACTATACAACCACACACACAACACAACCACACACACAACCCCACTCACACACAATGTACACACACACAGACACACAACCACACACACACAACCTCACACACACACTCAATATACACACAACACAACCACACACACTACCATGCACATACACAATACACACACTGCACACACAACACAACCAAACACACACTCAATACACAACACAACCATACACACAACACAACCACACACACACTCATTACACACAAACATAACACAACCATACACACAACACAATGACACACACACACAAACCATAGCTCCGTGGGGAGAAGAGGGGCTCCCCCCCGAAGCCTCGGCGACCACACACACACACACACACACACACACACACACACACACACACACACACACACACACACACACACACACACACACACACACTGCACACACAACACAACCAAACACACACTCAATACACAACACAACCATACACACAACACAACCACACACACACTCATTACACACAAACATAACACAACCATACACACAACACAATGACACACACACACAAACCATAGCTCCGTGGGGAGAAGAGGGGCTCCCCCCGAAGCCTCGGCGACCACACACACACACACACACACACACACACACACACACACACACACACACACACACTTGCCGAAGCTGTGCAGGGGGAGGAGGGGCTTTCCCAGCATTCTCTGCGCTCCCACCCTTCAGCCTGATTGACTGACGGGTGGTGTGGCGCAGAGAACGCTGGGCCTTGTAGGTTTTTTTTCTGGTCGCTTTTGTAGGGCGGTCGCCCCACTTGTGACTGGTGGACCCTTGCGGCGACCCTCACAGGATCGTAAGATAAGTGCAGGCGGCTTTGTTCGGGATGGTTGGACCAGGTGTGGGCGTGCATGCTGGACTTGCACGACTGGTCCACCATTTTATAGGTAAAGATAGATAAATTGTTCTTCCATGGCTTGCCCATGAAGGATAAACAAGAAATACAGAATGAACAGACCAAATCACTTCTACCGTTCTACCAATGACACACCAACCACAATCAAAACAAGGTCATGCTGTAATCTGGATTATTGCTCCCCCCCCAAAAAAAAAGCACCTCTTCCAAAAATGCCCCTGCTTCAACATTTTAGTGATTCACTACTCGTGTCATAATGGTGGGGGGAAAGAACCCAGTACAGTACACCCAATTCAAACTAAGACATGGAGTAACTCCAGATTTATGTTGCAAAACATGACAATCCAGGCCAAAAAAGAGAGCATTCACTGTAATAAGAGATTGACCTATCTAAAAATTCCTCACATTTTTAAAGGAAGAGTTTTGCAAGACAGCAAAAATAAAATGCTCCCTTGGTGAACAAACAGCAGGATCCTGTTTGTTTGGAAAAATACATACTGTGGGCTAGGTTCAATTACAGGGAGGGGAGATACTGCAGAATTCCTATATTAATGAAGAGAGAGCTGAAATTGAAGACTACAGTATTAAAAACATGGAGCTGTTCAGAGAGAACAGTGAATGCACAGATAAAAGAAGAAGAAGAAGAAGAAGAACGGTAGAGGTGGATCTTAAGAATTCTTTTGTTCCTGGGAGCTCCAGCATGTGCTATTTTTAGAAACTATCTCCTTTAGAGAAAAAAACAGAGCAATTTATCTTCCTTCTGATAAGCACAAAATAGAACTCTGAGCTGCAAGTCTTTATTTCTTGGAAACAGCAAGGGATGGATTTAATATCTTGATTTTAATAGGCTAACATTTTACCCTCTATGGTAATCTGGAAGGGAGGGGGGGGGGCTTTGCTTCTGAATATTAAAAGACTGCTTTTAGAAAGGGCTGATTAAAGGTACACAACAATCCCAGGTTGTCTTATTCAAAGAGGAACTATATATGATTGTTTCTGCAAAATGATATTGAAAGACAACATACCTGTCTACCAAATTATGCATACTGCCAGTGGCTCAATGCCGGGTCTCAGGTGGTGGCTAACTAACCTGACAACCCTGAGGACAAATGCCCTTGGGTGCTGAAGTCCACAGGGAAGGGTGATGGTCCCCAAATGGATTAAATCCCACTTGAATCCGTGTGTGTGTGTGTGTGTGTGTGTGTGTGTGTGTGTGTGTGTGTGTGTGTGTGTGTGTGTGTGTGTGTGTGTGTGTGTGTGTGTGTGTGTATTCATGGCTGATCGCCATGAGGATCGCCTATATTCGGATTCAGATATGGCAGAACAACAGCAAGAACAGAAAATGTTGCTTGCAGCTCCAACTTCTGATGTATTTGGTGGTGAACAAAATTGCTGCTCTTTTCTAGCACACTGCCTTACTCCCATCATAGTTTACAGTCTTGAATGGTTTACAGTCTTGATCTAACAGACAACTATAGCTCTTAAGAAAATAATAATAATGATTCTTTCAATGTTTCTAAAAGTGGCAAACAGAATTCAGTTCCGGGCATATCTTCCTCCAGATTAAAAGTAATTTTAAAACTTAATGAGCAGATTTTAAATTTTTCCATCCATTTCATACCAACTATCCTTTAATTGGGGTACACAGAAAGAGCCTTCTCAAAGATTTTGGTATTTTTGAACCACAATTGGTCTTACCCTGGTAGTGGCAACCTTGTGTTGCCGGCTAATCTTTCTCATCTTTCTCAGGCGAAAGGAACTGCAGAGTGAAATCACCCAAAGGTGACTTCATTTTGGCAGTTTCACGTCTAGCCTAGACACAGAAGAAGCTCCTTTAATTTGAATTGGTTTTAAGTGCCCAGAGGAACCAGTTGTCACTATTTTCAGAGCAGTATAAGAAGCCATCAAGATCTTAGAAACCTGAAAACACACAGTATAAAACAGTTTGACTTACACTTACCCACAGAGGGGTGTGGCCAAAATTTCCCTTATTTTCAAATCCAAAAATTGACAGGTATATTTCTCTCCCTCCCTCCCCTTCTTTCTCTTTTTCTTTCTTACATAGAAAACTTTTATATGGTCTATCTGAGAAGTTTCCCCCCACTCTGGGCAGTTTACAAGGATTAATAATAAAAACACAAGGGGAAAAAATAAAGCCCATAATAGCAGCAACAAACCCAACCGTCCTGGAATTAAACTAAACTAAGTTAAAATTAATACAGTAAAACCCCTACTTACGAAAAAAAGTCTGTTCCGTAGGTGTTGTGTCCAAGCCAAAGTTAACATATATTGCCTAAGAGCAAATATGCTCAAACTATTGCTGCATTGCACGCCTTTGGTGCAAGGCGCCTTGTTCATATGTTTGTTATCTATCTAGTTGAAGACCCAACTAGAGGTACAAGAATCCTTGACTTGATCCTGAGTAATACTCAGGATCTGGTGCAAGATGTTAATGTGACTGATCCAATAGGGAACAGTGACCACAACTCAATTATGTTTAACTTGATCATAGACCGCAAGTCACTGATAAAATCTAACACAGAGACCTTAAATTTCCAAAAAGGAAATTTCCCAAAGTTGAGGAAACTAGTAAAAAAGAAGCTGAAAGGGAAAATTGAGAGAGTCCAAACACTCCAAGAGGCATGGAGGCTGTTTACAAAAACAATAACAGGGGCCCAATTGGAATGCATACCCAAAAGGAAAAAGGGCACTGCCAGGTCCAAGAGGACTCCGATGTGGCTTACAGGAGCTGTTCGGGAAGTGACCAAAAGCAAGAAAAGCTCATTTAGAAGATGGAAGGCTTGTCCGAATGAGGACAGCAGGCAGAAACATAAATTCTGGCAGAACAAATGCAAGGCAACAATCAGGAAAGCAAAGCAAGACTTTGAGGAGCGTATAGCTAAAAATACTCAGAGAAATAACAAAGACTTCTTTAAGTACATTAGAAGTAAGAACCCAACTAGGAAGGCCATTGGACCATTAGATGACAATGGAAGGCAAGGGGTTATTAAAGAGGAAACAGAGATTGCAGAGAGACTCAATGAATTCTTTGCTTCAGTATTCACTGAAGAAGATAGAGACCACATGCCCAAAACAGAACCTATCTTCGTAGGGAGGGAACCGAAGAATTAAGCAAGATAGAAATAACCAGGGAGGAGGTCCTTGCATGTCTTGTTAAACTAAACACTAACAAATCACCAGGACCAGATGGCATCCATCCACGAGTTCTCAGGGAACTTAAAGATGAAATTGCTGATCTCCTAGCCAAAATATATAATCTTTCCCTCAAATCAGGCTTTGTGCCTGATGACTGGAAGGTAGCAAATGTAACATCAATTTTCAAAAAAGGATCCAGGGGTGATCCAGGAAATTACCGACCTGTCAGTTTGACATGTGTCCCAGGTAAAGTGATGGAAACCATCCTAAAAGATAGGATTAATAGGCACATAGAAGAGAAGGCGCTGCTAAAGGAGAGCCAACATGGCTTTTACAAGGGCAAATCATGCCTCACAAATCTGTTGGAATTTTTTGAGAGTGTCAACAAGCATTTGGATAAGGGGGATCCGGTTGACATTGTTTATCTGGACTTTCAGAAGGCTTTTGACAAGGTCCCACACCAAAGGCTCTTGAATAAACTTACCAGTCATGGAATAAAGGGACAGGTCTTGTCCTGGATCAGCAACTGGCTAAGGGACAGGAAACAGAGGGTAGCACTAAATGGACACTTCTCCAAGTGGAGGGAAGTAAAGAGTGGGGTCCCCCAAGGTTCAGTACTGGGTCCCCTGCTTTTCAACCTCTTCATAAATGATCTAGAGGTAGGAGTAAAAAGCAAGATAGCCAAATTTGCTGACGACACTAAATTATACAGGGTAGTGAAAACTGTGAGAGATTGTGAGGAACTCCAGAGGGATCTCTTGACACTGGGGGAGTGGGCAAAACAGTGGCAAATGAGTTTCAACATTAGTAAGTGCAGAGTGATGCATGTTGGGGCAAAGAACCCCAATTACATTTATAAACTGATGGGGTCTGAACTCTCTGCGACAAACCAGGAAAGGGACCTTGGTGTCCTAGTGGACAGTGCAATGAAGTTGTCAACCCAGTGTGCCTCAGCAGTGAAAAAAGCAAACTCAATGCTAGGGATCATTAGGAAGGGGATAGAAAATAAGTCAGCAAGTGTCATTTTGCCTCTTTATAACTCTATTGTGAGGCCCCATCTGGAATACTGTGTACAGTTCTGGTCACCATACCTCCAGAAGGATATTATGGAGCTGGAAAAAGTGCAGAGGAGGGCAACCAGAATGATTAGGGGACTGGAACACCTTCCTTACCATCTGAGGCTGCAACGGTTGGGCCTCTTCACTCTTGAACGACGACGTCTAAGAGGTGACCTGATTGAAGTTTATAAAATCATGCACGGTGTGGACAAAGTAGATAAGGAAAAACTGTTTCCCCTGTCGCATAACACTAGAACTAGGGGACACTCCATGAAACTTTTGGGTACTAGTTCTAAAACAAATAAGAAAAAGTACTTTTTCACCCAAAGGATTACTGGTCTATGGAACTCCCTGCCAGAAGAAGTGGTGACAGCTGTCAGTCTTGACAGCTTCAAGAAAGGATTAGACAAGTTCATGGAGGACAATGGCTATAATTATGGATACCTAAGGACAACCTCCGGGTTGGAGAGATAGGCAGGATATCTCTCAATGCCATTTCAAGGGAATCCTAAGCAGGTGAAGGCATCTCCTTGGGAATACCCTGAAGGAAATGGTGAGCCACTGTGTGAGACAGAATGCTGGACTGGATGGGCTGTGGCCTGTTCCAGCAAGGCTGTTCTTATGTTCTAGTTGGTTCCGCATAGGTTTTCCCGCCCTTACTTGGTCTGGGCAAATGTATCCCTTTTGACTGCCTTCCTGTAGTTATATGTTACCTAACCTCACCCGTTTTCCAGTGTTAAGTCTGTCTGAATGTGGTCAGAAGTCCAGCCGACACGCATAGTTCCTATCTGCACTCAACTGTAATAAACTACCTTTGTTAGCACGAAGTGCTGTCGTGTGCGATTCCTCTTCAATACACAACAGTAGGCTTTTGCTTAAATCGTTTTTTTATGTAACTTGAAGCAAACCCATAGGAAAAAATATTTTTATGTAACTCGAAGCAAACCCATAGGAAAAATGAAATTTTATGTAAAGCAAAGCAAACCCATAGGGAAATGAATTTTTACGTGACTCTAAGCAAACTCATAGGAAAAAGAATCTTTATGTAACTCGAAGCAAACCCATAGGAAATCGTGTAAATCGGAACATGGTTTTAGCACAAAATCATTATGTAAGTCGAATTTTATGTAACTCGAGGCATATGTAAGTTGGGGTTTTACTGTACTATACTGAGATAAAGCAAACCAATCTAAATTAGGTGGTTGTTGGTAATAGATCTTTACTGTATATGCCTCCCTGATGTTTCTTAAATATATCCAGGGATATTGCTTGCATAGCTCCACTGGTTTTAATTGATGGTGCTGCCATTAAGAAGGCCCATTTCCTTGTTAAGGTCTGGTTTGCCATTTTCGATGTTGGCACCAGGAGCTGCACCATTTGTGACGAATTAGTGATGTGGGCAGATGGTTTTTTTTGGAGAGGCAATCAGACAAATAGCAAGGTCCTAAAACAATTAGGGCTTTATATGTCAGTATTCACACCTTATGTCTGATTCAGGAGGGAACAGAACATCTGTGATTTTTGAAGAAATGGCAGAGAATGCTAGGATCATACTGTGGAAAGAAATACCATAATTACACATCCCTTAGAATAGAGGCAACCCCAGGAAAGCCTAGCTCCCAGTCATTTGGAGAACTGGATTGCTCAAAAATAATTTAATAGGCTACTGCAGTGGTGGTGAACCTATGGCAAGCGTGCCAAAGGTGGCACTCGGAGCCCTCTCTGTGGGCACCTGTGCAGTCACTCCAGCACAGAGCTCACCCTACCCCTCTGCCCAGGAGCCCAATGGGAGCATTTCCTTCCTCCCCCGTTGCTGTGTTGGCACTTTGCGATAAATAAGTGTGTTTTGGGTTGCAGTTTGGGCACTCGGTCTCTAAAAGGTTCACCATCACTTGGCTACAGACTGGAGTTGGCAGAACAAAGCCATGAAGAAAGAAAGACAGAGCTGGTTACTTGATTCTTGCTGACTCACAGCTGATTGTGTGAATTTACTCCATCTATTGAGAGTGATAAGAAAACAATAAGCTTTCCTCTATATTAGGTCAAATTACTTTTTCCTGTACTTAGAAACAAATATGCTAATCTAAGAAGCCTTAATGTAAGAATACAAGCGTAAAGAGCTTACTGTAGCACTAGTGGCTCAGTAGATGGAGAGTCAAAGCATGCTTCCAGCCATATTATAGCCAGAAATGGACAGACACATGTTCAAATTTAAAGGAAACAGCACCAACTCAACTTTTATATACTAAAGCACCATGTGATTTCTTAAATTAACTACCAACTGTAATCAGCAATAAAATCCTTTTTAAATAAGCCTACATTTAAACAATAAATATTAGAATAAACATTACAGTAATAAAAATAACAGCAGCAAACTAAAACTAACATTAAGGAAACCAATATTAAGGTATATAAACAATTATTCTCTAAATCAAAAAACTGATTAAACTTTCCACAAAAATATATCACAAAATTAAATTGAAATCCTTGGGTAAGTAAAATGTTTTCACATTTCATCCCAAACTCCTAGGACTAGATGCCACACAAAGGTATGTTGTCTGGATGGTGATTCAGATACACTCCATCACCAAATTTAACCATATATTAATTAATCTACATCCTTTTTACTTTTTCTAGTAAATAGTTTCCTATATCAGTGACAGGGCATTTGTGCCTATTTTGCTACTCCCTGTTCTGGCATATGGCATATTGTGTTATGTAAAAAGGAACACAGAAACAAAGAGGACCACTAAGAAATCTTTCAGAGTACAGTAAAAACTCACATAAAGAGTGCCTCGCTTAGAGAGTAACTCGCTTAAAGAGCATAATTTTCTCTGAATGGTCACCCCGCTTAACAAGTAAAACCAACCAAAAACTCGCTTAACAACTAAATCAGGGTTCACAGTCCCCCACCCCCCACCAGAAGTCACAATTGGTCACTTACAATGGTGTTTCAGTTAAAGAGCAAACTCGCTTTAACAGCAATCCTGTGGAACGCATTATGCTCTTTAAGCGAGGTATCACTGTATTAGAAAAACAGTGTACCTTTGAAGAAGCTTGTGTGTACACTTCAAGTTCCCAATACGAACTAATTCTAATGTTTTCTGACAATGGCATTTTTGTGCCAAGTTGCTCTTCAGACATCAAATGACAGAGGGCCAAAAAGTGTTTACATTGGAAGGAACCCCATTAACCACAGCACAGCTCTATCCATAATGATTCTAGAAACATATGTATACAAAGCAGCATGTTCTTATACAACAGGGGCCATTCAACAATTATGTGATCTATTTTGGGGGGGAAATTGACCCCATCCCCCCCATGTAATCCATACCTGTCAACCCGTGGCTCCGGAAAAAGCGAGACCTGCGCAGATCGCTTGTGCGCAGATCGCTTTCCACGCATGCGGCGTAGCGCTTCCACGCATGTGTGGAAGGGTTTTACACTTGTGTAGAACCCTTCCACGCATGCGTGGAAAGTGTTCCCCCCCACTGCCAAATTACGGGTTTTTGGCAGCACGGGTTATGACGTCAATCAGCGTCAAATTCCGTGGTAAACTCGGCCAAATCAGGATGGTTGACAGGTATGATGTAATCTGACCATAATTTTCACTTCAAACCCCTCCTCCCTTTAAAATTATGTAATCCAGAGCTTTTGTATCAAAACTCTAATTTTTAGAGGTTTTCACTAATGGTGCCTAATGCAGAACGTATTGGTGAGGATTCAATAATCTCAAATTGGATCAAAATTTCTAGAGATCATTTTTAAACTTAAAAAAGCACCATGTTTCGAAACCACAACAGGTCCAAATGGATTATGTAATCTTTGACCTGACACACACACACCCCACCCCACGTAATTTTCCATAATTTAGATGGCAGACCCCTTCCCCCCCACTCGAGGATCACATAATTGTTGAATGGCCCCACAGTAACTGAATTGGCAACTAGTTTGGAGCAGCAATAACACTAAATTTCTATAGCAATGAATGAGAAAAAAAATGCATATAAACGTTCTCACTCACAAAAATATCAAGGCATACATTTACTTATATTCCACCATGCAACCCATGATGGAAAACTTAAAAGATTAGCTGATACATTTATAAATTCATGTCAATAGCAGTCACAGTGTTGGCAATCCAGAGTTATTTATTTGGATTACAACTCCCAGAGTTGCTTAGAGAGCATGTTTTGACCTCTGGTTAGGCATCCTAATTACTATATGTCTAATCAAGGTACACCAAAAGCATAATAATGATTCACAGAGCTTCTATAGTATACTCAGAGAACACTGCTATACAGCCCCAATGAATTCTGAAGCTAGTGAAATTACATAACAGTAAATGGTTAATAACACCAATTTTCTTGATGGTCACAGCACACAGCAGCTTTTTGAGCCTGTAGGCTTCCAGAAATGGATCCAAAAAGGTAGCAAAATATTAGGATGCAACTGCATCACCTTCTGAATCTATGAGAAATCTTCCTAAAATACTCACTGCTCATCAATATTGGATGAACATTTAGTGATGTTTGGCAATTGGAGCTTTCCAACCCATGATGCTCATATAATACATCCTCTGTCAGATATTAAAACTTAAATACTGCTAACTTGGAAATATAATTGCACGTTCCTCACAGAAGGAAGCTACAGTCAAAGAAAAAGCTGTGAGTTTATGAAAGCAATCCTTGTGCGCTGACAGTTGGAGTCTTTAAAATGCTGGCAGATCTAAAGCAGACTCGGCTTGACATCTAGATAAAAGCAAGCAAGTTCTTTCAGTCAGTAGAGCATAGATGATGATACCATTCTTCTTACTTCAGCAGTCTAATCTGGATACCTCCCTCTCTATCAGGCAACCGCTGGAGCTTTTCCACCCTGTCAGCTATCCTGAGAACATGCTTTGGGAAAGTAGATCGGCACTTCCCACAAGTGGTTTTCTATATTATTTAGGACCATATTGTATAATACTTACAATCCTCCTCTGGATCAGAATTGCTCACATGTGTCTCTATTTAGTAACTAATGCATTAAGTGACTCCCAGAATTCTTACAAAATGAACTTGGGGCTCCATCTCAGTGCTATTTCTACTTTCCAGGTAATTATACACAAACTAAAAAGAAAACAGTTGGCTGCACTGCATAAATCAAACAAACATCACTCTGTGAGCCCATAAAAAGTTGATTGGAGAAATAAAATAAAGGTTTCAAGATCTTTACTCAGGTAAAGATGTTCAGAGGTTATCTGACTATATACACTGAACAGAAAATAAACCTCACAACTGGAACATATTAAACCCATTATGGAACAACTGATTGGTTAAAAATTAGGAAAAGGAGTACGACAAGACTGTATACCTTATATGCAGAGCACATCATGCATAAAGCAGGCCTGGATGAATCACAAACTGGAATTAAGATTGCCAGGAAAAATATCAAGAGCCTCAGATATGCGGATGACACCAACCTAATGGCAGAAAGAGCCTCTTGATGACAGTGAAAGAGGAAAGAGCAAAAGTTGGAAGTTCCGGATGCCTGACCTAGTGTCCGATGTGCTGTTAGGGGGCTGCAAATAGTTGGACATTGACTGTGCGACTGAACAACAAAACACACCTTATGGTGTTTAAACAATTTAAAACTATGACTGACTGACAATTGCTCTACTAAGGGAAAGTTGCAAGAAATTGTATTTTATTTTACTCACGTATTTGCATCCCGCATTTCAGAGTAAAAAGCCTCCACAAAGCAGCTTATAACATTAGTGGCTTGTCAAGGTTTGAAATTTTGTATGTGTTATAATAATTTAAAGGACTGTAAAAAAGCAACCCTCAAAATGTTCATGGTGGCTAAGAAAATTAGGTTTGAAAAGGAGTGTGTTAAAAGGAGTGTGTTAAAAGTCATGGCAAGACAATTAACAAGCTCTCCATCCAACCCATAACAGGGAAAGCATGCTTAGTATGCAATAATATTGCCTCGCAAAACATTTATTTCATAGTACGCTAAGACTTGAGTGTGGACATGTAAACATTGATAACATTGGCAAAGGGGGGAGGGAGTCCTACCAGTGATGGCCAACCTTGGCTCTTCAGGTGTTCTTGGACTTCAATTACCAGAAACCCAAGTCAGCACTCCTGCTAATCAGGGCTTTCTGGGAATTGAAGTCCAAGAACATCTGGGGAGCCAAGGTTGGCCATCAGTATGACCTAAACCATGAAACTCATAGAGTACTACAACGCAGTTATAGCAGATTAGTACCCTCCCAGTTTCTTTCATAAGCCTTTTGCACACTCTAGTGTGTTGCCCAAACAGACTGCTACCTTAGAGACTGCATCGCCCTAAGGACATCTGTCCGTCCAACCAGTGCGGATCGGAGGGGCTCTCTAATAGTGCCATCGGCCAGGGGGGCTCGCCTCTCTGGCACAAGGAGGAGAGCCTTCTCTGTGTCCGCACCGGCCCTTTGGAACCTCTGCCAGTAGAACTGCGTCTCCAGATGGAGCTGTTGCCCTTTAGAAAAGAACTAAAAACCTGGCTGGCGGGCCAAGTTTAGGGTGCAGGTGGAGGGGTGGCTTCTGTTGGGTGGTTAATATAGGGGAGGATGCCTGCCCCACGGTTTCTTCAGTTCCTGCACCCCTCTCTTTTTTGGGGTGGGTTCCTATTGCTGGTTTTTATCTGTTTTTATTTGTTTTTTCTGTTTTTACCCAGTGTGAACCGCCCGGAGTCGGCTTTGGCTGAGTGGGCGGTATAGAAATTTAACAATAAATAAATAAAAATAAAATGCTGCCAACAGTTTGCTGAGGTAGCAGAGAAGCAATAGAGATTCCCATAGAAAATGTACAAGTCATGTTTTGTACTGAAGCAAATCAGTCTGGATGCTAAAGCTGATATACAGGAAACATGGCAACCGATAGTGGAAAAATAAATGAGACACAAAGGAGAAGGAAGCAGGTTGCCCTTCATGGTAGTGGGCCAGGTTATCTAAGAGACTGCATCGCCCCAAGGGAGTCTGCCCGCCCCACCAGGGCGGACTGGAGGGGCTCTCTCAGTGTTCCATTGGCTAGAGAGGCCCGCCTCTCTAGCACAAGGAGGAGGGCCTTCTCCGTGTCTGCCCCAACCCTGTGGAACCTCCTGTCAGCAGACCTACGGCTACAGTCAGAATTGCTGCCCTTTATGAAACGGCTGAAAACCTGGTTGGCTGGGCAAGTATGGGGGGCTGACGGGGTGCTGACTCCCGCTCATTGGCTCTATTAGAATTATATGTCCCTTTTTATTGTTGGGTGAGAAGGGAGGGTCTTTTAAATTCGGGATGGTTTTATATAGTTTTCATTGAATTTTTAAGGGGATTTGTACAGTATAATATTTATGTGATAGTGCGCCGCCCTGAGTTGCCCTAGGGCAAGAGGGCGGGATATAAATCCAAATAAATAAAATATAAATAAATAAGTATCAGCTGATGGATGTTGCTCCATAGATTCAAACTGAAAGATGGCTTGGTAAGTACTTAAGGAATTACATTTTCTGTATTTATCTAAATAAAATGCTTAAAGACTAAGAAATGTTATTTTTATATTTTTACTTTTAAGAAATTTGATATTTTAAGAGATGTGTTCTCTACTTTTAACTATAAGCTCCCATATTTTAAGAATGTAATTAAAACATTCATTTTGGTATTTTTATTACACTTTTATGCTCCTGCATTTGAATTCTGACTTAAGTACTTGCCTTTAACTTAAGTACAATTTCCATACGTTGGTCACAAATTTTTTAAGCACTTCTGCTTTCAGTCTTCTCATAGCTGTAAGGATGATTTTTTGTGAGATAAAATAACATGTCTATGGCTTCTCAAAAGGTTACATGTTTTCAATGACTCCTGGATTTTTTATGCAGAGAAAAAACTTGAAAAATAGGCAAACTGATCTTGCTTGGAAACATTCCAACAGTAAAGTAACTTCTACATTGATACCCAAATGAATACTTGTTGCAATGGTGGGCCAGAAATGGCCCGCGGGGTCACGGAGTGACTGGTCACAAGGAAGGCAAGCGAGGCAAAGATGCAGTGAAAGACCAGTCCCAATTGACTCGGGGTGCTGGCATTTATTCCCTGCCTCAGATACCTGTGTGCATAGGTTGCGCACGACCCGTCACAGAAGACTGCCGACGTGGCACATGTTAATCCAGTTACATTTACAGAAGTTACTTGGAGGTAATGTGTAATCAGAAAATTACCGGGGAAGTCTGTTATCTACTAATTAATTACCGGCTGGCGAGGCCATTGTCTTGCCCTATCACGGAATCTTTCCGGGACTAACTCCTTCAAGTATAACACATTGCAGTTTGCTCTCCTACATAGGGAGTCCGTGGATATGATTAATACATCGTGTATTTACCTTGAATTATCACCTTGGAACCTGTTGTGTTCTAAAGCCTGTGCCTTTAAACAATGTACCTATCCATGTGTATCCAATGTAACCTATTCTATGTGTAACATTGTAACCTCCAGCTGCATCATTGTAACCCTAATAGGACGCGAGCTAGTGACCACTAGATGGCAGTAGCGAGCGTCCAAGCTCATTGGTCCAAGACTCACCTAGTACAACAGTGCGGGAAGATTCCCGCCACTACCTTCACCTGGACAAGAAGGGCGTGACCTGCAATGACGTCACGCGGACAGTAGCCAATGGACTGTCGAGGAGCCACATTCAAATGTATAGCCACTGTATATATTGAGCTGTTCATCCGCCATTACCTCATGTTCCCTCTGACCAGCATGTAATAAAGTTGTGTTAAGCCAGCTCTTCGGCTGTCCTGGTGTCCTTGGTCCCATACACTAAATTGGCGACGAAGGTGGGATAATGGCAGCCCACGGGACCAAGACATACGCCGGTTTCGACATCAAGAAACCGCAAGATTGGGAACTCTTCGAAATGGACTTCCAAGGCGCGCTGGTGGAGTTCGAGGTTAAGGACGAGGCGAAGAAAAGAGCCATCCTCACCAGAATGCTCGGGCACGACGGCAAGAGGGTATTGATTGACCTCATCGCACCCAAAAAGGCGGCTGAATTCAAGGCAGAAGAGCTCCTGATGGTGTTGCGAGACCATTTTCGGCCCTCGGTGGCAATGTTTCCCGCTCGGAGCGCGTTTTGGAGGCGAGTCCAAGCACCTGGTGAGTCGGTCGCCGCTTTCGTAGCGGCCCTGCATCTGGCTGCCGGCCCATGCAAATGGGAGAATTTGGAAGTCACCCTCAGGGACTGCGTGCTATGCGGCCTGAAGGACGCCGAGATTCAGCGCACGCTAATGAATCAGGAGCCGCCCCCCACGTTGCAGGAGGTCCTGAAAGCGGCACAGGCCGTGGAAGCCACGAAGGCCGGGGTGCAAGAGCTCCAGGACTGGCGGCCGAAGGCCGACAAAGCAGAGAGTTCGGTGCACGCAGCCCGGCGAATTTCGAAATCGTCCGCCGAAAGCAGCGACGACGAGGACGTCCGGAGGGTCCGGAAGGAGGGCCGGCGTTGCCCCTGGGTCTGTTCATGGGGGGGTGCACGCCGTTGGGTCTGACCCGATACAGGAGGTGCGCGACGCGCACCCCGAAGTCTTCAAGAAGGGACTTGGGAAATTCAATGGACCCCCAGTAACGTTCGACCTGGACCCGGAGGTCCGCCCAATCAGACTCAAACCGCGCCGGGTGCCTTTTGCACTCAAGGACAAAATAGAGGCGGAACTGGACAAATTAGTGGGCCAGGGGATTCTTGTTCCTGTTGATTCCGCGGAGTGGGAAACTCCAATTGTCACAGCATTGAAGGCCAATGGGGAGGTTCGCATTTGCGCCGATTATAAGTGCACCATTAATAAGGCAATCTGCCCTAATGCGTACCCGGTGCCGGTGGTCAGCCATTTGCTAGCCAGGTTACATGGGGGAAAGTGTTTCGCTAAGCTCGACCTGGCACAGGCCTATCAGCAACTCATGGTAACCCCTGCCGCAGCTGCTGCACAGACCATAATCACGCATAAGGGGGCGTTCCAGGTGACGCACCTCCAATTCGGCGTGAACTCGGCGCCTGGAATTTTCCAGTCGCTCGTGGAACGCCTCCTCAAAGGGCTGGACGGCGTTTTACCATATTTTGATGACGTATTGATAACGGGGGGAGTGAGGTTGAGTTGGCTGAAAGGCTAAACAAGGTCCTGGCGGCGTTCGAACAGGCGGGGTTGAGGTTGCGAAAAGACAAATGCGTCTTCTTCGCGAAGGAGGTTGAGTTCTTAGGGTTCCGAGTAACACCCGAGGGGATCAAACCGTCCAAATCCAAGGTGGCCGCCATCAAGAAAGCTCCTCGCCCCACATCCAAGCCCGAGTTGCAGTCGTTCCTAGGGCTCTTAAATTTCTACCACTCCTTCCTTCCACGGAAGGCCGCGGTGGCTGAGCCGCTTCACAAGTTACTCAAGAAAGATGCGGCATGGAAGTGGGGCGATGACCAGGAGAGGGCATTCACGGAACTGAAACAACTCCTGGCGTCTGACGCCATTCTGACCCATTTCGACCCCAAACGGCCGGTGGTACTGATCTGTGATGCATCCCCGGTGGGGGTGGGGGCAGTGTTATGCCACGTGTTGGAAAACGGGAGGGAGGCCCCAATAGCGTTTTACTCCAGGTCCCTGTCCCAAGCGGAGAGAAACTACGCCCAGACAGACAGGGAGGCGCTGGCGATAGTTGCGGGGACCAAAAAATTTCACGATTTTCTGTATGGCCGCCCTTTCACCATCGTGACTGACCACAAGCCCCTACTAGGCATTTTTACCGCAGATAAGCCCACGCCACAGATCCTGTCCCCGAGAATGCTTAGGTGGGCCATTTTTCTCAACGCCTACCAGCACGCGTTGGTGTACCAGCCCGGGAAAGAGATCAGCCATGCGGACGCCCTATCAAGGTCCCCCCTTCCCCTGACGCAGAGCCAGATGGGCGGGGAGGGGCGTGACCGCCAGGTGCTCATGATAGAGGTTTTGGATTCGCCCCCCATAGTGCCCGCCGACATTGCCACAGCGACAAGGAAAGACAAGACGTTGGCGGCGGTTTGCTCCTGGGTACAGAAAGGGTGGCCGGCGTCTTCCCCAGCAGAGGAATTCGCCCCATTTTTTAGGAAAAAGCTGGAACTGTCCCTAGAGAGGGGGTGTCTCTTGTGGGGGCAGCGGGTGGTAATTCCCACATCCCTTCGGCCGCGGGTGCTTAAACTGCTGCACGTCAGCCACCCCGGAATTGTGCGCTCCAAAGCGCTGGCCCGAAGCTACTTTTGGTGGCCCCAGTTAGACGCCGACATCGAGCACATGGTCGGCACTTGTGAGAGTTGCCAATGCTCCAGACCAGAGGAGGCCCGTCTTCCCCACAGGGAGTGGGACACGGCTAAGGGGCCGTGGTCCCGGATACACATAGATTTCGCGGGCCCGTTCCGAGGAACTCTGTTTCTCCTTGTTGTGGACGCTTTCTCTAAGTGGTTGGAGGTCATCCCAGTCACAAGCACCTCCTCGGCCGCGACAATTAAGCATTTGCGGAGAATTTTTCCCACGTTCGGCATACCCGACACTCTAATTAGCGATAACGCTAGTTGCTTCACGTCCGCTGAGTTCAGGGCATTCACAGAGATTAACGCCATCCGGCACATCACCTCCGCCCCTTTCCATCCGGCCACTAATGGCCAAGTGGAGCGCCTCGTACGCACCATGAAGGACGCGCTGCGGCGCATGGGCCCCGGGGACCTCAACCTGCAAGTGTGTCAGTTCCTGCTAGGGTACAGGGTGACCCCGCTAGCGTCAGGCTACCCCCCTGCGGAGCTTTTGATGCGCAGGAAGCTGACCACCATACTCACTAGATTAGACCCCACAAGAGTTGAGGACAAGGGGAGGAACATAGGGTTAGAAGCCACCAAGAGTTTCAGCGTGGGTGCCCCGGTGCATTGCAGGAACTACGCCAGCACGGGGCCAACCTGGGTACCGGGGGTGGTCGTGGAACAGACCGGTCCCGTATCGTACCGCGTGGAGACCAACACAGGTCTACTTTGGCGGCGACACGCGGACCAGCTCCGGAGCCGGGTCCCAGGAAGTCAGGGCACCGACGGCGCGGACACAAATTCAGCGTTAGGATTCTCCCCCACCCGTTTAGCCCAAGGGGGAGGGGGGTCCAGAGTCCCCACCAAGGGGGGAGGAGAAGGAATTTGTCCTCGTAGATATCCCGCGGGATCCCCCAACAGAGTTTGATTTTGATTTTCAGAACCGGGGGGGTTTTCGGAGTGGTCCCCCACCCATCCAAGCGAGAAGAGGGGTTTTACGTTAGCCCCTGGTGCCCCCGGTTCAACCACAACGGAATCTACCCTTTCCCCTAAAGCTGCAAAACCGCAGCAAGCCACTAACAAGTCTCCCTCTCCCATTACAGGACAAGGGTCCAGGGAACAAGGAAGCGGGAGCGGCCCCCGGGTGGGCCAACCCACATCGCGGCCCAAACGCGAGTGCAATAAACCATCTTGGTTAAGAGACTTCGTCTCATCCTAGGGGGGAGGGATGTTGTGTTCTAAAGCCTGTGTCTTTAAACAATGTACCTATCCATGTGTATCCAATGTAACCTATTCTATGTGTAACATTGTAACCTCCAGCTGCATCATTGTAACCCTAATAGGACGCGAGCTAGTGACCACTAGATGGCAGTAGCGAGTGTCCAAGCTCATTGGTCCAAGACTCACCTAGTACAACAGCGCGGGAAGATTCCCGCCACTACCTTCACCTGGACAAGAAGGGCGTGGCCTGCAATGACGTCACGCAGACAGTAGCCAATGGACTGTCGAGGAGCCACATTCAAATGTATAGCCACTGTATATATTGAGCTGTTCATCCGCCATTACCTCATGTTCCCTCTAACCAGCATGTAATAAAGTTGTGTTAAGCCAGCTCTTCGGCTGTCCTGGTGTCCTTGGTCCCATACACTAAAGAACCTTTGCCCTTACTCATGTCCGAGCTAATGGCCAGAGAGTTATGAATGAATCCTAACTACGACTAATATGAATCTGCACCCAATTTCCCTTCCAACCAAGTTATGAGGGCTCGAGGCAGGAAAGGTTATGCCAATTATATCTGCGGATAAACCACAAATACTAATATGGCTGGAAATCAAATAAATATATATAACAAAAATTAAGACAAAAACATTACGGCACCTTAAGGACAAACTGCTCTGTTTTAAGGTGAGTTTTCGTGGATCAAGTCCAGTTTTTCAGATAACTGAGGACAACTGAAGATCTAGTTAGTGTATCATACTTTTCACCTTGACAGACATACAAATGTCATTGAGAACAACAGATATGAGCAATTTGGTTTCAGATTAAAGGCAGTGGAAAGGGAAAAGCAGTCCAACATCAAACCATCTATTTCCTGGGTTACTTCAATAGAGGCTAACCACACATATCTCCAGTAAGTAATAACAAATTCTGAATCATACCTATATTATGCCTGAGATCAAAGAAATAGGTCTGTGCTCAAGATAGACAAGTGACCTTATTTATACTGGAAAATAATTTAAAATGCCACATGTCATAGTTTTGGCACTCAAGGATGGACGGCTGGGGTGTGGACAACAGGGAAAGGAGGAGCAACACCCCAATAGTAACAAATAGTAGAAAGAATAAAAGTGCCAAACTTTAATATCCAGTGCAGAGCAACCAAATCACATGACATTAATACAAAATAATTGTTAAGGACAAAACAATGACTATATACAAAATCCGTCGCCACAGCTCATATCAAAGATATATAGTACATGATAATAAAGGCAATAAATGACTATATATACAAAGTCAGTCACCACAGGTCATGTCGAAGTTATATGGTAGTACAAGTAGACAACACCTTAAGCTGGGCGCAAGTAATCGAATCTTATACAATCGAAATACAAAAGTCTCATAATGAAGCTCAATACATGATTAATAAAAGGTCCATATATAGAAAAGTCCGTACAAAGAACTGTATAATAGCGGAATCCGGAGACTACTGCAACCACAGGTAGATGGGTGATAAAAACCAAGCAAAACGACTGGTCAATATCCTTCCGGTAAAACAGATATTTCGTATCCTTTCTCAAGAATCTGCAACAGTCAAAAATGGAAAGTCTCTATATAAAACATGCACAAATACAAAACATTCTAAACAGCATAGCAAGAAAATACAAAAGGTACCTGCATGGAATGTAATACTAGCTCGCTCGATCAACCTCTCAATGTTATCTCATGTTGGGTCAGAGCGTTAAAGGAAACCCAGGAAGTAAAGGTAATATAGTATCCAAACGAACACATATGAAAAATAGTCCCTATTACCTGATCAGCTGGAAACAACCCTTAAAGGGGAAAGAGCATGAAAACGGAAACTTCACAAAAAGGCAGAAAAATCCAAATCAGTATTTAAACCAGAAGGGCTAAGCGTAGAAAACGGTGGATATAAAACGCTTCCCTCTGCAATAAAAAATGTTCTTTGTCCATACTGTAATATTTGCGGGGGGAGAAGGATTCCAAAATGACCACGCGTATATCAGTAAAGGAATGTTTCTTTCTATTTAATGTGATACTAACGGGGCTGTAATAATGTTGTTTCTGATGCGTGATTGGTGCTCTCCCAGTCTGGTCTTAAGAGGTCTACTGGATTGTCCTATATAGGCTAATTGGCAAGAACACAAAATCATGTATACAGAGACCCGCGTGTTACAATTCGAAAACATAGAAAGTTTTAAAGAGAAATTGCTACTAGGAATAGTAATCTGATCAGTATTCCACATAAACCGACAAAATTTACAATGACCACACTGATGATGTCCAACAGGGAATCTGGAAGATGGAAAAGATCTAGGAAGACAGTCAGTTCTAGATATCATACTGGCAATTGCCCGAGTTTTACGAAATCCTATAGTAGGTTTCTCCCGACAGCCCGGCACCAAGTCTAAGATGTGCCAATGTTTAATGATGGTATGCTTAATTCTATGGCCTAAAGGAGTGAAATCAAGCGACCAAAATAAGTTGGTGTTGAAAGAGTTGTCTTTACGCTGGAAGAGAGTACGCCTAGGTCTAGATGATACTTTTTTTGTAAGCAGTTTCAATGATCCGTGCTGGATAACCTCTATTCACTAAAGAAGAGTTGATCTTGGTAGCTGCTTTATGAAAGTCCAAATCGTTAGTAGAATTCCGTTTTGCTCTTAGGAACAAGCTGTAAGGAATGTTACTTTTAAGCGAATGGGGATGATAGGACTCAAATTGCAAATAGGCATGCCTATCTGTGGGCTTATGAAATAGCCGCATGTTAAGTTTATTATCAGAAATGAAAATTTCGAGATCCAAGAAAGGTATGGAGTGGAGACTGACCGAATGAGTAAAAGTTAAATGATCATGTAAAGAGTTAATCCAAATCACAAAATCTGACACTAGAGAAGAATTGCGGAAAACAAAAAATAAATCATCTATGTAACGTTTATAGGTAAGTATGTTCATGAAAAAAGGATTAACTGTAGGATTGTGGATGAAAGTGCGGTCAAAATTGTTCATGAAAATATTAGCCACGGATGGAGCAAAATTTGACCCCATTGCCACACCTTGAATCTGTAAATAAAAAGAATCTGTAAATCTGAAAAAATTGTGCTCAAAAGCAATATCCAAAAGGTCTAAAAGAAAATGTGAGGGAGGATCGGAATGGGGGCAGGAAGATATATTAAAATCAATTAATGTCCATGCTTCCTGTAAAGGAATGTTTGTATAAAGAGAGGCAATAGCCATGGTTAATAAAACACAATCATCTGGAACAGTCAAATTTTCTAATAATTCAATGAAATGAGACAAATCCCTTACAAAGGAAGGTGTGTCAGACGGAAAGGAACGTATGTGGTGATCAATGTAAATAGCTATAGGTTCTAGCAAGGAGTTATTAGCTGCAATGATAGGTCTACACGGAACATGTGTAGAAGATGAAGTCAATTTATGAACTTTGGGTAACAAATGAAAGATGGGCACTCGCGGATATTTGTTTAATAGAAAGCGAAAAGTTGAGACAGAGATGTAGCCCATGGCGAGTCCTTCCTGCAAAACTACCGAGATAATGTTAGACACATGTGCGGTGGGGTCCTTCTCTAATAGAAGATAAAAGTCACGATTAGACAGTTGACTGAAAGCCTCATTAATGTAATCAGTTTTGTTCATGATGACAACTCCCCCGCCTTTGTTGGCAGTTTTGATAATTATATCAGGATCATTACCTAAATTCTCTAGGAGGCGCATATCTTCCAGGGACAAGTTAAAGGAACAGCGATGATGAGTTTCCAAAGAAGTAATGTCACGAAGGACAACTTTCTTAAAGACTTAAATGGCAGGGTTATCAACAGGGGGAGTAAAAGTGGAATGCGGAGAAAAAATATTGGATCGACCTGGAGTGTCCTTATATTGCCTCTCTTTATACAAACATTCCTTTACAGCAGTGATTCGCAAAGTGGGTGCCACCACCCCCTGGTGGGTGCTGCAGCGATCCAGGGGGGCGGTGATGGCCACAGGTGCATTTGGGGGGTGATGAATAACTGTAAGGGGGCAGTGATAGTATAAAAGAAAGAAGAGAAGATTTAGAAAAATTGATTTATGTATTCCGCTCATAACGCTTAATTTTTCTTTGAACAACATACTGGACATTGGCTCGGTTCCCGCATACTCCCTCACTTGCATTGAGGTATGTGCAATCGCGCACTGCCACTGAATTGCCATTCCAAAACATGTGAGCACTATGAGCATTGCTGCGGGTAACTGCCACTCGTGCGATTGGTCGATAGCAAGGACAAAGCCTGAAACGGCAGCGGTAGTACTGGCTACTGGCAGTATTACCAGCAGATTTTGGAGCAAGCTATGAATTAGGAGATTTCCCCGTAATTATTACACGTAATATAACTCAAACAAAGGTTAGATTGTTATGATATTGTGACAAGTTAAAGTTAACTAACAAATAGTGCGACTATAATTGGTGAGTATTATTTATTTTGTAATAATTATATGTGCTTTACAATTAATAATATCATGTTTATTTATTTTATCAGTATTTATTTTAGTTTGTTTTTTACAAAAATATTTCAAAATATTACTAAAAAAATATTATTAAAAATACCTCCATAAAATTTTTATTTTTTCTACAGATAATAATGGCTCAACCAAAGAAAAACTGTAGACAATATAATATCGAATATTTGAAATATGGCTTTATTGAGTCGCCTGTAAACAATAATAATAATAATAATAATAATAATAATAATAATAATAATAATAATAATAATAATAATAATAATAATAATAATAATAATAATAATAATAATAATAATAATACGTTTTATTTCTACCCCGCTTTCCTGGCACAAGTGCCACTCAAAGCGGCTTACAACATATATAAATACAGTAACATAAATATAATACATTACCAATGTGCCTGATTTGCCAGAAAGTTTTATCAAACGAAGCTATGAAGCCTTCCAGACTACAAGAACATTTGACTAAAATTCATGGTGATAAAAAAGATAAGGGTTTATCTTATTTTCGAACACTAAAAGAAAAATTTATCAAACAACCGACATTGGCAAAACTCTTTTCAACTGCAACCACACAAGATGGTGATGGCTTGCTTGCTTCTTACAATATTTCGTTAATGATTGCCAAATCGGGAAAACCTCATACTATTGGTGAAGAACTAATTATACCGGCTATAAGTGAAGTAATACGTACTGTGCTACACAAGCCAGCATCTGATATTATCAAGAAAATTTCGTTGAGCAATAATACAGTGCAAAGAAGAATTGATGAAATGGCTCAAGAAGTTGAAGATTCATTGTGTGGATATTTAAAAACATCTCGGTTTTCTATTCAACTTGATGAGTCAACTTTGCCAGGAAATGAAGCTTTACTTTTAGCATACGTGCGGTTCACAAAGGAGAAACAAATTTGCCAAGAATTATTATTTGCAAAATATTTGTAAACTGATACTAAAGGAGAATCAATATTTCATGCATTGGATGAGTTTTTTAAAGAAAAAGAAATACCTCTAAGTAATATCTTATCAGTAGCCAGAGATAGTGCTCCAGCGATGGTAGGGCGCTACAGAGGTTTTCTTGCATATTTAAAAAAGGAGGTGCCGAATGCATTCACAGTACACTGTATCATCCATCGTCAACATCTAGTTGCCAAAAATGTAAGTGCACGCCTACATAATTCATTACAATATGTAATTAAAGCTATCAACACAATCAGAAGCAAATCATTGAAAGACAGATTATTTAAACAGCTTTGTATTAAAAACGATGAAGAATTTAATCGTTTGCTGCTATATACAGAAGTTCGCTGGTTTTCAAAGGGTGCCTGTTTAGATAGGTTTTATAAACTGTTTAACTCGGCGCTGGAGTTCTTGAAAGATAAAAATGATGCTTTACGATCCAATTTAATTCTATCCAAAAGTGACATCGCTTACTTGACAGACTTGTTTCAAAAATTTAATTAAAGCAATCTTCAGCTTCAAGGTGATGAAGTGAATTTAATAAAAACAAAATCTGTTATTTCTGCATTTGTGACAAAACTTCTTCTGTACAAACAAAACTTTGGACGAGGGGAATTCAGCCAGTTCCCAAATTTATCAGGAGCAGAAAATAAAGATGAAGACATACTTTCTTATTGTGAGCACTTGGATGCTCTCCATTCAGATTTTAATCAACGATTTGATATTTTGAAAATGAACATACCTGATTGGATTTTGGATCCTTTTTCAAGTGCAAACACAGAAGAATCTCCACAGTTACAAGAAGAACTGATGGAAGTAACTACAAATGATGAATTTAAATTTAAATTCAAAAGTGGCTACCAACAATTCTGGCTGCAAAAGGAGATCCCTACGGCTTATCCTGAAATATGGGTTGTAATTGAAAAGTTCTTAATTGCATTTCCTTCATCATATTTTTAGTGGAACGTGGATTCAGTGCGGTAACCAATTTATTAACAAAAAAAAGAAACCAATTGCAAATAGTCAATCGTGGTGGTTTAAGATTACTGCTGACGAAAATAGAGCCGAGGATTACTAAATTGGTAGCAGCACACCAGGTTCATCCTTCTCATTAAGATGATTTCGAATGTTTTAACTTTTTTTGTATTACATTCTATTCTGAGTTCAATAAATAGTTTCATAATTTCAAAGTTCAATGTTTCTAATTTACACCTTTCTTTACTATATTTTACGAAAAAGGTAGAAACATTAATACATATATCTTTTCTATTAATTGCTATTAAAATTTTAAAAAAATTAATTTCCAGGGGGCGCTAAGTAATATTTTTTCTGGAAAGGGGGTGGTAGGCCAAAAAAGTTTGGGAACCACTGCTTTACAGGAAGCACGGACATTAATTGATTTTCATTTATTTTCCCGCCCCCATTCCGATCCTCCCTCACATTTTATTTTAGACCTTTTGGATATTGCTTTTGAGCACAATTTTTTCAAATTTACAGATTCTTTTTATTTACAGATTCAAGGTGTGGCAATGGGGTCAAATTTTGCTCCATCTGTGGCTAATATTTTCATGAACAATTTTGAACGCACTTTCATCCTCAGTCCTACAGTTAATCCTTTTTTCATGAACATACTTACCTATGTTACATAGATGATTTATTTTTTGTTTTCCGCAATTCTTCTTTAGTGTCAGATTTTGTGATTTGGATTAACTCTTTACATGATCATTTAACTTTTACTCATTCGGTCAGTCTCCACTCCATACCTTGCTTGGATCTCGAAATTTTCATTTCTGATAATAAACTTAACATGCGGCTATTTCATAAGCCCACAGATAGGCATGCCTATTTGCAATTTGAGTCTTATCATCCCCATTCTCTTAAAAGTAACATTCCTTACAGCTTGTTTCTAAGAGCAAAACGGAATTCTACTAACGATTTGGACTTTCATAAAGCAGCTACCAAGTTCAACTCTTCTTTAGTGAATAGAGGTTATCCAGCACAGATCATTGAAACTGCTTACAAAAAAGTATCATCTAGACCTAGGCGTACTCTCTTCCAGCGTAAAGACAACTCTTTCAACACCAACTTATTTTGGTCGCTTGATTTCACTCCTTTAGCCCATAGAATTAAGCATATCATCATTAAACATTGGCACATCTTAGACTCGGTGCCGGGCTGTTGGGAGAAACCTACTATAGGATTTCGTAAAACTCGGGCAATTGCCAGTATGATATCTAGAACTGACTGTCTTCCTAGATCTTTTCCATCTTCCAGATTCCCCGTTGGACATCATCAGTGTGGTCATTGTAAATTTTGTCGGTTTATGTGGAATACTGATCAGATTACTATTCCTAGTAGCAATTTCTCTTTAAAACTTTCTATGTTTTCGAATTGTAACACGCGGGACTCTGTATACATGATTTTGTGTTCTTGCCAATTAGCCTATATAGGACAATCCAGTAGACCTCTTAAGACCAGACTGGGAGAACACCAATCACGCAACAGAAACAACATTATTACAGCCCCGTTAGTATCACATTACATAGAAAGAAACATTCCTTTACTGATATACGCATGGTCATTTTGGAATCCGTCTCCCCCCACAAATATTATAGTATGGACAAAGAACATTTTTTATTGCAGAGGGAAGCGTTTTATATCCACCGTTTTTCTACGCTTAACCCTTCTGGTTTAAATACTGATTTGGATTTTTCTGCCTTTTTGTGAAGTTTCCGTTTTCATGCTCTTTCCTCTTTAAGGGTTGTTTCCAGCTGATCAGGTAATAGGGACTATTTTTCATATGTGTTCGTTTGGATACTATATTAACTTTACTTCCTGGGTTTCCTTTAACGCTCTGACCCAACATGAGATAACACTGAGAGGTTGATTGAGCGCGCTAGTATTACATTCCATGCAGGTACCTTTTGTTTTTTCTTGCTATGCTGTTTAGAATGTTTTGTATTTGTGTATGTTTTATATAGAGACTTTCAATTTATGACTGTTGCAGATTCTTGAGAAAGGATATGAAATATCTGTTTTACCGGAAGGATATTGACCAGTCGTTCTGCTTCGTTTTTATCACCCATCTACCTGTGGTTGCAGTAGTCTCCGGATTCCGCTATTATACAGTTCTTTGTACGGACTTTTCTATAAATGGACCTTTTATTAATCATGTATTGAGCTTTATTATGAGACTTTTGTATTTCGATTGTATAAGATTCGATTACTTGCGCCCAGCTTAAGGTGTCGTCTACTTGTACTACCATATAACTTCGACATGAGCTGTGGTGACTGACTTTTTATATATAGTCATTTATTGCCTTTATTATCGTGTACTATATATCTTTGATATGAGCTGTGGCGACGGATTTTGTATATAGTCATTTTTTGTCCTTAACAATAGTTTTGGCACTGTCAGAGCTTTTAAAAACTGATACATGAAGATCTATGGCAGCAGGGTGGGAAAACCCCCAAGAGGCAGACTTGTCCCCATCTCTGCAAGGGCATATGTGGGAGGAGTTGTATACTTTTAAACCAGAGATTTTCCCAATCTAGGAATCTGTGGAGACACAGATCCCATATGTAAGGCTGTGTGGTTGATCCCAAAGGAATATCAGTCACTGATTTACATTTAAACTATTTCAGACAGAAAGATTATTGAAACAAACCAGATCTGAAACAAACCAGATCTGGAGAGAAAGTACTAGAACCTGTACATAAAAAATATTATACCACCCATTTTAAGACTTCAATAGCATTTTTTGCCCGGCCTTGCCGGGCAAGTGTGGATTCTGTGTTGGTGGTGGGGTGACTGCCAGCCCTTTGAAACAGCTGAAGGGGTAATGGAAAAATGGCAGCCAGTGATCCATCAGGGGTGGCGCTCTCCCTGGCGAATCACTGGCTGCCGCCTTTGCATTTCCCCCTCAGCTGTTTCGAAGGTTGACACGAAACAGCTGAGGGGGAATGCAAAGGCGCCAGCCAACAATCCATTAGGGAGAGCGCCACCCCTGGCGGATCACTGGCTGCCATCTTTGTATTACCTCCTCCGCTGTTTCAAGAGCTGACACGAAACAGTGGAGGGGGCAATACAAAGGCGGCAGCCAACGATCCGTTAGGGGAGGCGCTCTCCCTGATGGATCACTGGCTGCCGCCTTTGCATTTCCCCATCAACTGTTTCGAAGGCTGACACAAAACAACCTTCGAAACAGTTGAAGGGGAAATGCAAATGCAGCAGCCAGCGATCCATCAGGAGAGGCGCTCTCCCTGCTGGATCGCTGGCTGCCTCCTTTGTATTACTCCCACCACTGTTTCGAGAGCTGTCCCGCCTCCTCCGTGCTCTCGCCCTCCTGCCTGATTGGCTGAGGGGTGGCACAGCGCAGAGGACGCTGGGAAGCATAGGGGGTTTTTTTTGTTCGGGTTTGTGGGGTGTTGGCCCCACCCTCGGCTTCCGGACCCTTGCGGGAGTGATTTTCGGGACTTAAGCTAAATGTGGCCGGATCATTACGGGTTTGGCTGGACGTGTGCAGACACGCATTCCGGACACGCACGGCCACATCAGATTCTTATAGGTAAAGATGTTAAGCCAAAATTTAACATTCTAAATCAGGGGTTCCCAACCTGCAGCCCGTGGGCCAGATACGCCCCCACAGTGCAATTAATCCGGCTCACGTTGAGGACCCCAAACATGGTGAAAACGCACCAGAAGCACCCCAAACACAGCAAAAACCCACAGAAAATGTGCGAGGAAATGGCAAAAATGTGCCGCCCTTGCTCCCACCACCATGGAAAGCAGAGGAAGTGGCAAAAATGGCACATTTTGGGTGTTTCTGATGCACTTTGGGGGCTTCTGGCATGTTTTCACCACATTTTTGGGCTCCGTTCATGGACGTCGAGCCCTGGGTTCTGCTTCCTTGGCCCTATGGACTGGCAAGAGTGTTTTGTTCTGTTCTGTAGCCTTATTGTGCTTATTTTATTATGGTGCTTTTATTATGTATAATTTTATTGTATTTGATGTTTTAATACTTTGCTTATTCTATTTTGGTGTATTTATTATGTATAATTTCATTGCATTTGAATTGTTTTGTATTGTATTGTATATTTTTATTGCATCTATTATGCTGTATATATATACTGCTTATTGTATTATTGTATTTATATTGATATTGTATTGTTTTAGTTGCTATCTGTTGATATGCTTTTTATTTTGGTTTTGTTATATTGTATATTTAATTATGTTGGAAGCCGTCCTGAGTCAGCCTACAAGCTGAGTAGGGCGGGGTACAAATTAAAAATCTAATCTAATCTAATCTGATGTTTGGGGCCCCAAACACACAAAAATGCATCAAAAACACAGCAAAAAATGTGCCAGAAGCACTCCAAATGTGGCAAAAACATGCCAGAAGTGCCCCAAACGTGGCAAAAATGTACCATGCCTCCAGCCCGCACATCTGTCTGAGGGGGCCATGGTCCAGCCCGCAGCACAAAAAGGTTTGCCACCCCTGTTCTAAAGTGTAAAGTCATTAGCCTCACATAAAGCTCTCTTGTACGTGCTGCAAATTTTATGTGTCGCACTCTAGGCACATTGCAAAAATTTTAAGCATGTGTCCTATTTTCACTTTGTAAAAATATTCTGTTCTCATGACACTCAACAGATACAGAATGTTGGCCATTTTTTAAACTTTGCTAGCACGGTGCTTTGTGGCAGACAAGGAAAGGAAGCATATGCATGACCGGAGAAAGGACATTTGACAGAGTCTCCCTGCATCAAAAGTCGGGAATAGCTCTTGCTATTTCTTATAACAGCCAATGTGCCAAGTTGGTATAATGGTTGTAGAGCAGGTCTGGAACTTAATCTAGGCTTTAATTTCCCTTTATTTTCTTGGTTCTTCTGGAAGAGATCTCCTTTCCTCCCCTTTGCTATCCTCTTCCATTTCTTTGTACTAGCCATCATAATAATTCTCTTTCTTTTGGTTCACAGTCAGTTGAGCTTAGTAATATAAATCTGTACTTTATATGGACTTTAAATTCATCAGAAATGTTAAAAATATATAATGGCACTAGGATCTTTTTAGTGCTCTTCTTCAGCTGTACTCTAATGTTTGATATTAGCAGTTCCTAAATAGTACCACAATCTGCTCTTCTTCTTGTATTGGCAGAGAGAATATAGATTCTCAATTTCTTCCTTCCAATTACTTAGTATATTTAATTTCTGTGGTGGCCATCTGGTGATGTCCATGTGTTCTGTCCACTGAGCCCCATTTAATGATCTTGTGTCTAGATGAGAGATCCTCAACCTACGGCCTGTGGACCGGATCTAGCCCACAGCACAAAATCATCCAGCCCATGCCCTCAATTCAGCTGCCATTTCTGCCCCCGTTGCCTCAATCCTTGTCTCCTCCACTCGGTTTGGCATGTCCCTAATGGTGCTCCATAGCAGGGTAGATGTTGTAAGGCTTACAACATCCGCCCTGCTATGGAGTGCCGTTAGGGACACATCAAGTCAAGCTGAGGAGACAAGGATTGAGATGGTGGCTGCAGGCGCATTTCCGGTGGCTGCAGGGGGCTTTCTGGTGGCCGTGGCCACGTTTATTTCACTCACGTGACGCAGCTCCTTCAGGCCGGTAAGCAGGGGAGTGGTGTGGGGGAGGAGTGGGAGGGCCTTTGGGGGTGTGGTGGGGTGGTCACTGCCGCCGCCAAAGGCAGCAGCAGTGGTGGTGGGATCACCAGTCCGACCCCTAAACAGTCTGAGGGAGTGTGACCTGGCCCCTGGATTAAGAAGGTTGAGGACCCCTGGTCTAGACTTTTGTACAAGTTGCATGGGAGATCTGCACATTTGAGACATCTGATGCCGTGATTTATAGAGCTGACAAACACTAGCAGAATATGAGTATCCTTTTGAATGTTAACCACTTCCTGACCACTAAACGTAATAAAACATCCTGGTCAGGAAGTGGTTAGATCTGGATCATGGCTGTAGCCATGATCTTTTTTTTCTGCCAGTGATGGGCTTTCATGTAGAAGTGATCTGGGTGGCTGAAGAGCCAGCCTTGATCACTTCTACGGTGGGTGAAACATCCTCCCCCCACCACCACCACCCTGGTGCCCATGGCACTTAGCGGGCTCTCCTGTGCCTCTCCTATTAGAAACGGGTAATCTTGGACCAAAATGAAAACGCTGGTTATACGAGGCTGGTTTATTTTGATTATTGAAATTCACTAGCAGCTGCTGCATTTCCCACCATAGGCTTATATACAAATCAATCAGGTAAAATTAAGTACAGGTAAAACTCGGAAAATTAGAATATCGTGCAAAAGTTCATTCAGTTCAGTAATGCAACTTAAAAGGTGAAACAAATATATGAGATAGACTCATTGCATGCAAAGCGAGATAGTTCAAGCCTTACTTTGTTACAATATTGATGCTTATGTTTTACAGCTTATGAAAAACCCAACTCCCCAATCTCATGTACTCCATAATCTCATAATCTCATGTACGCTGTACTCCATGATCATCACAATTATAACGAATTAAGGCATGACATATCTTGCTTTGCATGTAGTGAGTATATCTCATATATTTGTTTCACCTTTTAAGTGAAATGAATGGACATTTGCACGATATTCTAATTTTCTGAGTTTCACCTGTACTGTACCTCATCTTATATTCGGATTGGCTTATACTCAAATATATACAATACTGTATATAATTTACAGTGCTGAATCTCACATAGTCAGAACTTCTTCTCACCCCATGGGTTTTTATATTAAAAAATGGAATATTTAAACCAATTGTTTAGACCAAGCATTTCACTTCACCAGCAGCAGCTGAGCACAGAGCATGCCTTGATATGTGCTCTGACAAATGAAAGATCCAATCAAGCATTTTTCAATAAATGGTCATGATTCAGTTTTATGAATCATGTGTAAGTTGAACATGTTTGTACAACGTATAGGTTTAACATGTTTGTATTAAATGTGGATTTTTTAAAATTGCTATATAATTTTCAGCTTTCAATTTTTTTAATCAGTTCTGATGACACATACACAACCTTTAAGATCCAGTGTGTCTATATGTTCACTCTTATTAAGAATTTTAAACGTTCTACTGAAAGTAAGGGCTGGATGGATAGATAGTTCAGTAAGTTTGGTATCTGGCTGCAGTGACAGAGGCTGGGAAGTTCAGTTTCCTCATTATGCAGAGGAACCAGCCTGCGTGACCTTGGGAAAGCTGCATAGTCCCAGGATGCCTCCAAAAGAAGGGAAGGGTAAACCTCTTCTGTGCATTCTCTACCTAGAAAACCCTGGAAAGGATAGCTTAAAGTCAAATTTGACTTGACAGTGTACGTGCAAACACACACACATACCGAAAGTAGGCTATAATGCTACAGAAGTATACCATCTAGAGATTATTACAAAAAGGATATTAAGAGAATAAAAAATAATCCTCTCTTACTCTATAGCTGAGAGAAAAAGAAAAATGTGACAAAACTGAAGACAGACAAGCAGAATCACAGAACCACTTCATTAGAATAAACCTTTTGTAACAGTTAACCAGACAAGTCTGTGCCTGTCACCTATAAAGGATGCTTCACTTTTTTATCTCACTCTGTCAGGCCCAGAAGCTTTACTAGGCAGATAGAACAAAGCAATAATGGTCTGATAAGAATCACGCCAGGTCTGTTTCTTGCAAACCACAACATCTCGACAATAAAATATATCAAGCTGATTTATCTAGCCAATGAACATTCTCTTCCTGGAACCGTTCTGTTGGAATATTCACCACATACTTGTTTTTTGGCGATACAGTTGGATTGCTCTTTACTTCACAAAGGCCAACTTCTTAAGGCCATGTAATATGTTCATATTAATTTCCAGATTCCTAGCTAAATCAAGAGATGCTCTACACACTTTCCAAGATTGCAACACTAGCTAGGAGCTCTCTTTCCAATATGTCTCTTCAAACATGAACTGTGAATGGGATGACACAGTCTCCTGTGGAGATGGATGTGGGTGCAAAAGGCAGACCAATCCAACAAAGGATCCCCTGCTCATATTTATTCCTAAAATCCTAAACCCTCATGTGCATAAGGCAGTCACGTGGTTTGCACAAAACTAAAGAGCATGCTATATAGCAAAAGATATAACAAGCAATCTTTCCGGGGCAAAGGTAAAGGCATAAGAAGGCATATATTTTGTTATCTGGCGCCAGAGTGGCGGAAGCTGACTTGACCTAACCTTTCACATAGAACATTTCACCCAGTCTTGGCATCCGGTTTACACAAACAGGCACTTTCAGGAGGCCAGGAATTAGAGAGCTTCAAAGAGACAAAGGATTACTTGTACCATCTTCCACCAGGCAGCCATCAAGAAAACAACTCTTGATGTTATACTGGACCCTGTTAGTCCAGAAGCTCCCTTTCAGAAGGGTATAGAAAACTTAAAGCAGTTACCATTAAGCTAATATAATATAATACCTAATATAAGGTTATTTTCCAACAGTCTCCCACAAAGAGCGTGGCTTAAGACGGTGTCTGAATAAGACGTGTGTCGATCTGCTCGCGCTGGTAAATGTGGCTCCATTGAGATTTTAAACAAAACAAACACCAAAAGGGAAGCTTAAAGCAACATTCCGAAGACCTGGGATATATTCAATATTGACTGTGAGTGAAATTGGGGGTCGGAGCTCAGAAATCGGGCGGTGAGTGAGACTCAGTGTAAGCTGGGCCGAGCGAGCCGCTACGAGGCTGGGCGGGATCCTCACTAGGAAAAGAGGAGCCAGGCTTCGGAACTTTATTTTGTTTGCAAAGTGAAATTTTGTAATTGCAGCGGCGGTGAACGAGGTGGCTGTGGCTGAAGGTGGAGAATTGGAAAGAAAGTAAGTTCGAAAACGGAGGTCACGAAAGTTGGAAAGAAGGAGGAGGATGGAGGAAGAGAGGGGGTAATGGCAGCGGGTGAAGGCAAGATCAAAACTTTAAAAAGTACAGAAAGAAGATTTGAGCATTAAAAGAAAAGAAAGGAGGGTTGAAGTTGGTTGAGAAAAGAGGAGTATGAATTGGAAAGGAAAGGTGAAGAGAGAAATAAGTATTGGAAAGGAGAAAGCATCAGAAAGGGATTAAAAAGTGTTTTTTTGGAGCTGAACGGACTTGGAGAGGGGCAGGGCGACCACGCTTGGAAAGGTGCCACTGCCGCAGCTTGGATTACAAAGGTGGAATAAGTTTCCGGTTTTTTACTTTCATTGCACACAACAAGTAAACTTGGACTGAACTGTTTGGCTTCCTTTTTTCTCTTTGGGTATTTTTTTATTGTGGTCTTGATTAAGCCAGAATTCCTAAAAACACCTAGTGGAGTAAACTATGCTGGGCATAGTGGTACTCCCATCTCAGGAAACACATTTAGGATTCTATTATTAGAATATCTTAATCCTAAATTCTTTACCTCACTCATCTTTACAACCATCCTGTGCCACTAGAAAAGCATTCTCAAGTTGCCAACAGACACAAGAAACTTGTCAAGAAATTGACTGGACAAAATGAGATGATATGTCTGGCAGATCTGGCTAACATGTTCGCAATCTGAGAAAAAACAACCCATAGGCTTTGTAATATGCACACCTGAAATGTGCCACAGGACCACTTAACACATTACATTCCTTTCAGTGACTTTGCAATATGAATTTTGCAGTGCTCCATTTTAAAGCAAGCAGAGACAACAGTCTTATTGGTTGCCATCTGTCATTTCTGAAATCTTATACAGTCTGACTGGACTGCACTCCTATGCCAAATGGTATGTTTGATGTTCGGGAATCGAAGAGAAGCAGCCAGCATAACAGGGCCAAACACAACTTTACTGTAAGCAAACTGAACATGAACAGCAATGGCGCAGCAGTGCCTTATATACAATATACAATGGATACATTCAGGCGGGAAACAACAGGATTGGTTGGGAGAAAAGTGGGGTGATCATAGGGTGACCGGAGACTGGGGAGACTTTGCGCGTCTCGTTAGAAAGGGCGGGAATGCAAGTCCCACAATATCTTGGCACCATGAAGAAGACAAAATAGAGGATCACCCCAATCCTGCAATAAAAATTACAAACTGTTTAAGTTACATACACTATTTAAGTTACATACACAACAGTATGCAACAAGAGTGAAGACATTTTACAGAAAAGCAGTCAGCAGAGATATGAAATCTAAGGGTATTTAAACACATTTCAGGCTTTGTTTTAAAACAAATATGAGATGTCAAGTTCTCCTGGCTGAAAACAGACTTGAAAAGGAGGGTGATCTTAATGAAATCTCACATAACCTAAAGGAATTCTGTTGGCAAAATTCTTATTGTCAGAAAATGTGTTGCTTCAATGCTGTCCATACATTTTCCTTTTTTCCTTCAAAACTGGCAGAACTAAAACTAACTAGGCAAAGATAAGCTGGCATTTCTTGACAGACAGCTTTTGGTAAATTGGAGCCAAATGTACATATCAACAGGTATTCAACTGCCAAATAGTTAAATGGTTTTGCCAACAATGGGCTGATTAACATTAATAATATTCACTTTGTGCCTCTAAAACAAGGGTTCTCAATCTATGGCCCGCGAGCCAGACTCAGCCCCCCAACACCATTCCATCCGGCCCACAGCAACGACTCCAGAAGTGGAAGCAATGTGTTTACAATAGCTGTAAACGTGCCCACGCATGCGCAAATGTGCCTGCCGTGGTTTACAGTAGCATTTGCGGCAGGGGGAAACCACATGTCCAGCCCACTCAGCTAATCTGAGGGGAAGTTGTCCAGCCCATGGCACGGCAAGGTTGAGAATCTCTGCTCTAAAACATCCCAACAGAGCAGTCACAACAGTAATATCTGGCACTATCTCAGGAAATACTGCATCCTCCCAGGTACAATAAATATTGTATACAATATATATTTTGAGTGATCAGAAAATGAAAGAACTCCTCAAAAATGCCAACAAGAAGCAAAATACATGGAATATTTATTAGACACATATTCTATCTTTATCCCACAAAATAAGATTCAATGTCACTAAACAATAACTAAATGAAATAAAACACATAACTGAAAACATGCAAAGGCTAATTAAAAGCAATTAAAACATCAATAATCCAGCAAGCACTCGAATTTAAGATCTCTTTTATCACCTATCTTCTGGAGCAGTTAACTGCTGAAAATGAAGCAAAGCAGCAAAGAAGTCAACATAGAATTATCCAATGGTCAAAACCTGAAGTTTTTCTACCCTACACAGATTTTATGTTTTATTTTTCCATGAATTGTTTTTATTAACTGTGCTTTCACATCTCATAAGTGTCCACTACTATGGAAATCTAACTATAGGAAGCAACAGCAATGCTAGAATAAATACTCTATGCTCAAACTGTAACTGTAACTTGCACTGCTGGCAATACACCTTACCTTGCAGTTGTTATTCAGCGAGGGGTCAGTGCATTGGTAGACATCTCTGCAACAACATTACACACATGCAAATGGACCCAAGAAATCAAGTCCGTTTACATGCAGTTTTTTTTAGCCATTTGGTTATCACGTCACCCGCTGGCTAGGCAATGACGTGTACCCTCCGCTTTCATCTTGCCCAAAGGATCTGACGGAGTACGCTTTGGTGAGACTTAGTCCCTTCCTAACTTCATTGACAAGAGATGGGCAACACTGCCTAGCAGACCACTCAAGCCCCCGCGCCCTGACAAGGCTCTCACCTAGCTGGCAATACAAGGCCCATCAAAACCTTTGCCACCAAAATATATGGTTGGAACCCCACCCTTGACAACCTTATGATATAAAACAACCAGATGCTGTTAGGCTACAATTCTTATCAGCCCTGCCCAGTGGCCATACAGATAGGATTTGGAATTCAACACGTTTTGAGGGCCACATGTCCCCCAGTTGCAACAGTTATAAGCCAGGCTCAAATCAGGTCCCTCTCTATTATGATGAATGAACACATAAATAACTACTATACTGAGGAAGTATGAGATGCTTCTTGATCCTGCACATTCTTTTGTGCATCTTTCAAGATACAAACCACTGGCTACTTCATACATTTTCCCCACAGATATCTAACTAACCACAGCAACACAACTATGCCATATTCATTCAGATCATTCACTAGTCTAGGCCAATATGTGTTAAAGAAAATGCTTATTTTTCACTCCAAAGTTCTCTGCCTTATTTTCTCTTATTGCAAATTCTTGTTTCTGAAAATGTGCCTGCCATTACAACACACAAGACTTACCTGTCACTTCATAGGCTTCTAAGGCATCATGTGCCTCTTGGTGAGTAAATGGTAACAAAAAGCAGGGACTCTCTTTACGGTTGCACATCTTATCAGTCACTTTTCCCTCTCTATTCATTGCTTCTAATTTCTCTGAAGAACTGGAGTCTGCCTCCTTGAGAACGTTCCTCCCTTCCTTTGACATCTCTGACAGAGCCACATTCTCAAGAGTTGAGTTTGCATCTTTCAAAAAAGTAGCTTTTTTCTCTTCATCTTGAGAGGGCTCAAGGGCAGCAAGATCTTCTTTATTTGACACTAGGGTCATCAGCATAGCTCTTTCTCCACCAGCCTCATACTCCTTCTGTCGTTCTGACACAGCCGTAGGAATACTTTTTTTCATTCCTTGTGGATTCTCCTAGGTTGATTTCACAAGCCATAGATTTGGAATAATCACTATCAGACAACCTATAATAAAAAAAGTGTGTCAAGATGGCTCACTTGCAGAAGTATTCAGGAGACTGAATTTCACCTAGGCAACTTTTAGACGTTGATAAAGACTTAGTGCCACTTCTAAAAATATACATTATGCTAATTCAGAACTAATGCCTCCTGGAGACAGTACCCATTTCTAGAGAAGAACAGAGTAAATCTTAACAGACAAATATGAAACAAGAACATTAAAAATAATGTATGTGCCAACTTCAATACCTCTGTAATTGATTTTCCTATAAGTACCCAATCAACATTATGGCTATCTCAACTGGTAAAAGCAGCACAGTAGCATACCCAGGCGTGTCTGAGAAGGCTCTATTGGCGAACCTATGGTACGTGTGCCAGAGAGGGCACTCCCAGCCCTATCTGTTGGCACGCACATCATCACTTCCTCTCTCCTCCTAGCACAGAGGTCACCCCACCTCTCTGCCTAGCAACCCAATGGGAGCGCTTCCTCTCTTCTCCCAGCACAGAGTTCACCCTGCCCCTCTGACCAGCAGGCCAATGGGAGCACTTCCTCCCTCCCCAGCACAGAGTTGACCCCTCTGTTTGGGCACTCGGTCTCTAAAAGGTTCGCCATCACTGTTCTATGGCCTAACTGTTTATCCCAGGGTTTCCCAACCTTTTTACGCCGTGGGCCTGACCACACACCCCAGAAGTGGAAGCAGGCGTGTTTACAACAGCCGTAAATGTGTCCACTTCCACATTTATGCATGTGTGCATTTTACATGTCCGCTTCCACTTCCAAGAGCGGCAAGGGTGGCCATGGGCCACATGAAATGGTGCCGTGGGCTGGGGCCGGCCCATGGGCCATAGGTTGGAAACCCCTGGTGTATCCATACCAGGATGCATTCATTGCTCATCCTTACTCATTAGTTTAGTAGATGTCAAACGAAATTATCCAAAAGCACAGTAGAGAAGGAGCTCATCTAAACTGCATTTTAGTCATTGTGTTTTCAACTATATTTTAGAATAAATTATAATTTAGTCAGGATAATTTTCCCTAGTCCCTGTTCAGAAACAGCAGTGTATACCGGATCAAAGAAACTTTTGGAATGAAAGTACTAAGACAATCTGATTTCTCCACGGCATTGTAAATAACACAGGGTATATTAATATTATTTTTATTTGTATTATTATTTAGTATTTGTATGATTATTATTATGGAGTTTAAGAAAATAATTATTAAACCATATTTCAAATAAAGTATATAAGATTTAATTGCTATATATAAAGACAGGTTTAGTAAGGTATTAGTATATTAATGTATCAAGGCAATAATGTATTTGTATGGTTTTTCTTCTTTTCTTTTCTTTTTCTTATGTATGTATTACTGTTGTATTATTGTTTATTGTATGTTACAAATTCTAATAAATTAAAAAAAAGAAACAGCAGTGTAACATGAAGTCCACATCACAGACGTTTGAAGAACTAAACATATTAAATGTTTCGCAGAATGGTGGAACATAACTAACATAGTGAAAACAGAAATTCTCAGGTATCCAGGAAGGCCAACAGTCACCTGGATTGGTGCTGTCAAGGAGTTCTCACTCTTAAACCATTAAAACGTTGTCCAATTCTCATTAAAACGACAATATAGCAATGGCAAAGAGGAGAAAGAAGGCACTAAGCGCAATTCTGTCAATATTCTATTCAACACTGCAGGGGAAAGACCACTGCTAGTGGCAAGACACAAGCCACTGTTGTTGCACATGTCACAAAACAAATCATCTCCTGAAAGAAGAATGCTTACATTAAGTCCCACAGATGAGAAAGAGGAACTATTTAAATCTCCATACTCCCAGGGTAAGGGAACATACAGGTAGAAGTAATCTCCCTGAAGAATGGAAAGCATTGCAAGAAAAGTTAGGTGCTCTCTGGGCAATAGTGCAGAGCCAGACAATCCTTCTGATCCAAAAGCATTGTACAATGCTCTGACATGAAAAAAGAAAAAAATCCTCATGTACAGGCGTACCTTCCCTCTCATACAAGACATCTATTCAGCACAGCAGATATAATAGAAAGAATAAAACATTCCATTCAGATAAGCAAGAAATATGCCTACTGCAGGAAAATGGAAGAGAAATTCTAAATCTTATATTGAGCCGAAGCAATAAACTATTGAATAGAAACTGCGAGGACTGGCCTGGATTTTTCCTAATTTAAGACAAGCCCTGGGAGATTCACACACTCAATCCTGTCTTGTCCTCTTCCTAGGGTTGGATACTGACCAGTGCTTCAGTATAATCTTGGTAGCGTAACTTAAAATAAACAAACTACAGTACCTTCACAGTTGTACATCAACACATTGACTGAGATTTCTTTTTTTAAAAAAAAATAGTTTTATTTTTAAATAACACTGAGCTAATTATAACGTTAACGGTCAGGCTTCAAAATTGTGACAAACAGAAAGGCAGTTTAAATGAACACTTCAAAATACTACAGGCAAGACAGATATCATTTTCCTCACAAAATAATAACCCTGTCTTTCTATTCTTTTTCCTCAGATCTGTGTACTGTATCTCCTATTTTACCTAGATCTTTATCTATCAGCTCTGTTTCTCTACTTCTTTCCTTCTTTCTTTGACTCAGTCTGTCTTTCTTTATTTCTTTTTATTTATTTCTGACTCTTTTCTGTCAGTCTGTTTGACTTTTCTTTCCATTTCAACCTCCTTTTACTTTCTCTGCATTTCTCAAACTCCCTATATCTTTCCAGTTTCAAACTCTCTTTACTTCTTCTACATTTCTCAAAAAACTCTTTATTTCATTTTCAGTTACAATCTCCTTCAATTTACCTCAGTTATCTCCTTTTATATCCTTCACCTCATCAATCATTCACTCTCAACCAATCACAATCCAGCATGCAAACCAGCTCTCTCCAACATTCTGTTTCCAGGCTCTACTATTAATCTGCCCTGGCCTTGCCTTCATTTTTATCCATGCTACTTTCTATTCTTTCGTTTTCACACTCTGCACACACTCTCATTCTTTTCTCCACTCTAAAGCCATTCATTCCTTACACCAATATTATCTAGTCATTTTGAACTACAGTAAAACCTTGGGTTAGGGGCCATTCAACAATTATGTGATCCATCTTTTGGGGGAAATTAATCCCCTCCCCCACATGTAATCCGACCGTAATTTTTGCTTCGACATCCCCCCCTTTAAAATTACGTAATCCAGAGCTTTTGTATCAAAACTCTAATTTTTAGAGCTTTTCACTATTGCTGCCTAATGCAGCGAAATCATCTAATAAAATAAAATCTTTCTATGGACCAGACATTATTTATTTATTTCATACCGGCTGGCCGATGCGAAAGTATGAGATATTATACGGATTCCTGTTGGTTAGAAATAGACTGCACGAGCAATTAAATAATCTCAAATTGGATCAAAATTCCCAGAGATCATTTTTAAACCTTAAAAAAGTGCCATGTTTCGAAACCACAACAGCTCCAAATGGATTATGTAATCTTTGACCTGACCCCCCCCACACACACACGTAATTTTCCGTAATTAAGATGGCAGACCCCCTCCCCCCCTTGAGGATCACATAATTGTTGAATGTCTTCCTACGATGGAGGTCTGTTCCAACAGTCTCCGTCATAACCCAAAACAAGCGTAACCCAAAGCACATTTTCCCATAGGGATGCATTGAAAATTAAAAAACAGTCCTGACTGGAACAAACATAATATTTAAAATAGAAAAATCCCAAAAATGCCAGGTGTGACCCTCTCCCACCCCCACAAAAGGGATGAAGCTATTTCCCTACCTTTTCCATGCCGTTTTGGGACCTTATCTGATGACGACGGCACTTCCGCAGCAGTAAGCACTGCACTGTGACTTCAGATGAAGGGGTGGCCATTTTGAATTCTGAAATGGTTTGTGGGCCATTTTGAATTTTAAAATGGCTGACACAACCATGGCCGCATATATGTCACCCGAAGTCACAATGCAATGCTTACTGCTGCAAAGGTGTCATCGTTGTCATCGGATAAGGTCCCCAAATGGCATGGAAAAGAAGGGAGATTGCTACCATTTTAGAGTTTAAACCGAAAATTGGTCGTAACCCAGGTTTTTTTTTTAAATTAAATGTGCCGTTGTAACCCGCAGCAAACGTAACCCAGGTCAGTCGTATGCCGGGGTTTTACTATATTTCAATAGGGCTTTTGGCTGGGATTTGGGACTAAGACTGCTTTAGTCACCTAAATAGATGACCCACATTGGGGACTAGATGAAGAGAATGTAATCTTATTAATTCTTCTGGACCTTTCAGCAACATTCAATACCTAGAGTCTAGACCAGTGATGGTGACCCTTTTAGAGACCGAGTGACCAAATTGCAACAGGCTGCCATCTACGCTGCACCCTCATGCCACATGTGAGCTGCTCACCTTACTCCAGACAAGGGAGGGAGGAAGCACTCCCATTGGGCTTCTGGGCAGAAGTGTGGGTGATGTGAGAAATATCCTCAGCTATGCATGGAGAGAGGGAAGGGAGAAGCCCAGCTCCGCATCCCTCTGGCTTTCTTGTAACGAACTCTGGTGAACTCAGGCTGGGGTGACGGCACTCGTGCCCAAAGAGAGGGCTCTGAGTGCCTCCTCTGGCATGCATGCCATAGGTTCACCACCACTGGTCTAGCCCATGGTATCCTATTGGATCACCTGGCTACATCAAGTATTAGGGACAGTGTATTATAACAGGACATACACAAAAAATGGTGAGAGACCATCTGTTCAACTTCATGGCCTATGGCCTTTGGCAGCCCTCAGAGCTTCGTCTTATCCTCTTTATTATTTAGCATCTATAGGAAGTTGTTGGAAGAGGTAATTCAGATCTCTGGAATGAGGTTCCACCAATATGCTGATAACATCCAACTTGACTCCCCCTTGCTCTCCAATACCAAGGAAGCAGTTACTTGAGTGTTGTTGAAGCTCAATAACGAGCTAGGTGAAGATGAGCAAACAGAAACTAAATCCTAGTAAGATAGAAGTGCATTGGTCAGTATAAAGACAGGCTCAGGAATCAGGTTTCAACCTGTGCTAAAAGGGATTGTGCTCCTCCTGACAGATTAAGTTCATACTCTTTGAGTATTCCTTAACTCTGCACTGTTGCTGGACTCCCAGATGGCAATGATGATGAGTAGCTTTGCAAAACTCTACTTAGTGTACCACCTACAATCTTTCCAGAGACTTAGCAACAGTCATATATGCCTTAGTTCCATGATGGCGAACCTTTTAGAGACTGAGTGCCAAAGTGCAACCCAAAACCCACTTATTTATTGCAAAGTGCCAACACAGCAACAAGGGAGGAAGGAAACACTCCCACTGGGCTGCTGGGCAGAGGGGCGGGGTGAACTCTGTGCTGGGGGAGGGAGGAAACGTTCCCATTGGGCTGTTGGGCAGAGGGGTGGGGCAAACTCTGTGCTGGGGTGACTGCACGGATGCCTGCAGAGAGGGCTCCGAATGCCACCTCTGGCATGCGTGCCATATGTTCGCCACCACTGCCTTTGTTCATCATGACTTGAGTCTTGCAATGCACTATACATAGGGTTATGTGCAGCAGTTAAGGTACTAAATGAGGCACAGTACTGCAATCATATGACCCTGACACTGAAAAAACTGCTCCGGTAGTCAGTTGCTTAGTAGATCTAATTGAAGATATTGACTTTTAACTTTTAAAACCCTAAAGTGCTCGGGGCCTTGTTATCTAAGGGATTCCTTGTTCTGCTAAGAACCTGTCCAAATGTTGAGATCTTCAGGAAAGGCCCTCTTAAAAATGCCAACCATTTCAGATTCAGAAGCCTTTCAAACAAGCAGAAAAGGGCTTTCTTCTGGGTACGCAGGTCAACGAAGGATTTAGAAAACCGGCAGTGGGGCAACAGCCCCACAGACGCGAAGAAAGGGAAACAACTTCACTTCCCAACATTCCTTGCGCCGCGCCGCACCAGAGCCAATCAGGCTGAGAGGCTCTCGCACGGTGTAGCGTTCGGATACGCGCCGCAGCCAATCAAAAGAAAACCATTTTAAAAAAACGCAGCACAAACAGAAAGCACCAACCCATAACTACAAACCCCAGCGTCCTGCGCGCCATTAGCGCACAGAACGCTGAGGCGGACGGCGCGAAAACAAAAAGTTTTTTAAAAAAGCCCACAGCAAATGATCATCTTCCCCACGGACAAGGCAGCATTGCCTGCGGGAAGGGGGGGGACAAAAAACCTCACACCACCGGGACCCGTCTTCCCCATGACTGCCACCGAGAACAAAGCAAAAAAAAAAAAAACCTTCCAAAAGGCAAAGCCAGCATGACCCGAAGGGGGGAAAAAAGCAACCCAGCCCCCCCACCCACAATTGCAAAACAACAAGCGCCCCGTAATAGCCACTGTGAACCTATTTGAAAAAGCCCCCCCCACCGGAATTGCAAAGCCACAAGCACCCCGTCCTAGCCTCCGTGAACTTATTTAGAAAATCCCCCCCACCCGCAATGGCAAAGCCACAAGCACCCCGTCCTAGCCTCTGTGAACTTATTTAGAAAAGCCCCCCCACCCGCAATGGCAAAGCCACAAGCACCCCGTCCTAGCCTCCGTGAACTTATTTAGAAAAGCCTCCCCCCCACCCGCAATGGGAAGGCCACAAGCGCCCCGTCCTAGCCTCCGTGAACTTATTTAGAAAAGCCCCCCCACCTGCAATGGGAAAGCCACAAGCGCCCCGTCCTAGCCTCCGTGAATTTATTTAGATAAGCCACCCCAGCAAAATAAAAAGCCAAAATGGAACGAACGTACCTAAAAACACCGAAAGCATCCAGCACTGAGGATTCAAAATAATCCAAGGTTGCGAAAGCCAAAAATGGGTGGCATCGAACAATGAAGTTACAGACCTATCCAAAGGGGCGCGAGCCAAAATCCCAAGATCGAAAAAAAAAAGTAAACCACGCGTACACCAAAAGCAGAAAGCAACGCAAAATCCCATTCCAAACAACGCGATAAATAAAACATAAAAACACACATATTAAAGACAAAGGACGAGCAATCCAGAACGTCTGTGCAAAGAGCCAAAGCGCAAAGGAGAACAAGTGCAGAAAAGTACAGAACAGGGACTGCATTGCCAAACCTGAACGCAGGAAAATAAATCAAAAGACTAATCTCTAAACAACGAAGGAGGGGAGAAAATAATGCAGCAAACTACAGGAATTACAGGCAAGGAAAATTTGCAAAACAAAATAGAAACTGAAATACAAATGGGGGATGGAGAATCCAAAGAGAATAATAATAAGGGTGCCATTAAAGCCACAAAATTAACTCTATACCAAGAAGGGCATGTTAAGAAAATAATGCAGATAGAGGAAATGCAAACTGAGGAGTACACAGTACTATCAATACAAGAATACAGCAGCACTGACGAAGAGGAAAATAATGATGAGGAACAAGACAAAACAAAAGAAATTAACAAAAATAATATAACTGATGACAAATTCAAAGACCTAACAGATGACTCAAAAAAGAAAATTCAAGAAATAATACACAAAATTAACCAAAAGCAAATGACCCTCCAAAATTGCAAAACTTGGAATAACAAAAATACTGAAAAAGTACAAAGGCAAGAAACAATTACACAATTAAAAGAACCGAATCAAAATGAAAAACCTATAGAAAATAACAAACAGGAAAAGATAGACATTGAAAAAACATATGGCCCACCAAATAAGATACTTGATGGGCAAACAAAGACAGAAACAACAACAGAGGTAAACGAACCAACAAGTGCAGAAATACCCAAACAAATTGAAATAGAGAAAGCAGCACAAACAAAAGAAATGCAAGTAGTGAGAAGAAAGGAAAAGCCACCCCAACAGAAATCACAAATGCAGGATATTAAAACCAAAAGTGAATCAGCCAGAAATGAATGGACCTGGACACCCAGAACAAATCAGAAACGTCATGAAATATTGCCATGGAAAACTAACACAATTACCACAATGAACACAAAACCAAAAAAATCAACAACCAAGAAACCAGGGAATTGAAAATGGGCAGCAAAAAGACAAAGCATCACAAACAGACCAAAAATGGAACATAGACAAATCTACACAAACAGAATCAGACATCAAAAGTAGTACAATCCAGGAAAATGAAAAATTGCAGAACATAATAGATAAGATTAACAAAAAAACCCGGACAGGACAATAAAAGACCAACTAACAAGGCAGAACATAACCACGCAAATGACACCTATGGACAATACAGCAACCCAAAAACTCTAACAGTAGACGAAATAATAAAAATGCAACTACAGTGGCTAATGAGTCCAACAAACAGACACAGATTACAAACACCATTGGAAATACTAGACAACTACATCACCATGAGCAAATATCCATTAAGAAGACCAAAAGGTAAGAAAAGATATTTACACATAAATGAATTCACAAATTATCATAAACAAAAAACTTAACCAAGTAATCTCTTTCCACAGTTCACCCAAAAGATGACAACCAAGATGACGGCCAAGGAAAATGGACCACACAAGATGAATGAAGGTAAACCTAACAATCTAACACAATAAATATCCATTTAAAGATCCCCCCAAAAATGACAAATTTAAAACACAAAAGAAAAACAAAAATAGAAAACAAACAAAAAACTGTAACTAACACTACATTTCCTTATATTGCAGATTCAAAAAAAACAACGGATGGGACAAACAACACAAAACACAACAATATACAAACTACAGTTAAAGTTAAAAAGTTATCCTTTGTAAAAAAACCAGTTATTGTTAGTAAATAGGAAAAGGAGCAAAGTTAAATTTGATAAATGTTAAAAAACAAACCAGCATTTTGAAAAGAATAAAAAAAAATATTTTTGTAAAAAATAAAATGAGTCAATATCATTTTTGAAAGGAAAAAGAACACAACCAAACAAAAAAACATAAGAGCCAACCAACAATTGCTCCACAAATGAAAACACCCCATAACTATACAAACATATTTAAAAAGCCCGGCAACGCCGGGCAAACTATGCTATGATTCTATAAAGGTACCGCCTTCCTCCTGCATTTATCCAATATAATCCTCCTCCACCACCACCTCCTCCTGCTGCTGCTGCTGTATCTGAATCCGAATATTGGCGATCATCATGGCAATCAGCTATGAAGACTGTCCTGAGAATATAATGCAGTGGCCTTTCATCTGCCTTCCACATCACAGCATGACACCCATACCACTGATCCAGTTCCGTGAGTCACTTTCTGATCCTGAGCCCTTTTGGCACGCAATGTCCTCCTCAGCCCCAGGCCAGTATTGATGAAGCTTCTGATCTCCATCAAGATAGATTCAAGCGGAATTTAATCCACTTGGGGATCATCACCCTTCAATATATTCCTAGTACAGTATTTATAATTAATATACTTTTTCCAGAACCCTTCAATCATGGCACAAAAGCTATCTTTTCTTTAGAACTGACTATACAGGACAGTATTATTTTAAAGGTATGGGGACCCTCTGCTTCTCCTCTCTCCCCAGAGCCCTCGTCACCAGCCGGGGATGAGAGACAGCTGTGCGCCTCTGCCCTCCGAGCCTTGCCTTGCTCGGAGGGCTTGAAAAGGCGTCCTGGAAGCCGCCACCTCCACTGGGACCCTCTGCTTCTCCCCTCTCCCCAGAGCCCTCGTCACCGGCCGGGGATGAGAGACAGCTGTGCGCCTCCGCCCACTGAGCTTTGCCTTGCTTGGAGGGCTTGAAAAGGCGCCCTAGAAGCCACCACCATCGCTGGGACCCTCTGTTTCTCCTCTCTCCCCAGAGCCCTTGTCACTAGCCGGGGATGAGAGACAGCTGTCCGCCTCCGCCCTCCGAGCTGTACTCTCCAGGGTTTTGGGACTCGCTGGATCCCCGCCCTTGGTGGGAGCAAGGGCTGGGAGAGCGACTGGCCCCAGCTGTGAGAGAGACTGGCCCCCAGCTGTGTGGCGACCGGCACGACTATAGGACCTTGCTGCTGCCGGACCCCCACCTTTGCAGACTTGCGGCTGCGGTGGGAGCTCGGCTTTGGGACTGCCGCCATCACCATGGACGCTCTGCTGCCTTCGTAGTGTGGTCTGATATTTTGTTATTTTCTCTCTTGTTATGCCATTGTACTGTGTTATTTACGATGATATTTGCTGTATTTGTTTAGTACCATATTTTTGTCTGTAATATACTGTATTTTTATTGATCTCATTGCAATGTGCATTTATTATTACTTTTGTATTATATTGTTATATTCTACTTATATTGTCTTGCTGTATGGATATATGGATTGTTTATTGTATTTTTATGGTATACTGTACCCTTAATATGTTGTAATGCCGCCCTGAGTCGGCCGTGTGCTGAGTAGGGCGGGGTATAAATTAAAATTGAAATTGAAATGCGTGTATATCTAAAGCCAGAATGGTGAAGTAGATAGAATGATGGGAAAAGATTTAAAACACCAATGTTCAAATCCCTTCTCAGACATGGAAACTCAATAGGAGGATGGCAACATTAGAATCACTCTTTTAATGTCTCACATTCAAATGCTTTCTGGGTCAGGCACAAGTTGGATGCAACTTGAAAACACATAAAACAGCACATATGTAATATAACACCTTCTCCTCCATAATTATATCTACTGTTCAGTTTTGTGATTCAGGTTATAGGTTTTATTATCTCTTTACCCCATTCTTACCACCTGTGCAACATAACTAACAGCTAGTATGGCATACAGTACTTTGTTTCTGACTAGGTGTGACAAATTGATGATATAACATTAAAACCTGCAGGGAACATATCCAGTTATTGTACTTTTTCCTAAAGTAATAAACTGATCTTACTACTTATATTTTGCATTCCGTATTACCTAACAATTCTCAGCAAATAATATGCATAGAAAATTGCACAATACTGAGTATCACCCCCTAAATATACAAGGAGCAGGAAGAGATAATGGACAAAATAATGGTGATAAATTACAGTATTGTCAATAGTCCAGCTTTACCTAAAATTGGTGAAGGTACATAAGCTTTAATCCTAAATGTCCTTGCCAAACATAAGGGATCTTTTCATTCAGATAAGAGAGTGAATCCAGTGCTGTTGGAAGAACCTATTTGTGTCATTTATCCCATCCCTCTGCAGCTCCCTATTCCCTAAGACTCCACACTGGGGATGGTACAAGGGTATGTCAAAAGCTGGGGGAATTGTTTAAAATTGCCTTCAATTAGCAAATTAGAACTCAGTATCCTGGCCATTACAGTTACCGGGACTTACTCTCAAATAACTGCACATTGGATTATAGGTCAGGATTCTAAAAACAGCTTTGTGTTTCTCAATTAACACAGTATCTACAGCTTTCTTGCAACTTCAACTGCTAAACCTGTGGGAAACCAAATTAAGACATGAACCTGAAAGATAACCATGGAACAAATGAAGCACCTATGGCAGTGATGGAGCTTGGAACTCCAGGCATTCTTGAACTTCAATTCCCAGAAGTCCTGATCAGCAGGAGAGCTGACTTGGGCTTCTGATAATTGAAGTCCAAGAACACCTGGAGTGCCAAGGTTGTCCATCACGGACCTATGGTATGTTCCACTGAATTTCAAACATTTCAAATTAGAAATAATTAGGCACACCATAAAATTGTCAGCCACACTGACTTACAGTATCTGAGTGCCTGCCTTATGGTTTCGCTGTGATAAAAAAAAACCTTTGTTTGAAAATATATTGCCATAATAAGAAGAGGTCTTAATGCTAGATATGGTCTGATCTGTACTAAGCAGAAACAGTTGGTTCTACTGAACCCAGGCTGCTCTTCGAAGAGCTAAGGTTCAGAATGTTTGTCTGGGCCCAGGAGCAATGTAGCTACTTGAGGAGGGAGAAGTGAGCACCAAGGCCAGTGACACCAGTAGAACAACAAATACAATTACCACTAGGAGGAGATAGATGCCCAGCAGTGATGATAAATGAGGCCAAGGCTTTCTAAGCAGGCACACATGGTTGGTAGATACAGACACACATGGTTGGTAGATACAAACGGCAAAATGAAAGATAGGGGATAACAGCTTGGCAAAAAAAAAAAAATCCACCTCCCTAAAATGAGACACTTGTTGTACCTTTTTTCCATGCAAGCTGTTCTTGGATGACACAGCCAGACAAATCATAACAGTCTCTCAAAAAGGCTTCCTCTCAATCTGTTGCACTGTGGCATGGGCCAGGATTGACCTTGTGAACACCGTTTGCATTCACAAAAATGTTACACAAGAAGAGCAGCAATGTCTATTCAAATACTTGGCCTGGAATCATCACAATGATGATGAGCAATTACTTCATTTTCAAATGCCCTACCAGAGATCCAAGGTTTTCCCTGTGGCCTGTGGTTTACAGAACATGCCACAAATTGACTACCCCTGCCAAATGTCACAACAGAGAGAACACTACCCATGGTGGATTGATACAGTGCCAGAATTTTCCTTGCTGGGCATCTTTGGCAGATGAAGGCAGCTTAAATTGCTCAAGGGGGAATTTATTCTGGCAACTGCTGGGGAATTAATTTACTATAACTGCTAGCTGTTTAAAAAGAAAAGCTAGTTACACAAACTGCTGTTCCACAGCATTCTTTGATAGAGAGATACCCAGGTATACAGGCAGAATTGTTAAAAGGAAGACATGTCACAGATGCCATGGAAAAACGCACAAGAAAAAATAAATGGCATTAGTTCCATAAATCAACATCAGCTGACAAATTAAGAATACTATACAGTATACTTTGGATACCTTTTCAAAGAGCCCTCAAGTGTTTCATCCAGACGTAGTAGGGCAGTGTGGCTATTATGACCATTTAACAATGTAATCCAACACAAGCTTGGTCTGAAGTACAGTAATTCCTGCTGCATCCTAGAGAAGCATGTACAGAAATTCAGCCTGAGAGAAAGACAGACATTTCTGCTTCCTGTACCCAAATCAAAGTTAAACATATACCTCTAATATGACACAGAGATGCAGTGCCATGGAATTAGCTGCCAAGAACTTGACTAGCATATTGAAACTTTGCAACTGTAGACAGAAAAATGAACCAGAACAAAACTTGACCAAACTACTGACATAATGCATTATGCTTTGCATAAGAGTAAAGAGTGATGTCACTTGCAAGAATGTACAGTATGAATTTCAGCTATAAGGCAGGCAAGAAAGAAAAAAGACAAACAAAAAAGGTCTGGAACAGAACAGCTGAGGAATGAATTCAGCAGAAATAATTTCCGCCAACTCTGACTGATGCAAGATGAGTAGAGAAAAACTACTGGCAGATCCGAGGGTAGCTTCCCAACAGTCTCTCCAGCTGTCTTGCCTTCTATCCTCCCAAGTGGACATGACTTCTACAAAAGAAAGCTTTTGCACAAATCATTCTCTCAGCTGAGCTATTTTCTTCTGGAACGTCAAATAGCATATAGAAATACTTCCCCACATTTAAGATCCTGCTATCTAGAAGATACTATACAGTATAACTGTTTTACATAGTCACTCAGCAGATGCAGTGGTGCATTTGAGAGCAGACTTTGTTATAAACTTAACCAATGGAGTTATTGTAAAGATGGATATGGCAGAGGACATATGAAAATAT